>CM070653.1:24728812-25928812 GCA_036346575.1 Dendrocalamus sinicus | reverse complement strand
GGGAATCTGGAGCTGCCACTGAAAAGCGTTTGGCTAATAGGTTAGCTCCAGATTCATAAAAGGGGGGATTTGATAAAAATAGACCATGTTACCCCTAGTTTTCACATAATTATCTTTTTGCTTGTTTTTTTTGTTTATTTTGGATACATGATTAAAAGAAAATGAATATGATTGAAATAGATAAATAATGATAATTTTTATGATATGATAAATACACGAAAATACATGTGAAGATGAGTGTTGACAGTTTCTCCGAGTATAAACAATGCGAAAATAACGTTAACTGCGTGAACAGACCGGTGAATGAACAATGCGAAGACTCGACTAATGTGAATGAACTTTCCTATTACAAGCTTTTCATCAGCCAACACCCGACTAATCCATATGAATGAACTTTCCTATTACAAGCTTTTCATCAGCCAACACCCCGACTAATCCATGTCTTGGGCAGTTGCACCGAACAGATGGAACATCACTATGTAAAATTGAATCAAGGAATAGTCAGTAAAGACATAAAGAAGATGGTTACCTTTTAATTTCTAAACACTCGCAGTTTCTAGAACATATGCAAACCATCACCAATTCCAGAACAGTAGATTGCTTGGATTTTTGTCAACATGGCCATCCTTGCTAAGATTGATTTACAATTAACTATTGATCTAACACCGCAGATTATAGCAAACTTTGAATTCATGCCCCCTCCACTTTTATCCAGGCTTGGGGCCGGCATCGGCAATGTTAGCCATCCCCCACCCCCACACATACCCCAAAAATAAAGAACAGAGAGAAAAGATGGAAAAAGAACAAGCAATGGAACTATGGTCACACTTAGTCATCACTACATAACTGCTAATGAAAATACAACCATTGCAGGAAAATGAAAATACTTCACATGGAAACTACAAATCATAGGCATTACCAAATTTTGGTGAGGCAAATTGAGGGGCCCAAACAAAAACATACCCTACAAACCCACTTACCAAATCAACAACAGTAGTCACTTGAAATCTCTAAACCCCATCAGATCATGCTTTACACAGCAGTCCATATGATGCAGCATTTGTCCCCATGTCGTCCAAACCTCTACCCCATCAGATCATGCTTTACACAAAGAAGATTTTTTTAACACTGCCATGTTCAGTCAAGATTTCGAACAGCAAGTTGAATACCATGAATAGCAAGTGAATACCATGAACATCAAGTGAATAACATAAACGCATACAACAGCTAAGCACAATTACAGTAGCAAGTGAATACCATGAACAGCAAAGAAGGAGAGAGGGTTAGAAGTGAATACCAGTAGCAAGTGCTAAACATGAACAATTACAAGCCCAAATCTAGGGTTAGGAGAGAGGGGGGAGATTAGGGTTAGAGGTTCACCTTGCTGGGAGCAGCGAAGGAAGAGGACAATGGACAAGAGCACATAGCACAAATATTTTTCTATGACTGCCTTACACATCAGCACAGAGCAGAGCAACACATCACAGCACATCACAGCAGATACAACAACAAGCTGAAAGATCATCCCAAGTCTATGACAAGATAAATCCTCCTTACTCTATATTATACTCTTCAATCATCACAGTATCCATCCCCATACAAAAATAAGTGGAAAAAGGTACTACATATGCCCATAGCCTAGAAGATGCTCCCAGGTAAGTCTCACCTTGGATTGGAAGGGCGGCGCCGGGAGAGGGGAAGGAGGCGGCGGCGGCGGTCCTGAGGGGCAGAGGAGGGCGGCGGCGGGAGACGGGAAGGAGGCAGCGGCGACGGTGTTGAGGGGCGGAGGAGGGCGGCGCCGGGAGACGGGAAGGGGAGAGGGGAAGGAGGCGGGCAGCGGCAGTCCTGAGGGGCGGAGGAGGACGGCGCCGAGAGAGGGGAAGGAGGCGGGCAGCGGCAGTCCTGAGGGGTGGAGGAGGGCGGCGCCGGGAGAGGGGAAGGGGAGAGGGGAAGGAGGCGGGCGGCGTTCCTGAGGGGCGGAGGGAGGCGCGCTAGCGTGAGAGGGGAAGGCAGCGGGCGCGAGAGGGGGATGCAGGGAGGCGGCGGCGGCGGAGATCTAGAGGAGGCGGGGTGCTGAGGCGAGGAGGCGGCACCGGAGACGGGAAGGGAGAGGGGAAGGAGGCGGCGCGCGCGAGAGGAAGGAGGCGAGCGGCAGCGCGAGAGGGAAGGAGGCGGCGGCGCGCGAGAGGAAGGGAGAGGGGCGGAGGCGGCGCGCGCGGCGTCCTGAGGGGCGAGGAGGCGCGCGCGTGAGGGGGCGGCGGGCGCGAGAGGGGAAGGGGAGAGGGGAAGGAGGCGGGCGCGAGAGGGGATGCAGGGAGGCGGCCGGGCGACGGGTTGCGGGAGGGGGCCGAAACCGGGGGTTTTGGTTTTTATATTGTGGCATTTTGCGGGTAAATACTATGAACTTTAATGGGTTATTGTATTTAGGGTGTGTTGGCTCCCCACGAGAATCCACCTCAACCCAGCTTCTCCTGAACAGTTCATTTTGGAACCTGCTCCTCGCGAGAAGCTGAATTTGGTCATTTTGGGAAGCGGGTTGTTTTGCATAGCTCCACCTGATTCAACAGAGAAGCTGGGAGCAGGAGCTGTACCAAACAGGCTCTCAAACACGAGTATCGTTGGCTATGACCACTGTACAATACACAACAACAATATACTTACGACCACTATACTCGGACACACTGAGTACTTCGACTATAACAACACTAAACGGTAGCTATGACTACCGAGTCCAGGCACAATATCTTAACAACAACAAGATTATTTCCAACGAAGACGAGAGGCTTGCCTTGCACGCGCGGGAGGAGCACGCGGACTGGCCGAGGGCGCGGGCGACGGAGGCGAGGCTCATGGCGGCAGCGCCGGACGCACCGCCCGGGGGGTGCTGTGGTTATGCATCCAGCCGTCGGGAACCGGGCCCCGCGCGCGACGGGGTCGAGAACTCGAGATGCACTTCGAAAATATTTTTTTCCCTTCGTTGCGTGGGTGACTGTTTTGTGGCGGCGGAGGAACCGCCGCCGCGGCCGACTCGGTTTGTTACATGGTTTACCCACTCTGGAACTCTGGATAATTACCGTGATGGTTGATCAGATGTCTACGAGCCAGCATGGTTTTGTTTGAGAGTGTAGCTTGCTGAATCCGCTGTTAGTAATAGGTATATTTTTTTCAGTTTCAGCTTGCGATTTTTAGCTGTTTATTAAAGAGAGTATGTAGATATAAATAATTTATTTATGATTTTAGTCAATATAAATAAAATTATTATAATATATATTACAATTAATTTAAACGTCTGTTTTAAAGAATATTCTGTTTAAAAATTAGTTCAAGTAAGAAAAACTAAGAGGTGGTTTTTGGAAGGAAAAAAAAAGAAGAGACCGGACTATGTTTTTTCTTAGTTTCTGTTCGCCGAGAAAAAAAGGGTACCGAGTGAAAAGTAGGCAGAGATACCATCTGATTGTGACTAGCTGCTCCTTTTTGCGCTATAAGAGATAGAGGCGGTGTAAGCTAAAGCGTGTCACCTCATGGTTCAATTATTGTTTTCTGACAAAAAACGGGAGCATAGGACAGTACATTTGGACAAAAAGAAGTTCATTACTGTTCGCTACGCTACTCTTCGAAGATGCATCTTGTTTCCCAGAAAAGGACTGCTATCAGCTAGCTTCTTTTTAAGTATAAAACAGATTTACATATAATTCACACCTCACTTACACAACTATATACATGCATACGTGTCCCATAGCATATATCTAAAATTTTTACATAGATAATAAGATTTTATAGAATACAGATATATATTTTTTTTACTAAATGCATATATGTTTATATCCTATTCTAATTATTTAAACGAGATACACTAAAGATCAATCCGGCTAGTGGCACAACTAATTATTTTCTTTGAAGCAAAAGAAGTCAAACAAGTTTTGGTTGCCAGAACGATCCGCGAAGTGGAGATAGCAAAGCAGTGACGTCAGGACACGACAACCATACATGCAGTCTGTCTGATCTCTTGACATGCGAGCAACGCCACGGTGCTGCACCTGCTATTGTGAATAACCCTTCCTAGTAGTAGAATTTGGTCACGAATCGTCTTTCCTTAGTAGCTTTACACTTTTCATGCACCATTTTAAATCTTATTCTTCTCCTGTTCCTTTCATTAATTTAGCTATAGCATAGTGACACTCACTCTGAAACCACGTAGTAAATCTCAATCTTAAGACTTACTGCCCGATGTAAATTTTGTTCCTTCTATTATTTTCTTTTATTTTAAGTTTTAAGCTATTCGATAAGTGTTTTTACATGACTGTACAAGTTTATTTAAGATTTAAGAACATGGAGTAATAACAAATAACTGCTAATAAGATGATCAGAACTTATGATGAGCTAGAGATATTAGGAACTAAAATTGAATTCTAGACTACGCAAATCAACAAGGCACATGACTACCAACTATTCCAATGCGGCAATGTTGTGCTAGTTGCTACAAGAGGGAAACAAGCCGTTGGGCATGTTCTTTTTCAGTTTTTGACTTTAGCTTTTGATTTTTCTATAGTAACTTACTTTTAAACGGAGTGCCTTTTCAAGATGGGGTCTACTAGTTAATTGTAGTATATACTGTACCGACTTCATTTATATCGACAAAAACCGCACGTGAGTTTCAATTACTCTGTAATCTCTCACACGAACAGTCCAAAATCTACGAGTCGTCACCAAAAATCACAAGCTGCAACCAAAAAGAAAGGCCCATTAACTAATTCCACTGTGAAAATGTTCAGACATGGCTTCTTGTCATCCGCATCAGCCATCAGGTGCCAAGTGTCCAAGTAAAGAAACACAGATATTAGTGATCAAAATAAATAACAAAACAAATTATCTTTGTTCAATGTATAGTTAAAGAATGAACTGCATTAGTTTCCTTTTTTGGGATTCAACTGTATTAGTATTGAAGATGCAGTTTATACATCATTTCTTTCGCCCGCAACAACTACATTAGTACAACAATTTAACCACATAAGAATAGTTGAAGATGGCATCTGATACACCAGACTAGCTATGGTCACCTTAAGTTCCCAGGTAGTAGTACTATAATATTACATCTTCTAGAATCCCTTCCGAAGCTTCTTATCCATCACTTCATCAGGTTGGTTCTGCAACTCCGTACATTATTTTTTGTGGGCTGGTTTTTGCGACTCCATACGTATATATTCTGAGAACTTTGTGTTCTGTTGATCCTAGACAATTAATTGTTTGAGCTTCTTTCAATTGTGTATGTCTGCAACACTCGAGAAGACGGAGAAGTCCTGAACTGAATGGAAACGTGGAAAGGTTTTGAGTGGTGAAAGTGTGACCCTTCGTACGTGACAATTTGCATCTCCGGGTCATCAGTGGATCTCTCAACTTGCTTTTTTGCACTGCAGCGAGAATACGTACACCTGTAGTAGCTCCTGCTTTTATGTAAAAACAAAAGAAAATGGTTAATTGGATGGAGCATTTAACGCGGCTGTCTACCATGCATATACGCCCAACTTGATAGTTAAGGCCATGCTGAAATAAGCAGCATAGTGATTTCTTAAAGACTTAAGGCCCTAAACTTCCTCATTTAACCTATATCTATAGCTTGTATATATACGCTCCGCATCATTTAGATACAGGGAAAAATAAACAACGCTGTAGTGTTCATAGCATTTAGATATAAAGAAAAACTAAACAATGCTACAGTATTGCAACGGGATAGCTACTCATCATCTGATCGAGGTGCCGCTCGGTTAGACTGAAATAAGTTATCTTATGACTGAAATTACACTGTACCTAATGGTGGCTTATTTGGCGTGACTAAATTTAAAAGATTTAAAAATAGAAAAAAAATGCTAGCCTATTATAGACAATACAAACGAATACGAGAAAAAAAGAACTAGCAAAAAACTAAAAAAGCGAAAAAAAACCAAAAAAATAAAATTTAAAAATAGTAAAAAAAATAAGCCAAAAGTTCAAACCGAAACGAGCGGCCAAGTCTGATGAAGTCGTTCGATCCTGACTCTGCTTTTCACGCAACCACCCCACACGAAGCTTCTTGAGTACGCACAAACCGTCGACCCCTCTGTTGCTTTCGTATTGCTTCTAAATTTTTTTTAATAGTAAGCAGTTTTTTTAGTATATAATTTTAAATAGGATTTTTTAAGATGAGTTTTACTAAATTAATTGTAATATATATTATAATAACTTTATTTATATAAATTAAAATTACATATAAATATATCTCTATATAAATGGTTACCATTTATAAAAACTAAAAACTAATACGAAGGACCTGCATCTCTCTCTCCGATGGGTGATGAACATGGCAGCAGCACTTGTGGGCACCCACGGCCTCGCATATGTTGGACGTGGGGCTCGCGATTGCCTCCAGCACAGACTCTCGTAGGACAGGGACACAGAATAGCAGAGCAGGTAGTTAAATCAGAAATTAGGCCCTACATATAAGAAGAGCCAACTAAAAAACCCACTGAATATATCAATTGTAATACAATTTCTTGGGGAATTAATCTTGCTGAAAAAAGTCTTAAAACTCCAAACTAGTATCTAACTTTACTTGAAACACGTCATCCTTCTAGCCACCAACGGGATTATTCTGGGGAAATCGCGAATCAGTTTAGAGGGGTTAAGTGGCCGCTCCAATCAGTTTATAGCTTTGGTTTACGGTCGTGACTTCTAGCTTAAAGTTGAAATTGCACTGTAACAACTGTTAATTTTTTTCTGTGTCATTCAATTAAAGAAAAATAAAAAAATAAAAACACTATTATGTCTCCACATATAACGAAAAGAAAAAAGAGGGGAAAAGCAAGAAAAAAGGCAAAAAAACCCAAAAAAACTAAATTTAAAAATTGACATGTTTTAAGTGGTTTCTGGTTTAAATAAACCGAAAGCTAGAATGTGAAGAATGAGAGAGAAGGGGTGTAGCAATTGGGGAAGTGAATGGGATGACTGAATCGAGAAGTTTCCGGGAAGGAACACTAAGGAATTGGCTAATACTAACGGTCCGCTCATTTCGGGTTGAGCTTCTGGTTTATTTTTTACTATTCATAAATTTTGTCTTTTGAACTTTTGGTTTTTTTGAGCTTTTTGCCGATTCTATTTTTTCGTATTTGTTTGTGTTGTCTGTGATGAGCTAATATTTTTTTCTATTTTTATTTTTTTTAAATTTAATTACGTTAAATAAGCCACATTCAGCTACAGTGTAATTTCAGCTAATTACAATGTAATTTCAGTCATAAGCCACTATTTTTCAGTCTAACCGAGGGGCACCTAAGATTAACTAATCACTAGTACTAGTAATTGAGAGTTAAGTACAATTTGTGGCCCTGATTTTGGGGGGCCTGTGCAGTTGAGCAAGCTGCACCTCGTTGATATACAAGCTTGCAGTGGAGGTGCCCCGTGCACCATGCATTCGATCTTGGAGGCCGCGGTGGCTGTGGCCGTGGGCGAGCTAGCACAACGGCTAGTCACGAGCCAACAGCTGAGTAGTTCGCGCGCGGGCAAGGGGACAAATAGTAGCCGAGCAACTTATGCAACAGGGGGTAGGCATGGTGGCACCCAATGGTCATGGCCCAACCGTGGCCGTGGACGGCGCGCAGGCGATCGATTGGACGTGGCTGATGAGGCTGTTGGGTAAACCCCTCTTTTTTTTTTTGTGAAACTTAGTCAAATTCTGGAACTTTTGTGACACTTGGCAAATGTGTTCTAAAACTTGGCAAAAAAAAAAAACCATTTGGATTTGTAAAACTTTTATGAAAATTGGCTGAAATTTGCTTTGAAACTTTTATGAAACTAACTTGTGAAACTCTCATTTGTAAAACTTTTTTTTTGAAATATCAAGTTTCATATATGAAACTCGGTGTAACAAAGTTTTAGTTTCGAAACTTGCTTCAATTGCATGGTTGAAACTTGATGTTTTAGTTTTCGAAACCTAAAACTCACATGAAAACTCAAGGTTTTAGTTTTCGAAACTTCATAAAACTTGCTTTTCCATCTATATTTAATTAGGTTTTTTATGAATTTGCCAAAATATTGATGAAACCTTCCGAAACTTGACTAAACACGCGCCTTTTTTTAAGAAACATTATGAAACTCTTTCATGAAACGCGGTGAAACCTGCTTGAAACTTCAAACTCAAAAACCTGAAATTTTTATGCAAGTGAAACATAATAAAACTCCATAAAATTGCTATGTTGTTGGAAATATATTCCAACGGTATAGCGTGGACTAGCAACTCCCTTAAATACAATACTAGAAATAACACCTATAACAACCTGTATCTTACCACAGGCCCATACGTTCGACTTCAAAATTTTATACTCTATCTGTTCAAGTTTATATAGCGTATTTTTAAATAGTCTTGTCCACAAATATATGACTTATTTTATATTCCAATACAAATTAGTGTGATGTTTTCTATATAGCTATAATAAATATTCAGCTTTACTTGATATTCTATATATATGTATCGAATATAGTGTTTAATGATAATAATTAAAGATGGTCTAGTTATTTTTAGTATCTTTTTTGTGTATATGGTATGGTATAAATCCCCTCAATCGATGCAGTGGCGTCAGCGTCGTCTTTCCGGAACCGACGCATGGCGACAGCGACACCAGCCCATGGCATGGTCGGTTCTGCTTCTGCAGGTACTAGTGTGTTAATGTTGTGGGCCCACAAATACTGTACTTAGATACAACTATACAAGCCATCCTCTAATGCAATTTTTCTTTGCTGTATCTTCTAGTCTTAGTTCGAGTGAGATAAGGCTCCATTTTAAACGGTTTTTGCATTTGGTTTTTATCTTTTTAATTTTATTTTTACTTCTTTTTTATTTTTATTTCTTTATATTGTTCGTTATGATATAATTTTTTATTTTTAATTTAATTACTTAAAAAATTAACAAATATTTTTTGTCGTTATAATAATAATAAAAAAAATCAGAATCCATGTTTTATAAAGCAGTTGGAACGGGCAACAGTCATCTTCTCTCTCTTCACTCCCTTTCTCCTACCTTACCACAGTGATGTGGCATATGTTGAGATACAAGCTAGAAGGATTGTTGGGACCTAATAGCATAATTTGGTTAATACTCTTATACAGTACTAATATCAATATACTACAAATCTGTATCTTGCATGTCAATTTGGTCGTTTTCCCGCCACACGACACAAAAAAAACCCTGAAAGAAACATATATTCTACATATCTGGTCGATGCGACCTTGAAACTGAAAAGCACTGTAGCTGGCTGAAAAAACACTGTAGCTGACAGTGACTTATTTAGCATAATTAAATTTAAAAAAAATTAAAAAAAATATCCAATGTTAATCCAGTACATTGCATGAAAATGATGAACGAAGCAGCATATATCTGCATATGCCTGGACCAATTGAGGCCGCGTTGCAAGGGACACTAGCAATGGATACCTACCCCCGCACGAGTATTCGGATACTTAGTGGTGCCCTAGCTAGTTTTTGGGTTAAGTTTTTGGTTTTGTCTTTTAACCAAAATTATACGGTGCCTGATGTTAGCTTCTTCTAAGAAAAAATAGAAAAAATTGAGAAAAATTGAAATACCCTGCTATATCGTCATAGACAATGAAAAAAAAGAAAAAAAAGGCAAAAAAGTTAAAATAAACTGAAATTAGAAGCTGATATGTTCAAAGTGACTTTGGCTTAAATAAACCGAAAGAAAAAACTAGAAGTTGAAGCCGTTTTGAGCGGGGCCGCGCATACATGCCTGTTCTTTTGGCTTAATTATTTTCACTCAAACGTGCTTAACATATGCATACATACCTGTTTTTTTTGCTTTGACTTATGGATTATGACTGCAACTTATGACTTTTGGGCAGTTCACGTAAGAGAGTACAGAGTAACAGAAACTCGTATGAAGTTTTGACCGATATAAATAAAGTCACTATAGTGTGTACTACAATTAACTTATTGGCCTCGTCTAAAAAGACATTTCATTTAAAAGCTAGTTACTGTAGAAAAGAAAAATCTGAAAAGCGGTTTTTAGAAGATGAAAGAAGAGATATGGGCAGCAAACTAACACAAGAAGAGAAGAGGAAAAAACTAGTGGCAAGGCTATGTTTGGGATGTAGTAATTTCCTAGGATTTTTGTATTAGCTACTCTATTCAGTAATATGCACGTAAGGCTGGAAAAATCCTTTTTGTCGGGTTTGCTAAAGTAACTAAATTCGTGTGCTCTAGTTGTCAATCGTAGGATAGGTGTCGATTCATGAAACTTCACACATATGCTTTTAGTTGGTGTCTTATGTAGAGTGAAAACGGATCCAATTTGAATTAAATAATAGTGAAATCACAGTCATATTCTTTAACAAATATGGATACAAATGTAAATATGCTCGAATACGAATCAAATTTCATAATAAATACCAATTTAATATTTACTCAATTCGACTAGATTCATGTATCCTCGTAACTTATGTAATATGAAGATATTAGCCCTCATAGGTCACTTTCCTCAGCAAAATGAGTACCCTTACAATTGGATTGTGGTGTAGTACATGGCATGTTATCTTCGTACAATCACACTTAATCATTCTAATATATTTATTTCACCTAAAGGAACATGAATTCTACATTATAATTAAATACCCATCCAACTAATTAGGGTTACTACAATAAAATACTTATATTGCTTCATCGAATACAAATAATTCAAATATAATAACAATTCATATTAGAAAATTTCATACCATATTGCATTCATATTTTATGTGATTTCGAATACGAATACGAGAGAAATTATTATTCAGAAAATCTATATTATACTTATCTCCTATCGAATGTGGTACGCGAATAATATAGTTAAGTCATATCTTTTTCATCCTAGTCTTGTGGGCATTAATTTGTTGATGTAACTATTCTATATTTTTTTCGAGGAAAGCTATTCCAACCTCAATGAAAATGATTGGCAGTTTTCTCTTGACACCACTTCGGAAAAAAAATACATTAGAAATCGATGAGCAAGTAGTGCAAACCAAAGAATGCGATAATAGGAATATAGGATGATCGACGATGATCAAGAGGAGGAGGACACAATTAATCCATGTGTAAGCAGCTAGATTGCTCACCTGGGGTGCGGGTTGTTCTTGATGAACTTCTGCCCGTACTTCCTCCACCTGTAACCATCGCTCGGCAGCTTCCCACCGCTGGTCCTGACCCTCGCCGTGTACTTCTTGTTGATCTCTTCACCGCCCCTACTACCCCAGGATCCAAATCTGCAAGATACCAAAGAAAAAACACATAGCTTCTCTTGCACACGTGCACATGAGCAAGTTCGGCACACCCAGAATCCCCGGTGCACATACAGAGACGGCGGTGGGGCGGAGCGGCGGGTGGAGCTGCTCGGTGGGCGGCGCAACGATAGCGCCTTCTCGACGTCTTGGATCGTCGGGCCGGAGTAGACCGAAGGGAGAGCATTCCTCACCGCCGCCGGTGGTTCTTGACCGGCCGGGGAACTGCCGCTGCGCATGGCTCCAGTACTGCTGGTGCAGGAGTCGAAGCAATCGGCCGTCAGCGTTGTCGTCGAAAGATCAGTGCTCATCATCATGAGAAGCTCGTCGTCGTCGAGGAGCTCGTTAACGAGCTGCTCATCGAGCTCGCCGCACCAGTTGTCCATGTCGTCCATCGGCACGCGCGGCGCTTGATCTGGCTGGCTGTGGAGAAGATGGCTATATGTAGGTGAAGTAGCGGGGTGCGCGCGCGCGCGCGAGAGAGAGAGGAGTCCACTTTTTCTTCTCTCTTGTTGTTGCGAGGAGCACAATTTCTATGTGTTCATACAAATTAATTTGTACAACAGAATTATTGTCATCCCATCACCTTATCAATGTGTCTGGTTAGTACATGCAACTCTCATAATTTATGATGCAAAACGAAAACTAGTTAGCTAGCTACTAAGATGCTGAAGTACTGGAATTGCACTCGGTTTCTCCTTTATTTCACCCTCAAAATTAAAGATCGATCCTTGTTTCCTAGCCTGCTAAAATTACATCGCTTTCCTGTAGATCGACCCGTGTAACCACTAGATCGATCCGCACGAGAACTTGATACATACCGGTAATTGGTAAAAGGGTACTAGGCAGGAGTACTTATGTACTATAGCACTGTGGCCCATCCAAACTTCACGATCATCTACTTTTCAAATCCTAAATCGAAATGCATTAATTCTCTCTTTATTTCAAGATCGTTACATTTGTGAATGCCACAGGCGTGATAAAAAAAAAACCACATCGGGTTAATTTGTCTTTTTATTTGGTCTTACTATCTTAATTTTAAAATTAACTTAATATAATATAAAATCATAAATTTAGCCTCCTTTCAAGTATAAAAGAACTAAGTAGCCGATCTATGAGTCGTACCATGACCTTGTTCCACGGCAGCTCACTAGCGCGTCACGCTAGCCTGATGCGGCAGGTGGTGGAGCCCACAAAAGGGCTGTCCCACCAGGGGCGAATTCACACCTAGGACAGAGTAGATTTCAGCCTAAGGTGTGGAAAAATATCTAGTATATAACCCAGATAAATTTAATTCAACTTGAGTAAAATTTTTATGGTCTAGTCCAGATAGCCTTAGATCATTTTACCATTGAGTCCGGAGCGTAACTAAATCCTAACCCCACGCTAATCCCACCCGAGAGTCTGAGGGATGAGGGGGTCCGAAGAACCAGAGCGTGGCAGGAGTACTAGCTAGTTAAGCTAAATTTTGCATGCATGGATACGTCATCATGTGGAGAGGCCTGGGTTTAATTGCTCATGTGTGTGCATTGCATGCATGTGTTGTAGATTGCACCGTGCCCTAGCAATTTCTTTCTTGGCATGGCGATGTGCAGGCACAATACCTGATGCTGCTGTGCTCGTTCCGCGAGCAGCTGCAGCAGCATGTTCGGGTGCACCGTGCACACAGTGGACGCCATCATGGCATGCCGCGAGATCGCACGAAGGTCCCGCGCTCTAGTTTTATGGGACTTTGTCATCTTTGTTGTAGTTAGAAAGCATGGTTATGTAGATTTGTTGTTGATTTTTTTTACACTTAACAAGAAGACTAAATTTATAATTTTATACTATATAAAACTAATTCTACAATTAAAGTGACACAACGAAACCAAATAAAAAAAGACGTCGGCTCATTCATGTCTCGTTTGATCAGGTTCACTGTTACTCCTACTTGCCACCAGCACGTCATTACTGCACGAAAGGTGAACACTGCTGCTTGATTGGCTTCAAGATGGGAAGGTCGGTATTGGTTGATAGAAGTGCTCCGTCCTAGTCCTAGTGTACACATTAATTTTTACTTTTGAATTCTCGAAGGTCGATATTTTAAAGCAATTTTTTTATTTATCTTGTTTCCGTCTTGCGTATGTATCTTTCTCTCACTTTTCTTACCGCTCACACTCTCATTCTAAAAGTTATTCTCAGAAAAAGAAAAATATCCGTCCCTCGGTTTAGTGGACCTTTACTATGATCATTAAATAATTACTAGTGGATGCCTTAGATAAAAAAAAAGGAATATTATAAGACAATGCTATCCATTATAGATTCTAGATGAATCCAATATATAAAAAAGAATCCTAGATGGCCTACACTAAAAGCCATGTATGAGAGAAAAAGAAGATGTAAATGTGCAAAATAAATTAGTGAAAGCCACACATGAGAAAAAAAGGAAAATTTGCACTTGACAAGAAAAAAGATAAATGAAAAAAAAAACCGTAAGACCTAATCTACTCACACACTTACCAACAATCTATGTTTTACAACTTTTAAATTTTTTTTGCTAAAATCTCCATCAATGTGGTGAATTCTAAGTAAAGTTGAATTATATCAACCATTAGGTGTTATCTATCATACAATAAAAGTTTAGGATGGTTGATTATATCAGCTAAGGAAAAAAGAGAAATTTTGTAGAAATTTTCTCAAAAATAAAAAAAATATTTGACTCTTAATTTGGTGGACCCTAATTATATTTAGTAATCCATAACCAATAGATGTTACATGATAAATAAAAATAATTGCTAGAAATTCTCACAAAAAGAAAAGCGTTTAGCTCTTAATTAGGTGGGCCCTTCTTATGATTAATAAATCATAACTGTTGTAGGGGTGGCCCCACCTAAGCCCAGTAGGCCTGTTAGGTCCGAAACAGGACATGTATAATGACATAAGAACCCCCGAGGGGAATACTCATGTGTAAGGGTATAACTGTACAAACACTCCCCATATGAATATATATGTGGCATAGGCCACGGGAGGAAGGCTCTAGGCCATTTATTTACTCAACTCTCCACTACTACACACACACTCTCTCTCTGTTTGGTCTGTAACCACAACAGTTGGCGCCGTCCGTTGGGAGGACAAGAGCAAGCCTCCAGACCTCAAGGAGGATGGCACCAAAGAAAGCTTCGCCATCGGCGGCGAAGGAGAAGAAGGCGGAGGCGGCGAAGTCTCGCGTTAGCACGGGGGCTTCGGCTTTAGCAGTCGCAGGTATGAGCAGTGGTGTAGGTATGACCGAGGACCCTGTCGCCGGCGCGACGACCAACCCTGCCGCCGACGCGACGACCAACCCCGTCGTCGGTGTGACGACCGATCCCACCAACACCACCACGACGACCAACCCCGACGACAGCAACGCGGCGCGCAACCTGGGTGCGCAGGCCGTGGTCACCACCTCCCGGCGACACCGCCAAGCGCGCAGACGGCCCCGGCCACGCCGCGCAGAGACGGCCTGCCGGCGGCCTCGATGCGCTCGGCGAGCTAACGGACCTCCGCGGAGCCGTCCGGGACATGCAGGAGGCCCGGAGCCAACACCCTCCTCCGGCAGTGGCATCCGAATCCGCCCCGGAAAGGGCGGATAGCCGCGACGCCCCCATATCTAGCCGCGCCCCGCTATGGCGCGTGACCCGTCCCGCTTCGCGGGCCTCAGCGCGACGCCGCGGCCCGAAGATTTCAAGTTCCCGAGCGTCATCGAGGCCTACAAAGGCGACTCCGACCCGCGAGAGTTCACACGCTTGTCAGAGATCGCCATCAAGCCGCTCAAGTCGGAGGCAGAGCTCTTCGACAAAGGGGAAGCATACGCTCGAGCCGAAGAGGATGTGCGGAGGCGCCACGACGACTCCGACGCCAGGCGAGCGGAGGGCTGGTCACACAGAGGTAGCGCAAGAGACAATCCGAGGACGGACCACAAGCAAGTGGCCGCGGGCGACATTCGTAAGCCCCGGCGCAACCAGCGAAGACCCCAAAAAGCCCGCCACATCCTAGCCGTGCAAGGTATTCCCCAGGGAGCCGTCTCAGCCTCGCGTATCGCAGGAGGACGCCAAGGAAGCGGCGATGCCGAGCCGCGTGCGGAGCAGCAAATCCTTGAATACGGTAAGTGGTGCGAGGTGCACGGCTACGAAGGCCATTTCACGCGGGCATGCACCGAAGTCGCGGCAGTGCGACAAGCGGCAGCGGCCCATCCCCCCCGCGCTGGAGCTCCCGGAGAAACCCAGTACCGCGGCATTAATGTCATCGAAGGAGGCTCTTCGTCAAGAGCTTCCTCGGCACAACTATCTCGGCAGGCATCCCCTTGCAGCATTACTTTCACGTCAGCCGATGCGCAGGGCGTAGAATTCCCCCATCAAGATCCCTTGGTCATCCAGGCCGACATAGCGGGATGCGACGTCAGGCGTATTCTCGTGGACGGAGGGAGCTCCGCCAACATTTTGTTCGCAGAGGCCCTTGATCGTATGGGAATACCTCGGAGTCTATTAAAAGCTTCGGAAGCCCCCCTCCAAGGCCTCAGAGGGCAACCCCTGAAGGCTCTGGGTCAGGTCTGCCTCCGAGTCTCCTTGTGCCAGGACGGTAACGCCAGGACCGAAGAAGTTGTCTTCGACGTCGTGGACGTCTCATATCCATACAACGCCATACTGGGCCGGCCCGCCATCAACTCCTTCGAAGCCGTCCCACACTTCGCATTCCTATGCATGAAGCTTCCAGGGCGGCGGGGCATTATCACCATCTTCGGTGATCAGGATATGGCTCGGAGCATCGAAACCGAAGCTGGACGTTTGCACCGCAAGGTGCACGCCTTCAACAAATACCGGGCGGACACAACGCCATCCGCCCCAGGTTGGACGCCTAAGCCCCACCCGGAGGGCGGAGTGAAGAGGGTGTCGCTCCGAGCAGAAGGGCAGTTCATATCCATAGGCGAAGACCTCCCTCCGCAAGTAGAGCAAGACTTGCTCCGAGTCCTCCAGGACAACATAGACGTCTTTGCATGGTCCCCGGAGGATATCCAAGGAGTAGACCGTGCCCTCATTGAGCATAACCTCGCGATCCGCCCCGACGCCAAACCCGTCAAGCAGAAACTTTGCCGTATGTCTGCGGACCGGCAGCAAGCGGCCAAGGTGGAGGTGGCGAAGCTCCTTCGAGCGGGGGTTATCCGCGAGGTCCAACATCCAAGCTGGCTTGCCAACCCGGTGTTGGTTAAAAAGGCTAGCGGCGCCTGGCGCATGTGCATCGACTTCACCGCCCTCAACAAGGCATGCCCGAAGGACGATTACCCTTTACCGCGCATAGACCAGCTGGTTGACGCAACCGCCGGGTGTGAGCTTATGAGCTTCTTGGACGCCTATTCCGGCTACCACCAGGTCTACATGGCCAAGGACGACGAGGAGAAAACTAGCTTCATTACACCGGTGGGAACATTCTGCTTTGTGAGGATGCCCTTCGGCTTGAAGAATGCGGGCGCAACTTTCACCCGCCTCGTCGCGGCCGCCCCCCGTCCCAGGCTAGGGAGGAACGTGGAGGCTTATGTGGACGACGTGGTAGTAAAAACCCGGCAGCTCGCCTCACACGGCCGAGATCTTCAGGAGACCTTTGACAACCTCCGGAGAGTGGGCATCAAGCTCAATCCGGACAAATGTGTCTTCGGCGTACAAGCGGGCAAGCTACTGGGCTTCCTCGTGTCCGGGCGAGGCATCCAGGCGAACCCCGACAAGGTCGACGCTATCCTGGGCATGGAACCCCCCAAGATGACGCGGGAAGTCCAAAGGCTGGCAGGGCGCATGGCGGCCTTGAGCCATTTCCTCTCTGGAGCGGCAGAGAGGGGCTTGCCGTTTTTCAAGACCCTCCGCGGGTGCGACGGGTTTTATTGGGACGACGACTGCGCAAAGGCCTTCGACGATCTCAAAAGGCACCTCGCAACCCTCCCCACTCTGGTGGCCCTGGCACCAGAGGCTCCCCTCCTACTCTACCTCGCTGCCTCGGCAACGGCGGTCAGCGCCATTCTCGTCTTGGAAGAGGGCGCACTTCAGCGGCCAATGTATTTCGTCTCCGAAGCCCTTCAGGGCGCCAAGACGCGGTATACCGAGCTCAAGAAGCTTGCTTACGCGCTGATTATGGCATCAAGGAAGCTCCGACATTACTTCCTGGCCCACCCGATAACGGTGCCATCATCGTTCCCCCTGGCAGAGATGCTCCACAACAAAGAGTCCACGGGGCGAATTGGGAAATGGGCGGCAGAGCTGGCCCCGTTCTCCCTAACATATGCCTCTCGGACGGCGATCAAGTCCTAGGTTCTGGCGGACTTCCTCGCGGAATGGACCCCCCAGCTCAGCCCCCCTTCAACTCGAAGACCCGGTGTGGACACTTAATACTGACGGAGCGTACGGTGTTGCGGGCGCAGGGGTGGGCACTGTTATCATCACCCCAGAAGGACAGCGCCTTTTTTACTCGGCGCGCCTAGCGTTTCCGGCTACGAACAACACGGCCGAATACGAGGCGCTGCTCTTCGGCCTTGGGAAGCTCAAAGCGATGGGAGCAAGGCGAGTCCTCGTCCGTATTGACTCCCGACTAGTGGCGGGCCATGTGGACAAATCATATCAAGCCAAGGATCTGGAGCTAGCCAAGTACGTAGCAGCCGTACGAGCGAAGAAACGACACTTTTTGGGTGTCACGGTGAAGGTCATCCCTCGAGCGGACAACGAGCAAGCTAACGTCCTGGCCAAGCTGCCAGTCAGCAGCTCCCAGTTCCCGAAGGGGCATTTTACGAGACCTTGCCGGCGGCGGCCATAGCACAAGATAATCGGGACGCGACCCTCGTCCACCAGATCACCAGCAGGCGATCGGCGGGAGCCCTTCGCGCTTTGCAAGGCATCGCGGAACCGGATGACTCCTCCGAGCTCCGGCGTCTGCAACACCACGCTAGGTCCTTGCAGGTGCTCGACGGGGCACTCTACAAGAAGGGGGTCTGCGCACCGCTCCTACGGTGCCTTCCGCGCGAAGAAGGCAAACGCCTCCTCGCGGAAATTCACACGGGTCTCTGCGGCTCGCACCTCCAGCCGAGCTCTCTGGTGGGCAAGGCATTCAGACAAGGTTTTTATTGGCCAACAGCTGTCGCGGATGCCCAGGACCTTGTGCGCCGTTGTCAAGGTTGCCAATGGATGGGAAGGGCTATCCACAGGCCCCCGACAAGCCTCCACCCCATACCTCCGGTGTGGCCGCTGGCGAGGTAGGGCATCGACATCGTGGGACCACTTCCCAGGGCCCCAGGGGACTTGCGCTTCGTCGTAGTCGCCCTGGAGTACTTTTCCAAGTGGCCGAAAGCGGTAGCCCTGGCCAAGATTACCTCGGCAGCTCTGCAGCGCTTCCTCTGACAAAACATCATATGCCGATTCGGCGTGCCCAGGGAGATCACTGTCGACAATGGTCTGCAGTTCGATGCAGCACCATTCAAAGAATTCTGCGACAACATGGGCATCACCCTCCGGTTCGCCTCGGTCGGCCACCCACAGTCCAACGGGGCGGTGGAGTGGGCAAACGGCGCCATCTCTGCCGCAATCAAAAAGTGCCTCGTCGGGCTGCCAAAAGGGAAGTGGCCGGGCGAGCTCCACAGCGTCCTCTGGTCCCTTCGCACAACGGTCACACGCCCAACGGGGTTCACGCCCTTCAAGCTTCTCTTCGGCGATGAGGCGGTCACACCCGAAGAAATAAAGGCGGGCTCACGGCGGGTCCTTGTCCAAGCACCAGACGAGGAGCGCCAATTGTCCGTGGATCTCCTTGACGGAGACCGGGCCAGCGCAACACAGCACGTCATAAAATACGCGCGACAGATGGTGCGCGGTCGCAATCGTTCACTGTACCCACGCGAATTCAGACCGGGCGACCTCGTCCTCAAGATGGCACTCCACACGGAAACGGTAGGCAAGCTCGAGTCCAAGTGGGAAGGCCCGTACCTCGTCGCGGAGGCCCTGCAGAAGGGAGCGTATCGCTTGGCCACCTTGGAAGAGCACACGCTCCGACACACGTGGAATGCGGACAAGCTACAGCGGTATTACGCCTGAGTCAAGCACACAAGGCTAAGGGCCTTCCCCGGCTTCGGCAGACGTAAGCGGTTGACGGTTAGTGCCTTAACCCTTGTAACCACTCGCCCGCGCAAATGGGAATTTAATAAAGTGCATCGTTCATGCAAGTTCTCCCGTTTCTCGTATTAAAAGCGTGCAAAGGGTCACCTTCGTGTGCGCTACGCGTAAGCATGCATAAAGACGTGTGGGGGGACGCCTCCACGCGCAGTCTACGGACTCTAAATAAGACGTAGCGCGAGGTCCGCCTCCGCACACACTCCACGGAGTATAAATAAGATGTAGCGTCGAGGTCCGCCTCCGCACGCAATTTCACCGCCCGCAACGCGCGGAGGTTCGCCTCCGCGCGCAGTCTACGGACTCTAAATAAGACGTAGCGCGAGGTCCGCCTCCGCACACACTCCACGGAGTATAAATAAGATGTAGTGTTGAGGTCCGCCTCCGCACGCAATTTCACCGCCCGCAACGCGCGGAGGTTCGCCTCCGCGCGCAGTCTACGGACTCTAAATAAGACGCAGCGCGAGGTCCGCCTCTGCACGCACTCCACGGAGTATAAATAAGACGTAGCGTCGAGGTCCGCCTCCGCACGCAAATTCACCGCTCGCAACGCGCGGAGGTTCGCCTCCGCGCGCAGTCTACAGACTCTAAAGAAGACGCGGATATTATCCCTGCGCACTCCACGGAGTATAAACAAGACGCGAACCCCGCGCACGCATGGGCGCTGCCCCAGTGCGTACTCTTCGGAGTATAAATAAGACATGGATGTATATCCCACGCACTCCTCCGGAGTATAAAGAAGACGCGGATGTTATCCCTGCGCACTCTACGGAGTATAAACAAGACGCGAAACCCGCGCACGCATGGGCGCAGCCCCAGTGCGTACTCTTCGTAGTATAAATAAGACGTGGATGTATATCCCACACACTCCTCCGGAGTATAAAGAAGACGCGGATGTTATCCCTGCGCACTCTACAGAGTATAAACAAGACGTGAACCCCGCGCACGCATGGGCGCTGCCCCAGTGCGTACTCTTCGGAGTATGAATAAGACGTGGATGTATATCCCATGCACTCCGGAATATATAAAAAAGACATGGATGCTATTCTTGCGCCCACCCCACGGAGAGCTTGCGCGTCTACGTCGCGCGTCTACTTCGACTAGGCGCCAGCGGACGCTGCCACCACTTCGAAGGGTAGGGAACGGGCACTCGCGCTACTGACCGAGGCGCCAGCCCGCGCCACCACTTCAAGGTAGGGATGGAGCACTTGCGCGTCTCGCCGACTGGCGGCGGCTCGCGCCACCACTTCCGAAGGGTAGGAGACGGAGCACTTGCGCGTCTACCGACCAGGCGCCACTCCGCGCCACCGCTCGAAGGGTAGGGGACGGAGCGCCGGCGTCTACCGACTAGGCGCCAGCTCGCCGCCATCGCTTCGGGTAGGGGCGGGCGCCCGAGCGCCTCACGACTGGCGCCACTCGCCGCCACCCTTCGAAGGTAGAGGACGGGCGCTCGGCGTCTCACCGACTAGGCGCCAACTCGCCGCCACCGCTTCAAGGGTAGGGACGGGCGCTCGAGCATCTATTTGACGACTGGCGCCCGGCCGCGCCACCGCTTCGGCGGGTAGGGGACGGAGCACTTGCGCGTCTACTTCGACTGGCGCCCGCTCCCGCCACCGCCAAGGGTAGGGGACGGGCGCCGCTCGGCGTCTACCGACTAGGCGCCAGCTCGCGCCACCGCTCGAAGGGTAGGGGCGGGCGCTCGGCGTCTGCCGACCAGACGCCACCTCCGCCGCCACCGCTTCGAAGGGTAGGGGACGGAGCGTTCGCGTTCGACTAGGCGCCAGCTCCGCTGCCACCGCTTCGAAGGGTAGGAGACAGAGCGCTCGCGCGTCTACTTCGACTAGGTGCCAGCTCCGCTGCCACCACTTCGAAGGGTAGGGGACGGAGCGCTTGCGCGTCGAGCGTCTACTTCGACTAGGCGCCAGCTTCGCTCCCACCGCTTCGAAGGGTAGGGGACGGAGCGCCTGCGCGCCTACCTCAGCCAGTCTAGGGCCCGAGCTGCACAGTATCCGCAAGCCCGCTTGCTCGTACCAGAACGGGGGGCGACACGATACCCATGCCTTGCACAACCCAATAGTTCGCAGCACATTACATAACAACTACTGCATGGGAAGATCATTATTTGCCCCAACAAGACAATTACATTCCAGAAGCAGACACGCGTGGCGCGGAATATGCCAACACCTGGCTATTCCTATGAGTCCGCACCATCTTCACCGCGACGAGCGCCTGCGTCGCCCGCGCCGCGCCGAGGGACCTCTTCGAGCCAACGAAGCACATTCCCCTCGTTCCGCAGAGTCCGTCGCAAAGCAACCGCGGCGGCCCCCTCCCCGACATAATTCCAAATCCGGTCATGAAAGTTTCGGGTCGCGGACTCGGTGGCACGAATGGCATCCGATATCACCCCAGGCTCAGTAGGCAAGTCGAGCTGAGGGTTCGCCAGCTCATCGACATGCTCACACCCACCAGCGCGCAGCAGGGCGAGGGCAAGCCCAGCACTCATATAGCCGCAGTGCGTGCCGAAAGCCTTGGCGCCAGGAAGGGCAACGCTCGAGCCCTCTTCGATTCGCTCAAGCGTCTTCGTCAGGTCTTGGCGGCCATGGGTGGCGTCCTCCACATGCACACAAAGCCCCCGAAGCGCTCGCTCCAAGGACCCCATCGCATTCCACGCGGAAGAGCACGCGTTATCCCAAGATAGCGTCTTCTCCGCAACGGAGGCGGCAAGCTATTCTTTCTCTGCCTCCAGCATGGAGAATTGCTGAAGAAGGGCGGTCCGCTCCTTCGTCGCGGTGCGCTGGGCCTCCTCCATCGCAAGGTGTGTGGCTACTGCAGCGTCCTTCGCGTTCCTACCCACCAATCGTGCCCGGCAATGCCTCGCCTGCTCCGCCATCGGCGACTCGAATGACTTCGCCTTGGTGGCGTTGGCGTCGTCCGCCACGCGCACCGGTCCTCCAAGACCCTCGCTCGCGGCGCGAGCCTCTTCAAGGGCTTTGCTAATGGCAAGCGTCTACACGGCGTATAGCAGGGGTTACCTATCGATAAGCAAGGGGAATGCAACGAGAACGGAGACCATTACCCTCATCTTGGAGGCCCCCAACGCGAGCGCCAAGAGGTCACCCTCGCAGGAGTGCAGCGCCTGTCGATCTAGGCGGGCGCCAGCATACTCCGCCACCTCGTTCCAGGCGTGAAGCGCCTCCCACCGAGGTACGAAGTCGGAGACGTCGAGCCCAGAGCCCCGCCGTAGTGCTCGCTTTGGGCGCTTAGGGCACACAGGCCCCGACTCAATCAGGCTGACGACATCGCGAGGCCCCCCATTGCTCGATTCTTGCCCTCGTTTGGGAGACGCTGTCTCGCTTGGCGTCGACGGAATAAGCGAGCAAATCGGGGAGAGTTTCGCGAAGTCGCGCGACGAAAATGAACTACACCTACCTCCGGTCACCTCTGCCGCGACCTCCACCGGGGTTAGGAGTGCCCCGCTGGCCTGAGGCGCGACAACCCTCCCGGCTTTAGAAGCATCCCCGCTAGCTGTCAGGGCCGCAGTCACCGGACCCGCCACACTGAATCGGCCCCGGGAAGATGGCGGCGATTGCACTTGAGGCCGTTTTGCCTTCGGAGTCGTAGGTGAAGCCTCCGTGGCTACCTCGGCAGCCGCGGAGGCCGTCATAAGCGACAGCGCGACGGGTGCCGCGGGAGGCGACGAGGCGTCATCTTCGAGAACGGCGGGGCGCATGCTCGCGGCCTGGCCACCATATACGGCCTCGTCGGGACTTACGTGACCCCCCGAACCAGTCGATCTGAGCCCAGCGCCCGTCTCGCCCCCCATCCTCACGTCTTCGACCTGCGGCACGGCCGGCGAGCTAAGGGCAACAACCACCGACTGGACCCCGCTCCGAGAAGATGGCGCTGCCACCGCCGCACCGCTCAGTGATCCCGCCAGCACTGGGCACTCCGGCACGGGGATTTCCAAGGCCTCGCACACCCGATTAATCCGCCCCTGCTTCTCCAAGAGGGTCGCGGACGCGCATGCCTTGTGCTCCTCCGCCGTGTACGGCCCAAGTATCACAGCCACGGCGCGTTCCGCATCTTCTAACCGGCGTACTGCAGGCACAAGCGGAGGGTCATACCTAGGGGTTTGCAACCACCCACGTGGTGCTTGGCATATCGCAGAGACACTTACAGGGCGCGAACGGCCGATGAAGCGAAGATACCCCCGGGTGGACGCTGTCCTTCCGATCGGGCCCTCGCCGCTCATATTTCCAGTTGCAAGCAAGCGGGGATATCCCGTACATGGTGAACTCCTCCGCGAGGTCACACATGTTAAACCGGAGCGCGACCCCAGCAAGCCTCCGCGCCTACTGCTCGTCGCCAGGCCGAGGCGTCACATTCGGACAGCGGTCGAATGATATCGGCTCTCCACGGCTCCGGAGGCCGCTCGTGCTCGTCACGGTGTAATAGAACCACCACCGGGTCCACCCGGTCTCCCACTTTTCCCGCATAGCCAACGCGGGAAACAGGTGCGAGCATTCCGGCCTCAGCACGAAGTCCACGCTGCCGAAGTTCGAGTAAGCCCCCCTTCTACTTTCCTTGGTGGCACCGCGTGCGTGCGTAATGGCGAACAGCTCGCGCGCGGCGGGTACCCTCCATCCGCACGCCCACGTGAGGATGGCCAACCGTCGATCGCGGTCGGTCACCGCGCCGGCTCCAACCCATACGCGCAAAGACTTCACGAACAAGGTGTGTCGCGGGGATCCGAGCCCAGCGTCGGCGAACGCCACGAAGACGATCGCCTCCGACTCCCCCGGGTTCGGCTCCACCTCGTCACGCCCTGGTAGGTGAGCCCCGGCACGCTCCTCCAGCTTCTTCTCCTGCAGAAGGGTTTGCAGGGTCTCCTCCGTGGCGCGGCTCCGCCCGAAGACACGGAGCGGCGCCCTTGACCTTTTCACGGCATCCCGGTCTTGAGAGTTTTCTTCTGTCGCGCGAACCAGCGGTACTCGCCGGTGGTGGCGTCGGCGGCGGCCCAGCTAGACGAGGCGCTCTCGCTAAGGCGATGCGCAGGATCGTCAAGGGCGGCACCCGTGCTAACTGGGAGGTCATCGCGCGCAGCCATCTTTCTCACGGCGGCGGGCAAGCGCGGAGGCAAGATTAGCAGCAGAAGGTGCAAGAGGAATAGCAAGGAACGCACAAGCGATCAAGCAGCCAAGGGGAACGACTGCATGCACACAGGGGCGGATTATAAAGCCCTCGTCTCCCCCACAGGTAGAAGACCGAGCGACAGAATGACAGCGGTTCGGCTACCCACGATCGGGCAGTACAACCGCTGGAAACCGTGGCAGGCGGCGGTAGGTGGCTGCTTAGCGCCCAATGCACCCATACACTCCCGCCACGTGGCCACTTTTTCTGGGGAAGAGGCGAACGGCCGTGGTCGTGGGAACGCTGGCACCCCACGACGCTCCAATTACAGCCGGCCACGTGCCCACATCCGGTCTGGCAAAGGGCAGCCGTGCCGCCGCCTCACAAAGGCCGCGCGATTCAGTGTCATTAAAGCGCACTCCCGAACCAAGCAACCACCTTCCCGCGCTGGCGCCACACCGCGCGACGCACTTCCCGAGACTCGGCCGCCAAAGGCAGCCACTGGTTGGTTAACCGCCATCAATATTTGGAACGCGAGGTAGGGCATGCCCGAACCCCGGCCCGGTCGAAGCCCTCGGCCTACTCAGTATCTTCGGCCTCGAAGCCGCGCCCGGGCGACGGCCCTCGCACAAGCACGACGTCAGCCCCGTCGAGGCCCTCGGACTTCCCGGTGCCTTTGGCCTCGAGGCCACGCGAGCTTCAGGACCCGAAGACGGCCCTCGCACAAGCACAGGTGGACGTGCGAACTAGCCCTCTCAACAAAGCATCACGGTAGATGGGACGGAGGGCCAAAGGACCAGCCGCATGGCCGGCTGTGAAGCCCTTCACCATGAGAGGCTCCTGTTGTATGGGTGGCCCCCACCTAAGCCCAGTAGGCCTGTTAGGTCCGAAACAGGACATGTATAATGACATAAGAACCCCCGAGGGGAATACTCATGTGTAAGGGTATAACTGTACAAACACTCCCCATATGAATATATATGTGGCATAGGCCACGAGAGGAAGGCTCTAGGCCATTCATTTACTCAACTCTCCACTATTACACACACACTCTCTCTCTCTGTTTAGTCTGTAACCACAACAATAACCAATTATTTTTCTTGATCTATGGAAGTGCACAAGTTGATTTGCACCGTGATATGCATGCACATGTAGTTGGAGATAGAATTAAGCTTAAGCGATCGACATGTGGACATGAACTTGCCTATAATATCCATTGTAATTTGTCTTCTTTTAATTGTATTAATACGATACAACTATTGTCTTTATTATTTAAGACACGGATTAAAATTATAAAAACAAGTAGTCCCTCCCAAAGATATAATCTATATTCTTTGTTTTAACATATACTAATATACATTAATTTTACAAATGAAAACCAATTCTACAAACATGAAAATTAAATTGAGCTGATAATGTTCTAAAATTGTAATATTTGGATTCTTTCATATAATCTATAATCCTTTATTTTTTATATGTAGTTTCTTTATTATCCATGTGTAATGTATCGCTAAATCAATTAAGGGCCTGTTCTTTACCTCAA
Organism: Dendrocalamus sinicus; assembly: GCA_036346575.1. Lineage (NCBI taxonomy): Eukaryota > Viridiplantae > Streptophyta > Magnoliopsida > Poales > Poaceae > Dendrocalamus > Dendrocalamus sinicus. The sequence continues at coordinate 25,902,695 of CM070653.1, read as the reverse complement.
AAGCTGGTGGTTTTTAGCTTTTGCTATAATACCTAACTTTCAAACGGAGTATTTTCTCAAGACGTTGTCTATAAGTTAAATGATCTACACGTTAAAAGTGCAACATCTGTACCAGCCAAAATCGCAAGTAAGTATCTATTTCTCCGTAATCTGTACCGTAAACAGCTAAAATTCAAAAATTTCAGCCATAAATCGCAGCCGAAAAGAATAAGCCCTAAATATATTCAAAAATGATGTCCATTGGTCGATTAATCAAGCAGGAAAACGTGCTGCTCCGGCGTCGTGTCTCTCTTCTAGACGTACGCTGGAATTGAAACTAATACGGCGACATTTGTCGGCGATGCTTTTATGCATTAACCATGCAGCAATTCTGCAGACGTAATGCGGCAGCTGCTGCTAGCCCCCGCCAGCCGCCCAACCAATCGCTTCGAGTTAGCTTGGCAGCAAATGGTTGGGCCACTAGTCTGAAAATGCCCTGCCTAGCTTCCTCCCTCGCAGTCTCCCGTGGTAAATAGCAAAGTTGCCTCACAGAGAGGGATCAAAATGCAGGTTCTGATTCTGATAATTCCTAGTATATATCATCTCTTGTTCCTGTTTCTGTATGTCCTCTCTTCTCTTGTTCCTGTTTGTCTGCTTCTTTACATATGCATGAATCATATGCATGAATACAAGTGTTCTGTATATCCTCTCTTGTTCCTGTTTCTTCCTTTGGGAAAAGAGGCATTTCATTCATGAACAGTAGATAGTACTACAAGAGTATTAAGAACATCAGAGAGAGGCACGTCACCATAGCGTAAAGGGTTTGATATAAGCAGAGCAGTGAGTGTGTTTAGATTGCGGATTAAATCGGCTAAGACTGAGCATGTGAAGCTAGCATATCTGCATTCTGCAAAATGGTAGATCATAATTGGTGCAGCTAGCATATGATGAACTGCCATATGCATTTCTGAGACGAGCATAAAGAAAGCAGTGTCTACAAGCTGCGCTCTGATTCGGCAATGGCATGGTTGCGAGAGACTCCTTGGACCGAGAGCGATGCTCTGGACATAGACGGGACAAGGGAGATGGGGGAGAGGCATGGGCGTTGAAACTTGACAGGCAGATAGGTCTTCTCCTTGTTCTGACCTCTCGGCCACCAGATGATTTTCTCTGTCTAATCACATCTTTTACAGTGGCGCTTTACGTTTGTGCTAAAAGGAAGATCAGTAGCTCTCTGGTTTTAATTTAGCAATTTACCACAGGTAGTTTTTGAAGCCCTTCGCTGTGAGGTTTGGTCAAATGGGATTGGATCAACGGTTTCAGCATTGATACGAACTGCGATGGGCCTTTTACCTGTGCAAGAAGGGCCACTGCTATCCCAACGTTGGAATGGGCTCACACGCCTCTACAAACGCCCAATGTGCAACCAGAGAGGCCCAGAGCCAGAGGTCCACCTGCATTGGGCCCCACAGGACGTCGTTTGCGACGGTGCGGCCTCCGGTCAACGTATCACAGGGTTGTGTGTGCTGTAGCAATGCACGGTTGACCGAATGGTGAAGTTAAGAATCACTACAAACAGCCTGTTTTTTTTTTGCTGCGGCTTATACTTTTTAGGCTATTTGTATGAGAAATTATAGAGTAATAGAAACCCACGTGCGGTTTTTGCCGATATAAATGAAGTCAGTAAAGTATATACTACAATTAACTAGTAGACTCTATCTTGAAAAAATACTCCGTTTAAAAATTAATTACTATAAAAAAACTGAAAATCAGTTTTTAGAAGCTGAAAAGAACAGTGCTTAAAAGAAAGTAGCGTGTGCATGAGACGCACCGTGTTGATATATGCATGTGTAGTGTGGATGTGCATATGTGCTCCCTTGTTGTACTCTAAAAAAAGGTTCAAAAAGAAAGAATCGCTACTAACACGCGCGGCGTATATGGCCACTCCTAATTCACTGCAGTAAAATTGAACCGCATGCATGGCGCCCGCGCCCTTCTCTGCAGGTTTTACTCAGAGCAAATTTAATTTACAGCTACACTTTTTTTTTCCGCACTGTCAATTTAGAGCTACACTTTTTTTCCGCTCGCGGTCTTAAGATGCCTTAGGTGGGGGATTTGTTTCACCCATCATTCATCACTAGTAATCAGTGAGGTTGAAGGAGCTAATCCGCGGTTCTGTATAGTGGGTCCTAAACGGGTTCACTCGTCCAGCTTTCCCCCAATAATCCATGGGCTTTGCCTAGTGGCTACCCAGCACAGCAATCACCACCCCTTCATGATTCATGGTCGTTTTACCTGTTTGCAGGCTCCCTGCGGCTTAGATAGGACGATTCGTGTCTATTCTTTTTTGCTACAGTTTATAACTTTTAGCTGAAATTTTTGAATTTTGGCTGTTTACAGTACAGATTACAGAGAGATCGATACTCACTTGCGATTTTGGCTGGTACAGATGTTGGGCTTTTAACGTGTACTACGTTTAACTTGTAGACCCCGTCTTGAGAAAATACTTCATTTAAATGTTAGGTACTGTAGCGGCTGCGATAAGCCGGCCGGCTTGTTGCCTGCCGAACAGTAATTCTTGCAGGTCTAGCAGTGAACGTACTGATGTTCTGAAGTACCAAAGCCAAGTGCTTGCGTGCCTCCTAGGAGCTAGCTAGGAGGAGCAGGGCTGCGAATCTGCAGCACTTGCTGTTGCGCGACTGTTGTCAGGGTCTCAGAACACTCCCTGGTCCTATACGACGACGTCGAGGCCGGCATGTTCAGAGAACCTAGGACCAGGCCAGGCCACAGGGCAGCCTTGGGGACAGTTTGGTACGTTCGATACTCTGCAGAATTCCCAGCCAGTCGGTAGCTAGCTTCTCCGTCACATCGATCTCACAACGTTGCATCGCTATTCGCTATGTTTAAAACGTGATTCAGTTCGTTGCGCAATCCAAATGGGAAAAAAAAAATGGTACGTGCGTTGCCACCCTGATCTTGGACTGGCCAGGCAATCCATATCCAACGCGAGAGCCATGCACGCGTGTTTGGCTTTGATCCCAACAGTTCTGGTTTGTAACTGTCACGGTAATATTTTGACATCAATCATCGATAATCTTTCTTTACTAGAACCTGATTATGCTCACAAACGAGGTGTAACCATCCATGTTTTGCCGGCCGGCCGGTCGCGAGTAGTTCTCTTCGTGCTCTTTTTCCCCCTGAATGATGATGAGAACCCGTCTCTCTCTCTCGAGCAATCATCAATCTTCCATGCGCAGGAGGAGGTGATACTTCGACAGCAACTCGAGACTGACCAAATCGTAGTTTAATACTGCTGGCTTCGATCTGCCGTAAGCTTGGCTTTGACGCCTCGAGGGGTTCGTTCGTTAGATCCGGCAGCGGCTGATACATGGCTACGAGAAGTGCAGCGCAAGTGCCCACCCAACCACTCGCTCCATGACGCCCAACGCCAAAGCTACACGAGAGCTAGCTAGGCCGAAGACTGAAGAGACATAGCATGCTGATGCTTCATCCTGAAGCCAGCGCAGACGCAAACCGGCCGTCCGTTTGCATCGCAACTAACTGCCAGTAATGTTTTTTGTCACATCGCAACCAACGTTAAAATCAACGCTGATTGTCCCCCCCCCCCCCCCCAAGTTTCTAAATTGGAATCCTGGTTAGGCTCTATTTCCAGAACCAAATATATAATAGACTGAACATACCTGGCTCTTCCCCCATTCTAGTTAGGTGTAGCACTGCAGCTTGTGGCTTTTGATTGTGGTTTTTGGTTTTTGGCTGTTTGTACGAGAGATTACAGAGTAACAGAAACTCATGTGCAGTTTTTGTCAATATAAATGAAGTCAGTAAAATATATACTACAATTAACTAGTAGACCCTATTTTTAAAAAATACTCTATTTAAAAGTTAGTTACTGTTGAAAAACCGAAAATCAGCTTTTAAAAGCTGAAAAGAACAGGGCTGTAATGACAGAACCAAATCATTAGAACCAAACCAACATGTTTCTTTTCCTTTCCTTTTTTTAGTACAGTCTACAGGAACGTAGTGTTAGATTAAATTTACGGCCAGAACAGTGAACAAATGTTTTGCAAGTAAGTTTTTCATACTTATTCTTTTGAAAGAACATTTTTCATACTTATTTTTACTGCTAAATTGGATTACTTTATCACCAAGAACATCCCTTGTTACATACAGTAGGGAATACTAATATGCATTTGTAGGTAATCTCACCTTAAATATCAAGACATACATGTACTAGTTGTTTGTTCCCTAACCTCCATGGCCTCCCTTGGTTACTAAGGGCCTGTTTGGATTTCATAGGCTAACAACTAGTTACTAATTTTTAGTCCTTGTGGATCCAGACATAAGGGCTAATAAGTGGGCTAAAGTTTAGTCAAAGCTCCAACTAGTTGTTAGCCAACTAGTTGGCCAAACCCAGCTAATGAGAGCTAAAAGACCAGCCGGATGGAAAAAAAGACACCAATACCCACGCCAACCCTCCCAGACCGCCATGCATAGGGGTATAACAGACTTTGTACTGAGATAGTAGTACTTATTAGTCCTTGGATCCAAACAGGACGGGGCTAATCTTTAGCCAGCTAACTACTAGTTAGCTAACAACTAGTCCTAGCTAACAACTAGTTCTAGTCCATCCAAACAGGCCCTAAGACAGACATGGTGAGACACTTTAAACTGGGTCCCAGCCAAAAGATCAGATCAGATCACAAGGTGGCATGCACATCCAATCCGGCAAAAGCAGCAAGCTGACAAGCTCCACTGCAACAACCCCACAGCTCTAAGCAACACGCCAGCACCATACATACACAACAAGCTTGAAAATACTTCTGTTCTAACAGTGAGTTTAAATTTGCCCCGACATCGAAAGAAACGAGAATAGCAAAAAGAAATGCATCAAAAAAAGGTCATGGATCTGACCCTGGGGGCCCATAGACCCATAGTTAACTTGAGAAGTTCACAAAGGAAGTTGCATTTGCATGCAGAGGGTGGTGCATCAGTAAACTAGCAAGTGATCTGAAAACTAGGAAAAGGTAGCCACAAAAGGGGTTTTGGCTCTCACACTGAAGGTCTCATAAAGCTTTCACATGCTTCATTTTCAGAAGTGATATTCCACCACATTGTGCATTATAGCGTGAAGTAGGGGCACAGCACAATTCTGAGATTATCATCTAAGTTTTCAATGATTAATGGCACACAACAGAGTATGCTCTGGAATGGTTTGTCCACATTCGACAACAGGGAAATTCCTGCATTGACCCACCTGGTCGATCGATCGCCTTTGCATGCAAATTAATCATAGGCCGTGCGCTACAGTGCTCATGCATACACGTGTCAGGGATGAAAACAGCGAGAATGTAAATGATAATGTTATGATAAATCATTATCAAGTTTATAGAGCTGGAATTTAAATTTTATAAAATTTACATTTTATCATGCTTCTTGTCAGACAAACCGGTCGGACCGCTGGCTAACCACTGGTATGACTGTTAGTTAGTTGTCGGTCAGACCATGCTGAGTGGTATGACCGGAGTTTTTTTAGCGGTTGCTATTTTTCAGAATAGGTGTTTGCGCTGGGTATGACTTGTCTGACTTACCCCTGCTTGGTGGTTAGATCGGCCCTAAAGTTTGGTTATGTGATTTTGGAAAATTGGTCTTTAGATGAGTTGAATTATGATTGGTCAGTGCATTTATGTTGCACGAAGCATATTTTAGTTAATGTAGGTCAAGTTGTGAAAAACTTATACTCAGAAACGATTTCTTTGTCTTTAGATGTGCAGAAAACTTTGAAGTCAACCATGGTCAATAGTGAAGATAGGGACTACACTTATGGAGGAACCAAGACTCAGATTGATCAAGAATGCTGGGTGAGATGATTAAGATCAAGCATAGCACGAGAAATTTGGACATATTGAAGAAAAAGGTTTGAGCGATGGTTTGCACCAAGTGGTGAGTATAGTGATTACTTACAAGAAAAGATAAAGACCGAGTAAAGGTGAAGGCATTTTGGTAATTTGCCAAGTATAAAAAATTTCGTTAGATCGTTTAGGTCAAAAAGATGTTGAGAAAATTAAGTAGATCAAAAGTTAAAGACTAAGTGGATTTAGACTCATGTACTTTGAAAAGCGTGTATGGGTTAAATATGTGAGTAAAACTCGTATTGTATGAGGTTAACGGGTTCATCTAAATGTACTAGTTTATAGTATCTATTAGAGTTAAATATGAACTGGTTATCTCATCTATTTAACAGGTTGTGATAGATACTTTAAGCAAACCATCCAATCATCTAAGATTTCAACCTTGTGTTTTAGGGTTTAGAGAAGAGTGAGTATTGTGGTGTGTTCTCTTGTTCTCTAGGTAGAGTGACTGTAAAATCTTCATCCTCAAGTAGCAATATATTAATTGTTTTTCACTCCGATGTCTCCTTGTTTTGGTCAATTTACTCTTGTTCCTTTTAGTCTTGATCGCTTCTCTTTCTTTTTTGATGTTGTTGTTTGCCAAGAATGTATAAGTGACGGAGATGGCTCATAGAGATCAAATTCTATGCATCTAGACACCAGGTCTTGAAGGATTTCAAAGTTGCTTGATTTTGCTTGGTTTTGGCCTACTTGTGAAGTTTCTTGATCATAAGGTTTTTGCTTCAAATCTTTGTGATATTTTGCTTGTTGTGACATGTATAAATACATTTAGAGCCTTCTTGGTAATCATCTACCCATGAGCAAATCATATCTTGAGTTTTTATTTTTGCCTGATTTTGGTGCAACTTTGTTTATTCTTGAGAAATGTTATAGCTTTGACAAGGATTCAAGAGATTATTAGATGCAATATATTCCCGAGACTTTAGTAAGGTGTGTGTAAAGTTTTATCTCATTGTGAGTTACACCAAAAAGAGTTTGAACTCGGAGTAATTTTCTGTTCTGGGAACAGGAGAGCAATCATATCGTTTCTTGGCCCAGTCATACCGATGGCAAATCAGGCCGCTTAGTTGCCACCGGTCAGACCGCTAGTGTGTTGCTGGTCAGACTGCAAGAGAGTCGTCGGTCAGATCGCTCTGGTGCAGAGCTTATCTCTTTAGTTTTTGAGATTGTTGCTTTATTCTGATCTTTATAGGTCTGTAGCTACTGGAATGAAGAGTTTAAGAATACTTGGAAAAAAATTTATAAGACACTATTCATCTCTCTGTTGTATTGTGGTTCTACAAACTCCCGAAGATCTAGGAACCAGAGGGGGCTCTTAAGATCATTTCATAAATGAATGGCTTAAGATCATTTCATAAATGAATGACTTTTTCCTCTTTCAATTCCTTCCGGGGTAAAATGGCTCCAATGTGCTCGAAGGCGGACATTGGCTTACCGGTGGTTGGGTTTTCATCCTGAAAAAACCGTATGCAGAGTTATTTAGCCTTCCTCTGCTTTTGCATTCTTTTAACATTAATCTTAACTGAAACTCTAGTGATGTACCTTTACGTGAAAACGAAACTGATATTCCAAGACATCCCTGCGTTTTGGTGCCCCATCACAGCGCACAAAGTGAGCACAAGCTGGCTGGTGCATAAAAAAAAATAGAATCCTTAACATTCCTCTCCAAGCATCCCCGAGGTTTGAAACCAAAATCTTCCATCAACTTGGATGCACCGATCGATGGACGCAACCACTCTTAGGGCCTTTCGATCGATCGATGGCTGGAGCCGAAAGATCTAGCAAGCGAACAGGGAGTGGCCCGGCTGCACATTTTCTATGTACGTCCACCAACCCAGCCAACCACTATCACTCTGTGAGACTGTGACCCCCTACCGTGCACGACACCACGAGCATGTGCCGCCGTTTAAATAGCCACTCAGCCCCTGCTCATGAAGCTCATCACCTCGATCGATCGCTCCCTCGCTTCCATTCCAGGATCGTTCGAACACTCAACCACAGCCAGCGATCGAAGTGCAGCCAGATCGAACGGCTAGCCAGGAGAAGAAGAAAAAACAATGGGTGCTCATCGTCTCCGGTGTGCCTCCCCTGCATGCCTCTTTTTCGCCTTCGCCGTCCTCCTGGCCATGCCGGGCCTCGCCGTCGGCCGCACCCGCCGCTACACGTTCAATGTAAGCGCGCGCGCAGCGTTCAGCATAATGTATCAGTCTTACAGTCTATCAGATATATAGGAGTATCACACATGCATGCATGCATGCAGTCCGCACGATGTACATGTACTAGCGCCACTGCTTATATTCATTTACCTCGCATGCAGGTGACAATGGCGACTGTGACGCGGCTGTGCGTGACGAGGAGCATCCCCACGGTGAACGGTCTGTTCCCGGGGCCGAAGATCGTCGTGCGGGAGGGCGACCGGCTCAAGGTGAAGGTCAACAACAACATCAACAACAACGTCACCTTCCACTGGTACGTCGCGCTGCATGCACGCGCCATGCCGGCGCGTTTACGTCAATGCAGCCCTGCGAATTATACTCGAGCTAACGATCGATCGGCGCGCGTATGTGCGTGCAGGCACGGCGTGCGGCAGCTGCGGAGCGGGTGGGCGGACGGGCCGTCGTACATCACGCAGTGCCCGATCCGGCCGGGGCGGAGCTACGTCTACGTCTTCACCGTCACCGGGCAGCGCGGCACGCTGTGGTGGCACGCGCACTTCTCCTGGCTGCGCGCCACGCTCTACGGCCCGCTCGTCATCCTCCCGCGGCGCGGCGTCGGCTACCCGTTCCCCAAGCCCGACAGGGAGGTGCCCCTCATGCTCGGTACGTGACGTCCGTCCGTCAGGTGTTGCGTTTCTCGTTACGGTTTTGTCAGGTGACCGCCGGTAAGATCTGACGTCGTGTGATTGGAACGTGAACGAACGGCCGGCAGGCGAGTGGTTCAACGCCGACCCGGAGGCCGTGATCAAGCAGGCTCTGCAGACCGGTGGAGGACCAAACGTCTCCGACGCCTACACCTTTAACGGCCTTCCTGGCCCAACCTACAACTGCTCAACCAACGGTGAGACTCAGCCCAGAGCTAGGCGTATGTGAACGGCCGAGTGAGAAAGAGTATAGCATTGATGTTTCGATGTTTTTTGGGTGTCGCAGACACGTACAAGCTCAAGGTGAGGCCCGGGAGGACGTACCTGCTACGGCTGATCAACGCGGCATTGAACGACGAGCTCTTCTTCGCGGTGGCCAACCACACGCTGACTGTCGTGCAGGCGGACGCCAGCTACGTCAAACCGTTCGCCGCCACGACGCTCGTCATCTCGCCGGGGCAGACCATGGACGTGCTCCTCACCGCGGCCACCAGCCCGTCCTCCCCGGCCTTCGCCATCGCCATCGCGCCCTACACCAACACTATTGGCACGTTCGACAACACCACCGCCAACGCCGTCCTCGAGTACTCCCCCCAGAGCCCCGCCGCGCTCCAGAACCTCCCCGCACCGGCGCTCCCGGCGTACAACGACACCGGCGCGGTGGCCAACTTCTCGGCCAACTTCCGGAGCCTCGCGAGCGCGCAGTACCCGGCGAGCGTGCCGCGGACGGTGGATCGGCACTTCTTCTTCGCCGTCGGGCTCGGCGCGGATCCGTGCCAGAGCCGAGTCAACGGGACTTGCCAGGGCCCGAACGGCACCAGGTTCGCCGCGTCCATCAACAACGTGTCGTTCGTCATGCCCAAGACCTCGCTCCTCCAGGCGCACTACCAGCGCCGGTACAACGGCGTGCTCACGGCCAACTTCCCCACGGCGCCCCTGCGCAAGTTTAACTACACCGGCCCGCCGCCGAACAACACGTTCGTGACCCACGGCACCAGGGTGGTGCCGCTCAATTTCAACACCACCGTCGAGGTGGTGCTGCAGGACACGAGCATCCTTGGCGCCGAGAGCCACCCCCTGCACCTTCACGGCTACGACTTCTACGTCGTCGGGCAAGGGTTCGGGAACTACGACGCGAATAACGACACCGCCAAGTACAACCTCGTCGACCCGGTGCAGCGGAACACCATCAGCGTGCCCACCGCCGGCTGGGTCGCCATCCGGTTCGTCGCTGACAACCCCGGTAGGTTACTAGTTTCAACTTCTTTCTTTCCCGTATATTATATGTTGATCATCTGTGACTTGGGTTGACTTCTGTTGACTACATCGTAAACTGTTGTGCGGAGCAGGTGTATGGATCATGCACTGCCACTTCGACGTGCACTTGAGTTGGGGTCTGTCCATGGCGTGGCTCGTCAACGACGGGCCGCTGCCGAACCACAAGCTGCCGCCTCCGCCGTCCGACATCCCCAGTTGCTCATAGTCTACGCCGGTTTTGATCCGCGCAATGCATACAAATTCAATTCGTGGTGGTCGACCAATCCACTCGATCGGTTTGGCCTGAATCGTGTGCCCATTTTGTGATGTCTGGTTTTGTTGCCGCTCTATTTCTGAATTTTGAGACAAGAACAAGATCGATGTAAGAAGTTCACTGGATGGTGTTGTGTAATTCGTGTTATTATTCTTTGATTCCACTTTTCCTTCTCATCCTGTGACATTTGTTGTGTATAGTTCATATATACGATATCGAATCGAATGCTGGACCAGCTAATGATTTATTTTAGCATGCAATGCATACTTGCTTTGATTCTTTTCTCCTCCGGTTCAATTCACGATCTAAGAGTACGAGACAGGCTCTCCTCTTATCACACTTCGCGCGCCTTCTTGTGGCCGTGAATAACCATTGCTCCTTGTTTTATTTTGAAACTCTTGCATAGGCAATGCCAATGTATATGTGAACTTTGAATAACACAAGTCATGCGGGAGTGCCTGATCTTCATGATACAGGATCGATGATGATAACTTGAATTCGTATAACCTGACGAACCGATGGCTTCAACTACTGTTAGAACAGCAATCTGCGATAAAAGAATTCGCCCAATCATACGCTCGTGATCCCATCTACCCGACCACCAAGTAGATATATCGCTGCTCCTGCAAACCACAATGAAGCATAAGAACAATGGAAGGAACTCTCAAGAAAATTGCCCAATTCCTAAAGACAGCGTGTAGCATAAACCCAAGAATAAACATCATTAGCTATCTTGAAAACAACATGGTCTGATCTAAAGGTTACATATTACAAGGCTTACATAGCCTTGGGTACACTCTGTAGGACCTCCTAATCATGTACAACTCAATCTTTTATTGTGTTAGACTCGAACTCTTACCAAAAGAAATTAAAATCAATAGCCGTCACTTTGTTTTGGTTGTAGCAGTCGATCTCAAATGAATTGAAGGATAAGTCCTCTTCTGTTATGTAGTCCTTGAAATAAGCTTTCCAATAAGTTCAAGATCATCTCAATCGGACTCTGTATGCGAAAGTTATTGCCCTTTAATCACAAGGAATCCCTTCGGGTCTGTGCTGAAACAGTCACGTATGTCGTTACGACCACGTTGATGAATATTACAACCACATTGAGGTTGATTTCAACTACGACTATGCCCTCTTTACGACCACACCTCCTATGCTGATGTTGATTTCGATCACTTGTACGACCACAAGTAGCAGTCGTAACATTCGTAGTCATCTGAGCTTCAAAGAGGATCGGACGGTTCGGCAAGCCACAGCCATTTAGACTAGTCCAAATGTTCTGATGCAATCAATTAGTTCAGAATGAGTCTGCAGTCGTACGAGTCATAGTGGTCGTAAGTTGTAGGCGGTGACGTGGTCGAAGATATGGTAGATGAAGCCGTGGTCGTGATGTTGTGGTCGTAAACACGGTGGTCGTAGGCATCGTGGTCGTAAACACCGTGGTCAGACGGTGCAGATAGCAGTAGAGCGTTCGGACGTCTGAAGGTTCCAAAGCCAATCCGATGGCCTGAAGACGATTAAACAATGTTGACTGCATCCATAGTCGTTGGCTTGATCCGGAAGTTGTCTTTGATACCAATTGGACTCGATCAAATGACCGGAGGGAATTTTGTGAACTCGAGTGGTCACGGAATCTGACTTGGCAGAAAAGGCTCAAACATGTCTTTCCTTGCTTATTCCCCATGTATTTCTCCTCCATTAGCTTTTCCTCCATGGTTTCAACAAAAGCTTGACAACATTCGAACATGAGAATGCACAAGATATTCGTATGAGGTAGTAACCAATTCTCACATAAGTTAAAACCAAATGCAGTTAGGAGCGAATTCACCTATTGATTAATCTTCTTAGTTCGTGCTCGTGTAATCAGTCTAGTTGGTAGCTTAGGAGAAGGTATGATCAGGATGTCCTCAACATCCTCCCCTTCTTAAGAAGGAGTCGTCCTCGACTTTGATTCTTTCAGTCCAAAGAATGGTAACAAATTAGCAATATTGAATGTAGAACTCAAAACATAATCATCACGCAAAAGCTCTATTTTATTTGCATTGTCATTGATCTTCTTAAGTACTCTAAATGGACCATCTCTCCGAGGATCAACTTGGACTTACGTTTATCCGGAAAGCGTTTTTTTGCATAGATGCACCCAAACCATGTCACCTAGCTCGAATAACATTTTCTTTCTTGACTTGTTCGCCTTCTCAGTATAATAACGTGGCTTCTTTTCAGTTTCTTCTTTAGTCTTGACATGAATCTTCTTCACATATTCAGCATGTTTTGATGCCTCCATATTAGCATGTTCATATAGTGGTAGTGGCAGCAAATCTAGTGGCGTGATTGGTTTAAAACCTTACACCACCTCAAACAGGCACAATTGAGTAGTAGAATGTACCACTCTATTGTATGCAAACTCCACATGCGGCAAACAATCTTCCCACTCTTTGATATTCTTCTTGATCATTGTTCGTAGTAGCATTGAAAGTGTTCGATTCACTACCTCCATTTGTCCATCTGTCTGTGGGTGACAAGTTGTTGAGAATAACAGCTTTCTTCCGAGTTTGGCCCACAAAGTCTTCCAAAATAGCTCATGAACTTGACATCTCGATCGGAAATATCCGTCCTGAGCATGCCATGTAATCATACAATTTTCCTGAAAAACAAGTCAACTACATGCGACGTATCGACACTTTTGTGACAGGGAATAAAATGCGTCATTTTAGATAACCTATCCACAACTACAAAAACTGAATCCCTCCCCATCTTAGTCTTAAGTAATTCTTAAACAAAGTCCATACTAATATCCTCTTAAGGTGCACTAGGAATAAGAAGTGGGGTATATAAACCATGTGGATTAGGTTTAGATTTCGCTTTGTGGCATGTAACACATCACTGAACAAACCTTTCGATGTCACGCCTCATTTTAGGCCAATAAAAGTGATCTCTCAACATCATGAATGTCTTTTCTCTCCTAAAATGTCCCATCAATCTACCTGCATGAGATTCCTGCAATAAAAGTAAATGCACAGATGAATCTAGAACACATAATTTGTTAGCACGAAATAAGAATGCATCATGAACATGGAACTTATCCCATCCTTTCCCATCTTTGCGTTTTGAATATGGTTCTGAAAATTCATGATCAGAAGTATATAAATCTTTCAAACTTCCCAATCCAGAGACTTTTACTTGCAATAGAGTTAAAAGCATATTCCTTCTAGATAAAGCATTAGCTACCACACTCTTTTTTTCCTTCTTATACTTAACAACATAAGAAAATGTTTCAATAAATTCTACCTACTTAGCATATCTACGGTTCAGTTTGGCTTGGCTTTTCAAATATCTCAAAACTTCATGATCAGAATGGATAACAAATCCTTTAGGCCAAAGGTAATGTTACCAAGTTTTAAGCACACGCATACGAAATCATACAAATTTTTTATCATATACAGGATAATTCAATTTAGCACCTCCAAGTTTCTCACTAAAATATGCTATGGGTTTTCCTTCTTGTATTAAAATACCACCAATATCTATTCCATTAGCATTACATTCAATTTTAAAAGTCTTAGTGAAATCAGGCAAAGCGAGCAATGGTGTTTCAATTAATCGTTTCTTTAGTTCTTGAAATACGTTTTTCTATGTACTCCCCATTCAAACACTACACCCTTTTTAGTTAACTCATTTAATGGGACACTACACCTTTCATAGTTAACTCATGTAATGGGGTAGCAATGGTACTAAAATTTTTAACAAAATGACGATAAAGCTAGCAAGACCATGAAAGCTTCTGATTTGACTAACAATCACAGGTGTAGGCCAATTCTTAATCGCTTCAGTTTTAAATTCATCTACCTCAATGCCTTATTCAGAAACAATATGGCCTAAGAACACAACTTTTTGGTACAAAAAGTGCATTTGTCAAGATTAGAATACAACTTTTCACTTCTAAGTACTTATAGTACTTGTCTAATATGATCAATGTGTTTATCCATCGTTTTGATATAGATCAATATGTTATCAAAGTATACCAAAATAAATTTGCCCATGAATGCTCTTAAAACATGATTCACCAATCGCATAAATTTACTGGGTGCATAAACCAAAAGACATTACTATCAAGTTATACAATCCAAATTTTGTTTTAAAAGCATTCTTCCATCCATCACCAAGTTTCATTCTAATCTGATGGTCGCCACTTCTCAAATTAATTTTAGTAAATATAGTTGCACCACTAAGTTCATCAAGTATATTATCTAATCTAGGAATAGGATGACGATATCTAACAGTGATATTGTTAATGGCATGATAATCAATACACATTCTCCATGTACCATCTTTCTTAGGAACAAGAATTACAGGAATAACGTAAGACCTAAGATTTTCTTGTACATACCCTTTCTCAATTAGCTCTTGCACCTAGTGCTGAATTTCTTTGGTTTCCTCTGGATTGGTTCGGTATGGTGGACGGTTTAGAAGTGACACGCCAGGAATTATACCAATTTGATGCTCTATTATGTGCAATGGTGGAAGTCCTGTCGGTATCTCCTCTGGAAACATGTCATCAAAAGATTGTAAAAGAGAGGAAACACCACTAGGAACAGAGGTCAAGTTGTTAGTTGAAAGCAAACAATTGCATCTTTGTACACAAGCACAAATGGCATCTTTGATGTGTTACTACTCATCTCTTAAATCTGATTTGTGGCTAACATAACCATCCCCTCCTCATTCTCACTTTTTTTCCTCTCACATTTGGCTTGTGGCTCTCACTCATCGAGGTGTGGAAGTCTCTCTTTTCTTTCTTTTTACCCCTATTTTTAGCAAGCTTCATTTGTTGAAATTCAGCATGTATTTGACTAGTAGTCATTGGATTAAGCTCTTTTATCTTTCTCTTCCACTTAAAAGCATATCTATTGGAACAACCATCATATTACACATTTCTGTCATATTAACATGGCCTTCCTAATAGTAAATGACACACTGTCATAAGCACCACATTGCACTCAACGGTGTCCTTATAATCACCAATCTTGAAAGTAACATATACCACATACTGAACTTTCACATCCCCACATTCTCTAACTATTGCACATGATATAGACGTTGATGTTTCAGCATCTTTAAGCTAAGCTTCTCACATAATTTAACAATAGCCAAGTTATGACAACTACCACCATCAATAATAAATTTGATTACCTTATTGTTTATCTTGGTTTGTGTTTGAAATAAGTTGAATCACTGTAGATGTGCATCTCCTTCTTGTGCAAGCATGCTCAAATTTTTGGTGACTATTAGTGCATCTCCTGTTTCATAATTCAACACATCAACCTCTTTATGGTTATCCGAGGCATCCTGATATCTCCCTTTTTCATGTCTGAGCTCAATCTCTTCTTCACTTGCGGATTCATACTCTTCATCTTCCGTCATAAGCACAACTCTGTTGTTGGGACACTTCCTAGAAACATGACCACGCCCCAAACATTTGAAGCATTGAATTACCCTACTCTTTGCTGTAGCACCAATTGAGAAGGTAGGGGATGGAGTAGTTTTCTTCTCACTTGATATAGATGCTGAATTAACAATTGAGGAAGGATGAGCATTAGCATTTGACTTAGTACTAGCTGAAAATGTACCTCGACCCAGATTAAATTGTGCCTTGGTGGCATTAGAAGATGATGATGGAGCTTTTAAATTGAAAGATGCTATCCTTGGGGCTGGTTTTTCATCTTCTAGTAATTGTTTCTCCGCTTTTGTTGCTTGATGCACCAACTCAACGACAGTGTTGTAGGGCTGATATTGCACAATGTGTTTGATGTTTTTATTCATACCAAACAGAAAATACGCAAGTGTTTGCTTTCATCTTTGTGCACCGGTGTCCTAATCATAGCTTGCTCCATATCCCTATAATATTCCTCCACCGAACGACTTTATTATCGTAAATTCTGCAATTTATCAAAAAGATCACATTTATAAGTATTAGGAACAAAACATGTTCTTAGTTCTCACTTCATTTCAGCCTATGATGCAATTAGAGGTTCCCCATTGGCTTCTCTTTGGTTCAACACTTGCTCCCACCAAATCAATGCATACCCATCAAACTCAATGTAGCTTCTTCTCCTCCGAATAATTGTATATCTGGAAAATCTTATCCACCTTGAGCTCCTATGTGAGATATGCATTTGGATTAGAAGCACCTTCAAATTTGGGAATAGTGAATTTGAGTTTCCCAAACTTCTCCACGTGTGGGTCATCATGACGGCAGCCATGACGTTGGTAGTGGTCGTTGCGGTGTAAACAAACATCATTGTCGAAGTCCTCATTATGGGCAGCACCGTCACGCGCCACGGCCATGACCACGGCCACAACCTCTTCCTGGGCCATGGTCAATGCCAAAAACACCTCCTTCAGGACCGAGAAAAGGTGGTCGAGCTGCATTGGCAGCGGCTCGATCTCCTTGAGCTTCTCTAGCGAATCATGCAATCCTTCCTTATCAGTCTCGTCAAGCTAAACACCTCGTTCATGGATGCCCACTAGCCCTCGCTCTTTGTGGAGCTCCTCTAGTATCTCCATTCTCAAGACGCTCATATTGTCATTCAACTAAGTGTTGAAATCATTTGTGAGCTTTTCAAGGTCAGCTGGTGTAACATATGTCCGTTCTCCTTCTTTTCCTGCCATGGTTAGTGCAAACAACAGAGAAAAGAAAAACTATGTATGTGGATGTGGAAGTTTATTTGTGGAATTCACTCAATCTCACCTTCTCTTACCAACCGAAATTCTTATGCGTCCTTGATGGAATTGAAAGCCCGAACGCACTTGGTGACGGTAGACAACGCAAGCTGCTCTAACTGATCATCAGTTATGTCACAGAGAGCAGCAAGGGAGAATCCACACAATAATCGTAAGACGCACTGAACCCGAATCGGATCGGTGACTAGGGCCATAGACTTGCGAGAGACAATGTCAATCTCGTGAGTCTTGAGGCGCGAGTACAGCGCATCAAGAGTCAAAGTCGAGAGGTCCGTGGTGTCCTTGATGGTAGTCACCTTCATCTCCCAAACATGAAGATCGAGTGCAGCAAGCATCTGATGAGCTTTATCCGAGTCAGGGTATGTGAGACCGACTGCTCGGAGGTTGCTCAGAATCTTGTGAAAACGCGCAAAACCCTCATCAAGGGACTAGCCAGCGAGCATTTCAAACTTGTTGTAATCTCGCTTGAACTGGTCCTGTCACACCGTCTTTATTTGGGAGGTGCCCTCATGGTAAGCATCGAGGGTCTCCCAAATATCGAGTTTGAAATGCAAAAAAGAAATCAAACATGGTCCAAAGGAATGAAAAAGATATTAATGACCACGTCGACACAAGGAGCAAAAGAAAGAACAAGTTTGCCTCAAAGCTCCCAAAATGGCTTTTTCTACCACTATTCTCCCCCTTTTGGCAATAAACACATCAAGGATGTAGGGAAGAGAATAAGTCATGGAAATGAATGCAATGGCTGAAGTTTGATTATTCTAAGCTTGTAGAGCCATGAGAATTATCCAAAATGACCAACAAGTATTACATCAAGCCATAACTCAATAGAATGCTATCTAGATCATGATAGAATATATATAAGCCAGCTAAACCAAATAGATGACAATATGAAATTTAGTGCAAATTGTGAGCATGTCAAGTCATTCATGATCAAAGTCTAGCTAGAGGTATCCAAGGATGATGCAAACCATGTCAATAAGCTAAGCGGAACCAAGAAGCTAATATTGAAGCAATTTAGAGTGCTATAAGTTTAAATATGAGACATTAGTTTAAGTACTTGGTTCTTTTGTAATTAAGCAGATTGAGCACATTTGTCATGGATTTTCTTTTAAAGTTCATGGTTGATTCTAACCAAAATTTTCAGACATGTGCTAGATCTCAAGCCTTATGCGACCATTCCAAGTAAGAAGCTTAAGAAAATGATCTTGGTCATCCAAAACTCCCCCTGAGTTCATGCCAAGTGCAATGACAAGCAGTCTCATGAGAAAGAATTGGTGAGATCAGTTTTTCGCACAAAAGAGATCTTTTTGCATTCATAAAAGACTGTACTAACTTATGCATCATCAAGAACTAGCATAGCTCAATCTAAAGCTCAATAAAGATTCAACACTCAGCTCAGCCTATTTGACATGGCATGAATCATAAAAGGATAACGCAAGAAAGACTAATCTCGAGAGCTAGCATGACAAGTTTTAATTCAAGTTAAGCAATTTTAATTAACTCATTACGGCAAAAGCTAGTCTACACATATGAAGTCATGATCAATCTAACAGATAAGCACAAGTTATGACAGGATGTAAAGCATTGTGAACATGTCATGAAAGGATAATAACCAAGGCTCCATGTAGGTATTTATAATGTAGAATGACATGCAAGAAATCCAGCTCCCCTCAACATGTGATGCAACTTTTAGTTCAAGTTGAGTTATGTCAATATTAAGCTCCAGAAGCTCCCAAAAGAACTCCCACCTGAACCAAAGCAATAAAATCGAGATGCTGGCAAAGAAAACCAAACAGGCAGTCCTTAAAGCATAGATAAGATATAGAGGAAACTATGGCTCAGACTGACTCTCATCTACCCCATGAGACCCTAGGACTATCAACTGATCATCTAACTCACTAAAGAGCAAACACGTACCCTGTCTACCCGAGAGTGGCTCAACCCTCGCTAGAACATACAAGAAGTGAGTGAGCTCAACTTAGTGAGAAGAGAAACAGCTAATAAGCAGCATCCTAGAATCACAAGATAAGAGCAAGAAGTCTAAACAGCTAGACAAGAAGACCACTCTAACCTATGCTAGAAGAACTAAACCCAATGCACCCCAAATGTAATGTAACAGATAGGAGTAAGAGCATAATTAATAAGATAAAGCAGTAAAACACAAAGCTCCCCCTCACAACAGTCCGTAAGGACAAACCACCCCAAGCTCTCCCCGCAGAGCTGAAAATCTAGAGCTATCCAGAGGCTTGGTAAAGATATCAGCCAACTGGTGGTTACTCTCCACAAACTGGAGCATGATGTCACCCTTCTCTACATGGTCTCTAAGAAAGTGATAACGAATATCGATATGCTTGGTCCGAGAGTGCTGCACTGGGTTCTTAGCAATGTTAATCGCAGAAGTGTTATCACAAAAGAGTGGAACACTGTCGATAACTAACCCAAAGTCCCGCAGGGTCGAGACCATTCGAGAGCACTGCTACAAAGAATCGGCCGCAGCAACGTGCTCGGCCTCTGCGGTGGACTGTGCAACACCATACTGCTTCCTCGAAGACCAGGAAACGAGAGAAGTGCCAATGAATTGGTAGGTGCCCGAAGTGCTCTTCCTATCTATCATACAGCCAGCAAAGTCTGCATTCGAATAGGCTCTCAAGGAAAGACAGGAAGAGGAAGAGTACCAGATACCATAGTCGATGGTAACTCGAAGGTACCGAAGGATGCGTTTCACCGCCTGGCGGTGAGATACGCGAGGAGAGGTCTGAAAGCGAGCACATAGACACACAGCAAAGTGTATGTCCGGTCTCGAGGCAGTGAGGTACAAGAGAGAGTCTATCATGCTACGATACTCCTTCTGATCAACTGGCTCGCCATCCTCATCTGGGTCGAGTGAAGCTGATGTAGCCATAGGAGTGGATACTGGCTTACCATCACTCATGTCGAAGCGCTTCAGGAGGTCTCGAGTGTACTTACCCTGATGCAAGAAAGTACCCTCCCGAGTCTGCTTAATTTGGAAGCCAAGGAAGAAACTCAACTCGCCCATCATGCTCATCTCAAACTCCGATCTCGTGACGTCGGAAAACTGGAAAACGAGAGCATGAGAGGAGCCGCCAAAGATGATGTCATCCACATAAATCTAGACGAGCAGAAGATCAGTGCCATGCCGGCGGATGAATAGGGTCTTGTCTACTTTACCCATCTCAAAACCATGACTCAACAAGTAGGACTTAAGCCTCTCATACCAAGCTCTAGGGGCCTGCTTAAGTCCGTACAAAGCTTTGGAAAGCTTGAAGACATGGTTTGGGTATTTGGGGTTCTCGAAACCTGGAGGCTGTCGGACATAGACTTCTTCCTCAATAAAGCCATTAAGGAAAGCACTCTTGACATCCATCTGGTAAAGCTTGAAACCCTTAGAAGCTGCAAAGGCAAGCAGAATTCTAATGGCCTCAAGTCTAGCTACAGGGGCAAAGGTCTCCTCGAAATCTAGACCCTCAACCTGAGAAAACCCCTGAGCTACCAGTCTAGCCTTGTTCTGAATAACCACCCCATCCTCACTCTGCTTGTTCTTGAATACCCACTTGGTTCCAATGACATTGTGACCACGAGAGGGCTCAACAAGCGATCAGACCTTGTTTCTCTCGAAATTTTCCAACTCCTCATGCATGGCATTGACCCAAGACTCGTCAGAGAGAGCATGACAAACATCCTTGGGCTTGAATGAGGTGACAAAGGCAGAATAGAGACAGAATTGAGACACGCCAGATTTTGAACGAGTGACTCGCTCAAAGAGGTCTCCAATTATCTGCTCGGAAGGATGAGCTTTCTGGATGTGTCTAGGAGGTCCAGGATGAGATGAAGAAGTGGCCTCTACCTCGTGAACTGACGAGGTAGGAACAGAGCCACTAGCTCCAAAAGAAACAGAAGGCATGGGCTGATCACCTCGAGGTGCGGTGGAAGAGGGCACCTCAAGGGGTGGATGATAGACTGGATTGGGTAGACAACCCTCATTTCCATCGTCCTCATCATCCACAAAGATGGGCTTGGACTGCTCTAAAGAACCTGAAACATCGGGCCTAGTCCCCGGACTGGCCTCGTCGAAGGTCACCTCACAGGTCTCTACCATTTTACTAGACTCACAGTTCCAAACCCTATACGCCCGCGAAGAAGTCGAGTAACCCAGAAAGATCCCATCACACGAACGTGACTCGAACTTATCTAGGTTCCCGGACTTCAAGATAAAACACTTGCAATCAAACACACGAAAATGAGATACACTAGGCTTTCGCCCAGACCTCAACTCATAAGAAGTGCGGTGCAAGTGAGCCCGAAGAAAAACTCGATTTGAAACATGGCACGCGGTAGCTATAGCCTCAGCCCAAAACTTCCGCGGTGTAGAGTACTATCGAGCATCGTCCTGGCCATCTCGACCAAGGTACGGTTCTTTCTCTCCACGACGCCATTTTGCTGTGGGACGTGCGGAGAAGAGAACTGGTGCTCTACACCTGTCTCTTCACAGAACCTCTCAAAGTAAGAATTCTTGAACTCCATGCCATTGTCACTGCGAATCGCTCGTAAGGCACCCGGGAGCTCAACAGAAAGCCTACTGAAAAGACATCGAAAATGTGTAAACGTCTCATCCTTCGAGGCTAAGAAAAACACTCAAGAGTATCTCGAGAAGTCATCGACCACGACAAGAACATGCCACTTCCCTCCTACTGACTGCACTCGAGCTGGTCCAACTGTATCCATATGGAGCAGCTGTCCTAGTGCATCGGTTATAGTAACTGTGACCGGAGGATGAGAAGCAGTAACCATCTTGCCGTGCCGGCAAGGAGCACAAACTAGATCTTTGACCATCTTGAGTTTCGGCAAACCACGAATGAGATCGTGGCCGCTAACTCGGGTCAAATGGTCAAATCCAATATGACCAAGTCTCCTATGCCAGAAAGAAAGGTCGCGGGACTCAGAAGCAACCAAACAACGAAGAGGATCACCAGAAAACTCAGAAAAATCGGCACGAAAGATCCTCCCAAAACGTGAAATCCCGCAAACCAGACTACCCGAAGAATCAAGAATTTTGCAATTATTTTTCTTAAAGCTCACCTTGTAACCGTCATCAGTAAGCTGAGAAACTGAAAGCAAATTATACTGCAACTTACTAACCAAAGCAACATCTTTCAAAATGAAAGAATCGTTAACGCGCACTGTACCTTTGGCGATGACGCACCCAGATGAAGCGTCTCCGAAGGTGATCGTCTCATCACCTGGAGCACGGGCAAGGGAAGAAAACCAACAGGAGTCTCTGGTCATGTGTCGTGAACACCCGGAGTCTACAAGCCAAACATTTCCTTTCCCTGCCCGGCGAACCTGAGTCAAACAGAGAGTAAAGTCTCAGTACTTGGGTAAATCAAGAGTGATTTTGGCACCCAATACTGAGTAACACGTCGAGCAGATGAAGTAGTCAAGCACGACTGACCTTTATCTACCCTACGCTCTCTGTCACTCAACAAGCCAGAAGGTTTGTGTGCAGACCTGAAGCTGTTGTTGGGTCCGACTGCTACGGGAAAGCGAGTCGGAGCACCGACAACACGCTGATCACGCGGCGGGTAGCCATCTCGACGAGGGAAACGAGATCTACCCTCAGGACGGCGGAAGTCACGACCAACGGGAGCATGAGGACGAAAGCCAGAAAACTCAGAAAAACCAAGTCCTCGATGCTGCCCAAAACCATCTGAAGCATCTGAAGCAAACCTAGACCTCGTGTTGGTCTTAGGTGCACTCAAGGTCTGGGGTTGACCCTGAATACGCCTAAGCGCTACAACACGGTCTCTCTGCGCGATCCTGGTGCGCCTGAAGCATCGATCGATCAAGTGTCCATCCTTCTGACAGAAGGTGCAATGATACTTTGCCTTCTGAGAGGCAGAAGTAACATGAGATGGCTTCGCCTTCCGAGAGGCCGAAGCTGCAGGTGAACTCACCTTGCTGTCAGAAATCCCTTGGACAAAGCCCGCAGACTTGAATTTAACTTCATCAGATCTGAGCTCAACCTCGATCACACCTCCTACTATGGGTCTGAGAATAGCAGGTGGATACTTCCTAATGTCCTCATAGAAATCATATCCTAGACCTTGATTAAACTTGCAAATCTTGGACTGGTCTAGGATAAGATTCAGCTTCTTCTTGCTGCCTACAAACCTCTCGAGAGTGTTCATAAGGTACTGACACTCCCGAAAGAGAGAGGTGCAAGAAGAGCAGGGGAAGAAGAGACAGCAGAAGGTAAGAGAGCAGAAGAAAAACCAATAGTAGAGGAAAGAATGGCTTGTGCACGCACAGCCGACTCTGAAAGGACAGTCCTACTACTAGCCAGTTGGTTCACGTCGCTAAGCGTCTCCACCTTACCCTTGGGCTCCTTCCCCACCTCAGCAAGCACATTACAATGAGTTGATGGCTTCTCTAGTGAATCCTTAGTTAGCTTCACATATTTTTCATTCAAAGCAACGAGTTCAAGTTTTAGTTTTTCACAACTCATGCATGGTGAGCTAACAGGGTCCTTAGTCGCAAACTGAGCCAACTTGTTGTTATGATTAACCACTTCTTAGAATTACTTGGAAACAGATTCAAGTTGAAGGGTTAATTTTGGACAATTGGTGCAAGACACAACAGGCTCAAGAAGAGAAGCACGCAACTCAGCAATTTTGTGATCTGCCCATTTTAGGTTCATCTTCAAGTTATTGTAATTTTCACATGACTCGGGCAGATCTAGAAGCATGGTATAAATACCTCTAAAAGTGTTGTCCTTATCCTCACATGAGGTGCAAGCAATAGTCTCAACAGTAGTAGATGAAACAGGAGCTACCCTACTCATCTCAAGCTCAGCAAGAAGACTAATGTTCTCTACCTTAATCATGTCAAGCTCGGAAGACAAACTATCATGCGAGGTCCTTAATTTCTCCATGTCACCCAACAGAGCACAGCATGTGTCACAATCATCACAGGAGGGAGCTGCTATTAGCGAAGTAAGCTCCCGTGATAACCTATCTACTTCCTTCTCTAACTCGGTACACCTAACCCTAGCTCTAGCATGAAATCCACCTAACTTAAGAAAAGCCTGATTGAGCTGGTCGTAGGTGGGGCTTACCTCGTCGGAGTCGGAGTACAGCTCGCTGTCGCTCAGTTCGCCCTCAAGGGCTATGAAGCACATGCCGGAGAAGTCATCGCCGCCCTTGGGTTCTTGCTCGTCCGTTCCATCGTCGTCGCTCCACCCCTCCACCTCGCTGAGATCAAGGTCGTCGAAGGCGGTGAGGACGCGGTGGAAGAGCTTCTTGGCCTTTCCAAAGTCGCGGAACTTCTTCTTGCCTTGTGCAGGAGCTGAGGGCTTCTTGTTGCGGTTCTTGTCGGTGTAGTCGTTCTTGCCCGAACCGCCGTAGTCATTCTTGCCCTTCCCCAGCTTGGGGCAGTTCGCTCGAATGTGGTTGGGGCCACCACACTCGAAGCAAATCACGGGTCCTCCTCTCTTTCCGTCCCTCCTCCTCTTGTAAGCATGGGAGAATCTCTGAGCTAGGAGGGCTAATCGCTCATCCGCAAGTCGCTCTAATCGATCATCGCTTATGTCACAGAGAGCAAAGGAGAATCCACATAGCGAATCAGAAGAAAGACCAGAACCCGAACTGGGATCGGTGACTAGGGCCATCGACTGTGACTTCGACTTGCGAGAGACAATGTCAATCTCGTGAGTCTTGAGGCGCGAGTACAGCGCATCAAGAGTCAAAATCGAGAGGTCCGTGGTGTCCTTGATGGTAGTCACCTTCATCTCCCAAACACGAAGATCGAGTGCAGCAAGCATCTGACGAGCGTTATCCGAGTCAGCGTATGTGAGACCGATTGCTCGGAGGTTGCTCAGAATCTTATGAAAACGCGCAAAACACTCATCAAGGGACTCGCCAGCGAGCATTTCAAACTTGTTGTAATCTCGCTTGAACTGGTCCTGTCACACCGTCTTTATTTGGGAGGTGCCCTCATGGTAAGCATCGAGGGTCTCCCAAATATCGAAGGCGGACGAAAGATGAGATATGCGGTCAAACTGCTACGACTCAGGCCCTGGATAATGATGTTCCTTGTCTTAGCATTTGCCTCAACATCAGCCATATTCCTGGCATTGATGTTCTCATCTGCAGGAACAACAAACCGGACCTTGACCTTACGCCAGATGGCATACCCCTGAGCCTGGATATATGTCTCCATTCGGCTTTTCCAGAAGGGGTAATCGATGCCATCAAAGACGGGAGGCTTGGTCGAGTACTTGTCTGTCGCCATGGCTCTAGAGACCAGTTAAGATCTATGGAAAAGAGCTAACCGGCTCTGATACCAATTGTTGGACCGAAATGGCGACAGAGGGGGGTGAATGTCGCTTTCTAAAATTAAATTCGCCCCTCAAGTATCCATACTTATGCTTCTTCTCCAATAGTTATGGAAGCTATGAAGATAGAAGATATGCACTTACTAGAAGTCACAGCAACAAGAATAAAATAGATCCAGAAAGAAGTAGTCAAGAAAAATAATTTCAGAGCAAGTCTGACTGCAAGCGGTAGTACCGCTGAGCCGAGCGGTAGTACCTCTGAGCGGTAGTACCTTTCGAGTAGTGGTAGTACCGCACGAAGAAATCAGCAAACAGGATTTTCAGACAGCAAAGACAGAACTCAAAACATCAACAAAAATAGAGAATTTCTTCTAAATTTCTCTGCCCAGATCAGTGTGTCTACCTCTCAAATAACCTATAGGGCCTAGGAAACAGAGAGATGACAACTCAAGAGCACAAATTTCAGATTATAGCAAAAATCTGAAACTTTTACAAAACTGAGCCAAAACTCAAATTACTCCCTAATCTTTGATCCTTTGGCTATGAAACTTTGAGGATAGCTACTCAATAGCCTCTGGACTCTCCATGCCAAATTTCAAGCCATCTCGCAAAGGGAATCAAGATTTGCATAAAACCCTAGAAGGAGGAAATGAAGAACAGAGAGGCTCAAAAACCCAAATCTGAAATTAAACGAAGTTTGCTCTTGGAAAACCCGATCAAATGATCTTAAGGCATCATCCCAATATAGAGCAACCCATTTTGGGCCTTCCCAGCAAGAAAGAACAAGAAACCTAGAAGGTCAAGAAATCATGCAAAAGGGAGAAACGAAGAACAGAGAGCACGAACAGAGAGAATCAAACTTCAGATTTTCATTCATTGAAGTAAAAGGAATACAGAGGAGTCCCGATACACATGGACATTAGAACAAGGAAGATTACGTGCTCATCACTCCAATCTCTCCCTCTCCCTAAGCCTCAAGAACACATACTACATGCTTGCTTGGAGAGAAGACTCAAGAACATATCGAAGGAGACAAGTAACAACAGAAACTCTGCCCTCTCCCTGCTCTCAACCACTAAAAACTAAAGCCAAAGCAACTCTCTAAAGCCCATTTTGACTAAAGCCACTCTCTACCAACCTCTCAAACCCTAGAACCCTTGGAGTGCATGAGTGGGCATGCAGCCACCAACCTCTATTTATAGCCCTTGGCTAACGGGTCTCCACCCCATTACGCCCGCTGAACCCGAACGGAGCCCGCTCCCGCTTTTGCAGCCTCGCAAAAATATCATTTCGCCCCTCCTGCACCTTCTAGGAAGCTTCCACGCTCCTTGTCGTCCAAGCCTCGCAACCACATCGAATTTCCGCCGTCTTCGACACATCCGACCGTTCTGACCTCGACACCGCCCGTGTCTAGTCCGGTCACCCCGTGTCTCGCCACGACTCCGCCTCGATGTCCTGCAGCCAACACAGAAAAGAAACACATCAAATAGCACCGCTCGATACATGTAAGCATAAATTCATTAAAGAAATAGCCCAAACCTGACAAGTCGACATAATATGCAATCTAAACCCTTTGATCAGGTTTGACCAAGTCCGACCGAGTCCATTGTACCACGCAACGACATGGTCCGAACCAACCAAATCAAACTCGACTTCCCTAAACTGCTGTCAATTACTCATCACACACATGGGATGACCTCCACATGGTCTCTCATAACTAGAGACAATCTGAAATCAATGATTTAATAGCTTGTTTTGCATTAAGTACTAAGAGAGACGCTAGCCAATTGTAAGAAGATGACTTCAAGGGCACAAGTTTGCTCAAAAGGATCAGATCACACAATCTTCCTTTTTTTTGACTCAAGCTTCGACCAATTAGTTCTTTCTCTGGCCCTCTTCTCTTCTCTTTTTTTCAAGCTGTAGCTCTTTCGGTATGTCGGCGGCCTTCTTTGTGGCAAAACTCAAACTTCTATAAGTGTGATTTATTACTATGAGCAGCTCATATTGCAACGTCAAAAGCTAGTCTCAAAGATGAAAGGAATATTATAAGTGAAGCTTACTGTTGTTGATACCTCTCAGATAAAACAGAGGAAACGACACAATGATTAAGCAATGCAAAGGGACATGATGATCAGCACCTAAACCAATGTTAATACATAATCAAAACCCTTAAACCAATGTTATAATGTCTTATACTATAACACATCCTGAGTACCTCCTGATTGAAGAATTATTGTTTATCTACCTGACTAGCCACTCCTTGAAAGCTCTGTAACCCAACATATGGGTCTCTCTTTGAACGATATCTTGTGTTGTTAAGTCATAGAACACATGCACTTTTATTCCCTTCAACCGCATCACGTTCGGCCATGTACCTCTGACAACAACCATTTTGCAGTTATTTACTAAAGTTCTCTCTCATTGGCAATAACCAGGTAGCGATTATTGATTAGGCCTCTCTCGTTGACAACAACGGATTGCTTGGGTGGACAGATGAAATCAACACGGCACCAATTCACAAAGTCAACTGATACACCCCTTCAGCTGCCCGCGGGAAAGAGAGAGAAAGAGAAAAATGGCAAAGGAGAATAACAACAACAAGATCATTCCGTATTAGTGCAATTAGCAATTTCCATTGCAATCGCTCATTAAGAGTAAGTTGTAATCTCATTATAGCTATAAAGATCATCATATTTCTCCTGTTTATCTTTTTATGAGGCTTGGATTTCTCCATAAGATCGACGATTCGATCGTTGATAGACATCCTTTGTAATGTTGAGACTTAGGGCCAGTTAGGATTTGTTGCTGTGTTGTTATGTAGAATCTTTTTTTAAAGGAACAGTATGGGGTATGTAGAATCTATTTAACTATAGGAATGTTTAGTAATTAGGATTAAGCCCGCACGTTGCTGCTAACTTTTATATTGTCAAGGAAGATGATCTGATTATGAAAAATGAATTATGAGTAAATTTCGATATACATCATGTATAATTTGGTTGCCAAATAAAATCCACGCTCTAGGAACGGTAGGTCCTAGTCTTCTAGAATATAGAATTTCTACTGTATATTATTAACGTTTTTCCAGATACATCCATTATTTGTATTGTAGTGCTATTCGTTGTGCCGTTCCGTTGTGCCCATCGGACGGAAATCGCATATTACAGAGAAATGGCGATGACGTGGCACTCTCATACGACTTTGCTGTTATCGAACCTGAGGGGTGCCTGAAGAACCAGAGAGAGCCCGTATGCTTTCATCAAACCGAACACGTCGACTCTGCTACTCTTCACGACTGCCCCTAGACTCTTCTCCTCCGCCGCGTAGCGCCGCCTCACGCGCGGCGCAGGCGCAGCCATGAACGCGATTCGATCGGCTTTCGCGAGGGCGCTCCTCGCCCCGAAGCCCCGGCCGTCGCGGGCCCGCCACTATGCAGGCATCGGCGAGACGCAGCCCGAGAGGGTGGCGGCGGAGATGGTCCGCTACGCCCTCGGCGGCGCCAGGCCCCGGAGCTCGCCAGGTTCTCCTCCCTCCCTCCCTTCCTTCGCTCCGTCCCCGTCGTGCCGGTGAGCGTTAGGGTTTGATGTCTCGCTCGCGCGTGTGAGCTAAACTGCTGTTGCTGGTGTGCCAGATGAGGCGATGCGGATACTGGAGCAGGGGGCCTCGAACCTGCAGGGCGGCGGCGAGGGCAGCGCCGATGCCGTGGGGATGCTCATGCTCGCGATGTCCACGCTGCTCTACCGGAGGTCTGACTCGCTGCACTGCGAACACGGTTGTCACGGCGTCGCCAAGTCGTCGCCAAGGTGACGCCTAGGCGTCGTGGCGGTCCAGGGGGACGCCATGGAGCTTCCATCCTCCCCCACTCCCATCCCGTGCCCCGGTCGTCTTCCTCGGCTCCGGCTGGCGGGAACGGCCGGATCCGGTTGGATTATGGCCGGGGGCGGTTCGATTTGGCGAAGACGGGGCTGGAGGCGGCGGGGAGAGGATGCACCGGGCGTGGGGAGGAGGTGGCGGGGAGGAGAGGGTGAGTTCGGGAGAGGGAGGAGTCGGGAGTTCAGCAGATTATATGAGGGGGACCAGATTGTATGTCATCATGTATGCATGTAGAGCGTATTTAAGTACCCTGCCTCGCCGTGGCATCGCCATGGCGCCCTAACGCCTCTTAGGCGCCGTGGTCACCAATTACGCCGTGACAACCATTACTGCGAATCAATTTTGTGATCCGGCGCTTTAATTTGAGCAAATTTAGATCGTTGCCCCGTGAACCTGTCGTGTGAATTCGTCCTTTAGTTTGGTTAATTTTGGCTGCTGATTTGCACGGCCAGTTACATTCACTTGTTGTTTAGATTTGTATAGCCGTGGCATTTAGGAAGGATTTAGGTGTAGCACACATTATGAAATGCAAAGAGGACTAGAGTGCATGTATCTACCGGTAAGATAATCTGGATTCAACACATCTTTGGTCTCATCATGTGAACTGGCTAATATGATTGGTAGCTATGGTGGAAAGTCACTAGTCCATTTAGCATAATGAGGTTGAGTTGTCAGTAAGAGAACGACTCCCACTGGTTCTTTGATTTACCTTTGCTAATTTGATCTTCCCTATTTACTAGATTTGAGACTTTAAAATTATGTGTGTTTTCTCTGTGCAGTGGAAGACGCCAAGATGCAATGGAAAAGCTCAAAGCAACCCAACAAGTTGCTCCTTCTGCAGCTTTCAGAGGTGCTTTTCTAGGTCCTTTTTTTTAAGAGCAGTATTGTATTTTGTGTGTGTGTGTGGGGATGCATATAGGAATGCTTGTTGTGTAAACTTTGTAAAGCATAGGGTTTAGAAACACAGAAAGAAAAACTATAGATACTCAGAAATGCTTCATTTGATGATCTGACGGTCCTTTGATTATCTTTGGACAAAAAAGAAGATATCAAATTAGCAACTGATATGAAAAGAGGGAGGGAAACTTTTACATACCTGAGGAAGTTTGCAAAGAAAAATTTGAGAGATGGAGGGAGGGGTTACTAATTTGGTTAGTGCTCTTGAATGGCATTTCTGATGTGATATTGTTGACTTAATTTGCAGTTGCAGCATGGGAAGCACTAACGGGACTACGCATGGAAGCAGGCCAGGTTTGGTCCTACAAGCGCATTTTACTCTTGCATGGCCCTAGGTGAAATTAGTTTCAAGGTTAATTTTAAATACAGGATGTCTCCTCGATGTTCCCAAATGATTCGGTTGACCTGTTAATCAAAGATGAAGATAGCAATGATCAGGACCAACTAAAATTCCGGGTTAATGCTATCAAAGGACTTATTAGCCTTCTAAATGGAGAGACAGAGTCAGGTTATTTTTCTTTTTGATGCCCTGAATATCTCTGCTAGATCATATGGAGTGGATTTTACCCAGAATGATTTACAGTCGCTCTTTATCAGCCCAGCTGTTCTTTCATGGGTGCAAGGACTGCTGTGCTGGAATAGGCTATGACCAAACAGGTATAACTGTCTGTGAAACAGAATGAAGGTTTACATTTTTTTCCCTGCGATTAGTGCATACATGGGCCTTATTGATGTTCTTTCCAGAAAATGTTGTTCTTTCATATGGTGAATATCTTCATTGTGCCGGGGATTTTCTTTTGGCAACACAAATGTACAAGAGGGTTCTTGAGGCAGTTCACATGGAAGATATGTCTGGAAATTTTTTAGCAGCTGGAAACATGGTTCCTGAGGAGGTTTCTCTTGGGGCCACTTGCTCATATGGCCAGCTTTTATCTCATTCTGGGTAAGATTTAGAGTGTCTCTACCGTTATTCTTTGGTTGGTCTTGTTATAAATTGATCCCAATATTTGATTGAACTTCAAAACTTAAAATCATTTGCCTTTAGCACTGATTACTTCTTAACCTCTCTTCCCTTTTATGGGTGTTCGGAGTTCCAACTGAGAGCATTCGCCTTTTCCTTTTAATCCAGGAAGTTCGGCGAGGCAGAGGATTATCTCACAAGAGCACTACAGAAGGCTGAAGAACAATTTGGTCTGGGCATACTGAGCTTATTAAATGAATATAAGAAAATGATGGCGTTAATTACTTGACCACAAGTTAATAATCATATAACCTTTTAATCCATGCAGGTACAAATCACCCAAAGGTTGGGATTGTATTGACTTGTGTAGCTAGAATGTACAAACTGAAAGCAAAATCAGAAGGTTCTAGTTCAATAATGGTTCAGGAGGTCAGTAAATATTTCACTCATTTAAGTTTTTTGTGTCCACCAGATCTAAACTATGATGGTCACACTTCCTTGGTTTTATTTCTTTCTCAAAGCAGTTTGCAGTTTTTATTTCTAACTGTTCTATGGAGGTTGTGCATAAACTTCATTCAATCCGGGTGACTCATGCTTGAGCTGTATGTTTATTTAACCAGCCGTTTGATTGCAGGGGCTGTACCGGAAGGCCCTAGAAGTTTTGAAAGCCCCTGCCATTAATTCTGAGGGTAAAACAGTGACCTCCCATGATACAGTTCTTTTTAAACACTTGAGCGATATATTGTTTATTATTTATATTTTGCAGGTACAAGCCAACAGATGCATTGGAGAGATATCATCTCCCTTGCTAGAGGTCAATACTCTGAACTTTGGACCATTTCTCTCTCTCTCTCGCTCGCTCCCTCCCTGTCTTCCACAAAGATCAGTCTATACAAGTCTTAAATAACAAGTTATTTGGGTAGCGTTTGATTCGGCTTCGGCTTTCGGTTTCCAGAAGCTGGAAGTCAAATCAAGCATCTGGCTTCGAAAAGTCAGTTCAACTCATGGATTTTGGATGCCCCTACTCCCTCATGCTCGACTCCAGCCTCCGTGGCCTTGTGCCGCCTCCACCTCATCCCGCCGCCGCCGCCTCCTTCGCTGCCATCCCTTCTCCTTTTTTATTTTCCTTATTTTCCTTTCATTTTCCGCCCGTGGAGATGTCCCCCCCCCCCCCCCCCTAAATTAGCTCAGTCAAAAGCCAAAATCTTTAGCCAAATCAGACACTAATTCTTCAGTCGCTTCTGCTCTCAGCCGCTACTATTCTACCCTAGCCAAAAGCGAAAAGCTCCAACCAAATGCCAGAAGCTCCAGCTGTTTCTAACACCCCCTTGATACAACTGTGATGCCATATTGTTTAATCTGTTATAATGGTTGATTGGGCATCTAACTTTGCTATGCAGCTCTTAAAAAGCAAGTTAATTGATGCAGTAGCATACATTGGCATATCCTCATGTGGAGCTAACCAAGGGATGGGCAAAAAGATTTCTAATCCTTGTTTATCCTGGAAAAAATTCTGGAGATTTGCCAAATAGGGCCTTAGCCTTTTCCTTCGGTGCTTGAATAATCCGTGGATTTGCTGAGTCCTGCTAAATCTGACTATTACAACAATGTAAACAGCAACCAATCAGAGTAGTCAGAATTATTGCTAGCAATTGATGCCTATTTGGATATTTCTTATTTGGAGGCGCTTAGGATATTGCTTATTCTTAGCGTTGAGGTAATACTGAATTTGTCTGTACACGTCCAACTTGCAGGTGAGTATGCAGAATTGTTGCTTATTCAGTCAAATAGAAAGGCGGAAGGTGAACGAATGAAGGGATGGGCAGAAAATGCTTGGAGGAATCGTAGACTAACATTAGCTCAAGCGCTAGCGTTTTCAGAACCTTCAAAACCAACAGTTGTTGCTGACACCCGGATCGGCAGAGTCATGTAGCTCCCATCACAATCTGGTGAAGGGTACAATGCAATAATCTTTAAACGCACCTGTAATGTAATATATTAAAGTATTGCTCTCCTGGAGTACCTACGTTTTGCATGTGTTTTGTCTTTCTGATTTGGTGCGTCCTTAACGGGAATTTGGTGCTTCATTTTTTAAAAAAGGAATTCACATTCACAAGTCATCAGTTAACTAAGCAGACAAGATTTTAAGTTGGTAGTTGCATATTTTCATTGACACGAGAACCGAAGCGATTGAATTATGAATTAAGTTGCGGATGCTATGTTGCTAAGGGAATCGGTGGGCACGTACGGTATGATGAGGTAGGATACGCTAGTTGGATTAGAGGTTATGACTAAATTACGGGACCGTTACAAGCCTACTTGGAAGTTGGAACACAGAATTTACATAGGAACTTTGCAGGTAAGTGAAGATAAATATCAGATGGCCGCTAGATTTAAGTGAGAAACAATAGCACTTCTGGTCGATTATGATCTCTGACCTCAGAGAAAAAGCCGCATCGGTAACATAACATGCCATGCCAGGCATTGTTAAAGACATTGTAGCTTCTACTACGGAGTACACAGCTGACGTGCAATGCTCAGGCTCCACTGTTATAGTACCCCATTGTTGAAAACGTAACGTTAAGGTCTCTAGTATCCAAGAGTTGGGCAAGGAATACATGTCCTTCATAGCTTCCCTGCTCTGAATTTAGTGACAGCACTAGCACGATCTCCCATTGCTAGGAACCCGAAAAACAAACTCCCTTCCAGAGATGCAGCTAGCACGGCTGAAAACCTGGTAGTCTCTTCCTTCACAACTGCATCGTAAAGCATCAGCTCATCTCTAAACCCAGTTCTGCGAGATCAGCTCAACTCTAAACCCAGTGCTGCGAGATCAGCTCATCTCTAAACCCAGTGCCGCGAGCCATGATCACCTTCTAATTCCTTGAGTCGGCAACAGCTTCTATGCCGTCCGTGATGAACATGTATTCCATTTCAAGCGATTTCAAGCGCGCCAAACGGGCCGTCGATTCTGCTTCTTGTCACGCTTGATTTTATCCCAAATGAGCCCTGTGCATTCATCGACGAGGGCGTCATCGGAAGTACAGGTATTGTGCTTGACCTTCAGGCTTCAGACTGATTTCAACCATAGCATTGTTCCAGACAGAGATGCCACCAATTGGTGAAATCAATGGCAAATTTCGGGAGTACTGCACACGACAAAAAAAAAAGGTACCAAATTGAACAAAATATTTTGAAGCATCATTTCAAGACTTGCCAAAATTGATATTCTGAACAACCAAGTAACCATTCATAGTTAATCCAGTAAACGTAGTCAAAGGACGGTAGTAGAAAACGATTTAGCGGAACACAAGGAAAACTAGTAAGGACCCATTTGGAACGTAGGAAAAATTTTCGTGTTCCTGCGAAAAATAAAGTGATTCTTGTGAAATTTATGCAAAATTGCTGTGAAATTCCTATGAACTTCTTGTGTTCCCAACAGCTTAAGTGCATATCTATTAACCGGGCTCAGATAAAAAGCCTCCTCTCTTGCGAGGTTGAAGATGTAGCTCCGCAAATGGTCACAACCATCCCTCGCCGCCACAAAACCATAAACATGCATTGGCCGACTATTTGGGAAATCACCAACAAACCTCAGCGAGAAGACCCGCAACATCGTCGAAGCGGAGTACTTCTCTCCAGGTTCAGGGTTTGCAGAAATGTTTAACTCCCCAAGTGGCTGCGAGTGGAAATAGCATTGAATTAAACATGCTATATTTGAAAATAGTTTAGGAAGACGTAATGAACAAGAAAATAATTACTTGGAGAAGTGTCGCCCATGTGAATCTCCTTGAAGATTGGAGCGCTTGCCTTGATAAGAAGTTCAGGGTCCCGCGGCCGGATCCAGATAGAGAAGAAGCGCTTGTGTTTTGGAGAGTAGCATTCAGATCTCGGACTTCGCTCCAACAGTCGTAGGTATATTTGCGAACTTGTTTTTTGGTCTCTCGAGCGAGTTCTGAACATAGACATGCATACATGATTGCATATCAGATCATTAGACAATGTGCAAATGAAGTATGTGCCCAATGTAGTTGTAAATAATATTAAAACTAGTAGCAGTTTTTGTTAAGGCGACCTGTGTCGTAAAAATCAGTAACCGGCCCTGGCTCGGTCACACCCCCTTCAATCTTGTGCTCGGTCATTTAACCGGTTTTCCTATGTAAAATTTGGATTTATATGGGCGGGTACGTAGGACTTCGGCGGCTTATGCCATTTGCTACAGTAGCTCGCTTTGAAACTGTGCATTTTTTAAGACAAGATCTACAGATAAATTATAGTACAAACTATATCAAGTTCAGATGTACTGGCTAAAATTGTATGCACACAGAATTCAAAAGTTCACCTATAAGCCATAACTCAAAAGAACCCACATGATGAGGATATAGTAATCTTCTAATTATTACGTCATCATATTCTCCAAATATACCCCTTATCGGTAAAGGAGAGATTTCACATAATAATCATAAATCTTTCTACAACTACATGGTCATAAGTCCTTTTACGACTACTTCTTAGTCGTAAATCTTTCTATGACCACATAAATTGCAAGTTCTTCCATAACTACATAGTCGTAAGTTGTCGTGCGACCACCTTGTGGTCGTTGACCTTCTTGTGACTAGTCTATCTCCAACTGGTTTGTCTACAACAAACTATTACATAGTAGGTTTATCTAACAAGGCGGTTAGAACGTGCATTTATTCCTAATAACCGCACACGATATCTCTCTGACAACAATCGTTGCACAACAAACGGGCCATCGCGTCTCTCTGACAATAACTTCCGTCAGCCGGTTATCTCCTGAAGTGTTAAGACGTCTTTTGACGCAAGACAACGGCCACCGCTTCGTCAACTATATAAAAGTTGATGTCGGAGAAGAGGGGGATGATTCCGAACAAGATCGCAGGAGATCAGATCAAAAGGTAGTGCTAGACATTTTCACATTACTCTTTGTTGTAATTAATTTCTCTGAGCAATAGCCACATAGGATGTAGAGTTATTATTCTCCTAAGAGAAGTCCCGAACCTGTATAAAAATTCTCATATATCTACTTTGCATGTTCATAGTCCAAGTCTTCCAGTGTTTCCCCGAATCTAAACAAATCATACATAAGATCGGTATTAAAACATCGACAGCTGATGCTGTCCATAGGGATTAGTTCTTCCAAGACTCTGGTAATTTCCTTGTCATCAAGTTCTCTTTTTTCTGATGTCCTCATGGCAGGGGAGTGGAACGAGAACTGGTTTGACTTGGCCAACTACGTAGATCTTGGCATGGATGCCTGCTACGACTTCGAGCAGACAATGCTTGCTTCCGATGGTGACGTTGTCCCTGGAGATCCATCTCGGGATCTCAGATAACGCATTGTGAGAAAGGCTGAGGAGGGATCCATATCCCCTGTAGCAGTACGCCAGATGGAGGAACCAGTTTTCCCAGATGGCAAGGGTTAATCAGACCATAAACAGGATTCGCAACATGATGAGGGGCCCAACCCCCCAAATGTTCGAGTCCGCCAGCGACCACTTAAGCAGTTTCAGTGAGCCCTGGAGTCTGTCATTCCAGGAATTCATCATCAAATGGTGATCGTAACCCTCCAGTTGTCCACGCAAAGAGCGTGGGTGAGCTCCTTGTGAGTCCGTCCGCACTCTCATATGGTTTAACTCCCACCGGAGACGGTTATAACCCGAAATTCCACTACTTGGCGGGGTTTACTCCAGGCCGTGATGCGCTCTCGCGGGAACATTCTTCAAGTGAGGGGTCCTCTCTCAGGAGTGGAGATTCTAGATAGGAGGTATTTGCCCTCCCACATGTTTTGATCATGATCCCGGAAGAAGACCTGAGGATCCTCCCCGTTGGTCACACCCTGCCACCCCTCGTTAGGATGGTGAGGAGACCTCTAGTGATGAACCAAGTTAGTTCTCTGATCAGTGTGGGAGAAATCCTAGAAATAATTGCTCTCCATTAAGGCGGCCACAACCAGCCTGAGAGATTGAGGATCCCGAGACTCCCTGATGAAGATGATTGGGTTCCCAAAGGTCTTTGCATGGGCGTGCCCAGTACCAGTTCGAAGAGGCTCGAGAGTTTCAACGCATCAACGACTTGGTCGAGAACTTGACCCCAGAGCTCACTGGAGTGCCAGGCTACGATTACTTCGCCGAAGGGATCATGCAAAGGCTCCATAGCATGATGGACAGATTCGAGCAGCCTCGGTGGCATAACTCTGAGAGTCGGATAGGTATGACTGTGTCTAATCATTCACAGAACTCACCCCCGTAGGGTTCGTATGATGACAGGTCACAATGGTCTCCTAACCACAAATCTAGCCAAAGGAGAGTTCCTCGAACGACTTTGGATCAGCAAGTTTACCGACGAGGCGATCGATTACTATTTCAGGTAAGGAATCTACAGCAGCAGATGGAGTACGGGGAGTACTACCCTCGTATGGACGAGGCCTACTACAGGTCGGGTCCGTCCACTGCCGAGCATCGTCGAGTACAATCGTCTAGTGAGGCCAATTACCCTTTCCCGCAAAGGAGGCATCAAGAACTCTTACCATATGTCGGGCGTTCATTCTCGAACTCTAAGTAGTGCGCTGGCCATCGCGGTTTCACCCGGTAAACATGGAGAAGTTTGATGGGTTCCAAAATCCTATCAAGTTCCTTCAAATTTACAGAAATCCTATCGGTTTCACTACGGAGGGAGAGCAACTCCGTGGCACCATAAGTTTCTCCGAGTGGATTCGTTGGCACGCTCTTGAGTTATAGAAATAGTCCCTTCTCTATTACACAGATGGGGCGAGGTATGGGAATATTACGACCAACATGTCCGAGGTGTACAACAGCATCTTAAAAGGCATGCGGTGCCTCCCTATCACTACGACTGTGGAGGAGACATGGACTCGCACTGTCGGTTATTTCGTCAATAGATCCACCGCAACCAAGCGTCAAATAGACGAAGGCAAGAAATGGTCCGAGAACATACAGAGGTATAT
Organism: Dendrocalamus sinicus; assembly: GCA_036346575.1. Classification (NCBI taxonomy): domain Eukaryota; kingdom Viridiplantae; phylum Streptophyta; class Magnoliopsida; order Poales; family Poaceae; genus Dendrocalamus; species Dendrocalamus sinicus. The sequence continues at coordinate 25,864,525 of CM070653.1, read as the reverse complement.
GGAACTGAATAAGAAAGCCCAATGCACAACATTTGGGTAATCGATGGCCTTCGGAGGAAGTACGAGATTGGGCTTCGGGAAAAATATGTGAACAGTTATGCCAGGGGTGAAATGAAACATGTATACATCCTGGGTGATGTGGCAACATGCACCTACAACAAGCCGATGCTGCTGCACAAGCTATGCTCGCATGTGTACAAGGCATGTGCGCAAATGAGGTAGATGTCTGAGGTGTATACCTCAGACTACTATGATATGCAATACCTTTTCAGTACATGAAGTGCAGAGTTTTACTCCTATCGCTTGGATATGAACTACAGGGATCTTTGACCAGACATGCTGCAAAGGGCCCCCAACAAGGAGTTAAAGATAACTACAAAGGGACGTCAGAAGACACAGTGCTTCCAGAATGACATGGATGTGAGCCAATGTACCAGGATTACCCACACAGTGAAATGCAGAATATGCAAGACCTTCGGGCACTCAGTAAAGGATTGTCTCAACAGACCGAGCTCGTCTAGTCGCCACTTTGTGTCATAATCTCATGTATCTTTTACGGTATCACATTAATTCATGTTTGTACCCATGTGATATGTATTTGACAATGTTTGTTCAATGCATATCGACCGCTCTAGCTTAATGCACGTGACACAACATTTGAACAGTCTACTCAAAAAACAGCGATTGCAACGACACATACACCATTCAGTTACATGCTTTTATAATATTGAACATAACCACGAGCTACATGCTACAACCTTCTCTGTGCGTGCCTACTGGTAGAAGGTGCCTCGTGGTACCCACATGCTACAACATGAAAGCTTTATTACCAGTAAGAGAAAATAAAGTATTGGCTAATTGTACCCTAGAGTGTGAGCATCGAAAGAAACGTCGCCCGCCATCAAAATAGCCTTCAACGACCTGCACGACTACGTCCTCCCTGTGTCTGCATTTCGGTCATAACAGTTGAGCCCCGCTATTTGGCATCAAGCGATAGTTACGGCCGAAGTCCTCCCTCCTTTTCAGGGAAAGGTCTTCCTTTGGCGACCCCGCTTCGACTGGCCCCTCGGTGTTTGCCATGCTATGTTACTGTATAACGCAGAATGTTCTTCCTCTCATAAGGAGCGAAACGCAGTTTAGATGAGCGATGAACGATTGTGAGACCTTTGTAATTGAAGCGAGTGAAAATAGAATCTTGTGCGTTCCTACCGGAAATTATGGACGCGTTGTCGACATGCACCACCACAGATGACAGGACATATCATTGTAAAAGTGACATATGTGCGCACCACGAAGCGGGCGAGGCAGGGCAACATGGTTAGACTAACATTTGTCGGATGAGGGAGCGAGCGAGGGGGGTTATTATGTCAAACCAACATATGTCCGAAGGAGGGAGCAGACAACGCCGTACAATATTGACAGACTGGCATTTCTGTGGATCACATAAAATTTACAAAAAAATTACACAATAACTATGGGTATGCCAGAAGGCTTCACATAAACTTTTTTAATTTTTGAAGCTCGTTTGCTATATGTAAAAACTCGTACAAATATCAAAATTGTATGAATTTTTCAACAACATTCACAATAGATAAAATTATCAAAAAAATTACACTGTGAAGACGTTGTGTGCGGGGATTATAAATAAATTTTCGTAATTTTTAGAACTCATTTGATATATTTAAAAATTCAAATAAACACTAAACAAAAAATTAGAGCAGGTCATTAAGCCAGCTTAATCACCTGCCACTGCCGCCGGCGATAGCGCCGCGTGGGCGCTGCCGCCTGCCCATCGGATGGGCTAAACGATATTTTTGTCAATACGGTACATATATATCTATTTTTATAAATACGTTATGAAACAGTGTCACATCTGGCTTTAACTCGACGAGGAGCCAAAAACACAACTTTTTTGGAAGAAGGAAAAGAAGAGTTATTTTCCTTTTTTTTCCCCCTTTGAGCGGCTCAAAACCGAAGCGACGCCTCCCGCCGCCGCTCCTCGTACCAGCAGACGCAGCTGAGCGCGACGAGCACCTCCACCACCGCCGCCTCCGTCTTCTCCGCGTCCGCCCACCGCAGCGTCTGCAGCGCCCATGCCCGCGGGCCGCCCTCGAACCTCCTCTGCCTGTCCATGCTCCCCTCTGCGTGCCACCGCGCCGTGTCGCGCGCCACGGGCGCCAGCCACGCCAGGATGCGCCCCGCCGCGCACCTCCACCCCTCGGCCAGCCCCGCGTCCAGAGGCTCCGCGCCCGGGCCCCTCTCCCTCCACCACCCGCGCAGCTTCGCCCGCACCGCAGCGCGCAGCCTCGACGGCAGCATCGCGTACATCTCCGCCCGCTCCGCGCGCGCCTCCTCCTGCCGCTCCTCGGCCCCCGTCTCCAGCAACAGCCGCTCCGCCGTGGCTATCACGTTCGCGTACTGCAAGTCCAGCCCCGCGCCTCCCACCGTGCTCGGCGGCGGCTCCAGGAGCTTCCGCCAGTCGGTGCTCGGTGTCTGGTACGATTCCTGCCACTGCGAACGTAAGATCGGGCACGAGTGGCTGCTCGTTTCGATACGCAACGGCATGTCTCGACGTTGGATGGGTCCTGACGATGACTTGCCCTGCGCCGCCGACCTCGGATGGACCAGCAGCTTGGAGAGGCAGGTGTGGACGGCCTCGACGGCAGGGAGCGGCGGTGGCAGGCCGGGGACGTAGGGGGCGAAGACGGCGCAGGCGCGGACGAACACCGCGCATGTGGCGCGGGCCATGAGACCCACGGCCTTCTCGAGGATCTCGCTCCAGAGGGACTCCTCCTTGAGCCGCCGCACCCTGGCGCCCTGCGCCTTGAGATCCTGCCGGAATGAGTCGGACCCGGGCGCGTCGGCGGGGGGCGACGGGATGGGCCCGCTGAGGCGGCCCCACCCGCGGAGGGCGAGCTTCTGCTTGGCGATCTCCAGCTCGTCGAGCGCCTCCATCTCGGCGCAGAGCTTGCCGTGGCGGCCACGAGCCGCTCCATCTTCTTGGCCTCCACCTTGAGCCCCTTGGCCACGAGCGGCTCCAGCCGCGCGTCGGGCGTGCCTGCCTTGAGGCTCGCGTACGGCCCCGCGAAGTCCAGCCCACACCGCAGGCCGAGCCGCGCGACGGTCGCGGCCGCGGCGTCCAGCAGCGCAACCACCTCGGCGCACACCAGCCGGAGGAGGAAGGCCTGGTCGGTCGAGGTGAGGTACGCCACGCCGGCCGACCGCATGGCTTCGGACCGTAGCTTGGCCACCTCCTTCTCGGACAGCGACCTGTGCAGCGACAGGAGCTTCGACATGGTGGCCGCCGCCTCGAACGCCAGCATGCCGAGCGCCTCCTGCTTCCCGGCCGGCAGCCGGGGGTCGTCCGCTACCCTCGGCATACTGTGAACGACCATGGAGGCGCGCACACACACACCACTACGCACCGTACGCTTGCTTGGCTTTGTCAAAGATTTACATGGGCATGGCGCGGCGACGTGGCCGTGGGTTCCTTGGCGCGCGACGCGGTGCTACTCTAGTGCTAGTACGTACGCGAGAGAAGGGAGGCGGGTTTGGATGGTGCAATAAGCAGGCATTTCATGGCGTATGATAAGAAGAGGAGACGGTGGGAATGCTGAGCTGGGAGGCGGGCGCTAACCAGATTATCGCAGCGTCTTCGGTGTTGGGCTCCATCATTTTGTAATGGCGTGGTGGCTACATGGAGTATTTTACAGTGTGTTTGGATGCTAGGATGACCCAGGGATGGAATGGTCCCGTTCCAATTTTGAGGTCATCCAGCTATTTGGTTGGTGGAATGGGGGAGAATGGGATGGAAGCAAATGGTCCCTCTCAAAGGAATATTCCTAAAAAATTCGGGATCATCTCATTCCACAAAAAATCCCGGACGACTTTATCCCACAGAAAACTCACGCGCGGATCCGGCGAGGCTCGCGCGAAGCGGTGGCGCGAGGCCCGCGAAGCGGCGGCGGCGCAGAGCTCGGCGCGGCCGGCGCGCAGAGCTTCAGCGCGCGCGGCGCGCAGAGATCGGCGACGAAGCGGCGCGCAGAGCTCGGCGGCGGGAGGTCGGCGCAGGAGCTCGGGCGACGGCGGCGCGCAGAGCTCGGGCGCGGAGGTCGAGCGCGCCGGTGGCGGAGCTTGCGCAGGAGCTCGGGCGACGGCGCGGAGGTCGGGCGCGGAGGTCGGGTGCGTCCGTGCGCGCAGAGCTCGGCGGCGGAGCTCGGCGCGCCGGCGCGCAGAGCTTCGGCGCGCGCGCGGCGCGCAGAGCTCGGGCGGCGGGAGGTCGGGCGCGTCCGGCGCGCAGAGCTCGCGCGCGCCGGCGGCGCTGAGGCCGGCGCGCGGCGGCGGCGGAGGCCTGCGTGGGATCATCCCATTCTTCTCCATCCCACTAACCAAACAAAAAATAGAATCATCCCATACTATGAACCAAACGCGTGGACGGAACCATCCCATTCCATCCCATCCCAAAAAACTGGAATCATCCCATCTCATTCCTCCCCATTCCACCAACCAAACACACCCTAGAACCTGGTTTTCTCCGAGGATAGTCGATTATTAGTACTAGCTAGTGTCAATCTCACCTCTCTCTTCTTTGAGAACGTAGTGTTAACCGTTCTTTTTCAGCACCTCTACTGACCTAGGATTGGGACTGGAGTCTGTAATTCGTGACTTGATACCACCTATGGTGTGGCACCTGTGTTGACGTGTCTAGAGACCACGGTTCGAGTAATCGAGTCTCGCTAGCTAACGAGCCTTTGTTGATCAACTGCGCCGAAAGAAAAAACGTCCATATTAAGTCCTAACCATACTCATTTGGATAATTCAGTTTATCTGTTTTGTTCATGTGCGAGCTTTACACACCATTGTTCAGACTTGCTGTTCGTCTCAGAAGTCTCAACTCTCACGTGTTAAGGAGAACCATTCAGTTTCATCAGGCTTTGCACATGCTGAAAGTCTTTATGCACTGCTAGTCCATCTTGTATCCACTCTGCAAGTCCTAATAAGATCTCTTGTTTGTCACCACGCAAACAATAATATTCTAGAGCTGAGTTCTAGTTGATTAATCTCTTTATGAAACTGCAGTGGCATTTTTTATGATCAAATAGTAATATCTGACATGGGATGTTGGAAAATGAATCGATCAATGATTGAGTTGTTTGGAAGGTGGACTGGAGATAAGCGTGTTGACGCCAACTGCTGCAGTTGAGCCGGGCATTGATAGGATCAACAGCGAACCAGTTGTTCGATTTCATTGTGGAATGTCAACTCCAGTCCATTGCAAAATTGAACAGCACGCGATATTCTCTTTTCTTTCTTTTTTTTTAAAAAAATTTGGCCAGGCACAAAAAGGGACTCTTTGGATATTGATGTGATCCGCAAAATACACTCATATTATTCTCATATGTCCGATCTAATATTAATATAGGTATCAGTCAAAGTTGAATAATTTGATTGCATGAATTCTATGACATTGCTCTCTCTCTCTCTCTCTCTCTCTCTCTCTCTCTCTCACCGGGCGCAGCATAAAGTCTTAAGCAAAAGTATTGACAAATGTATTGGACTTAGTTATCACAATGAATGTTTGATTTACCTCGAGTAGTCCTCAACACTGATCCACGGGGAAAAAACGGCAGAAACGAGCATGGAAGATAGACATGAATCACGTATGTAGTAGTAACACTACAAGTTCTATAGTTAAAAAAGAATTTCTAGTTATTTCGGACTGTTATTTGTGAACGACTGACGATTATTGTACCACTTTAGTATTTTTTTTAAAAAAAAGAATTGGTTATGATGTTTGTACTATAATCCAAATATTTCTCGACGGTAAGGATAGATCACCGACATCAACAAAAGTTGCCAATAAAAGTGGTAAACGATAATATGTTGGGCACTTACAAAAGCTATTACAAAAGGGTATTATTGTCACCAATATACTAGTAACCGTCAAGAAAAGTAAAAAAAATTGTAGTGTAATATACCTTAGTTCGTTTTTACTTGAATTTGTAGAATCTGTACTGTCAAACTTTCTAACAATAGATTTAAAACTATTTAGATTGATTGTACAAAAAATTATGATTAAATTTATCGTTAAAAATACTTTCTTAATATTATAATTTTATTAATATATCTTAGATAAAGTTATAAAAATAATGATTAAAATCGTATCTTAAATATCATAAAAAATTAAAAAAAACATAGAGTAAAAAGAACGAAGAAATAGCATAACAAGCTGGTTTACCAAAAGGGAAAGCTTAAGAGCAACTCCAAGAGGTTAGCTAAAAATAAATGCTAAATCCCTTGATTTAGCCATCATGTAAAATAAAAAACTCCCCAAAAAAGAAGAGTGCTACAACAGCTTAGCTAAAAAATTTTCATTCCTATATTTAAATCGGCCACATCATCAAAGACATCTTTAAATTTGTTTCCGAAAGCGTTGTTTCCGATTCCGATTCGTGTACAGTTTGTGTACAGTTTCTAAGTTGTTTCGGAAGCCTCCGATTCCGATGCGTGTACATACAGTTTGTGATTCCAATGTCACAGCGACTGGGAACAAATGTGACAAGCTGCACACAAACTGTACGCATTAAGAGTTCTGTAGGAGTTTTGTTTCCGTTTGTGATTTGGGTAATGCCAGCTTACAACAATGACCTTCTCCTCAGCAACTTGACCTTTGAAGAGAGTGCTCAGAGGTCTGCCATTTCTGCATGTAAAGAGCATATGATAACTAAAAATGATCAGGAACTAAAGAGCATACAATGACTAAAAATGGTCAGGCACTAAAGAGCATACACTAGCCCAGTGAGAAAGATAACCATCATAAAAGAATTGAAGATAGAGAACCAATGTATCTGCAATCACAACCAATATCTGTGGTCAGAGGAAACTATAAGAAGTCAGAACTCAGTAGAGTTAAGGTACACAGCATGTCCTTTGCAAGGTAAACAGGAATACAGTTAAAGGCAAAGGATTAAAGTGAAATAAATTGGTAATAAATTTCAGAAGAACCAAGGTGCAGAAATTCGCTTTATATCACATAATCGAATATTGTTATTACCTGGTGTGTTCAAAGAACGGATAGTCAAGGTATACATCAAAGCGACGACTGAATGTTACATTTGTTAGTTCCCACCTGACTGAGCGGGTGAGAGGAGAAGGCGATGGACGGGATGGGGAATTGCGGAATCCAGCGGGTCGAGCTGGATCCCCACGATGGGAAACTTCAGCGCGCGGGAAAGTCTTCTCTGCGCGCGGGAAGGATGGCGCGCGCGCGCGCGCAAGCAGACGTGGCGAGCGATTTCGGGGATGGCGAGCAGCGCAGGCTTGCTTTCTATGCCGAGCGAAGTTTCAGGGATACCCAACTTGCTAATTTAGCAAACCAGATAGCATACCTGTTGGAGCTCATTTTTTCCTGAAAAATTTCAAGTTTACCATACACAATAAAGATAGCATATCTGTTGGAGGTGCTCTAAGCTTATCCCGTGGCTCTACGCTAAAGCAAGCTTCCCAAACAGGCTGAAGAATTCGTGCTTTTTATTTCTGAGGAGAGCGCAAAAGCACTACTTATCTGACAATTGTACGGGGCTACAGTGCGGTCAACATATCCGGTGCATCTGGCCGAGAAAAGAAAACATATCTCATGCATCAATGGTTTCTCTCTATCGGTGTGTATGTCCACACTGAACGGTCCATACGCGTGGTTAACGCGTGGGCTCAATGTGCTCAGCCTCCGTCTCCCGCCCTTCGGAGTTCGGATGCTCACCGGAGGAGACCAAACCGACCGATAAGCTATGAGTGTGCTCAGCTAGGTGTATTTTTTATGGCTTATAACTAAATTTTTATTGTAGTTGGTTGAAATTATACTGTAATTGATGATGGCTTATTTGGCATAATTAAATTCAAAAAATTTAAAAATATAAAAAATGGTTAGCCCAGCACGTATAATGCAAACGAATACGGGAAAAAAGAACGGGCAAAAAAGCTCGAAAAATCTGAAAAAGATGAAATTTAGGAATAATGAAAAATAAGCTGAAAACAAAAAGTCTAAACCCAAACGAACGAGGCGTATAGCTGAGCACGACTTGCAGCTGCAGCCCCGAGTTCTTCTAGCTCGAGCTTGATGGACAGGTCGGTCGTACGGCCTGACCTCCCTCCCGTGTGGGCCGCACCAGCCAGCCAGCCTGATGCGACGGCTTGGCCTTGGAAGTTGGAATTGGACAAACCGCGGTCAAATCGATGGAGACTACCCGTACCCGTCGCGCCTAATTGCCATCCCTAATGGAAACAGCACACGTTCTCCTTCCTGAATGCTTTCTTTCTTGTTTGGAACGGGACAAACCGCAATCAAATCGATGGAGACGACTCACGTTCTCCTCCTTCCAGCATGCTTTCTTGTTCCCTTGGTACTGTTGAGAACCGTTTATGGCCATTTTAGTCTAAGCAATTCCTCTTATACGATAAAGATGGATCAAACACAAATAATATGAAAATAATAAAGATCGAACACAAAAAATGATGACCTCCTTTTCTTTTATTGCCTTTTCTTTTCAAAAGGTACAAGTAATGACAATTGGGACCCCTATTTATAGACTAAATAGAGGGTGCCCACCAATGGGCTGGACTTACAGGCCCAAGCCCAGATTTTTCAACACTTTCCCTTAGATACTCATCCGATACGTTCATACCTCATTAATACTCCATAAAAACTTAGTGGGAAAATTTTGGAAAAAGAGTATAGCATACAAGTTATGTTGCGTTGCACAAATTGCCTTATTAATAACCTTGGCCGAGAAACTAAAGGAAAATTCATCAAGGAAAAAGAGTATAATTCATCCAATTTCATTTAATCAATGGTTAACGTGTGGGCTCAATGTGCTCAGCCTCCGTCTCCTGCCCTTCGGAGTTCGGATGCGCACCGGAGGAGACCAAACTGACCGATAAGCTATGAGTGTGCTCAGTTAGGTTCATTTTTTATGGCTCATAGCTGAATTTTTATTGTAGCTGGTTGAAATTACATTGTAATTGATGATGGCTTATTTGACATAATTAAATTTAAAAATTTTAAAAATAGAAAAACGGGTTAGCCCAGCACGTATAATGCAAACGAATACGGGAGAAAAAGAACAGGCTCAAAAAATCTGAAAAGTCAGAAAAAGACGAAATTTAGGAATAATGAAAAAATAAGCTGGAAACCAAAAGCCTAAACCCAAACGAGCGAGGCGTATAGCTATGCACAACTTGCAGCTGCAGCCCCGAGTTCTTCTAGCTCAAGCTCGATGGACAGGTCGGTCGTACAGCCTGGCCTCCTTCCCATGTGGGCCGCACCAACCAGCCAGCTTGACGCGACGGCTTGGCCTTGGAAGTTGGAATTGGACAAACCGCGATCAAATCGATGGAGACTACCCGTACCCGTCGCATCTGATTGCCATCCCTAATGGAAACGGCACACGTTCTCCTTCATGAATGCTTTCTTTCTTGTTTGGAATGGGACAAACCGCAGTCAAATCGATGGAGACGGCTCACGTTCTCCTCCTTCCAGCATTCTTTCTTGTTCCCTTGGTACTGTTGAGAACCGTTTATGGCCATTTTAGTCTAAGCAATTCCTCTTATACGATAAAGATGGATCAAACACAAATAATATGAAAATAATAAAGATCGAACACAAAAAAAATGATGACCTCCTTTTCTTTTATTGCCTTTTCTTTTAAAAAAGTACAAGTAATGACAATTGGGACCCCTATTTATAGACTAAATAGAGGGTGCCCACCAAAAGGGCTGGACTTACAGGCCCAAGCCCAGATATTTTTCAACACTTTCCCTTGGATACTCATCCGACACGTTCATACCTCATTAATACTCCATAAAAACCCAATGGATAAAATTTGGAGAAAGAGTATAATATACAAGTTATGTTATGTTGCACAAATTGCCTCATTAATAACATTGGTTGAGAAATTAAAGGAAAATTCATCAAGAAAAAAAGAGTACAATTCACCCAATTTCATTTAATCTACAACATTTATTCTTTTGGGTGCTCGATCTTCATGATCAAGCTTTAATAGTGAGCTCGAGAAGAATCTCCTCGTGAGTTCTGCATTCTCTAGGTCTCACCATTCAAATGCCACGTATACACCTTTCAAAATTAGATGTTGGAAGTAACTTAGTGACTTATAACAGGTTTGGTCTTGCTGACCATAGGGCTTGTCATCTCGCTTTGGTTTACTGGCCTTACTCGCTTGTGGAGCATGTGACTTGCCTTTCTAGGTTGCGGCTTTACCTTTCCTTCCCCTTTTTTCATTATAGGCTTTCATACTTTGTAGCTTCCAACGTTGGTCCCATGGCCAGCGGAGCTCCCAGGTGGTTGTGCGACAAAATTCTTACAGAGAACTTTATCGTGAGCCTCTGCAACTTGCATAATATCAATTCAACATACTCTTTGTAGCCATCTTGGTGATAGTTGCGCACAGAGTGCACTACACTAGGGTGTAAGGTGGAGATGGTCTTCTCAATATTTTGCTTATCTGTGATCTGCTTGCCACATAATTGAAGATTAGTGCAAATTTTGTATAGGGCAGAATTGTACTCCCCAACCATCTTAAAATCAGCAAATCTCAGTTAGATCCATTCCTGCTCTGCCTGACGAAGAATGGTGTTCTTTCGCTTCTCGAACCGCTTCTTTAGTGAAATCCATAATGCTAGCGCTCTCTTCTCTGTCATGTACTCATTTTTGAGAGTGAGACAAAGGTAGTGCCTGGGGAAGTAAAGTGCTTGATCATTTTTCATTAGGTATGGGTTTGGCATCTTCTGATGCACCAATCCTAACGGCAGCATGGAGCTTCTTGGCTCCAAATACAATCTCAACATCAGAAGTCCAAGTTAAGTAGTTTTAGACACACTGGGCCAACTCATCGAACTCCTGGTTCATGATGCCTATCATCTACATGTGCGTAAAAGGAATATATAAGTTTACTACAGGTAAACATGCATGAAATAATTGGACAATGGTACAAAAGGTTCTCGTAATATTCTAGAATTTTCTATGCATTCTTTATAATTTTACTATTAATTTATGTGATTGAAGGCAATTTAAATAGTAGGTAAATATAGGAAAGCATAGAAAGTAATAATAACAGTGCTAAACATGCTTTAAATGTTAAAAGCAATTCAAAATTTGAATTTTAGACGCCCTTTTATGTTAGAATATGAATTTTTAGTGAATTCTGCAATTTCTAAGGGCATATACGCAAAATTTTTATTCTACCACATTTTTTTCACACAATTTCCCAATTTTGCAAGGGCCCTTTGCAAATTTGGCCGTTGGCCCCTCCAACCCCTTTTTCTTTTTTTCCTATTTCCGGCCGGGCCCCTCTTTTTTTTCTTTCTTTTCTGCCCAATCCGACCCAGGCCCACGGCCGGCCGTTAGATAGGGGGGAATGGGGAAAGGTTTCCCCAACCCCTGTTCATGCACGTGGCAGCTGTGTGTTTGAGTGTGCGACAGAGGTGGCATTCGGGCCAGCAACAGGGTGGCGCATGCGGCCGGTGGCTCGTACAGGGCTAAGCGACGGCGCTCACGTAGGATGGTGATGGCGGCGACCCGAAGTGGCTGCCGGCCAATGTAGCGGCGGTCCAGCAGGGTTGCGAGCTGGAGCGGTGGTAGGCCGACACAACTGTGGGCTAGTGCGGCGGAAGGCCGGGGCGGCTTCAGGCGCGCAGTCATATGCGGATGGCACGACGACTCGGGCAGCACGATGGCAAGCCGATGGCGCCTCGTGTGGTAGGTGGGCAACGACCGAGCTGCGGCATGGCTTCGTGCCGGTGATGACTCACAGCACGGTGCCAGCACCTCATATGGGAGGCGGACCGCAGCACATTGCCCAAGAGCTGTGCAGCAGCGGTGGCGATGCAGCCATGTGAGGGTGGGGCGGTAAGTGCTAGGGACGTGGCCGCATGCTGGCGATGTGGCACAACAGTGTGTACGGGCTGTGCACACAGTCACAGTCGCGTGCAAGCAACGCGGCTTCAGCCGATGCGTGACACAGAGTCCGGCCATGTTCAGGCAGCGAGGGTCATCGTGGCTCGGTGGCACAGCCTCATGTAGGAGGTTCGACAGAATGGCGTGGTGGTCGTGCCTGAATGTAGGCAGCACAATGTGGCTCGGTAGCATGCGGGCAATGAAGCACAGCGGCCCAACAGTGCAGCCATGTGCATGCGGCACAATGGCCGTATGAGCACCGTGTCACGTGTAGATGGCACGGCCGTGCATCATTTTTTAATCTACGGTGCAATTAATATCTACTCTTTGTGCAAATCTACTAATCGGCTTGGCCGACGACTTCAAGTATACTTGTGGTAGATTACAGCAGATTTGCACCATAGAAAATAATCAAGAAAGTGAAATTTATAGAATTAAAGTGATCTAGATAGGTAAGGTAATCTGCGAATTATTACCTTGCGATCCACCGGAGCAATTCGTCCTGATAATGTGTTGACGAACCATCGCTGGTGAGTCTATTTCAAGCGATTCCTCCTATGCGATAGAGATGGATCAAACATAGATAATGTGAAAATAATAAGAGATTGAACATAGAGAGATGTGGGGCTCCTTCTTCTTTATTGCTTTTTCTTTCCAAAAGGTACAAGTGATGACAATTGGGATCCCCTATTTATAGACTAAGTGGAGGGTGCCCACCAATAGACTGGGCTTGCAGGCCCAGGCCTAAGTTTCCCAACAGGCACATTGGGAAAGGATGTATGACATTGGCTGGGTTTGAACGCACTCTGTGCTTTTGGCTTTTGTACTGATGAACAGTAACTAGTTTAAAATCAGTGTATTTTTTATGACGTGGTCTACAGGTAAATTATAGTATAAATTGTACCAAATTTAGCTATACTGACCAAAATCATATGCAGCTATTTCTCTCTATGCACTGCCTCTTACAAATAGACTAGAATGCGAAAACTACAGCCATAAGCCTCAGCCTAAACGAACCAACCCTTTGTATGGTGGTTGTAATGACCTTATTTTTAATAATATGAGAATGAGTATTGTGGCTATTTAAATATATTTAAAAAAGATTAACTTGATTAAAATATAATTTAACGATCAACTATAACAGATTTACGGACATCCAGGTCTAAAACTTAACGTACATACAAAAACCGATGAAATTCCATAGGAAAGTTCGAGTGCAGTTGTAACCCTAACACGATAGATGATGCATCCTTCCCTCTTCTGTTATCTGCTTTGATGAAAATAAGTACGATTGAATACACTAGGCACTCAGCAAGTCACATGGGAAGGCTATTTAACTACCATGCAAAGTGTTCAACAGGACAAATTTATGGGCTATACTATAATAAGAATAGATGAAAGTTTACTGGTAAAAAACTTTGGACTTGAAACAGCTGAGATGCGAGGACGAGGGCAACGAGCCTGGTGAACATGGTCCCAGTGTTCTTTAGTCTGTAGGGTATCCTGACGAAACAATATGTCCCACCAAAGACTATGAAGCTTGTCTTGGCTTCGTCTTCCTTGGCCATACATATCTAGTAATATCCAGAGTTTGCGTCGAGAAAGCTCATCAACTCGCACCTACTGTGGCATTCACCAATTGATCAATATACGGCAAAGCGTAGTTATCCTTGGGACATGCTTTGTTGAGGTTGGTGAAATCGACACACATGCGCCAAGTGTCATTCGTCTTCTTCACCAGCACTGGGTTGGCAAGCCACTCAAGGTGGACCACCTCCCTGATGATGCTGAAGGTAATCAATTTGGTCACCTCTGCCTTGGTAGCCTCTTGCTTGTCAAGGGACATTCGTCTCATTTGCTGCTTAACTGGCTTCGCATCGGGATGCACCGCTAGCTTATATTCAATGGTGGAGCACTCTACTCTGGTGATATTGCCAGATGACCATGCGAAGACTTCTGTGGTCTTGTGAAGCACCTCCAATAGACTTCGCTCAACCTCCGGAGTAAGGCTACCTCCTATGACACTTGCTTCGATGGGTCCTCCGGATTGAGTGGCATCCTCTTTACCTTACTGTCCAATCTCGACTTTGGTGTCTACCCTAGGGTGGAGGGAGGTGTGAGTCCTTCGCTTACGGCATGCACTTTGCGGTGGGGACTCCGTGTGCCCACTTCAATTTGACGTGCCTGGTTGCCGAACATGGTGATGATACCCCTAGGGCCTAGGAGCTTCATACACAAGTAGCTGTGATGCAAGATCACACCAACGGCATTGAGGGTAGCCCTTCCCAAGATAGCAATGAAGGGATATTGGAGGTCTACAATGTTGAAGTTGATTACTTCGCACCTACTTTGTTCTCTTTGCTCGAAGGCTACCTCAAGCGCTATCTGCCCAACGCACTGATCGGCTGCCCACTGAAGCCTTGTAAAGGTACCCCTGGCGGCTCCAGCCTCTTCGAGGGATGCCTATCTGGTCAAAGACCTCAATGAATAGGAGGTCTACGGAGTTGCCTCTATCCTCCAAGATTCGCCCCACATCACACCCCACGATGTTGGTCGAGATTACCAAAGGGTCTTTGTAGGGGAAGTCCACTGCCGAAGTGTCCTCTGCCTTGAAGGTGATAGCTACCCAGGGCAACTCTGGGACTATGTGTGTGAGGTATGTGGTGGCGTGATGAATTCGGTGTGCATAGGCCTCTGCTGCCTCTCGAAGGGAAATTCGAGGGATGACCTGCCCATGATGACATTGATCACACAGTGAGGGTAGGCCTCAAGGGCATGTATTCGCAATATATTTGGCGTGGGCTGTACTTCCAGAGGTTGTTGTATGTGTGCCACCACCTGTGCCCTTGTATCGATGACACGCTCCTTGGCCACGCTTTTGCGGAGGGCCACGATAGTGGGACAATCGCGGGTGATATGGTCTCCCTATCTGTGCACTTTTCACCAGGGTCCTTGTTGGCACCCATCTTCTCAACCCCACCCCCTTCCATGCCCGTGACACCTTCGGTCACGACTGTGACCTCCTGGGGTAGTGTTCTCCTTGGTGCCCCCTTCAATGCCGAGAACGTGCTTGGGGAGGGCCCCCCTCCACTGCTTACGGTTGGAGTCCTCCTTTGAAGCCATTTAAGTGGGCTTAACTTCAGGGATAGATGACATAGCCTTTGCCTCGTGCCATGTCCTCTTCTACCCTTGCGTACTCCTCCATCTTGTCGAAGAGCTTGGCCACCATTCTTATGGGCTTCCACACATTGTACTCTATGAGCAGACCCTTCTAGAGGCCACGGATGGTAGCGTTGATGATTTTCATCTTGTTGACATCCTTTACTTGACCACGTACCATTGCTAAGTGTCTGAAATACTACCGTAGTTTCCCCTGGCACCTGCCTTACCACGAAGAGTTGATTCGCATCAATCCGTTCCACATAATTGCCTTATAAGTTGTTGTGCATGAGAGCCTGGATTTGCTCCCATGCATACACTGGGTTGGGATGATAGTAAAAAAACGAGGACAATGTGACTCCTTAAAGAGGGAGTTGCAATCCCTTCACTTTCATTGAATCATCTCTCTCCGCTACTTCGATGGCCATCTTGTAGATGCGTAGGAACTCACGGGGTCCATGTTGCCCTTGTTTGGCTCCATCATGGCCATCTTCCGCTGCAAGCCTGCACAAAGGGGGGACTCGGAGTCCCCCTGCCGAGGGGCGCTACGGGCTCCAATGTTGGCCTCACAACTCTCCGTCCCTTTTGCAACCACCTCCGCTACCACCATGGCCAGAGTCCGCTGACTTTGACTCTCCTACATCTCGCGCATGGCCTTCTGCAGGTCTGCCAACTCCCGTTGCAGTGTCCCGCATATCGACTCCAAGGCACCTCTACTTGCATCACGTGTAGGGACCCTTCGCTTTCTACGTGGTGACAGCGACGGTGTCAGGGCCAATAGAGACCACTGCTTGGGCGGTATGGACCCTGACGTAGCTGAGGGGTGCTACAGTTGGGTCCTTCGTTTGTAATGCTTTCCGCTCCATCGTTGGCATAGCTACTGAAGAGCTACCTTCGTTACCTATCGCGACCCTGGACGCTGCCATGCCTGTGTGCCACTGCCACAGGGCGAGGAGACTTTGTAGACTAGCTCCCTTGCTCTCGTTGTGGTGCTCTCGACAGTTGTACTTCTATTTTGCTTGGAGGCCAACGTCGTCGCCTTCCTTGATGCCATTGCATCCGAACGCCTTTGCTTCGACTCACAGCTTCTATGCTACTCCTCACGGACAGTGCCAACTAGTTTAATTTGCTTGTTTTGTTGTTTATAAGTTGTTCTAAGATAAAAAAATGTATTATCTTTGACATATTGCATTTTTAGATTATTAGTTTATTAAAAATAATTAAATAAGTTTCAAAAATCAACCTTAATTCAATATAACATGAATAAGTGTACTCAAATAACAAAATTAAATTCAAAATTTTACTATAGACTTGTATATTTAGAAATATAATTCAAATTTTATATAAAATACATATGCTTTTAAAATTTTAACTGAATCGTGATTCTACGATACGATACCGTCAGATGAAAAATGATTCTACCTAGGATCGTGATCCTGACAACCTTGGTTATGGCTAGTACAATGGCTCAGTGAAGTGACATGGATGTTGTGCTCCTATTGATTTCTTTGCAACAGCGAGATGGCAAGAGTGCGAGTGGCAGGTTAGTGCGTGGCTGGAAGGGAGTAGGGGAGTGGCGCAAGAGCATGAAGTCACCAAGGAGGGTTGAAGGCAGGCTTTTCCAAAGAAGGAAGTGGAAATTCAAGGTAGATTTTTTAATTTAGTAAAATTTTCAAATTCAAACAAATTTTAAATTTTTTAAAAAAATGGGTTGTTTGAGCGGCGCCGTCTCCATTGACGATCCGTGTGTGCTGGGATCCAATGCAGTCGTGGTGTGCGGTTGTGCGTACGGTTATTCGGCCTGATTGATCACTGATTTGACCATGAGGCTATGGACCAGCCAGCCATGCGTGTACATCAGCATATGCATGGATTCTATGTTGATCGCGAGCCCCCAGGGCAAACAGCATGCTCACAATCTGTCTGTCTGGCAAGGTCGGTCACTTCCGTCCAAAGCGTTTGAAATTACGTCTCCCAAGCGAAACAGACGTAGTACAACCGAACAAGAGCAAGGACCGAATGCTCTGTGCCAATGGTCGCTCTATTGAGCCAAACACCGCTCGAACGCCTTCATCGGTCTTGAAAAGATCAGCTTCATCGTCCCAACACCATCGTCTCCACTATCCACCGTCTCCTCTCCTACGCTTTCATCTCCCCAGTGACCACCAGATCCGTCCCGATTCCCGCTAGGACGGCCAGGTAGGCCTCCGGGGGAGATGCCTCATCCCCGGTCCCGTAGGGACCAATCCCATAGCCCATGTGGATTTAAAAAAAAGGTTAAATAATTTTTTTTAAATAATGTGACTGCATTTATTAATTTATAAGTATATATATTTAAAATATAGCTTCAAAATTTATTTAAAAATGCATCCCTTGTGTTAGAAAATAATAATATATAAATAAACTAATATATTTATATTTTTTACCAGATCCATATGGAGCCTTGTGGGGGAGGAAGATCCCCATCCCCACGTTGCTAGCCTAGTGGTGGACGTCCCTCTTCCCTCACGGGGATGTCGCCATCTAGCCCTGGCCCTCAGGGATTTTCCTCTCAGTGCTCGTTTCGTGGGAAAATTTTCCACACTTATATGTCCCAACTCTACAACCATCACCCATCGACATCAGCGTGGCAACTGCCCTTCATGATGCCACCGTCCCTGGTTGATGACACACTCGCCACCTCTTTCCCGCCCCTACCGCGGCTACGGCCTACAGCCATACAACCTAATTGGTCAACCTTGTTGCTTGTCGTCCCTAGCCCAACCTGTTCACTGTTAGTCGGCAATTCTCTGTCGATGGAGCCCTCATTGCCCACCTCCGATCCTACCATCCACTAGGAGAGAAAGGGATGGATAAACCCAAAACCTAATCCCCTAAGTTAATTGCCCACCACAGCCCGCTCACCATCGCTAAGTTGGAAATGTTCGCTTGATAGCAAAATGGCAAGAGCCAGGCCTGCTCATTTAGCCTTTTTTTTTTTGGCTAATGGCTTATTTTTTTTATTGTTTGTCACGGTAGCAAATTTATTTTACATTGTAGCTGCTAGCGACTTTTTGGCATAATTAAATTTAAATAATTCTAAAATAGAAAAAATAGGTTAGCCCATCATATAAGAAACTATAAGTGAAAAGTAAAACCCAAACGAGCAGGGATATATCCTTTCTCACTCCGGTAACGTCTCGTGAAATGAACCAAAGAGTTGTTTCTTCCCACCCTTTCCATTTCAGGCCTATGAATTGATCAAAAGTAATTCCCGCCTAGTTGATCAAGCTTGCGTCTCGTTGCTTAAACAAAGCAGGCGAACGTGTCGTTGCATAGATGTGGACACTACTACTAAATGCTAATACACTGAAAACTACAAGTTAGGTTTACTCCATTTGCGACACGCACAGTCGTAATCTAAAGTCTCGCTTATTTTGACTTAAATTTCTGACTTCTAACTTATGTTTTACTATTTCTAAATTTTGTTTTTTCTGGTTTTTTTAGTTTTTTTAAGCTTTTTTTGCTGGTTCTTTTTTCCCGTATTCGTTTGTATTGTTCGTGCTAGGCTAACCTATTTTTCTATTTTTAATTTTTCAACATTTAGTTATGTCAAATAAATCATCATCAGTTACAGTATAATTTCAGTCATAAACTAATTTATTTCAGTCCAATCTAGCGACACGTAACACACACAAATAAAAGCATGTTTTTTACACGGGTTTCAAAAAGGACGCTCACGTGCCTGTGAGCATTAGGGCTGGCAAAAAAGCTCGGGCTCGTGGAGGCTTGGCTCGGCTCGTGGATGAAACGAGCCGAGCCGAGCCAGCAAAAAAGCTCGGGGTCTAAACGAGCCAAGCCCGAGCCAGCTCGCGAACGGCTCGGTTGGCTCGGCCCAATAGGCCCAACTAAAAGGTAAAACCCTAGTTTCCCACTTCCCACCCCGTGCTCCTCGGTCCCTCGGTCCCTCCGCAACGCAGCTCTCTCTCCCAATAGCCGCCGCTCCGACTCCATCGCTGCGGCGCTTGCTCCTCGGTGTCCGCATTGCGCGCCCGCCGCCGCCGCGTCCCACCTCGCCTCCGCCGCACCAAAACCACAAACCAGCGACCACGGTGACCACGGCACGACCAGACCGACACAGCCAAACACGACGCCAGATCCATCCGAGCGGCGCCGCTGGGCGAGCCCGCCTTGAGAAGGTAGAGGAAGGCGGTGGCCGGGTCGTTGGGACCTCGAGGGCTGGCCGCCGCGCCGGCGTAGATGAAGTGGTACTGGACGCAGCCGGTGACGATGGCGTCGAAGTCCCCGAGCGTGGAGACGTTGGCGCAGCCGGGGGAGGCGAAGAGCGCATCGAGGCTGGAGAGGTCGCATCCGGAGGCCAGGAGCGGGAAGGGGAGCGTGGCGCGGAGGGGCCGGAGGTAGGAGGCGTTAGCGGGGAGGAGGAAGGAGGCGGTGGCGGCGAGGTGGAGGGGGAGGAGGAGACGGACGGACTGCAGCACAAAGTCGCCGCGGGAGGCATCGTCCGAGGGGGGGGCGGCGCGAGGAAGGGCTGCAGCGCGGTGACGGTGAAGTTGAGCGGGCATTGCGGCAACGAGGTGGCGGTGGTGGGTTGGGAGTGGAGCAACGCGGGGAAGAGGAGGAAGAGGAGGAGGTGGAGAACTGGAGATGGCCGGGAGTAGGACATGGCAGGGGCTGGGGAGGGTGGATGCTTTGTTGGCTTGCGAGCCCTCGCGAGCTGGCTCGAGCCGCACCACGAGCCGAACCGAGCCCACAAAAAAGCTTGATATCTTAACCAAGCCGAACCGAGCCTCTATTCCACCAAGCTTTCACGAGCCGAGCCGAGCCAGGCTTGGCTCGGCTCGTTGCCACCCCTAGTGAGCATGTTGCCCTCGGAAACGTGACAAACGTGACGAACAACACAAGGAGTCGAGGGCGTTAGGCAGCTGTCACTAGACCGGCCAACATGACTAGACCGCTACGTTGGATCGAGCCAATAAGTAAAGGGGTCGAATTCTGTGGTCTGGTAAACTTCTTGTTTTCTTTTGGGACGGATGATCACTTGAATGAAATACTTTTTATTATATAGTAACAAATAAAATGTCTTAAAGTTGAGAGAACAAATGATCTTTTTCCTTTTTGCATTTTAAATTAATTTTTGAATCGGTTTTTTCCATAAACAATCGAAATACCCTTGGCTCTTTCCTCTCCTTTCTTCTTTTCCTTTCTTCGTCTTGTCAGCCAGACTTTCCACAGTGGTGTATGCGCTCGATCGCATCAGTGAGCTATTTTGCTTCAGCAAAATATAGTTTGCAGGTTGTGGTCGGCG
This sequence comes from Dendrocalamus sinicus, assembly GCA_036346575.1. Classification (NCBI taxonomy): domain Eukaryota; kingdom Viridiplantae; phylum Streptophyta; class Magnoliopsida; order Poales; family Poaceae; genus Dendrocalamus; species Dendrocalamus sinicus. The sequence goes on along the minus strand of CM070653.1, from coordinate 25,844,093 downwards.
TGCCACCTCCCTCAAGATGGAGGCACACGCAGGGGAGATTGGGGAACGAAGATGATCAGAATAGGGCAGTAGGGCATAGAGGGGCAGACATGGAGGTAGCGGTTCCAAGCGAAATCGACAAAAATAGCGCAAGCATGGCACGTTCCTGAAGGAGGGAATTCCATTTTTGTGGATATTAGGGTTGGAGGATGTGCTAAGGAAGCTAGCACTAGAGAGGCCCATGGCAATGAGGTAGCGCTTGGTAGTTGTAGTCTATGGCGATGGGAACAGCAGAAGGAGGTAGGGAAGAGCATCAGCATGACGAGGCGCGTCTCATGATGCGGTTGGCTCAGCAGGAAAATGATGGAGGTGGCGGAACGTTGTAGGCGGAGACGAGGGCGGTGCTGCAGCTCAATTCCAACGGCACTTCGGCGAGTCTCTATATGTCTCGGCGAGGTCAGTGGTCTCAGCATGCGGAGCGAAGCCCACAAGGAGGTCAAGTGCAGCACAAGCGGAGGGATGTTGCGAGAGGTAGCGGCTGGCTAGGGAGACGGGTTCGGTGGCCAATAAGGGGTAGTAGTGATGGCGACATGGCTGGGCGTGGGCGACGATGGAGTCGGAGCGTAGGGAGGAAGGCTAGGATGGTGTCGGGCATGCAAATGACGGAAAAATGAGGAAGGAAGACGAGAACAGAGAAAAAGGAAAAGGGTAGGAGGCAAGAAAAGATCCAGGGGTATTTAGGTTATTTCGAGGGTTATTGTATTCGAGGGTATTTTAACGATAGCCCGTAAATTTTGGGATATATAATCAATTTTCCTTTTCCATTTTTTGACCAGAGAATTCGGGCTGGCGAAGTGTACATACGTAGTCCATTTAGCAAATGACCTAGATTAATGTCAAATGGTTGGTCGGTCGGCCAAATTAGTCCATATCTATGTGCTCACTTTTTGGCAGATCAGTCCGAATTCTTCGGTTTGGAAGGCTGAATAATTTACCCTACTCTATAATACACTAAAATTTTCTTTACTAAATCCACCCCCCCTCAACCACCCCCACAGTCATGCCTAATCTAAGTCCACCCAGATTGGTGTACCAAAGTAATCCAACTTCATACAAATGAATGGTCTGGATCTCTCCTCAAGCCTTCTTCTCTTACTCATTGAAGATCCTAAGGCCAAAATCATCCGGATCATGCACATCATTAACAGAGAAACTGGCCCCACCCCACCGATTCTCTCGCTTCGCCATTCCACCAGCCAGGCAAACCACCGGCCGGCACCCAGTTCCCACGCGCTCGCAGATCTGCTGCTTCCGCTCCAATGGCAGTGCCCCGCTCCGCCCTCTTTTTCTACCTAGCGCTGCTCCTCTCCTCCTCCTCCTCCTCCGCGCTGTCGCAGCGCGCGCCCAACCCGTCCCCGGCGCCTACCCCCTCCTTGGAGGAGATCAATGCCGCCAAGCAGGCGGTGGACGCGGATCAGTCGGAGAGGCACGAGGGCGAGATGAGCGGCGGCAAGAAGGCCGGCGTGGTGGTCAGCGCGTTCACGGCTGCCGCTGTGGTGGGCCTGGCCGCCGTTAAGATTCATTAAGATTCACGTCTCATCCCAGGGGCGGTCTTCTCCTCGACGCCGTCGCTGGCGCTCCTCACGGCCCCGCTCGTCTCCAGATCGCTGCGCCGCACCCGTGGTCGCCGCCGCTGCACCGGCTTGCTGCTGTGGTCGCTGTCTCCCGCCGGATCCATCCGCTGCTGCGCCGCCGCCGGATCTGTCGCCTCGGCCGAACCCGACCATCGCGCTTCTTGCGGCGCGCCGGCGGCTCGCTCCGATCCGCGCGTCTTCACTGCCGGCAAGCCCGGATCTGGCCTCTCCGCCGCCGTATCTGGCTACCCACGGCTGGCTCTTCCCCGCGGCTGCTCTTCCCCGCAGCGCTCGAGGAGGCGATGGGGCGGCGAGGTGATCACGGCCGCCACCTAGGTGCTGGATCACCACCGTCGCCGTCTTCGCCGCCTGGCAGTTGCCCATATATGCCGCTGTCGCCGTCCTTCGGCGCCAGGGCTCGGCCAACCTCCCCCCGCTCCTCCGCATCAGCTGCCGCTTTCGCCACCGACCTGGACGAGCTGCTCCTCACGGCCCCGCCTCGCCTCTCCTCCATCGCCTCTAGCAGCCGACCTCCGGAGCCGGCCGCCCCAAGCCTCCGCGCCTGCGGCGCCACCTTTTGGCTGCCGCCTCTGAGTCGCGAGGAAGGTGCTCGATGGAATGCCCACTCGAGACAGTACCATCCGTTGCAATGTCTTGCACTATGCATCTGCATTTTAATAGGAAATTATGTAGACCCTGAGATTATTTGCATTCTTCAGCGACCAAATTCCTCTGCTCACCGCATATGCATGATAACCTCGCCTTCCTGGACGACGGGACAGGTTGGTTTTATATCCCGTGCCATATTTGCTTTTTTGATCGGATTTGATCGGATCTGGGGTGTGGGCTAGGCTAATCACTTGATTTTGGTTGTTTCGCCCCTGCTGCGTGTTGTTTTTAGAGCTTGAAGCGTGTGTAGGGCTGGAGGAGGACTGTAGGAATGGCGAAGGCGTGGACGAGGAGCTCAGGCGAGAGGTATCTGCAAATCATTCTTCTGTCCCTACGTTTGTTATAGTGTCCAAGTGTATAATCAGATTGTATCGTTCATGAGGAGAGGTAGAAATTGAATATGATGAATGCATTCTAGATTGATCTATTTGGCATGTACATACTGCGAATATCGTCCGCCTGGATATTGTTTTGATTATGACTTTGGGTTTAGGCCTTTTCTCGCCTCGGTCCTGCGCATCGTTGCTGGCTGTACATCGGCCGACCGATAATTTTGGAAGATCTCAACCTCTTCCTGATTTTGGAGTTGCTAACTAAATTAACTGAAGCTGATATCAACACACATTCAGTTGTTGGAACTCCATACTGGATGGCCCCCAAGGTTTGCTACCTGTCTTCATATCTGTTTGTTCCTGCTGAATTATTTGTTAGGCCATTTGGTGCACTGATATATTGGAGTACCTTTTGAACTTAGTTTTGTTAGTCTTTTACTGTTAAATGTCTTAAAGAGGTTGTCCTGTTCCATGGGGCTGTGAAAATCAAATTTGAAGCATTAATATGAATATCACAGCTGTTAGTTTAGTGTTAATTCATCAAGTTGAGCTATCACTTTTTTTAGAGAAAACCAGTGGCTTAAAAAAGTATTGATACAGATTTGCGCCATTCATCTTCTCTTTTTTGGGTTCTGGAAGAGTTACTCTTGCAAGATGGTAATGTTTAGCAGTTATAGCGGTCGATCAAAATTCCTATAGAGTGCATCTCTTGCTATCCAAAATTTTATTTTAAAATTACATCAGTTATGCTTCGACTTTTGTTAACCACTTTTGTTACGCGGATCAGTCGGAGAGGCACGAGGGCGAGATGAGCGGCGGCAAGAAGGCCGGCGTGGTGGTCGGCGCGTTCACGGCCGCCGCTGTGGTGGGCCTAGCCGCCGTCGCCTGGAGGAAGCGCCAGGCCAACATCCGGCGCTTCAGGTACACCGACTACTCCGCGCGCCTCGAGCTCGTCTGAATTCAGTCGTGAGGAATCGGAGATAGTACAGTCATCATACGATGGTGTACAACTGTGGAGATGAGACAAGATGTATCCATTCCATGGCTGTGGTTCTGTGATGTGTCCATGATCCTTCTTGATTGGTCGATGTTAGATTCTTCATTGTTAATCCTTGGTGTTGATTCTTTGGTGGAGTGGAGAGGAATTGCGGCGATATTCATATTGAGATGACACTTTTTAGTTTTTTCTTGTATACATTTGTTAGTACGTAGTAGTACTACGATATATAGTCATTGGTGCTCCTGAATTTAATTGGATTCAAATGAGATCGATGATGACTGCATGGAATGAGCAGAACCCAGATCCAGAATAGCAGCACTGCAGCTCTCTCTCTCTCTCTCTCTGCATGGTTGTTGGGGCCTGAGATCTAGGTGCTGGGGGCGCGAGCTTAATCAAATGGAATTTCTAATATTCCTTTTTTGGTGTACATTATATTGACATGCTATACTGTAATAAGCTCTGCTCTTTTGTCCCAACATAAGTGTTGATTTATTTCTACACTGTAAGTGGTGGGCGTGACAAACGCCTATAGGAGCATATGAACTAGCAAAAGCTGTGGAAGAATTGGGCGCAGGAGAAATACTACTTAACTGCATTGATTGTGATGGTATGCTCAAGTGTCAAACAGTTTGTTTTTTGCAAGTACACTATAGCTTAGTTACAATATTTTGCATCTTGTTGTACCCTGCATTTTTATGTTTGTTTTAGTGGTTTCATGATTGGGCACTTAAGGTACTTCAGTAAGCTATTTCAAATAAATGGTACATATAATTCCAGGACATAATATGCTTTTCCAATCTTGAATTATTATTTCACCATACCCCCCGTCACATATAATCTAAAGTGTACAACTGTAGTAGTCAACTTTATCTTCATTAAGACATCAACAGTGTGCAACTAGGTTAAGCACAAGTGCATCTTTGGCATTGGATTACAATTTGACTATGTAGATATAGAGTGAAATAAATCATACTCTTGGTATTTAGTTTTCTTAAATTTTATGGTATTTTGTGTTTTAAATTTGTTGTCAGTATGGTTGTTGACTGTTGGTTTGAAACTTGGTATTTTCATGTGAATTTGTTACTTGTCTTATAGGGTATATCATAAAACCATGATGAATGCATTGTGTCATTTTGTCTTGCAGTCGTGGTCATGGATTTGACATAGATTTGATCAAAATGGTGTCGATCTTTGTGACAATCCTCGTCATTGCAAGCGATGGTCTTGGTCTTTGTGGAACATTTTTCTGAAATCTTTGAGAAAACAAATGCTTCACGCTGCTTTGCTCTCGGCATTTTCATCGGAAAAGGTGTGAATGATTATTCCTTTTGTCATTTTTCTATCGGAATGCTATGTCAACCTTTTGCTGAGAAAGTTTTAATTCTTTTCCACAACTTATGGCAATTTTCCCCATTAGTTTTCATGATTATCCATTAGTTCAGATGTTTGTTAGTCTGCTCTATATGATCAACAAAGGGCACGGATGCTTAGTAATCCCCATCCACAGTTTGTTAAAATCCTTATCTATGTTGAATTTAATGGTTGATTTCTCCCAACGGTAATGCTTTGCATGTAGTCGGAATTGTTGCTCTCTATCTATCAACTTAGTGTAGACATTCTCGATGGAGTAAAAAGCTTCTGTTTTTGGGTTTGACGTGCGAACTTTTGTTTTATCACAGGTTCCCATTCAATCTGTGAAAGAGCATCTTGTTGATGTCGGCGTGGAGGTCAGAATGTAGTAATTTGGGCGTGAACTACCATAACGCAATACGGAAATCCTTTCGTTTACTGAAAACTTTGGTCAGATGTTGTAGCAGTGCTTTATTTATGTGTCTGGGGAGCATGCTTGGCGGTGCAGAGGCCATGGATTCGGAATGCAATTTCGGAATAAGTCAATAAGTCGATGCTTGAGAGCTCCAGTTTCGTGCGTTTCTTTTCTTGCCAGTTTAGCTGCCACTTTAAAGGGGGCCAGATTATTTCGCCACTGTGTCGCTTGACGCCCTGACTGGCAAGAGGTGAGCGCTGATGAAGGATGTGGTGCCCCCGCGAGCCGAGGTTGCCGCGACTCGTTGGAGCCTAGACTGTAATGGTTCTGGATCTGTACCTAAGTGCAACAATACTCGAGCTCGTCCGAATTCGATCGTGAGGATTGGAGATAATACTGATCATCATACGACGGCGTACATAATCAGGAGATGAGACAAGACGATCCATTCCATGGCTGTGGTTCTGTGATGTGTCCATGATCCTTCTTGATCGGTCAATGTTAGATTCTTCATTGTTAATCCTTGGTGTTGATTCTTTGGTGGAGTGGAGAGGAATTGCGGCGATATTCATATTGAGATGACACTTTTTAGTTTTTTCTTGTATACATTTGTTAGTACGTAGTAGTACTACAATACACAGTCATTGGTGCTCCTGAATTTAATTGGATTCAAATGAGATCGATGATGACTGCATGGAATGAGCAGAACCCAGATCCAGAATAGCAGCACTGCAGCCTCTCTCTCTCTCTGCATGGTTGTTGGGGCCTGAGATCTAGGTGCGGGGGCGCGAGCTTAATCAAATGGATTTGTTGTTCTGTATTCCTGTGCGAATATACAATATATACAATATTTATATATGAGCTTAATAAAATATTTGGTTATACAATATATGAAACGTGAATCTTAATGAATCTGATTATTCGTTTTATTTTTTACAAATTTTATCTTGTTTTATATTTTACCGTAGCGTTAGCACGGACACACTACTAGTACTCAGTAGCAGGCTATTCTGTGCAGCCGTGCTGGCTGATGAGTCTTTCGGTGACGAAACATCTGTCATGTAGATTAGCCCAGACTGTACAAATTGGCTGGTAGATGTTAGCCGAATTAATTCCGTCCAGCCCAATTTAACCTGGCATTTCCTACGGCCCGTTCCATCCCAACCCAATTGAAACCGTCCACACAAGTTTCCTCCGTCACGTGTCGATCCCTCACGCGTCCTAACTAAGAGCATCTCCAACAATATTCTCTAAATCTCATCCCCTAAATCACTTTTTAGAGGACACAATCTAGAATATAGAAAACTAAAAATATGTAACCTCCAACAAATCCTCTAAATATGGTCTCCTAAATTAAAATCTGGGTCCACAAAAATTACCAACCAAAGAATTTAGGGGATCGAACGGCGCAAGAGCGTTGGGACCGATTTAGGGGATGGTGTGCGTCCTCCATATATGGGGGACGAAAAATCAGGGATGGAGTCCTCTATATTTTTGGGTACCACTTAGGGGATCTGTTGGAACCCTTTTTTTTACCTTTTCTTCTAAAATATAGAGGATATGAGCACTTTAGAAGATTTGTTGGAGATGCTCGCGTTTTAGCCCACTCGCAACCACCGCCATGTGGGACCGGAAAGGTTGCCCCACACCAACGAAACCCACGATCGTGAGGACACGGGCCCCACGATATTTCTAAGCGCCGCGTGGGCCCGACCACGTGGTGGGCCAGAGAGAAACTTAGGTAGTGCCCTTACTGGCTTCTACTTGTTGGTTTCTGACTTAAAACATATTCGTCGGGGTTTTAATACCGATCTTATCACTAAGATCTGGTAATACAGAAGAAAAATACAAAAAATTTTATGCAGGTTCGGGCCTACTCCTAGGAGAATAATAACCCTTCATCTTATGTTGCTATTGCTCAGAGAGGAAAATCATAATGTGTGTAATAAGAAATGCCTTACACTATATCTTGCTTGGATTCGCCTCCCCTCCTCTTCTCCGATGTAATCATTTATATAGTTGACCAAATGACGCAGTTGTCTTGAGCCAAAAGATGTCACATCAGTTCGGGAGATAACCACCCAACGGAAGTTATTGTTAGAGAGATGTGGAGGTGGTTCGCCATACAACGGTTGTTGTCAAAGGGAGATCGTGCGTGGTTATTAGAGATAAACGCATGTTCCAACCGTCTTGTCAGGCAACTCTACGAGGCCCTAGCTCGGTAGGTGGCTCAGTGGCTGACTGGCTGGACACAATGCAACCCAACGCAACCGGCTCGATAGTGATTTCCATTGCCTTTGGCATGGCTTGGTGCTAGCCCGACGCCCGCATGCACCCGCATGGATCTGTTGATCGTCAACGCCTCACCACGCGCATAAAATGGCTCACGCCCCCTCTTTTCCCTCTCATTTGAAGCCATGCAATTGAGTTTTTCCCTGCTGAGCAAGAGAGAGCCGAGAAAGAAGAAAGAAAGAGAAAAAGTTGAAGAGAGTTTAAATTAGTTTTTCAAGTAGGTTTTGATGTGATTTAGCACATTTTGCAGTTGGAATTAATGTAGATATAGTGAAGAACTTCAAAAAAAAGGTATGTTTCACTCGCCTACGAACAATGCGCTTAATATGTTATTAGCATTTCATTAGCGTAACAGTGGTTTAGTAGTATAGAATGCACTTAGTAACCATGTTTGGTTGACATATATATTTAGTTTGTGCGGATGATAGTTTGTAATTAACCATGTTAATGACGTATCAGTGGCGATAATGATGATTCTCTGTAAATAGCCGAAGAAATACACATTGTTATTTTTATTGTTCTCACTGTCTTTACAAATTAGAAAATATGAATGTACGCATGCACATATGTATAGTATAATTAACTGATTAAGATGATACTGTGCATATAGTGTGTGTGTGTGTGTGGTGTGTGTGTGTATTGCTCTGGTATCATTGTAAATTATATAGAAAATGATTTTAAGATTATAGAATTATTCATTTGCATATCGAGATTGAAATGGTTTATTTAAACAAAAATTATTACGTACTAGTCAAATTCTCTCTTTGATTGTTAGCTATTATTTTAAAACTACTAAAGCAAAAAAAATGAAGAATTGTTCATAAATATTTCATTTTTCATTAAGAAAAAATATATTATTTAAAAATTTAAAAATGGCTTTGTTGCCATTTCAACTGACGGCAGAGCTTCTGTTGCATTTGAATTGATGACAAACTCTTTCTCGCCAATTGAATTGACGACACACATAGAGACATGTAGACTGTCACGTGTGACTGTACGTAAGACTGTCGCCGTTCCAAATGGCGATAACACTAGTTTTTTTATATAATTTTTCATACAGTGGTATATTTATGTAATATTAATAGAAAATATGTTAATAAAAAATCGTTCCGGTGATCAGAGGCGCCCCACGACACGCCAGTGACGCCGCGCCGCTCGTGATCTCCGGTAATAATATCGGCCGACAGGTGGGGCCCCCATCCAGACCGCCAGCGCCCCGTCGCCTCCACGTGGCTCGTCCGCCCGCCCCGCGCACGCGAGAGGGGAGTAGAGGTGGGAATTGGGTCGCACGCGACGCCTGCACTCCACCGTGCCGCCACCGCGCGCCGCGCTTGCCGGCCCGCCACCGTCATGCCGCGTCGCACCACCCGCCTCGTCTTGGCCAGCCCAAGCACGCCCAAAGCCCACCGTCTGGCGTTAGTGCGTGCCGCCACCAAGCCAGACCCAAAGTAACTATACACGACAAAAACGATAGCGACAATGGTAGCTGTGGCCGCTATCTTCCTTTCTCTTGTATCCGCCATATTAAAAACCTACTTAAAATTCGATTCTATTGTCTCATGCCATTTCACCTTCGAACTTGGTCATGTAGTCCAATGGAATGTATATCTTGGTGCAAATTAGACTATGGCGTACGTGGACATCGCCCGACAATCTAGCATAGGCCTACCCAACTAGTCAAATAGAAAAGCTCAAGAAGAGTCATGAATACAATTTACTATAGTTAAGAAATCAATTTTAAATAGTTTCTGGCCAACCGTGCTCTTCGTGTGCGTCGTCGCCCGAAACACACCGACCGCCGTGCGTCGTCGTCGCCCATCGTGCCGGATTTTGAAGCCCAGCCCGGCCCACCGTTCGTGCCGTGCCGGCACGGCCCGCCACGTGTCGGGCCGGGCCATGCTTGGGCCGGGCCGTGCCGGCTGTGCTTCGGGCTGGCCCAAAGAAGCCCGGCCCAAGTCCCACCTCTAGAGGGGAGAGCACAGCCCGACACGGCACGGCACACACCTCTCTTATTGCGCGCCCTTTCCCGTTGCGATCCGCCTCGCGCTTCGCTTCGCGGTGAATTCATTTGCTCGCGACGCACGCGTCTCGTTTTGGCCTCACGGTTGCGTTCCGTTGGTTCCCGAGGGCGACGGCGACGGCGACGCGGGTGGCCTAAGGAGGAAGGGGCGTAAAAAATCTAGCGCGCGCGGCCGGGGCAGTGTTGGCATTACGTCTCGGCCTTTCGTACGTAAGCCGAGCTATTTGCGCGCGCTTGCGCGCGTGACGAACATGGCCGAGATCTTCTGCGAGGAGGCCAAGTCGATGCGGGCAGCGGCGTCCACTGCCGCCCCCCCGGTGCTTGCCAAAAGGCGACGCAGGGTGGAGATGGCCATGGCGGGGGGATTCCGCTTTGCCAGCGATCTCGAGCTGCCGCAGCCGCCAGCTGACGACGACAGAGGCGCGCGCTCTGGCAAGCGGCAGAGGCTGGCGTGCACGGCGTCGTCCGGTCCGTGCCCGAGGCCCGGGGCGGGGTTCGGTTCAAGGTGGTGGCCGAGGTATGGCGTCACCTCCGTCTGCGGCCGCCGGCGCGAGATGGAGGACGCCGTGTCCATCAGGCCGGACTTCCTGCCCTGCTCCTCCTCCGGCAAGCACCATTTCTTCGGCGTCTTTGACGGCCATGGTTGCTCCCATGTATGCATGAACAAGTTGTGTACTTGTTTACATAAGCTATGACCAATCCCGCAAATGCGTGTCGACTTGTGCTAAGAGGAGTTCTTGTGACGTTAGGTGGCAAAGATGTGCCAGGACAGGATGCATGAGCTGGTCGTGGACGCCTTCAAGAAGGCGACCTTCGGCAAGGAGGCGCTGGCAGCACCGGCGTGGAAGGAGGTGATGGAAAAGGGGTTCGCGCGGATGGACGATGAGGCGGCGAGCTGGGCCGCGAGCCGCAGCGGTGATGACCCCGCCTGCCGATGCGAGCTGCAGACGCCGGCGCGGTGCGACCACGTGGGCTCAACCGCCGTCGTCGCTATCGTTGGCTCCACCCGCGTCGTTGTCGCCAACGCCGGCGACTCCCGTGCTGTCCTCTTCCGCGGCGGCGTCCCCGTCCCTCTTTCCATCGACCACAAGGTATGCGCTAATGCGTACTTCCGCACTCATCGTCACACCGCCTTCCTCGCCCTCTTCTTCGTGTACTTACCTGTTTGTTTCAGCCGGACCGGCCGGACGAGCTAGAGCGCATCCAGGCGGCGGGTGGCCGCGTCATCTTCTGGGACGGCGCCAGGGTGCTCGGCGTCCTGGCCATGTCTCGAGCAATTGGTGAGCGCCGCGCGCTTTAGTTCAAAGTTTTTATCCGTCGTCAAGAAAACCTTTGGCCATTCGGGCTGCGGTGCTTATTAGTGTGGTGGTCGCGCAGGGGACGGCTACCTGAAGCCTTTCGTTACGGCGGAGCCCGAGGTGACGGTGACGGAGCGCACCGACGACGACGAGTGCCTGATCCTGGCGAGCGACGGGCTGTGGGACGTGGTGACCAACGAGATGGCGTGCGAGGTCGTCAGGGCGTGCTTCCGGAGCAACGGCCCGCCATCACCGGGGGGCTCGCGGGCGAATGGCGTGCTCCCGTCGGCCGCTGCGGGGCGCGGGGACGACGCCGTGGTGAAGGGAGTCGACAAGGCCGAGTCCGACAAGGCGTGCTCCGACGCGGCCCTGCTGCTCGCCAAGCTAGCGCTCGCGCGGCAGAGCTCCGACAATGTCAGCGTCGTCGTCGTGGATCTCCGGCGGGGGCCGTGATTCTTGGAGCAAAATTACATGCTCCGTCATTTATTCGTCTTTCTTGTCCTTTTTCGCTTTTACTACTAGTAGTACTACGATGTGCATAATTAAATCTTCAATATTTTCTGTTATTTACTCTCAAGTAAATTCTGGTTATCTACCTAGTGAGTTAGAGCATGTGCAAGTTTAGGTACTAAGCAAATACTATAGGAGAGAAATTTTAGTACCAATGTTAAAAGATATGAGAGTGAGTGCTAAACGTAGATTGTATAGCACCGAAACAAACTTTGGTAGCTGGTAAGATGGTGCTAAGAATTAAAGTAAAAATAGCTAATAGTAGTCTTATATAGAGAAAAGTGATGTGTTCACCTTAATGCCTATTTTAAATGTTAAGAGATGTACAAGCTCTTACGACTCTTAGGGTAGGCGAATCATCACAAGCAAGCAACTATTGAACACTATCAAGCACATGCATAACATCTTGGATAACTCACTCTTTCGGCCACTATGAGCATCTCTGGGGCCAAGGACATGGAAGATTTTCCCGTGTCTCGTGTAAAGAAGAGGACAAGAAAGCAATTTGCGACATGGAATGAGTGCTGATTGATTCATCGGAAGGGAGCGAGGTGACGTGTCGCAGACAAGGCATCTCCATTGTCGACTGATGCGACCAACGAACGATGGTTGGTGGTCTACGTGTCGAGCCTTCCGTCCAGTATGCATCTCTGACTGAACCCTGCCATGCGTTCTGTCGGAAACATTCGAGGAACCGGGCATAAGCATAACATGCGTGATTGGCGCCTAATCATATCGCCCTCGTCAACTTTTATGCTTCAGTCATTCGGAAGCTTAAGCAGACAACACTCGTATTGGAATCCAACACGTCTACATTACACAATGGTGCACACATATGATTTGACGACACACAAGCTGCTTCTCCAAATCACGCGCTAAATTACAGGCATGTAGCTCGCTCACTCCTTCCCGATGCCGTGAGACAGGTTGTAAATCCCGCGACCCCGCGCGCGCATACATGCACCGAACGGCACCACCACGTCAGCCCAGTGCCTGGCTAAAATCGCAAGAAAAATACATTGAAAGTTTGAAACTAAGCTTCGGGTCAGGAAGGAGACGTGTTGCAGTGACTACAACGAGGAACATGCTCGAGGCGGCCAGGGCGAGAGGGATGGCGACGGAGGTGATCACGTCGTAGCGGCCCTTGAGGTACGTCGGCCCTCTACTTCTCCACGATCTTCTCCCTCGGCCGGAACGGCGGCTCGCTCCGACGACGACGACGACATGCTATCACAAGCTATTGCAAAATCTGCACGCACCTAAGAATACTACTTGACTGGCTGTTCTTGGTCCCTGCTGTAACTAGATGTACAATAAAGATCGAAGTAAGTATTGCAGCGACATTACAGGATGATTACCATTTCTTCGTTATAACGCAGGAGATAAATGATGTAGTACCTGATAATTAATGGGAGATGAGATGTGGATGAACGAGAGTGCCCTTTCGAAAGCAGCCGCAGTTAATAAGGCAAGCAAAGGACATGCTGAGTGGAAGCGTCTTTAGAGCAACTTCAGCAGTAGCTCTCAAAACAGAGCTTTACTTTTTATTTGAGAGTTTTCCTTACTTTTGAGTGTTCTGTTTTTTGGGCTACACTCCAGTAGGAGCCCTCAAAACAGAACCCTCAAATTCATTCTTAGAAGGGATGACACATAGAACCCACCCTCATCCTCATCCTACTTTTGAGGGCCGATGGTCAAAAAACTCACTCCAGCAGGGCCCCTACTTGAGCCCTCAAAAGTAGGGGCTCCCTCCAGACCCCCAGGAATGAGGGCTCGAAGGGGAGATTTGAGGACCCCTACTTTTAAGGGCTCAAGTAGAGGCCCTGCTGGAGTTGCTCTTAGTAGGAGTTTTAAGCCTTCAGCTAGAAACTACCAGAAACCATTGAGAAGCAAAAAAAAAAGCTCTAGGCACATCAAGTAGGATTTCCGTCTCAGACGTCGAATCCCACCACGACATTCTACGCCGTTCGATTCGATTAGACTTGGATCTCACGTCTCTAGAAGCCCAGAAAGTTCTACGATGGAAAAGGCTGGAAACTTAAGTGGAGTAGGAGAATTTGGCATTTTTGGCATGTTTTGAATCTGTATTTGCAAAATAGTTGTAGTCGTGTGAAAATGACAAAATGTCACTTCTGCCGTCCGGTCACCGGGTGGCAACAGCGTGGAGATGACACGTGGGCAGCGAAGCCTTGTAGCCGTACGGCTTCCTACCTACCATCCTACCACCAGATAGAAGGTAATTAAGCATTACCATTATCTGCCTTAATTAGTAGTTTCGGTCGCAGCCGCTTTCCTAACCTTCGACCATCGACCACGTTGTCTCGTCCACTGCCATATTCGACCACGGTCGTTCACGACTACAGCCACTCTGTCCGCTCCCGATCACTCTTGAGTCCCGACCACTCTTTGCACTCTGTAGCTTTCGACCACCTAAAACCTATCGACCAGCTACTGTATCTCCGACTACTATAAATTCGACCACCTCATCCATTCGACCACTTCAGCTATCTGACTACGGCCATTCGACCACTTCAGCCATCCGACCACGGTCATTCGACCACTTCAGCCGTCTAACCACAGCCATTTGACCATTTCAGTCGTCCGACCACGGCCATTCGACCACCTTGACCATTCGACCATTCCAGTCATCCAACTACGGCTATTCGATCACTTCAACCATCGACCATGTCTGACCACAGCTATTCGATCACTTCAGCCATCGACCATGTCCGACCACAGCTATTCGATCACTTCAGCCATCGACTAATTAATGCAGGTAATTAAGCTGGTTAATTAGCTGGTTTAATTACATGCCATCTGGTGGCAAGGCGGCAAGGGCTCCGCTGCACATGTGTCAGCTCAATGCTGCTGCTGTCTAGTGACCGGGTGGTAGAAGTGCCATTTTTTCTATTTCTGCGAGACTACGACTATTTTCATAAATACGGATTCAAAACAAACCAAAACGATCAAAAGTTCTTGAGCCTATTCTTTTCAGCTTTTTAAAACTATTTTTTGGCTTTTGTAGAGTAACTAGCTTTCCAATGGAGTGTCTTTTCAAGGCGGGGTCTATAAGTTAATTGTAGTATATATTATAGCGCCTTCATTAATATTGGTTAAAACCGCACGCAAGTTTCTATTACTCCGTACTCTTCTCACAAGCAGTTCAAAAGCCATAAGCCAAAACCAAAAAGAACATGCTAGTTATCTTGTTCTTAAGTGAAGTCATAACAGATTTTCTCATATCACTTGACATTTTTCTCTTATCACGTGATATACGGATGGATATAACTTATCCCGTATCTTATTCTATATTTTTTTCTCGGAGTTAGAGTTAGACATGGATAGTATCGAATATCTATTTATTTATCCCATATTTGTTCTGTAAATTTTCAATTGATTGGTCAGAAATTGTCAGATCCGTTTATACCCCTATTTGTCCCCACTTGTAAAGTTGAAAGCTTGGCCCATACGAAAGTTGCATGAGTTTGTTTTGATGCGTGCGCCGTCTCTGCGAAGGATACGGCTTCTAAGTAGTGGGCTCGGATAAAATGATGGTGTGTTCTTTTTAACTATGGTCTGTTTTTTTTTTGCTGCGGTTTTTGACTTTTGAATTGTTTGTACGAGAAATTACAGAGTAACAGAAACTCACGTGCGGTTTTTGCCAATATAAATGAAGTCAGTAAAGTATGTACTACAATTAACTAATAGACTCTATCTTAAAAAATATTCCGTTTAAAAGCTAGTTATTGTAAAAAAAAAAACCGAAAATCAGCTTTTAGAAACTGAAAAGAATAGAGCCTATATCTAATGAAGTTTAGTTATGACTAATAATTTTTATCTATATAAATTATGATTACTAGATTTTTTAACTATAACTAATGATTTTTATCTATATAAGTTGTGATTGAAACGGATTCTCAAGAATTTTATAGAGATTGGTAGGTGCCACACGAACGCGTACCTTGCCACAAATTGTGATGCCCACTCACTCAGAGATGGTAGATCAACACTCCTCCCTCCCAAATGCTCTGAAGACCACTGGTCTACGCTATGGGTCTTCGTCGTGACCCATTGACCCTGTCCAGGTAAGTAAATGTTCCATAGTAGTAATAGGTGCTCTATATGTAGCCTCCTCCAATGTATCTCGTCGTATCGCGGCGCGGTATGGGACTACTTAGGCAAACATCATTCAGCTTAAACGTGCTGTTACTTTTCTGCCGAAGGCCCACAGTCTTGGGCCCTCTTGGAAGTTGGGCGACAGCCCAAACGAAACGTTTGCTGAGTTTGTTTCACGACGGAGGGCCTGTTTGTTTTGGCTGCGGCTTATGGTTTTTGCCTGAAATTTTTGAATTTCGGTTGTTTACGGTACAGATTACGGAGAGATCGATACTCACTTGCGATTTTAGCTGGTACAGATGTTGGGCTTTTAACGTGTACTACGTTTAACTTATAGACCACGTCTTGAGAAAATACTCCGTTTAAAAGTTAGGTACTGTAGCGGCTGCGAAAAGCCGGCCGGCTTCTTACCAGCCAAACAGGCCCAGAGTCGACAGTCGGCTACGGCTGCAATGATAAGGACATTTTCAATAGTATTATTTTAATTGTCTCTTAGTTATATCGTATCAGCAAATTCCTATATAGAGAAAAGAAGAAAAGAAAAAAAGAATATACTATCTCTTATGTAAGAGACAACCCAAACACACAAATCAACATAAATGGTAATGAAATGTGAGAGAGAAATATGATGAAAATAATATAAAAATAGTTCTCAAAATTAATTTTAGAGATGAACTATTGAAAATGTTGTTTCTAGTGTTGTCTTTAAAAGTGATAAAACCTTAGAGGATATCCTCATTCTCAAGGACGGAACTAGAATGGAAATTATTATTAGTGTGTTTGGCAATTTTTAGCATCAATACTTCAGTATAACCAATGGTAGTGTGTGATAATAAAGAAGTAGTGATTGAAATGCTTATCAAATTGAAGAAGCCCGATAATAATATTAGTTAGTCGCAACAAACTAAAGAAACTAAATGCGAAATCATAGATAAAAGTTAGTCGATATTGGTAAAATAAATCATCTAACCTCAATGGCTTATTAAAAAAGAATAAAATTACTTAAAATTTTCAAGTAAAAAACAGTAGAATGATCAAATATAGGTGAATGCATTACCTTTTAGTATTTACGTTTTTTGAGTTTATAAAGCGACGAACCACAAAATCATTAGCATTTTTTTTGTCAATTTTTGTTTCTCCACATAGCAAATAGGCATATCATTCATAAAATCATTACTAAGTAACTAAAAAGTCAATTAGATATTTGTATGTTCAATAATTCAAAAATAATATAATAGAAAAATACGCCCAATAACTTACTTAATATTATGGTCAAATACTGCAATTTTACATTCGATTTGCAACGAGCTAGACCGGTATTCCAAAAATCGAAATTGAAACACTAAGTCTTAACATTACAATTCGATAAAAATCAATCAACAATCATCACAATGAAATCGTAACTCACAAAATTAACCCTTGTTTTTAAAATAAATTGGAAGAATTGAGAGAAATTTAGAGCAAAATACATACTGATCGGGTGGACCCCAAGATTCCTTCGATCAATGAGAGCGCGAGGCGACAAGGACCAGGTAGCGTCGTGGAGAATTGGCAAGCGAGGGCGCCCGATGGCACCAATTTCTCTTGTTCTCCAGCGACCAGCCTGTTTGACTGGGTGCGGCTGTGCGGTGAACGTGGTGTACATCTCTTGGCTGACCATGTGAGATGAATAGACGTCAAAGGCTGTTGCGATGTGACACACTTCGAAATTGATCAAATGATCATCGTGGCCTATTGCGGTCCTCCTTCTTGGCCTACCTCAAGAGACGGTTTGCCCAAATGTAGTTGCCTCGTGGGCTGAGGGGAGCGAAAACTCCTTATGGACTGCTGCTAGCTACTGAGAATTTAGGCTAATGGTGTTCTCTTCGTTAGGCTTCAAAGACAAAACTAGATGTACTGAGTTTAAGCTAGGGGTTCACATATGAATTAAAGATATTGATCTATGCTGAATTTTCTTTTTTGAATTCGGTTTCCTGTTTGACAGGGAGGCTATTTGATTCCGCTCGTGCTCATTCCTCAGTTGTTTTCCACTTGAAAATTAAAATGGAGGTAGTAGTAGCCTAGTAGGCACTGTACTAGGTTAGGGAAGTAGCGGGAATAACACGGGAATCTTGAAAAAAAAACACGGAAAACCTGGGCTGTTCGTGATCATACGCCGAACTCTAGTTTCTTCTTGCATTTCCGTAAGAAGCATCCAGATCGAGGTGTCAAATTGAAGCTTTGCTACGCGTTCCAATCATTTCGTTGAAATGGCATCTAGTAGTTTCCTTCGGAACAATCGAATTGTTCTTAGTTCTTGAAAATGTCGCAATGTGTTAGTGCCATACGTTGCTAAACCTTTCTTACCAAAGTATGACAAGCCACACATTTTGCGATAACTCGGGCTAAAGTCGGCAAAAAGTTCATACCCATAACAAGTAGGCCAACGAGTTAGAAAAGTGTGGCACTCTATCGCTATGACCGCATGCCAAACGGTGCATCTGACGTGTGTGGCAGAGTGCGTCTAAGAACTAAACACCACCGTCCGTCCAAAACACACTACTGCGTTTACTGGTATGGCTGAACACACTATGCCGTTCGAAGAGTAGAGTATTTTAATATTTTTCTTCACAAGGACAGTGTCGGAGTGATTTTAACGTTTCTTTAACCAAAAGCACCGTCCTAATCCAAAGCTGTCCTATCCGACCGGCTACTGTGCACAGTTGCACACTAAAAAAATGGCGGGGTGGTAGAGCGGCGAGTAAAGTCACCGGGCCCACCTCCCAAGCCTTCCCCTGGTCCCCACGCGCTGTCCACCCGACACGTGACCCTCCTGGCCCCACCGCCCCGCATCTGGCCCTTCCAGAACCTTCGGCCCAACGACTGGCCAGGAGCGCCCGGCCGGATCCGGCGGCCCCGCGTGCGCCACGTGTTCAGGTCAGCCACGCGGGCGTCCGACGTGGCGCCCCTGCCACCCAGGAAACTGATACACCCATGCCTCGCCCAAACGCTCCCCCAAAACCTCGCGTACGAAGGCCACACGCCGTCGTCGCCAACCAAAAGCTTTCGGTGCTCTCGCGCGGGAGGGGGAGAGAGAGAGAGAGAGGGGGAGAGAGAGAGATCTCAAAACGCGAGAGAAAATAGTGGTGAAATCTAGAGAGGGGGGGGGGGCTTGGTTTGGGAGGAGATGAACGGCGGAGGGGGGAAGGACATGGAGGAGGACAGGGGCGGCGGCGCGGGGAGGGGGAAGGAGCGGGTGGTGCTGATGTGGGGGTACCTCCCCGGGGTCTCGCCGCAGCGGTCGCCGCTGCTCGGGCCGGTGCCGGTGGGGATGCCGGCCGCGGCCGGCGACGCATGGAGGGACGTGGCTGGTGGCGGGTGCGGCTTCGCGATGGCCGTCTCCGGTGATGTTGCCTTCTCCTCCTCGTGACTGTTTGTTGTTGCCGTTGCGTTCGAGCTCGTTGGATCTCTGTTGCGCCCGGTCGTGGTAGATCTGTGGGGTGTTGGTTTTGTGCGCGGATTAGTGTGGGATTTGTTGGAAGGTTAATGGTTAGGGAGATTTGGGGAGTTCGTTGTGAATTTGTGAGTAAAATGGCGGAATTTGGGTGTAAAAAGGGGGTTAACCTTTTGCGAGTACTGCGTTTTTGAGATTTACTGTAGAATTGGATTTGAAGGATTACTTGTGAATTGATTGGCAAGGAGTGGAGTTTTCAAGCTGTGAATGATGTGGTCAGTTTTTGCTCGGAGGTGTTGTTTTGAGTTGACACTACGAAGACTAGCTCGGAGTGGAATGCGCCCTCTGATTGTGCTGTTAGTGTTACATGTGATTGTATAAATGGTTAACTTATTTTCTCGAGTGACGAAGGGAAGATCAGTAGACGTAAACGCAGGGAAGAGGCGGGGTTGCTGAGCAAAATTTAATTTTTAATCTTTGTTTTATGGAATTGTATTCGTGTGGATCAAGTGATTACATGTGTAGTTGAAGAGCAGGAAGGGTCTTAACCTGGTTTCATCTGGGATGAAATGCCTAGCTATCTAGCACATGCCCGGATGCAGATTAGTTCGTACAGTAAAATGGTTTTAGTGTTCTCGAATATCACTGTTTGCCTAAATTTTTAGATTTTCGCTTAGCTAGACCGATTTCCATGTAACTCCAAAGATTTAACTCAGTGTTTTTGATAACTAACTCTAGCACGATAAGAAGATTGCATTTTCACTTGGTCAATATATTATATATGTGTTAGCAATTTGCTATCATTGAGTTTGACACTGACACAGCTGCTGTTTGCCTGACTCAGAGCAAGGAAAACTCCTCACTTGGGGTTCTACCGATGATATGGGCCAGAGTTATGTGACTGCTGGGAAGCATGAGGTAAAGCTGTACCTTGGTGCTAGTTCTTCTTTCCAATGTGCAACAGTAATAAACTTATAAACTGTTACTAAAGTAAAAATCTTGTTCCTCTCAGGAGACTCCGGAGGCATTTCCTCTTCCCAGTGATATTGCAATAGTTAGGGCTGATGCTGGATGGGCTCACTGTGTTGCAATAACAGGTATTGTATTGGACTCCTATGGGAACTGCACAAAATTAATACTCTGCTGCACTAATTGCCGTTCTTACTAAAATTCTGCTCAAGCAGATGAAGGTGATGTCTACACATGGGGTTGGAAAGAATGCGTTCCAACTGGAAGGGTCATTGCAGACCAGTCTGCAACTGGGGCTATGGAAAGTGCTAAAAGGCAAAGTGGAGTTGCCACTGACCAAGGTGGTAATGCTTACTACCTATCTCTTGCCAGTTCTGCATAAAAAAAAAATAAGATTCTCTACATCGGTTGTTTACAGATGTAATTTAGGCAACTCGATTACAGTGAGCCCCAGGTCGCAGGTGTCTAGGACAAGCACCAAAGCAGCATCTGGTCCTGCTGAAAGCAGAGGTACTGAGGATGGCACAAAGCGACGGAGGTTGTCTTCATCGAAACAACAGGATGAAAGCTCACCATCTAGCGAGGAAAACCTTTCAGCACCCCCTTGCCTTGTAACATTTAATACAGGAGTAAAGATAGTGGAGGTAGCTGCTGGTGGGCGTCATACATTAGTGTTGTCAGGTAACTTACGTTAGGCGTTTACTGATGTAGTTTCTCTTCACACTCAACTCGTTTTGGAAAATGTGCTGATTAACCAAATGTTTTCTTCAAAGCTTCAGACTTTGGTCAGGTCTGGGGTTGGGGCTATGGAGGAGAAGGGCAGCTAGGTTTGGGCTCTAGAATCCGGACAGTATCGTCTCCACATCCCATACCGTGCATTGAACCAACATTGTACAGCAAAGAGCGGCCGGGAGCTGTGATAGGTAACAGAATTGCTGAAGGGCCAATCAATATAGTTACAGGAACCTGCGTGAAGGCAATTGCCTGTGGAGGCCGTCATAGTGCTGTAGTGACAGGTCAGAATCTGCTTTACATCATCTTAGAATCCAAACCCTGCTCATCCTTAAGTTGTTTTATGATATTCACAAGGAAGTAATGTTAATTGTTGACATATATCATGCCAATGTTTTGGGTCATTTTTAATCGATTTTATGCTTGTGTCCAATTGCTGAGGTGATAGGTAGAGTCCGGACTCTGAGCTGTTGGTAGTTACTTCCTGTTTACACACTTGAAGTTGTGTTGGAATGAATTATGTTGTTTTAATGCACTGTTGATTTATCATGTAAACTAATGTGTTTGTGATGTCCAACAACGTGAAATAATGCATGGACCTCATATTTTTGCTGAGTTTATTAGGTGCTTCAGGCAAGTACGTGCATGTGCTTTCGGTTTAGTGCTCAGCCTGGAGTTGCGAAGTGTACAGTGTAGACCAAATTGTGTTATGTCTTTATTTTTTAGAGGACCCATCTAGCCAAAAGAACACCAAGACAATGACCAAGATAAAGAAAAAATCTTTAATGAAAAGGAATTTCCTCTTGTATTTCTATACTTGCAATCAGGTTTCTTTTTGAGATATAGCAAAGTGTAACATTTGTGGGTTTGAAGGAATTGCTTTCCAGGACATAACACTGAGCCCTAAGTGCTAACTAAATTTCTTCTGTTCCATATATTGACAATAAATTCATGCTTGCAGATTCAGGAGCTCTTATTACATTTGGATGGGGATTATATGGACAGGTTGGTTTTGTTTTGTTACAGCCTTTTGTGCCATCCTAGATTTCCTAGATGTGTTATATTGACTGTTGAGTGCATAAATCAGGCTTCTAGTTTCCAAAAGTTTTTTAACATCGAACTGTTCACGAATTTGGCATTGTGCCACAGCGCTATCGAGCAGCACCAGCTCGGCAGCAACTGCTCCCATGCGTTTAGTTTAGTTTTTTTAATACCCGTGCAAACTAGTTAAATACCTATGCTTTGATACACGTTAAAAAAAATCATATTATCCGGACACATCGGCTCGACATTGCTGGGATTTGCCCGCTCGGCTCACGCCATCGACTGCGCATTTGTGCTCGCCTGACATGCCTCCGCGCCTCCATGCTCTCAGTGTTGGCGCGCACGTACCTGGTAAAGCTTTGTTTTTTGTTAGAGAATGTGTAGGGTGGTGAGATTTTTTTGGTACATTGTTTTATTCATATTAGGGTAGAATTTTTTTAGGAAGGTATAAAGGGGTTCGGAGGGACAGATAAACCATCATCACCCACTCCCTGTGTTAAGTTGTAGAGATATGTTATTGCAAACAATTGTCGTAATGGACCATGTGTAGCCCGACATAACACTTCGTAATGGACCATGTCGTAATGGTGCGTAGGGTTTGGTTATGTGCATATATTTGCCTCACTACTCGTACGATACAAATGGCAACATGTGCGAACCATCAATCCCAATTAAAGTTAAGATATATGTGCGTCTTTTGAAAGTCATGCTTGCAGTCATTTGTCGTATAAATTTAGGTCCATTGGTGCCTTTCCCTTATTCCCTTTGTGGGCTTTAGCCCTCGCGACCTGCGCCCAGTACTCGGCTTCCACAATTTATGTAGGTTTGTCCCAGTCGAAAATAACCTAGCGTTCAGCAGGCGCATCGGGGACCATAGGCGCCTTACCCTTGTCCTCCGCCATCCTGGCTTTTCCGTTGTCATATGGGGTGTAACATTTCCAGCATGTGAATCTCTTCGGCACCATCGGGTAATTGAGCATGTATTTCTGCTCGACGAATGCCCTGTCGTACATCTCCGAGCTATCGATCCATTAGAAGTAGCAACGCTCTGTGGTCTGCTGTCATGCATGGAGTAGGTTAGAGATGTGCGAAACGAAACATGCAATGTGAATTGTCAATACGTGACATTCGCTTACAAGAACTTCGCCGCACGTGTAGTGCGCACGGGCAGCGGTAGCTGGGTGTGTGGATTGAATGATATGTGCTGCATTGCAGCAGTCGCCCTACGACCGTAGAAACTCTGACGGCACAGGTGCATTCTTGCAAGAATTATTAGGGTAGGATCCCTTATTCTTAGCCATCCACTTCCGCTTGTGAAACATCTCTTCGTATTTCGACATTCCTAACAACGACGCAATGACGTCTTGTACCTCGTGGAGGTTGAGCGGACTTTATAGGTGGTTGTTGTGCACTGTTCAAGAATAAAGCTGGTACATGTTATCATTTCATTGTGGAAATCTGGTGTGTGATGTCTGATCAATGAGGAAAGCTATCGCGTGCTATCCATTCGGTCACAAAAGCTGGTACGTGCTATCTTTGAAAAAAAAGTGGCTACAATACCAAATTTGTGAACACTTATGGACATGTAGTGCCATGAAGACATTAGCCTGCTGCTAGTCTATGCATAGGTGGAAGCGCCCAATCTATACCTAGTCATTTATGGAGCACGTTACTGTATATGATAGTTTCTACTGCTTGGTGCATTGTTTAAATTATTTGTACTAACAAGCAATGTAATTGGTTGTAAAGAGTCATGGTGCTTATCCTGTTTTACAGTGACTGTAAAATGGATTTGTTATTTGCAAATCTAGGTCAGTTCATCCGTTAGTCACGATATACCTCATACAAACTTGTTAATAATTGCCTTTTCTTTTCATGTTATCGTTTAGCACGATTTTTTGTTCTACTAAGAGAGGCGTAGAATACACAGTAACTGTTAATCTGATGAATGTAATCCTGAGTGGATTGCTGATAAAATGTTTGCTTAGTTGCATCAGCAGTTTGCTGCCAATTAAGTGTGTAACCGGGAGAGAATTGGGTAGCAATCCATATTTGAAATAATAATGTGCTGGGCCCTGTTGAACTTGCATAAGGATAACATTTGACTCGTGGAGTAACCAGTGTTCTAATATAGCACAGAAATATTGGCAACAGATACGCATTTATGGAATCATGTCATTTGTTATAACATTGTTTACCTGTTGTGGAAGTCAATTTTTTAGAATGCACTGCTGCCAAAGGAACTTCTTATCTCAATATTTTTCACTGTCGTGCCCCCTTTTATTCAGTGTGGACAAGGGAACACTGATGATATTTTAAGTCCAACATGTGTTTCATCTATTCTCGGAGTGAAGATGCAAGGTGTAGCAGCTGGGCTATGGCATACCGTATGTACATCTGCAGATGGTGATGTATATTCCTTTGGAGGTAACCAGTTTGGGCAGCTGGGAACTGGATCAGATCAAGCTGAGGTAGAGCTTTAATCTTTAGGCACTTCATACTAAGATAGGACTAAGGACAGTGCAGTACCTTGAGTTAAATGAGAATCAAACTGTTGATAATCTCTTATCCTTCCAATAGCCCATCACTGCATTAACATTTATGCAGCATAGAATGATCAATTAACACCAGGGACATCACTTTCTTATGCAGACTGTTCCAAAGTTGGTAGAAGCCTCAACCTTGGAAAATAAGAACGCAAGAGGTGTTTCATGTGGAGCCCGTCACACCGCAATCATAACAAGTACACTACTGGCCTCTATACTGTACTTTGTTAGAATGGTAGAGTTTTGACCTCTCTCAAAATATCCTGATTTATTGCGATAAGTATTTATGGCTACATTGCCATTTTACCCGTTCTTCCAAGTTCCCCCCTTGTCCATTTCCATAGGATCAAAACGAGGGGGTTCTTAAAACTTACAATGCATTTGTAAACTGTGATATATATAATCAGAATCCCTTTTGCAGATAAAGGCCAGGTCTTCTGTTGGGGCTGGAACAAGTACGGCCAGGTAGGGCCTTCCCTTCTCCTGTTCAAATTTATTACATGAACTCATCGAGCCATATCTGAAACTTTTTGAGTTGTGCCAACAGCTCGGTTTGGGCGACGCGACTGACAGGAATGTACCATGCCGTGTACCTGTGGATGAATACCACCTGCTGAACGTTTCATGCGGTTGGTGGCACACATTGGCGCTCGCGGAATCTCCTACTTGACGCGAAGATGCCTGCTCTCAGTTTTGCTAGGGAATTCGGTAGGTTTGCCCCCATGCTTCACCAATGTACATACATGGCAGTGCTTACAAAATCATTCTTTCCATCGTCTTCTCAACATGAAATGTAAACAAGCTTGTGTTGCCGTGCGTATACACCAGAGTAGTGACTAGTAAAGTAGTAATAACGTCTGTACACTTATATATACTCTGCTGAAAACTGGGGTGATGCTTTAGACTGATGTTGTACATACAGTGGTGATAAAAGGAAACTTAGAAACTACGCAGTGCTTCGTGTTGAATTCTACAGTAATTTAGAACCTGGAGTTGTCATGTTGCCGTGTTTTTTTTGGGTGTAAAACTTCCCTACTGCCACCGTTACACCATTCATATGTTCTTCTTTCAGTAGAACATGATATTGCATCTCATTGATCAGCTTTGAACAGGGAGTATTTTCTATCTACAATCCGAAGAATTGTCTGCACGCCTCCATTGCACAATTTGGCCTTTGAACTATAGTAAATAGACAGATTCCATTAAGTTACTAGTACGGCCGGTTGGGTGCAAATTGCAGGTGAGTTTATAAAGGTAATTAGAACTCAGAATCTAATCGTTATTGGATACGGAAAAAACAGTGAGCCGTCTCCGGTACAGGTTACAGGCGGTTGCTGGTTTTAAATTAACCAAATTTTATCAAACAAAAATTTAAATTTTCGACCGGTCTCGCCGGTTACCGGTGAACAAGGACACAAGTTTCGCATTGTGTTGATAAGAAATCAGTCGATAGAAAAGCTTTCATGCTGTTGCTTTATTTAATACAATTTAACTTCACTATCTTAGCTCTAATACTTTTATTAGCTTGTGAACAAGGATATAATAACTTTTTTTGCCACCATTTTAAATTTGAAATTCAATGCTAAATTTAATACCTTTTGAACCGATATTTTTTTATTGCTCCGGACGATACGACCGATAACCGGCTGCTACCACCGATTTTTTTTGTATCTTGATTGTAACACAGCACTAGTACTGCTGACCTGCAGCTTACGCTTGCAGCTGTTAGTTATTTCTTGTGCTGTTACGTCACTGTTTCTTCCTTGAGCCAGCGTGCCAAAGCCTAGAGCCTAAAAAGGTGCAGACGTCTCCAATTCAGATGCAGCTTCTTCCTTCCATTTTCTGTGCCAAGAGGCCGTCAAAATTCGACTGCGCATACATACATGCATTCCGGCTGCGCAACAGAAAAATCTTCATCCACCAACGAAACACCCACGGGATTCATTCCATGCTTCCAAAACTGTCGCTCTTAAGTTGGTAGGTAGACATGTGTCCCAGTGGCGTTTGGATTTTGGAGTCATATTGTTCGAGATATACTCAATTGAAGCTTCAAAGAGAGCATCGAGATCATGATGTGAAGTCCTAAGTCTGTGTTCAGTAACAGTGCAAGCTTATTTGGTTTTTTCTGCTGTTTTTCATCCCAACCAAAATTCAGTTAGTTGGGACAGCCACATCAGTGCCAATAGAATAACATTATCCACCTTATCAGATGCAGCTGTCCAGGCAAGACAAACCAGACTGCTAACAGCCTAACAGGCACAAATAGCAGCAGATGATCTGTATTATATGAACTTCAGCTCAAAAAGAAAAAATTGATCTGGTATGAACTGTTGTGTGACCAGCATCTTCGATCATCCAGATGATCATCTAACCAAACCAATACTGTACTAATTTAATCCGGTCAACCAGGGGCGGATTTAATGGTATTCCTGGGTATTCCCGGGAATACCCAATTTTTTTGGTGTAATCTTTAGTATATATGTATGTATACTTATATATACAAATGTATAATGATGTATTCTGTGATATTTTCGCTATTCTAACCCACAGCGGCCCAAAAAACAGCCTATTGGCCTGAGCTTTCTATTAAGCTTGTTGAAACAAAGAAGCATCTTAGACATGAAGTTGTTTACAGGCTTCTCAAATTGGTGCTAGTGCTTCCAGTAGCAACTGCAAGTGTTGAAAGAGTCTTTTCTGTCATGAATTATGTGAAGAACAAATTGAGAAATAAGATTGGGGATCAATACTTGAATGATTGCTTGGTTACATTTATTGAGCGGGAGTTCTTTCTACAAGTTAAGGACAAAGACATCATCAACCGCTTCCAAGCCATGAAGAATCGCAAGGTTAAAGCAACATTATAGTATTTTGTAAGTTCTCTTTATTACTTATTAGTTTGTTTCATGCATATCTTAGAGCTGAACAATTTGTTATTTGACTATTTTTGTGACTTTAATTATCGATAACGTACTACTCTGAACTATATTTTAAATCTATGGATTGGATTTTTTTTAATATGAGAGTGAGAATACCCAAGGTTGAAATCCTGACTCCGCCACTGTGGTCAACCCTACAATCATGCTTCAATGCTTCTATTATAGCCACACGAGAGGCAATCTTTTCCTTTGTTTAATTATCTTTGGTATGCTAACAACTCAAACAAGCGATCGAGAAGTCACAACCTGAATTGATTGTCTTGTCTTGCCCTGGCAGAAGTCGGCTAGAGTGACGCAAGATCAAGCCGAGTTTTTCCAGCTGCCACTCTGATTTCCAACGGATTACGCCACCGGAAACCTGAATTAAGAATTAACTCCACTGGATGCCCAATCATTGCGAGGTCATGATCCGATGGGAGCTTTCTTTTCTTTTGTAGCAGGTAAGCTAGCCGTATGCTTCCAAGCGTTGAACTGAGGGGTATTCTCGCGCCCCGCGCGTCGCTGTCCACTTGTAAAACTCGCCTTCTAAGACTAAACATCCCTTGCGTTCAAGTCTCCTCCCTGCTGGAATTCCATTGCCCAAAATCCTATCCAATTACCTTACATGCCCATCCTGCAAGATAAAAACCAGGAAGCCGTATATTTTTGACAGTATTAGTCTCTTACAGTATTTTCGACTTCAGCTTCTGGCTTATTTTTCACTATTTATAAATTTTGTTTTTTTCTGAATTTTTTTCTTTTTTTGAGCTTTTTTGCCAGTTCTTTTTTTCCCATATTCGTTTGCGTTGTCCGTGATGAATTAGCATATTTTTTTCTATTTTTAAATTTTTTTAAATTTAATTACGCCAAATAAGTCACTCAATTCTGATGAAATTTCAATGAATTCTGATCTGATTTCACCATGTCATGCTGTTTTCAAATTTCAACCGAGCAGGGTCTAACAGAGTAATAGTAGCATATCACAGGGCTATTAGTTAGTAGCTTTAATTGTATCCTTGGCATGTACTCCATTTGGCTCTATCCACTTGAAGGCTTCTTCAGCCTGCCTCCCTTTTTAAGCTCACCTCCCCCTCCTTCGCCATCCTGGATAGCCAAGAGATAATAAACCTCTCTCTCAAGTGTCCTAACTGCTTCTCTTTATCCTCAGCTCTCTCAACAGAATTAAAGCTTTTGAAAGTTAGCAAAGCTTCTGCAAATTCTGCTCATGGAAGGCTTCATCCCGTTCATCTACAGGGCCATCGTGCAGTACAGGAAGGAAGGGCGGGTCTCCTTGAGCGACCTCTTCTTCGACGAGCCGTCGCCGTCGTCCTACTTCCGTCTCCCGGGTGACTCCGGCCGGTACCAGCTGACGGCGAACCAGCTGTTCTCTCAAACGTCGGCCGACTTCGATGCGGTCTGCGCGGTGCGGCGGTCCCCGGCGCACCGTCGGCGCCCCCAGGATTCATGAATCAGATGATGGAAGTGCAGAGGGGCAAGAAAAGAAATAAAGGGAAGCAAGTGAAGACTTGTCTTAGGTAGTAGCAATGGAGGTACATGCAGACTGTGGTATGCAGATGCTGAGCAACTGTGAATATTAGCCTAAGTTGCAGTTTAATTATGTGCACCTATTTTTCTTTCTTTCATCTTGTTATGATCTGTGAAAGTGCCAAGTGTGAATATGTGATGCATGGGTGCAGGACTGCAGGCTTGCACCTTAATTAGAGTGAAAATTGTGTATAGTGCCATTGAGTAATATGGCAACAAAAAGTGTGCACATGTACACAGGCTTGTGTGCATACATGCATGGGTGCGTGCGTGAACGTGTGAAATATCAAGGTTGAATGCATCCTTGTTCTTCGGTCGAAGTTCCTGCTGTTCTAAGGGAAGCGTCATTAGCATTTCAGCGTGCTTGATCGTTCAATTTTTTTTACCAATCTTGGAGAAACACATGAACTCCTAAACCTAATGCCTGAATAATACTAGTAGGGATGCAGATTGCGACAGCACAGTAACTGGGTACATATCATGCTGTTTTCAGTTAAGAGGCCGTCTTATTCCCCTGTTCGGTTGCTACTCCTTCCGTGCTCGTGTGGTGCTCTAGTCGCGTGAGAGTCTCGACACTTTTATTCAGGACAAGCTAATTTCACTAAGTCACTAGTAATAGTAAGCTTCCATTGTTTTGCTACTATTCTTCACGTTTCTTTTGGCTGTGGCTAATAACTTTTGTCTACGTTTTTCGAAGCAGCAAACGACACAGACGACGAACATGACTTTAGATTCGAGAAGTTATTTGGAGAATCCGTGTTAGATCGTAAGGACTTTCTTACCCTAAAAGTTAGCCAATGAGATGAGAGACTCCCCTACGTTTAAGTTAGGTCTTTTGCCCTTTCGCAACTAATATATGACTATTCCAACAATCTCCCCTTCACACATTGGTGTCCCTCAGCCTTTCACTTCCCTTTCACCATACATCGATGGTCCCTTAGGATTCCTTCACCATATACTGACAGGCTCTCAGAGTCACAGTCTATCAAACGTTCACACTCTAGTGTTCATTGGGTCAGAGATGTTAGAACCAAGATTTAATGTCACTTGTTGAATCATAAGGGCTTTCTCACCCTAAAAACTAGCTAATAAGGTGAGGGACTCCCTCACTTTTAAGTTAGATCACCTATTTTTCTATAACTAATATGAAACTATTCCAACAATCCGGTTCAAGAAGTCGCTCCAATTTCTTCCGACTCTCGAAGAAGCTAAAAAGAAAAACATAAACCTTCGCTTTGTGGGTTTGGAGTTTGCACCATCGTGGGCTTTGACGGGCTTTAATCTGCTGTGAAACCAAGCCGAATCCACAAACCCATCTACATCGGATCGGGCTGCAAATAAACTGCAGGCCCAGCCCACACATACACCTCACTCCTTACCTTTGCATTGTGGGATCCAGGTCTGCCCCAACCAATCACCCCACAGGAAACGAACGGGCCTGAGTGCGAGGAATACGCAAACTGGATCGTACGCGTAAGCGTTTTCGATGAACGAAACGGCGCCGCCCCCATGGCGCGCGCTGACACCGAGCGTGCGCGCGACCCTGCAACTGCCCACCAATTAGGCTAGCAGCAGAGGCGTTTGTCTCCCTCGCAAGCGCTGCCCTCTCCGCCCGTGCCCCCTGTTTCCTGTCGCGAGGAGGACCAGGCGACGCCGTGGGGACGCCCGGTCCCCGCCCAACCTGTAGCCTTTTTTCCTTCTTCAGGTAATCAATTGGTTTGGTTATCCACCCGATTCGGATGCCTTGGTTCCAAGATCGGTTCTTTCCCCCCTCAAATTTGGCTTAGGAGATTTTTTACCTACCGATCGGTTGGGCGGATGGGTGCCGTATGGGGGTTTCGTCGCAATCGAGCTGCTGACTTGAATCCGCTTGGGTTTAGTGTTGTCGCTACGAAGATTGACAAATGCCAGTGGATTGTACGGAGCGTAGCGTGAGATCAATTGGTTGTTCTAGGTTGATGCTTCAGATTCTTTGATTATTCTGTATTTTGTTTGCTGTTTTAAAGTGTTTTTTCCCCTTTCTTCGGATCGATTCAGTTATTGTTTGTGCTTCTCTTAACTAGTTAAAAAGATGGAGACCGTGGAAGAGAAAATAGTGTGATTTTGCTTTAATGGCTGTTGGTAAATTTCAGACATTGTTTTGCCTCATGCTTGAAAGTTACTAGAGAGAAGTAGCAATGCCATGACTTGTTACACCTGTATGTGGTGACCTTCCTAACTGTTGGATATGCCCTCGTAAAGTGAATGGGATAGAAACTAACATATAGGGCCTGTTGATTCTCATTTTTCAGTTTCTGCTCTAGATTCTGTAAGAATCCACTTCTCTGAGAATCTGGAGCTACCTCTGAAAAGCGTTTGGCTAGGGGTTGACTCCAGATTCTTAAAAGAAGAGATTGCAGGGAAATAGACCATGTTACCCCTAGTTGTAACTATGAGATTTTGATTTAAGCTGTATACCTTAAAAAGGCCAATAATCTCATTAATTTATTTTTTCTAAATTGTATGCATAAAACTAATTAAGAGTGACAATAATGTGACACGGGAAATATAAAGGAAAATAGAACCATGAGAAAAAATTGCATTATCGTTTGGAACAAGTTCTTTAAACATGAGTAGGGATAATATCGATATTGTTGTACTTTAAACAATTTGTCTTTTACTTTTCATACTATTACAAATAATGTAGCAAATTTCACCAACTTTCATTAATAGCCTTTGCAAGGTCATCACGAAACCTATCCATAGCTCTATCACTCGATTGTGACGTTGACACATCTGATGCATCTTGAGAAATGACGTATTTTGCATATCTTGGTATTGTTGGCACATAATTAGGATTCCGCTCGAACCTATGAAAATGCTTGTCTGGCGAAGTATGATCACGTACGAAGTTGTGAAGTCCCATGGTAGCTTCAACAATCATCTTTTGCTTGGACAAATGAAAACTCGGTATCTTCAAAAGAATTCTCCATTTCATCTTCCACACACCAAGGGTCCTCTCAATGATATTACGACAACTTGAGTGTACTTTGTTAAAATTTTCTTTCTCACCACTTGGGGCATCACCTCTTCGAAATTCAGGAATATGGTACCTTTGTCCCTTGTATGGTGCTAGATACCGATTCTGCGCTCTTCGATTCGATTCAGAGCCACCACAGATATATAGAAAAATAGCCAAAGATTCAATGGAACTCATATGGGTAGTTGATTTCAAGTTGTAAGATCTGACTAAAAGATCATGTAGACTATGAAAGATTGTAGCATTCATACGAAACATATGGTGACTTTTCCCTGGGGTGTTTAGAGTTTCTCTTACCCAACCCATACCACTAAGGCGTGAAGTCCTAGGTTCATTCTTGTCAAGATAAGTTGAATGGTACTTCTCTACAATAATTGCGATGTGACTAAGTGCCCTAACATGTCTTCTTTGTAGTTGCATCATCCGGACATCACATTCATATTCTTCATCAGAGACATCACTCACTTCACTTTCATTTTCTGATGAGGACATCTGTACGTGAAAATGCCAACAAAATACCAACTTAAATTAGACAAAACTCATATAAAAGGCTTACAAACATGCAATAGAAGCAAAATAATGTCTCACAATTTATAAATAAAGTCTTACAAACCAATATGAAAGATAGATGAAGCATTAAAGGCAAACATCCTAAAGGTTACAACCAACTTCTACTTGCCATACTTGGCATCATATTTTCTTTTCAGCCATTCAAACTGTCCTTCACTACTACGCAATGTAAGAAACATTTCCCTTTGCTCCTTTTTTATAAAAAGTTCAGATGCAATGAAATGCTCATTAGTCCCTCCACAACACTGCACTCTTCGACCAACTCCATCACATCCTTGATGGTACACGCCAAGGTTTCCTCTCTTTTTTGTGCAAATGCTGCAAAAGACGCATAAGACATCTCGCTCAACTCAACAATTCGTTTTAGTTGGTTTTGCATGATTGCAGATCCACTCTTCAGTTTCTTCCCTTTCGTATTACTAGAACCACATGTTCTCTTCCCTTTAACACTACTTGGTGACTCATCTTCTTGTTCACTATTATCGTTGTCATCATTGTCGCCTTCATGTTCTTCAACTTCAATAGGTGTGGATGCACGAACAAGGCTTAGTGGCAAATTTCCCATTGCTGGAGACCAATGATCTTCACCAGTGTTGCGAATATCTTCAAACATTGTGCGCAACAGGTCCTCATTTTGAAGTCCACCCTTTTCAAACTTAGCGCATCCTTTATATTCCTATCAACAACAATGATACAAGTTAATAATAAACATAGGCGAGATTGTACATATATACTTGAATGTGTAATGACTTACTTTTTTTAATTCCTTCCACCGTTGACTAGTGGTTTTAATTGTTTTCTTCTCAGGATCCCAACCTAAGCCTGTATCTTTTGTCGTCAATTTCTTCCCAGTGTTGTAGTCAGTCTTCAGTTTGTCCCATTTGTTTTTAAATTGTCTCTTTGTGTATTTTATCCCAGTCTTCTCCTCAAATTTTGCAATTACTAACGCATAACCAGGAATATTCAGATGTGTACTTGGACGATTACCAGCAGCCACTTGTTCAGCAAATAGTTCACATACTATCCTAGTGTGTTCATCAGTCCACTCGGCATTGTCACCCATCTGTTACATTAACATCATTCAATCACCCATCTATTTACAGTACTTGGGAAATGCAGTACATAAACAATGTTTCGGTCCATCAGTTATGCTAAACACCGAGCAATAATTTCCATAACATACAACACCAGAATAATTTCAACCTCTCAATGAACTCACGGAACAACAAATGGGGGAATCGTGCTTAGTCACAACCGGTATTCTAACCTCTCATTGATGGACAAAATTGAGGCACTCTCAAAATCTAAGCCAACCATATAAATTTATGTCATTTTAAGCTCTCAGTGAACTCATTGAATAGTCAATGGAGGAATCATGCTTAGTCACATCCGGTATTCTAACCTCTCACTGATGGACAAAATTGAGGCACACACAAAATCTAAGCCAACCATAGCAATCCAACTCATTTTAACCTCCTACTGAGCAGAACGAATTGCACATTGCACATATCAAATAATCTACACATTGCACATTGCAATCCAAATCAGCTGAACATTGCAAATTGCACATTGCACATATCAAATAATCTGCACATTGCTGCAAATCATACAAACCAAAGGTATGCAAATTGCACACTGTAACCAAACCAAAACCAAATTGCACATATCAAATAATCTGCACATTATACAACCTCATCTGTATCAGCTGAACAGTATTATCAGAGCAAACTCACCTGTAGGAGGCGGCGGTGCTGACGGGCGGAACGAGGCGGCGGTGCTCACAGGCGGAGGGAGGCGGCGGTGCTGACGGGCGGAGGGAGGCGGCGGTGCTCACGGGCGGAAGGAGGCGGGAGGCGGTGGCCGACACGAGAGGGAGGAGGCGGCCAGCGCGAGAGGGAGGAGGCGGGAGGCGGCCGTCGTGAGAGGGGAGGGAGTAGGCGGCGCGAGAGAAGGTGGAGGCGGGGTTTTAGATCTGAGGGAGGCGGCGGTGCTGACGGGCGGAAGGAGCCGGCAGTGCTCACGGGCGGAGGGAGGTGGCGGTGATGATGGGCGGAGGGAGGCGGCGGCCAGCGCGAGAGGGAGGAGGCGGGAGGCGGTGGTCGGCACGAGAGGGAGGAGGCGGGAGGGAGGCGGCGGCCGGCGCGAGAGGGAGGAGGCGGGAGGGAGGCGGCGGCCGGCGCTAGAGGGAGGAGGCGGGAGGCGGGCGCGTGAGAGGGGAGGGCGTAGGCGGCGGGGAGGTGGGGCGTTAGATCTGAGGGAGGCGGGGCATCTGGGAAAGGGGTATATTGGTGGCATTTTGCGGGTAAATATTTTAATCTTCTAAGGGTAATTGTATTTAGGGTGTGTTGGCTCCCCACGAGAATCCACCTCAACCCAGCTTCTCCTGGTTAGTTCATTTTGGAACCTGCTCCACACAAGAAGCAGAATCAGTTAATTTTGAGAAGCGGGTTGTTTGGCACAGCACCAGAAGATTCAACAGAGAAGCTGGGAGCAGGAGCTGTACCAAACAGGCCCATAATAGACCACGAATAACTGTATGTGTTAAAATTTTTGATATTGAATCATTCAGTTCGTTGGTCCTTGCCTCGTCTCAGGACTTTGTTAACTTCTCATGTCGAATTTGGCTTCTTAGCAACTTAGCATTGGTGCGCATAAAGTGAGTTTGGTCGTAATGTGAATTTGTCTTCTATGTTCTGCTTGGCTTAATTTGTCTTTTTTATTTGATTTCTTCCATGTCATTAGCAGGGAGGGAAGCAAATAGTTCAACATGAAGGTTCTAATTCTTGTTGGAGGACGTGGAACTCGCCTTCGGCCTTTGACGCTCAACATCCCGTAGCCCACTTGTGGATTTCGCTAACAAGCCCATAATCCTCCATCAGAAGTTAATCAATACAAGCCCGAAATCCTCCATTATGGACCCTGTAAATCAATATAAGAGAATCAGAATGCAATTTAGTAGAATATGCGGTTAGGTTCATTGTTTTGTGAAGTGCTGCTGCATCTTTCTTTCAGTCATTTCAAAAGCGAGACTTTCTCCGGTGCTTGGAAGGTAGGAACAACTTAGGAAGAAAAAATTATAAACATGGGTAATTTAGTAATTGTTCTTTGACTTAACCGTACCATATATGTTCACCCAGTCACCCTAGCCCTCATCTCTTTCTATACTTTCTTCGTTCATCCTATCCTCTGCACGGTTGAGAGCCACTCGCAGGTCATTCATCACGTCGATCGAGTTGCATTGGTCTCATGGGCAAAATTGTTCTTACTTTAAAGTTGGAGTTGATTGCAGTAGCTGGAGCATTCCATGAATTGGTAAATTCAGAACAAGAATTAAATATGTATTTAGATTGCTGGGTCGTTCGTTCGGCAAACATGGGAGGCAGCCAGGCAGGATCTGATGTTGTGCTAATATCTATACGTATTCATGCTAATCTGCACAGCACGAAGATTTGTTGTTGCGGAACTAGCTAACACATTCTTTTTTTTACACTTGTATTTCTTTCCTCGTGTGTGTAAAATCTGATAATTTTTCCCTCGTGTGTGTGAAATTTGATGTTTGTGTAGGCGAACAAGTAGATGTGTGTAATACTTGCATCGAATCCTGTTGGCGAGTCATTTTTTTAGTGTGCTACCAGTGACAGACCAATCCAATTTCAAGCTCGTCCACAAGACTGGAGCAAGGTGTAATAGTGGATGTCGCTTCATTTATTGTCCCCTTTTTTTTGCAATAGAAAGTGTAATAGCGTAAAAATACTGAATAAAGGAACGTCTCTGAAATTTGAATAACCATTTTGTATGAATCTTCTGCTAGTTTTCTTTACTCTCCATCGTTAGTGGTCAGAACTCAGAAAGAACACTGGGTAATGCATCCTCTGTGGTCGCTATCACTGTGCGGTTCAATCCTGTGATTGCTGTGGCAGTGTTCTGCCCTGCAGGGAATTGCGTAGACGCTGTACAGAAAAAGAGTTCCCTTGATGTCGTCTTCTCTTTCACATCTGGACAATGAGTTAGTGGCAGAGTTGTAGTCAACATGGCGCAATCTGTTGATTAAATTCAGAAACAATTCCATTATCTGAAATTGCTTGACTTGACTTTTCGTGGACAGCATTTAGCCGTCACGGCCGGAGAAATTTGGACATATTTGGACCCCTAAACACCCGAAATTCCACTTTTGGCCCTCAAATCAAAAATTCCGTTTGGACCCCTCCCACGCTGCGTTCACGGCCGGTGCCACGTGTCCCAGACACGCGGCGGCGCGCGATCGCGCGGCGGCGGCGAGCGCGCGCGGCGGCGGCGTGGCGCCTGGCGGCGGCGGCGCTGCGGCGGCGCGCGCGTCGGCGGCGGCGCGAGCGCTGACGCCGGCGCTGCGCGGTCGCGCGGTGCCGCGCGCTGCGCGCGCAAGCGGCGCGGCGCGCGCGGCGGCGCGGCGCGAACGCTGCGATCGCGGCGCGCGATCGGCGCGGCGGACGCGCGCGGCGGCGCGGCGGCGGGCGCGCGCGATCGCGCGATGGAGCGGGCGATCGCGCGGCGGCCGGGACACGTGGCGCCATCTCGCGAAACACGCGGTCGGAAGGGGTCCAGAAACGGAATTTTTTTGGTTTAGGGTCCAAAAACGGAATTTTTGGGTGTTTAGGGGTCCAAATATGTCCAGATTTCACGGCCGGAGTTACAGGTAGAAATAGGACAAATCCAGATTAGCTCGAGTAGAAATTGCGGTACATATTTGAAATGGAGAAGTGCTTGATTTCAGTGTGCTTGAAACTCTTCAAATTCTCAATCTCGTTTGCAATCACCATTAAAGAGTACTAATACTTCAAAGTGAAAGTTTCTATGATATACGACTCAGCTAGAACATTATGAAAGGTCACCAACATCGCGTTATTTCCATGACTATTAAAAGATATGTCAGATAGAGGTAGAAAGCTGCATCGCTAAGACCAAGGTTGTCTTCCCATGAACAATGAACACAAAGATAATGAAAGGGCGATTTTTGCATCAGCATCAGGAGCAAAGCTTCCATTCAATATTTTCTAGGAAATGCTCACTCCATGGAGTTACAAGTTCCCAACATTTCCATTTTTTCGGTCGTGTGGTTTGTTACATATCTGGAATATTATCCTATATAAAAGCTGCAAAGAAAGGAAAACAGGAAAGGATACACTATAAACACAACTTACGCAAGATTATACACAAAATCAGAACGAAGCCAAGAGCCAAAACATGATAAGAGCTGATGTAGCACTTAGAGACCAAGACAGAAAAGCAAATGCTGTGGCGAGTTCAAATCTCCCACAAGGGAGTTGGGTATATCTTCTGCAGAAGAACACGTCCCTTTCAAAAAGAACTATCACACCACCAGCTGAGCATGATGCAGCGAACGACAGAATTGCAGTAACCTGCATTGCATAGGTGGATTTCATTAGTGTTGCTGGAAGCACTGAATTAATTATGGAATGTGGTTAGATGGACGTCATCCTAGTGAACACAGGGCATATATTCGCACAACTTGATAGATAACTAGTTCAAATAAGACTCTATGTCATGCACAGATCCGATATTTCTTCTATGTTAAATTAGTATGACCATTTGGCTGAAACCAGGATGCATTAGGTGGAAAAAAAAAGAGAGAACATGAATAATTTCAGCAATAAGTATTAAGTACAGCAAACCAAACTCCCTTGAAGTATAAGCTTACACAAATTTTAGTGTGCAATGATAAACTCTATAAAAAAGAGCAATAATCAGCAAGAGTTTCCCAATCTACTGTCCCTTTAAAATGTCACCAATGTAATATGCGTGCTTGCATCCGTGCATGCATCTTGAAAGGGAGAGACGGTGGGAGGAACGGAATGAGAAGATGATCATTAACATAGTAAAACTAGATGTATAACTGCCTACATTTCCGTAGCATTGCAGACTTGCAGCAAAAGAAAAGAAGCCTGGAATAATCATTTGGTTTGGTTTTGTCATATAGTAAGTTTCAATGCTTGTCAGAAAACAGTCTAAGCATACATGGGATGTCACAGTCTATCACAATTCACAAACAATGAAATAGAGTACATCTAGAAAAAATCAGAGAAAGCAAGAAATCAAGGCAACATGCTATGTGGCCAGAGTTTCGAAAGGAGTTTTATCATTACCCAGTCTCCAACGACAAATAAGCTCACTAGAACGGCATTGTTGAGATCCCTTTTGACTTTAAGGGCATATGCATCAAGACATGCAAGTCCCAAGCTCCACAATGCTTGTAGTCCCATTGACGCAATCAGGTAGCTGAAATTTGAAAGCCACAATGAACTCATTACACGACTCAAAGGCATCCTTTATTAATACCCTACTAAATACCAGCAACTAAGCCATGGTTGCACTAAAGTTATCATCAAATGTAGAAACTGCAAAGATGCACCAACAGACGACTGCATGTCAAACAAAGGGGGATTTTTGGACAGCATTCACCGAATCAAGTGGCATTAAAAGTTTAAAACCGCCATTCCAATCTTCTTAAAAGTTTTAACTTGCATATTTCTCAGACTACATGCATAACTGGATAGTGCAATGATTAACTTCATATCTTCTTAGATTATGTAACCAACCATCCCAACGCAAGCGGAAGGCTGGCATTTCTGCAATTCTACTCACAAATTAACAAAGCCCCTTGCAAATGCAATTCTACTCACAAATTAACGAGCCCCTTGTAAATTACACGTCTCTCACTCCACTAAAAGAACGACCACTCGTGAATTACTTGCTTATATCATGAATTCACGACAGATGATTCAAGGCAAAAAATGGTACTCCTCGGTCCTCACTGCGCCCCAGCCCAAATTCCCCACCCAAGGCGCCGTCCACTAGTCGCATTGCTCCATCAGAGTCCAACAGAACTGCACAGATCAACCAGCTTCCCGCCTAGGGTTGACAAGAACAAGCCCCCCAGCACAAGAACCCCAAATAACAGAACACGAGGCTATGCGACGACGGTACCAGAAGGCGGTGTAGCTGGCGAAGCCGAGCGCGGACGCCATGATGCCGATGGACGCGGCGGCGAAGGCGGCCTGCCCCACCCGCAGCCCCAGCCCGCCCCACGTCCCGGGCCTCCCCGCCAGCTCCCTCATCCCCGCGACTCCCCCCTTCCGCCCCACCTCCCGCCGCCGCCCCCTCAGCGGCCGCCCCGATCGGCCATGCGCGCCGCGGGTGGATTACTACTACCGTTAATCCGATCGGATCGGATCGGATGGGTTGGTTGGGTAGGTGCGACGTGCGCGGATGGGAGGAAATCGCACTTAGCCACTGGCTTTAGGTGACACTCGAGGAGGAAAAGTGAGGTGGGGGAATGAATACTGGACGGACGCGACGCTGGCGCCACGGCGGCAGAGTTGGTGCGACGCTGACGCGCCCGCGCGCTCGTGCGGGTCCCCAGCCGCGGATCCCAGAAGCAACGCGAACGCGAACGCCGCGAAGGAAAGAGCGCGCGGTCGGTCGGTCGGTTGCTTGCGTTGGTGGTTTCTGGATTTGTGATCCGTCCGATGGTTGGGGTTAGCCGAGAGGGTGGGGGTGAGCGATCTCTTTGCTTGATCAAGTTTTCTTACAGGTTTATTAACCGCAGGCCGTACCGCGGACCTTTGTGAAGGAAAAGAAAGAAGCCTCGTGTGCAAAGAGGTGTTCTTGCGTGGATGGGATCAATGTGTTGGGAGTAAGAATTACGCATGATCAAATTTTCTATGGTACCGGCTGGGTGGCCTCCTCAGCAAAGGAAACTACAGCCTATAGGTAGAAACTAGCCACATAGGTGTGGCGCCACGCCACGCTAACCACCATGTGGGCCGAAGTAAAAGAGAAAAAATTCGCAGAAAAAAGAAAGCGTAGGAATTTTTTCGCAAAAAATCGAGAGCCTTTTCGTAATAAAAGGAGAGTGGAGGGGCTTTTTCGCAAAAAATTGAGGGCCTTTTCGGAAGAAATAAGGGCCTGTTTGTAATTACGAGAAACTGCGGGTCGCTACCTAGCAAAAAAGTGTGTAGGGACTTTTTCGCAAGAATCTAGAGACCTTTTTGTGAAAACCAGGGACCTAAACGTAATTACCAAATCTTTGCGGGCTATTTCGCAGGAACTGACACGTGGACACTCTCGGGGGACAGAGAGCCCCCCGGTTATAATATATGAAGTATACCTGTTACATGGATAATACCTGGTTTATATATATGAGACATCGCTATATATTATCTGGAATGGCTATGAGCCTACCTAGAAGAAATAAACGGTACAGTTTCATCGTTGTTTTTTGGAAATGGTTTATCAGGATAATTTTTCAAAATGATTTATCGGTATTTAGTTTATTCATATAAACGCTTATTCTAGAAGCAAAAACTATCCATCGTAGCTGTAAACCATCTGTCTGTATTAAAAAAAACAAGTCTAAGAGCCTGTTCTTTTTCAGTTTTTGGCTTCAACTTTTGTCTTTTCTACATTAACTAGCTTTTAAATGAAGTGTCTTTTCAAAATAGGGTCTATTAGTTAATTGTAGTGTATACTGTATCGATTTCATTTATATTAGCAAAAGTCGCACGTGAAATGTGGAGAAATAATTATTCGGCCCGAAAAGAATAGGCCCACGGTGGGGAAAAGGATTATTCGGCGAATGAATGACAGCTTGAGTGCTTGATGGGGTGCGAAAACCTCCTCCGGTCGAGTGTCATATAAGGCCAATCTCAGTAGGAGTTTCATCTGCATTTAATAGGCTGCCACATAGATATTTTTGATGATATGGCAACATTTTTAAGAAGAGAGAAAAAAATGAGTTTCATCTACATGGAACTCTCTTGGCACGATTACCAACTCTATATGAGTCATGAAATTAAATATCTATGAAACAAATAGAATGAAACTATGCATTGAGGATGGATGTTTCATCCATGTTTCATTTTATTTTACATGATGTGGCAGTCTTGGAAACAACGCCATGAAACTCTCCACTGAGAATGGCCTAAGCGCAAGGGACTTGTTCCACGGTACCGGTCCGTTCTAAGGGCATCTCCAATGGTCTGAGTCAGCTAGCTATATGTATGTACACATCAGCATATATCCTATGCGGAGGAAAGAGAGTATGAAAAAAAAACCGAGCCAGCTCTTCCTTAAGCACTAGTCTATAATGCAAAACGAGACAGTCTCTATAAATGATAGTCCTTTTCTGTGTCTGCATGTAAGCATCAAATAGCTATCTTTATAGATAGTTCTTTAGAATACTAACTTTTAGTGTGTACTATATAAATAATATGGAAGTCTTTTAATTAGTTGCTAGTTAGAACTATTAGAGACGCCAATGTATACCAGTGACGCCATGGTAATAAATTCGCTAACACGGATAAGACCCAAGCTGAGCATCGCCTTGAGTGGAGTGGAAATAAAATAAAGCGTGAGTACTTGGGCGGCGCAAGGGATGTGCGAATATTCGCTGCGGTTCCCTTTCGTCTTTTGCCTCTTTTGCTTTACTCGACGATCCACCGGGCGGGGCTAGAAGTTGCAAAGCTATTCGTGCCAGCTGGGACCCGCACTTGGGCGTCCTTCGAATTCGATGCGGACCGAAAAGAAAGTCAAGCGCAAGAGACCTGACGAGCGCACGGTATCGCACGCGATCAGGCGGGCCCCGGGGCGGTGGGAGTTCTGATCTCTGGAAGAAAGGCTGGAACCGCGAA
Organism: Dendrocalamus sinicus; assembly: GCA_036346575.1. Classification (NCBI taxonomy): domain Eukaryota; kingdom Viridiplantae; phylum Streptophyta; class Magnoliopsida; order Poales; family Poaceae; genus Dendrocalamus; species Dendrocalamus sinicus. Next base: position 25,802,019 of record CM070653.1, on the reverse strand, counting down.
CGCTGCAGGCCCAGCGATCCAGGTGCGCCACAGGCCCGTGCAGGGACGCAAACGCTGACGGCTCGACCCATTTGTTGTGTCGCTTCCTACCCGCGGCCGTGGCCCGCGGAGCAGTGGTTAGGTGTAGGTGGGGTGCAATCAGATGGGTTTCGCTTATCTTAATGTTCATGGAGTAGTTAGTGTAGTATTTCCAAATCTTAGAGGTACATTTCTTCTGCTTCTTCACAGCATGCTAAACTTCTCCGGTATAAATTTCTTCATCTACATCAACAACAACACATCATTCACCTTATGTGGCTGTCTCATACGCTATCAACGCACCAACATTACGTGGCAGTGACGCCGAGTGGCACATACCAACTGCTGTAGTAGTAGCAGTAGGGAATGCTCTTGTGCTTACACAAATGCTCGCACTTGCAATAGCCACCTAAAACTCTCAATACCCTACAAATAGCAATAAAGCCAACAAATGAGACGGGAAGAGGTTCAGATGGGAGGTCCAGAGGTTAAAAAGAAGAAGAAGAGATTAGAGACTAGAGAAGTAGATAGGGGTAAAATAACTCACAAAACAAAGGTTGACGGCGATGTCAAACTAATAGAGGTCTTGGCGGTGGTGGGTGGTCTTGGCAGCATCAGCGAGGAAGGTCTTGGCATTGAGGGAGGCAAATGGTGACCGTCGAAGGTTGACGGTGCCGAAGTCCCCAAGGGAGGTCTTGGCGGCGGCGGTGGTGAAGGAGGTTGAATGTGCCAAAGCCTAGAGCCGGAGGGGATGAAGCTTTGGCGATGATAGTGAGGGAGGGCGACGACAGCCGTAGGCGAGGAGTAGCGAGGAAGGGTGGCAGCGCTGGTAGGTGAGGTGAGGAAAGGCGCCGACAGCAAGCAGGATTGACTACGTTGGAGCCAGATGGGGGAGGGAGGCTTGGCAGTACGTGAGGCGATGCAAGGGAGGGCAAGCTTGGCGGCAGCGGCGAGGGACGACGATGGTGGCAGTAGGCGAGGCAAGACAGACATGAGGGAGGGAGGTAGAGAGGAAGGGCATCCATGGAGGGTGGCGGCGAGAGAGCAGCTGCGAAGGAGAGTAGCGACTGGCAAGGGAGTTGAAGCGGCCATGGGAATGGATGAGGATGATAGGAGATTGGGGATAGTCAGATAGGGTTACTGGGTTAGGGAAATGAAGGGAATTTTTTCTAATTTTGTTTTATCTATTATTACCGGATATGTTATCGGATAGCTCTGACTAATTTTTATGGATAGCTTTAAATCTGATGGATATTTTCATCCTAAATTTGTTTTCGTACCCAACAAAAACTATCCGGTTCTGACTCCAAAATCTGGTGAAATTTCTGGATATATAGTTTCATGCTCCAAATTTATTCGGACGGGTGGATGGTCGAAAACTATCTGCTCCGTTTGTATTCCTAGGTGTAGACGTGCAGTGCAGATGTGCGCTTGTGCCACTGACGATCTGCACGGAAATGCTAATGCTTGCAACGATTCCTGCTTGGGTGTAGGCTGGTTTTGTTGTGTGGCAACTGGCAAACTACGCTAGACCGTGGCGGCTGGCCAGGTTCGATGGACGGGCTGGCACGGTGTAAAGAGACGGGGCACGGTTCGTGGTTTTGTTCGGCCCTCCCCCCCGCTCCACTGTGCGGCCGTGCCGCGTTTGCTGCTGCTCCTCGCGAGAACTTAGGCGCCTGTTCCTGTAGCGACGGCTAAGAGGAGCCGTCGTCCAAGAGCACTTCTCCGATAAACCCTGCTCTAGCTCCCTGACATGCTGGATAGTTTTATGAAGGAATAAGATCTTAAATATTATTACGATGAATCATTGTTAATTTGGAGAATTGAAAATTTGAAATTATAAGTCTCTTGACAAAATCTGGACAGTCTTCGGTTTACTGTTATCTGACTATGCATGTACTATTGACTTGAAGGGAACCGATTCGATGCCATGCATGCTTGTTTCAGTTAATTACCGATCACTGATTAGTCAATCAATCAGCAGAGACTATGTGCTCCATCACTTGATGAATTGTTAATTAGTTCATGCTTGCATGCAAGCATTAATTAGCCATGCGTGAACTATTGAACGCATTGTCTGGACTCTGGAGAGTGGAGACTTAACCCAGCGGCAGCGGTTCGACCGCTCGAGAATATCGGTCCAACCATCGGTATCAGCGGTCACAGCTGGAGGTCGGCGGTCATACCGGCTGGTCTATTAGATCGGTCCAACCATCGGTATCAGCGGTCATAGCTGGAGGTCAGCGGTCATACCGGCTGGTCTATTAGCTAGATTTTAATTTTTGTGGTTTTGAGTCGTCGAATGAGTTTCGTGATCTAGGTTAGTAGATACATGTTACATGAGATATATTACTATTAACGAGAGTTAAGTTGTGAAGAACTTATGTCTGAAAACAATTTCTTTATCTTTGGATGTATATGATCACTTACAGTCAACTGTGGTCAACAGTGAGAATCGGAGCTACGCTCGTAGAGAAGCCGAGACACATAATGATCGAGAATGCTGGGTGAAATAGTTGAACTCAAGCATGGCGGGTTGCACCATGTGGCTTAGTCGATCTAAGTGAGGCGTCGTCCGGTGGAACCAGAACAGAAGAGACTTGCCGATTCGTGACAAGCCAGTGGTGCACCTACAAATAACAAACATGGCGATTACTTTCAATAGAAGGAGATGACCAGGTAAAAATAATAATATTTTAGTAGTTTGATCAAAATACCAGAAACTACATTAAAATAAAATTGTGGCACTTGAGCGGCGCTTGGGAGAGTAGTTTAGGTCAAGGAAAATTGAGAAAGATCAAGATAAATCAAGGTTAAGAGCTTAGTGGATTCCGACTTATGCTCTTCGAAAAGCGTGTATAAAGTGTGATATGTAAGTTAAAACACGTGTGTGGTTATTAGGTTTCCCCTATTGTGCTAAGTGAATAATATGCATTAAGAGTTAAATATAACTAGCTAGCCCATCTATTTAATGGGCTGGAATGGAGATTTGTAGTTAATTAACCAACCATTCCTCTCTTAAGACCAAGGGTTCATAAGATTTGGGGTTATGGTTTGAGAAAAGAGTGCTTGTGATGTGCTCTCTGTTCTCCAATATGTAGTGGCTATAAAGCTTTCCTTCTTAAGTAGCAATACATCAATTTTTATTCATCTCTATGAATTTATCTTGTGTTGATTGATTTGCACTTGACTTGGTTGGTTTTCCCTCTTCTCTTCCCTCTTCTTGATCTTGTTGTGCTAATGATGTCTAAAAGATAGAGATAACATTTAAAAATCAATTTTTACCCATCTAGGCGCTTTAATAACAAATTCATGAAAAAAATCTGGTTTTGCTTGATTTTGGCTTCATCGAGTAGTTTCATGATCTAAGGATTTTTTTGCTTGATTTCTTTGGTGTTCTTACTTGTTGTGATATGTGAGAATATATCTAGAGCCATCTCTACCCACGAGAAAGTTATATTAATCATTTTCATATTTTGCCTGATTTTGATGCAGTCTTGCTTCAATCTCAAAAATGTTTGAATTTTGACATAGATTTTCTATAATTCATGGATGTAATAGGTTTCTAAGATCTTGAGTAAGGTGTGTGCAAAGTTTCACTGCTTTTGAATCGTTGGATCAAAAGATATGTGCATTTTTTTGATTTGCAATAGTACTGGTTTTCCTCTTCATTTGCGTGAAAACATTGTAGCGGTATGACCGCTACTGTTCACCGATCTAAACGAAAACTACTGTAGCTTTGCCTGAATTTGCTGTTTATGCTCAGACCGCTATAACAGAGGTCAGGGCGACTTCTGAGTGAGAGGTTCGACTTCTAGGGTTGGTGTTTTTCAAAGTTTGATTCTTTGGTTGAATTGTTTTGAGTTTTTAGCTATTGATCATTTGCTTGGTAACTCTATAGTTATTTGAGTCAAGAATCAAAAATACTTAGAAAATTTTTTGGATGGCACCATGCATCCATCTGTTGACTTTCGGTCCTACACTTTATACATTCGGTCCCCGAAAAAGGTTAATGTAGGGAATAATCAGTCTCCAATGTGACATCGCTCGGCTTGGTCCCACTCCAAACGGCTTCAACTTCTGCCTTTTTGGTTGTCGACTTATTTAAGCTAGAAGTCACTCGGAACACGTCAACTTCTAATTTTGGCTTATTTTGGTTTTTTTTTGCAATTTTCTTTTTCTCCCTTATTCCTTTGGATTGTCCTTGATAATATAATGGTTTTTTTTTCACTTTTTTCTCATTTTTAAAATTCTTTAATTGAATAACTCAGCAAAAGCTAACGAACGCTATAGTGCAATTTCATCCAAAAACCAACAATCAAAGTCATAAGCCAGAAACTTAAGCGCTTTGGTGCGGGCCTGCCCATGTGTGCTGTGTGGTCTTGGCATCTAACCCACTCGCGCTATCGTCTACTCGCGCAGGGTTTCCACTTGCCAGTGTCGAGACAAATATTTTGCGCTTGCAGCTCCAAGGGTTGTATGCACATAGAGAAACATAGGGGTTGTTCTTTTTTATTTCGGCTTATGGCTTTTGGGCTGTTTGTGAAAGAGAGTACAGAGTAACAGGAACTCGCGTGTGGTTTTAGCCAATATAAATGAATTCATTATTGCGTGTACCCAATTAACTTGTAGATATTGTTTTGATAAGACATTTTAATTGAAAGCTTGTTACTGTAGAAAAGTCAAAAAACAGTTTTTACAAAGTGAAAAGAAGGGATCCATGGCCCGCCGCTTCATCCTCAACACCGGCGCCAAGATCCCGTCGGTCAGGCTCAGAACGTGGCAGGCCGAGCCTGGCGTCATCGGCTACGCCGTCTACGCCGCTGTCAAGGTACATATTGCAAAACCATGCCTGATTCTTCCTGTTTTACCTAGTTCGTTTTAACACCACTGCTACTAAGGTTGTGTGTCTTTCAATTTTTGGAAAAGAGGACAAGTACCCAGGTCGTGTTTGGATGATCAGATAACTAAGATTGGGCTAGCGATTAATAAAACAAAATCTTTAACATTTTTGTTCCACCTTGATGAAATTTGACTTATGGGGAGATTGTTGAATTTTGGTTGGGCTATTTTGGAAATTGTTAGAGCATGTGGATAGCTTGTGAACTTAGTAATGATGAATTATTGATATTTGGGTTGTATTGAAATTTACGTTTGTGAAAGTTTCGATCAATGCTCTTTTGGAAAACTTGAATTGCAGGAATATTCAGGATAAGTGGTCTGACTGCCTTATATTCGGCGGTCTGACTGGCAGGCTTCGATTATGGATGGTAATCGGAGGCGTGGACCTCGATCGGTAGTCGGTAGTATGATCGGCCTTGCGATGGATGGTCCGATCGGCAGGTATCGACCACGACAGAACAATCACGTCAGGTTGACCACGGCAGAACGACCATGACATGTGGACCATGGCTAAACGACTACGGCATGTCAACTACGGCAGGTCGACCACAGCAGAACAACCACGACATGTCGACCATGACAGAACGACCTGTAACATCCTGAAAAATTTAAATTTGAACAAAGGAATTTCTTGAATTATATTTGCAGTATATTTCGTTGGAATTTGGATTTTTGTGAGGTTTTCTTGAATTTGGATGAGATTTCAAATTTTTAAGAGTTCGCAATAGACAAACATTAGTAATGCCAAAAAGGGAATATGCAGATAATAGAAAACTAAAATTATAAACACAAATCTGAAAAGATGATCCAGAAAGGAATGAGGAAAATTTTTGGTTAAACATAAAGCCCTCATTTTTAAATAATGGCATGAATAACAAAGGAAGCAAATAAATTAAATGCTAAAAATAGTTAAAAATATTTTCTTAAGTCCAAAATGTCGCAGGAATTTCTGTGAATTTTTCCTGAATTTTTGGAGGTATTTTCATATTTTTCTGACCTTATTGGATTTTCTGGCAGTTTCTAAAAGCTAAAAATCAAATTAAAGAAATTAAAATCTCGACTCACCCTTCGGCCGCCACAGGCGGCGGGATCAACCCACGTCGCCGCCCCATCCCGCCTTCCCCTCCTCCCGGGCCGCCACCGTTAGCTCCCGATGCGCGGCGCGTCAACGCGCCCTCCATCGCGCGGCCCGATTCAGCGGCGCGCGCGCGCTCGCGTTCGCGGCTCTGCGGCGGGCCCGCTCGCTCTCCGCTCGTCCCTCGGCCGGTGGACGCGTCCGCACCGCGCCTCTCCCGGGCGACAGCCCCGTCTCTCGCTTCTTCCTCTGTCCGGTGGCCTCCCGCGCTCTTCTTCCTCCCGGCTTCTTCTCCACGCGCCGCGCGCTCGCACCACCTCCTCTCGCGTCTCCGCAGCAAATCCGTCTCTCTCTCTCACCCGCGGACAAGTTCGAAGAACCTCACCGCTCTCTCCCCACAAAATCTCGGAGGAGATTGAGTTCATCCCCGCCAGGCGTGAGCGGGCGGAGGCCGACGCCGCCTCGCGCGCGTCCCCTCTCCGGCTATAAAGCCCGCTGGGAGTCCTAACGGCGCCGCATTACTCCCTCCTCCCCTCCTTGCAACCAATTGAGCCGTAGTGCTCCAATCACCGCCGGCCCTCCTTCTTCCCCAACTCGCGCCGCCTCCCGCCGATTCCGGCCGCCTCGAGCACATCCCAGCTCCCGAGCTTGGGGGCAAGGCGGTCGACCCCCTCCTCCCTCGGGTCTCCCTTGGCCCGAGCATCGCTGGCGTCGACCACCTCCCTGGACCGCCGCCGTCCCACGCCGCCGGCCCGCCACCGTGCCCCTCCTTCCTCGCCGACTGCACCAGAAGATTCACCAGCACACGAGGATTATAAATCACGAAGCCTCCGAACCCCTCCGGCCGTCCCGCGCGCGGCGACGCCGCCTCGACTCCTCTGCCCGACCGCCTCCCGGAGCTACCTCAAAAGGGTAAGCCGCCCTTATGGGGTAGGCAAAGCCTCCCCGCCCACTTGGTTACCAGCGCTCGTTCTCTTCCCTCCTCACTCCCGCGGCGCGCGTTCGAACCCCCGGCTCCGCGCGTAGCGGTCGAGTTTCTTTTAATTTTTGCGCTGACAGGTGGGCCCCACATGTCAGCCACTGCAGACAGAGCCGTTCGCTGACCGCTGGGCCCCACTGGTCAGTGGCACATCTGCACCCAGCCATGCTGACAGGTGGACCCCATGAACAGTAACCGGACCCACATGTCAATAGCACAGAACGTAAATAAAAAGGAAAATTAAAAATAAATCTGAAAATGCCAGTGGGACCCACTGTCAGAAATTTGAGAATATTTGGAATAAACTGAACTGAGAACTTCAAATAATCATAACTTATTCATTTTAACTCCAAATCAAATGGGACAAAATTCTAAATTCATCTAAAATCAAGATCTGTCCAATGGAACTGAAATCATAATTTTTAGAGTTCATATGAATTTCTGGTGATCTTTTGAGTGATTGATTGCTTTTCTTTTATTTGGGTATTTATACGATTAAATAGCATACTGAAGCTCGGGAGGAAGAATTCGAGGCAGCAGCACTAGGAGATCCGGATAATCCAGCACCACCACCACTGTAACTTGGGTAGTCAATACTTTGATCATGTTGAACCTACATTTACGCAAATTACTTTGTTCTAAATTAACAAATTGCATTGCTGTTATTTTATGCAAATGCATGCTAAATTTGATATTCTAGTTATATGCCGTTGTTTACCTTGAATAATATTACCCCCTCCTTTGAGTATTTGAATGTGTGAACCTTGTCGCCCTAGCAAAAATATAATGGTAACATTTCGAAAATAAGTCCGTAACCATATGCCATGCTTAGCATTGAATAGGAATCCGGGGCAAGAAATTGCCCCGAGCATCACATTTATTCATGAGAAAATTTGTTCGGGCAGTCATGGTGGTAATGACTGATAAATGATGGATATGATTATCGTATGTTTCCAAAAACCCCAACATGCTTTAAAATCTGGGCGGATGGGTTCGATGGTGTGAGAGTGTGGTGCAGTGGATGCACAGTGTGGTGCGTGGAGGCACAAAGTGGATTAGTGGTAGACCGCCCGGATACCAATAAGGACCGAATCTTGTCATGTCAACCCGTATGCAAGTACAACCACAAGTCTGTAAATTACAACTTGGCTTAGTAGAATTACGGACCACGAAAGTCATCCTTCCAGAGGCGGTGTGAGGATGTGCAAGCGGCGATGCGTGTGACGGCTTGAATGGGACACCGGTGGGGTGAAGTTCTGCGTGGCGGGCTAGCGAGGGGTGGGAGCCACCGCTAGACGCGTTCGAAGGAGAACATCCCGCACAACGTATGGGACCCATCGCAAGTGGGAACGACCCATAGGGTGAAATGATGGAAGGCGCGAGGTACTTTGAGCAGTTCTTGTGATGGTCCGCTCAACCACATGACTAAGGAATCGTGTGGGGCAATGAGTTGATTGTCTCTTGTGGTGAAAGTGTACAAACTCTGCAGAGTCAAAACTATTCGAATAGCCGTGCTTACGGTCAAGGGCGAACATGGGAACTTAACCGGATATAGTTCTATTTCAAAATGCTTTGGGGATGGGAATGAAAAAGTGGAGGGCGAGTGTGAGGCCCTAGTTTGGAATTGTCCCGGTGTCGTCCCAGTGGTAAGTTAAGCGGCTATAACGTGAAGAAATTGCTATATGGCGCGATGCCATGTAATGGTGGATGGAATCGAATCACTATTATTCTGCATTCAACATATACGTGTGATCAAAATGCTAGGTCTTAGGAATTTTATATAATTGTATTCAAAAGCGCTCTTCGCAAAAATAAAATAAACTCGAGCCATCCTTTGATTAGCCATACATGTTATATCTGCATTCGTGTGTTGGCTCGCGAGCACGGGTCGGAGTGCTCACGCTCGCTGCGGCAAAAATCCGAAGCGAGGCGCAAGACCACTACGCCGAGGAAGCCCCGCTACGGAGGAGAAGAACGACGAAGAAACTAAGGCGTAGGATTCGTTGATGAAACATGGACAAGTGGACCTCCGCGTTGTGTGCACGTATGTTACTAGTTAGCTGGTGACATATAATGCACCAGTACCTTCGATCGCTTGCACGTGGATTTGGGTTTACTTTTGTTATAATTCCGTGCGTGTTTGTAATAATGACATTTGGCCTAGTCGGCCCTTTGTAAACTCTATCACCCGACGTGGTGTATTTCGGTTTATGTAATATAATGGTTGCTTATGCGATGTATGAAATGATTCACAATGTACTGTGTGCACTAACTCATCGATCCGAGGATTAGTGCAGTGAAACACAGTAAGATTCGGATTGAAAAATCCGGGTCTGACACGACCACAGCTGAACGACCACGGCAGAATGACCACAGATGATCGGAGCTACAGTGAACCGGTCGGAGCTACAGTGAACTGATTGGAACTACAGTGAATCGATCGTTGGTTGTAGCTTCAGCACCTGGTCAATGGTCTTTGCTATAATATCCGGTTGATAGCTATAGTACCTGGTCGATACTCAGTGATTGGTTGTTGGTGCTACAGTACCTGATCGATACTCGGTAGTCAATGGTCAGTAGCTACAGTACCTAGTCGGTGATCGGTAGCTGTAGAATTTGTGATCGGTAGTTGTAAACTTCACGATCTGCTGTTGTAGTCGTAGGCTTCGCGATATCTTGTCATATATTTTGCGATCGATTGCCGTAGGCTTCACGGTCGGTACTTGTAGGTTTTGAATGCTCTAATTCTTGTGATCTTCAAGTACCTCGAGTACTCGTGTGTGTTGGGCCAGCGGTCCGACTGGCCTAGGCATGGCGGTCTGACTGGTTTTACTAAGTGGTCTAAGGTTGATTTATGAAGAACGTGGAAATTGCAATCATGGATGATCTGATTCATAGTTATTGATGGTTAAGGTTGTGGTTTGTGTGTAGACTAATATTGGTCAAGTTGGAAAGAACTTGTGTCGGGAAAAAAGTTTTTTGGTTTTTGCACGTATAGGTTGGGCGTGGAGATGGTCATGATCGGTGACGAGGAGGACCAGGACTAGGATGGAGAAATCTAAGGTCTAGACGGTCGAGAATGTCACGAGGTGGTCGGGTTCATATTGGAGTACTCAGAGATCAAAGGTGGATAATGCATAGAGAAGCTACAGGAGGTTCAGTCGTGGAGGCTTCGACATGTGAGGTTGATGCATACAAAATCTATGGGAGGTGCGATTTTGAAGACTTCAACATGTGTTGAATTGAAAGAGTTATGGAAGGAGTCTATAATTGGGAAGGTTTAGAGATTTTGATAAATCCGTATTTGGAAGGGTTTCGGGTCTCTTGATTTTCGGAACGGATAGAGTTTGGTGTCCGTGTTTGATGAGAACACAGTTTGGGACGTTAGCCTATAAAAGCAGAGAGATCCTAAAGCTTAACACAAGGTTTTTGCGGAGTAGATTGAAGATGCTTTAGTTTTGGCTAGGCTTTTAGGGGTATTTGTGGTGACACTTTGTAAATTCATGAAAATCCAGCAATAAGCATCATTTTAAATTAATCTGGTTCTTGATTTACTCAAAAAGTGCTGGTGATTGTAGTTGGGTTGAAGTTTACGACAATGTGCAAAGGTGTCAAATCGCTGCCAGGAAAACAGAGAAAATATGAGTACTCGAAGGCGCAAGTTTTTCAAAGGCACCACCTGAGCACCGACCGTAGACTGCTGGCCAGTCCTTCAACCGTGGCTTCGACCACAGCACCGAGCAGGCCTTCAACCACGCCTTCCGCGTGTGAGTTCGACCATGGCACTAACGACCATGTACAAATCATCATGATTAATTCTAATACAGGTTGGATTCGCTCTCAAAAGTGTTTGACGAGGGCATAACCAAGCGCGAAGATCTTTTCATCACCTCCAAACTCTGGTCAGTCGACTCTTGCGTTGCAATTGCAGTAATCTTGGAACATTACTGAAGGACATACAACATCTTGGAACTTTTTGTAGGAGCACTAACCATGCACCAGAGGACGTCCCGGTTGCACTGGACGGCACACTGAAGGACTTGCAAACTGACTACGTGGATCTTTACCTTGTAAGCATGCAGTGCGTACGAGATGCATGTACCATTTTGTTACAGGTTTTTTTTACTGTTTTAGCCTTGCGTCTTAAGATGCTACCACCGTTCGTCAGATCCATTGGCCAGTAAGAATGAAGAAAGGCTCCAGCTTTGGCGCGGAAAACGTCATTCCATCAGATATACCGGCAACATGGACGGCGATGGAGAAGCTGTATGAGTCCGGCAAAGCTCGCGCCATTGGTGTCAACAATTTTTCAAGCAAAAAACTGGAGGACCTGCTCACCATCGCACGCGTACCGCCGGCCGTCGACCATGTTGTCTCTGGACTCTAGCACCCACCCCACCAGATCTAATCAGATTTACTCTCTGATCCTTAGGTCTTAAATAGACTACGCACCAGGTTCACTTCCCACGGACTGCCCGCAAGATGTTAAGTGTCTGGGCTCTGATACCACTTGTTGTCTCCGGACTCTGGCATCCCGCTAGATCTAACCAAGTTCACTCCCTAGTCCCCATGCCTTAAATCGGTTGCGCACCTGAGCCTACGGGTTGCCCGCAAGCAAGCTCTTTAAGCAATAATTTTATAAGTGGTATTGAGTCTTTTCTCCCAAAAGACTAGTCCAATGAATAGAGACTCTCTTATATTTATAAGTTGTATTTTTTTCTTTTTCGCAATTCATATGGGATTATTCCTAATCGACCAGGTGGAATGCCATCCCGTGTGGCAGCAGACCAAGCTCCGCAAGCTTTGTGAGTCTAAGGGATACATCTCACGGTACGTTCAGCAGCTAGCCCAAACTATCTGTCAGAATCTTAAGCCCGTCCAATCCAAACATGCTATTATCGAACTTTTTCAGTGTACTCTAGACTTACTAGTAGTGCTCAAAGGCTCTTCATTATCTTGTGTGGCAGGCGTATTCGCCACTGGGCTCACCGGGGACAACGAACACAGGCAACGTGCTCGAGCACCCGATCGTCGTCTCGACGGCGGAGAAGATGGGCAAGACGCCGGCGCAGGTGGCTCTAGGTGGGGGGGGGGGGGGGGTTCAGATGGGGCACAGCGTGCTCCCGAAGAGCACCAACGAGGAAAGGATCAAGGCGAACCTTGATGTCTACGACTGGTCCATTCCGGACGACTTGTTCGCGAAGTTCTCTGAAATCGAACAGGCAAGTGGGCAGCAGCAACAGATGCTGAAAACTGCAGCTGTTGACGAAGTTTTAACCTTTATTGTTGATGATCTTGTCACGATGGTATCGACTTTCTTGCGAATCTCTGTTGGTGATTGTGATTTGCGGGTGAAGTTAATCCGAGGAGCCTTTTGGATTCACCCGGAAGGCGTCTACAAATCCATCAAAGAGGTTTGGGATGGCGAAATAATCTGAACAACTGTCTGGGAGCTGTTCTTTGAGCACATCTCAACTGTGAGAGATATAATAAAGGCCCCGTTTGGCACAGCTCTAGCTCCGAGATCTATGCTGGATCTGTAGTTTGTTGATTAAATTAAAATGATTTAAATATTTTTATTTAATATATAATATAAATGAAATGAGTCATGTAAATGCACTTAACATGCCTGCAACTCTAGATCAGGATTTTCTAGAGCTATAGATGACCAGCTCTAGGAAATCTACAGATTTCCTAGAGCTAGAGCTCTGCCAAACGGGGCCAAAGTGTACGTCTAATCAGTAGTCGAGTAGCTTGCATTTTGTTGGTAGTGTTAGAAATTGACCTATTTAATTATGGTCTATTTTTTTAATTTTAAAGTATGTATGATTTAGTACCATATTGCTAAGAAAATGTGAGAAATACCGATTTATAAGGTGGAGTCATCACCACTCCTTGAATATGGATAGAGATGGTATGAGGAGGGTTCTGTCTAATCACATGCGCATGTGCATGCGTCACCACTCCTTGAATATGGATAGAGATGGTATGAGGAGGGTTCTGTCTCTAGTCACACGCGCGCGCGCATGCACACGCGCGTATTCGCGTGAAAATCGCGCCACTTAGCAGACCAAGTCCATCTTTATTTTTTTGCTAAACTCTGCACCTCTCTGTGTGTGTGTGTGTTTGAATGAGATTCAAACGTTTGAATTTGAGGCTTTACTGGGGTTTTGATGATAGACAGTTACTACTGGATAAATGACTAGTTGAATGTGTCAGTCACCAGTGGATAAATGACTATTTTAATCATGTCAGTTATCAGTCTGTTTATATATGCCTGGAGACGTCCAGAGTGTAAAGAAGAATCCTACTGCCTCCATTTTTCCTTCTCTGCGATTTTATGCTCAAGTACTGTGCTGTCTGAGGCTCGTCGACCTTTCTTCCCGTCGTGCACCTGGAAGGAGGGAGAGCGGCTATCTCTGAACCGTTGCTGCAGAAAGTACCTGCATAGGGGCGGCAATAAGGTTTCTGGACAACGCATCTGCGCAACCGCTCACTGCACTGCGTCATCTACGTTCTGCACTGCGTCAAGTCTGCGCGGCTTCCTGTTCTTCATCAGGCTAACAAGTAAGTCGTTCGCGCGCACGTTCGACTTGGTTACTATATTCTTTCTTGAGTATATTCATGAGTAGCCTACTGTAGTTGTGAGTTTTGCATCATTAATGTATTGTTTTTGTCTCCTAATAAAATTTGGAATTAAAATATTGTCTTACTTTACAACAGGTAGTGGCATATATGTTTGCAAGAACTGAAATCCAGAATCGTCCCTGGTGAACTAGCAGTGCGGATGCAGCCTACAGTAAGACATTCAGAGTTTGTCATGCAGACTCATGAAGTAGTTTTCGCTCTGTACCCAGTGGATATGTGGAAGGGGAAGGCTATTCCCCAAGTCCGGTTGTCACATCTACAATGCAATCTCATTGATCAATGAAAGTCTGTCCCTCGTCTTGTTTTGCTAAGAAAGAATCATACCTATATTTAGTGGCGGATCCAGGATTTTATCAAAGGGTATGCCGCACCAAAATTTTTATATGCAATTCGGTAAAATCATTTGCCAATTCGGTACATAATTGTAAATTTTGTACCGTAATTCAGTATATAGGCACTAAATAATATGATAAGTCTTAAATTCAAGGATTAATTTAGAAACTTGCACAAATTACATATAAATAGTTCAAACACTATACTAATAGTCTCAAATATACATAAAAAACTTACAATACTACTTATCTGACTTTTTTAGCCTACGCTTTCTAAAGGACATGAAAGTCTTGAAAGTACACTAGGGCGGGCGGTGGTCTCATCCGAAACAAAAAAAAATCACAAGAAATGACATCGCTCTCATCCATCGAGAGACCTGACGATTTCCTGATTGATTCATCCGAAACAAAAAAAAATCACAAGAAATCATACTTAGTTGCCTCACCCGACTTTGCTCATCGTTTTTGTCTCTAGAGGGCCCCCGTCGAACACCCCCATGAGCAAATTAGCCTGCAATGTGAACAGTGAACAAGGATCGATCAAACTCGGGCCGCAGGCATACAAAATCGTACTGACAACAAAAACTAGAGAATATTTTTCTCTTGATTAACTGGCACAATGTCGCTAGCCAAAACAATAGCTATCCTGTAACCTAAGTAGACTAGACATTTCCTCATATTAACATACAAAGGTGCAAGTGCAACAATGCTGAAGCGTTCGGCAGGCGAGGCAAAGCCGCGAAGGGATCGAGCCGCACGTCACGTGCCTGGTACTTCGCTGGGTCCCACTGCCACAGGGTATGCCGGGGCCCACCCGGCATACCCTGTAGATACGCCACTGCCTATATTATACCCGGCGAGTTCGGCTCTCTCGAGTGTCCACGTCATCGTTTCGTGCTCGTCTGGCGCTCGGACGCAGCGTGTGCGAGGTGCCCCTCGGCGGATGGTATCGCACGGATTCGCTCGGCTCGCCGCCGTCCGTTCGTCGCGTGTCGTCTCCATCTGCTCGTTCGCGTGTCGCGTTGGGTTCTTTGTTGGGTCGACGTGTGTGTTCGGCGGCGCTTCGGGATGGTCCTGAGCATGGCGGATTTCGCCAGGGAGTTTGTTTCGCCTTTCCCTGCCTGTGCTGCGTCCGTGTTGTAGTTTTGGTTTCAATCTCTGCGATAAGCGCGCCGCCGGATCGATCGAGGGAGGCACAGCGAGGAGGGAGAGAGAGATCAAGGAGCAGCTGGGGGCGACATGAAGAAGTGCACGTCAGAGCTGGAGCTGGAAGCCTTCATCCGCGACACCGTCGAGCAGAAGCCCGGGGGGCACGCCGGCCTACACGCTTTATTAAGCCGATTAATGGTATGCTCTCGGTTTCTCCGCTCCTCTCGCCTCGCCTCTCCGACCGCCTCTTCGCCAAACCCCTTGAAAACCCTCCTCCTCTCCATGCGCCGTCTCCGCTCGCCGGCGACAGCGGCGGCCGCCATCGCCGCCGCGGCGGCGCGCCGCCGACGTCGCCTATGCCGACGGCGTCTCCTTCTTCGCCGCCATCCGCCCCTCCCCCCCGCCGCGCGTCTGGCTCCAAGCCTCCAACGTGTTCGACCCGAGTCTGCGGGCGCGGGGCCATTGCGCTGCGGAAGATCAACACTCGACGTCGCCAAGCGCAAGGTGTTTGCTCTTTTGCCCTAACCAGGATTGTCCATCCTGACGCCCTTCTTGTGGTTGGTTGTTTGTTTGGCTCCAGCTGTTTGATCCGATGTGGAAGTAGGAGGAGACGCGCCTCGCGGAGGTGGCGGCCGACAAGGTCCAGTTCGCCATCAACTAGATGCTTAGGGCAATCGTGAGTTATTGATGCCTTTGCCCCTTCGTTGATGCAAATAGTGTTCAATGTGGTAGTCGGGACATGCCCGGTGCCAGAGGATTTGTTTGTTCACGCAACTCCAATGCTAAACTACTGGAATTGAATTTACCTAACACTAATTTGTCGAACTTTCTCTTGCTTGAGTGTGAGTTCATGACTTTTCTAGAATCAAGAGCATCAGACTTTATCACCATTAATTGGCTTAATAAAACATACCTATTACCAGTCTCACATCAAATACCCTGATACAAGTGGATGCTAAATTCTAAGCGCGGAGAGAGAGAGAGAGTCATCTTTTGGTGGGTTAGCATAAGGACTTAACATTCTCATGATAAGGTTAGGACATCACCTGGTGAAGTACCCTATTCGAATCGCATAACTCATCACTACGCAATCTTCAACGGCATGAGGCAATGAAGCTCAAGGTTGCTTATACTAACTAGAAGACGAAGCAGAGAAGTACCGCTATACCTAACATTGCTTGAGACCATCACGTGCATGAATCATAATTGATGGCTTGATTAAGTTTGCTTTTTTATGAAGTTTGCTTTTTATTTTGTCGGCGAAGCGTAACACCCTCGACGGAGCGTTCTCAATCATGAATGGCTCCCAGAACCTCGACCTCGCACGGCATCCCGATCTCCACGACAATCGAATCGCAATCATCAATCTGCGGTATCGCCTCACATACTTCTTCCTCTTCCACAATTCAATTTCATCAGTTCATAGGAATGCGATTACAAGAAGATTTCAGTGCCGTGTGTGTGGTGCCATGATTTAATCTTTGGTATCGCATAATCGAACCGCATGTGATTTAGATTTTCGGCAGATGGAGGTTTGGGCACTTAATCCTTGAATTTAAGACTTATCATATTATTTAGTGCCTGTATACCGAATTACAGTGCAAATATTATAATTATTTACCGAATTGGCAAATTGTTTTACCGAATTGCATATGAAAATTTTTGTGCGGCATACCCTTTGGTAAAATCCTAGGTCCGCCACTGGTGTTGCGCTTCGTGGTCAGCATTCCAGTGCGCCTTCGTTTTGCTTCGTCTTGGTTAGGTTCTGCGCATTCGCTTAATTACTATTTTGTTTACTGATTTCGTTCTTTTCTGCTGTTGCTTATTCTTTTGTGCTGCTGCTTACGAATGGATGGTTCGCTTTTTCTGGTGCTTTCTTGCTTACGGATGGATGGTTTCCCCTTTTCCGTGCTGTGTTTACTATTTTCTTTCTTATTTTTGTCTTGCTGCATCCGGTTTGCTTGCTGCTTTTTTTACATGTTTACTGTTGGTGCCTTATGTTTCTTCTCTTTACTGCATACGGTAATTCGCTTTGGTTACTACTTTGTTTATATGTATGTTTACTCTGTTTTGTCTTGTCGCTTCTTCGTCATTGTTTTCACAATGCAGGATCGTTCTAGGTTGGATCATCGTCAGTTATTTTGGTCATGTTGCGTGCCATTTAAGGATCGTGGATTCTACTTGGTTCTGCTTAAACGTCAGCCTTGCCTTATCGTCGCTGATTTTCGTTGTGGCAATAATTACTCTTTTTACGCTATAGTACCTGATGTGCTATTTATATTTCATTGTTATTGCAATATTCTTATTGTTTGTTTTTATTATTTTCTGAGATTTTGTTGTTCTATCGTTTACGCATGTGCCTGTTTGTGCATCATATACAACGCTTTTTTTTCTTGCTTACATTTCTTGATGCTTTCTTAGTTATGCTATTCGGTGCTGATCTCCCTAAGGCACTCGGACGCCCTGCAGTCTCCTTACCTTTCTGCTGAGATTTCCAACCACTCTTTTTTTTGCCACTTCGTTCCTCACTCCAATCACCATGATTGCAGCTTCCTACGGCAACACGCTGATTTTGACAGTTACTATTCCGTGCTCAAAACACCCTTTTTAACCACATTCTCTTCCTTAGGGCGTCTCCAACAGCTGGCTATTTAGTTAGCTAGATCTGATGTGGCAAGGAAAAAGTAGGAGAGAGAGAATAGTCACTAGCGACGAGCAAATAGCTGATCTATTTCACGTAGTCCAAGAATATGAGAGAGGAGCATGTGGGTCCAACAGTATAAAATAGTCTTTGTTTTTATCTCTCACCTCCACGTCAGCTGACTATATAGCTAGTACTAGCTATTACCATTGCGGACGCCCTTATAACCTGATCGAAATCCCTTCCAACCACATTCAACTCTTTGCAATGTAACCACTACGCCTTTCCACCGCTTACACCAAAGTCGAAACCACCTCCGGATACTCACGACGTCATTGAAGCCATTTCCAGCTACGCTCAGCTCTTATACATTAATCAATTCTCTACACAAATTACATTGCGCGGTGTGTCGCCGCGCATTCGCAGCTAGTTGAAATTGTTCGCGTAAAGTTTGGCGTCGGTTGCATCTAGCTGATGTTTTACTTGATTCTGTACAAGAAATTGATGGCCCTTCAGAGAGAGAGAGAGAGAGAGAGAGAGAGAGAGAGAAAGAGAGAGATTATTCATTGCACTTGGGCTAGCACTTGGCCCATTGGCAGCCCGGCCTAACGCAGTACACGCAGGTCGCAGCGAACTGCCGACCGGGTGGCGGCACAAGTGGCACACCGCCCACGTGTTTCCCCTCTAGGGCCAACGGCCAACATGCAGCTGGTGCCGTCTGCCGTGGTGCATGGGTCTCATACTTCTGTCTTTATGTGTGCATCCTTTAAAAACAATCGGCCTATTCGCATTTCATAGTATAGTCCTCCTGGCTAGATTTGATGACCTAAAAAGTCCGCTGCATGGACCCACATCTTGATGGAATTCTACAACGATGCCTTATCAGCATACATTGAATGCAACCGAACCTCTATGCCATGATACTTCCATGATGATTTGTGCTCGTCCTACGCAGTAAAACCCTCAGCGTCAAACCTGTTCTATTCATGCGGGATGGGAGCTTTATCCTCATTGGAACTGTCATCGTCGTCTTCCTATGCAGTTTCCTCATCAGCCCACTCCATCTGGTCATCCCTCTTCATTTGATGCACTATATACTTCATATGCTCCCCTTCATCAGCCTGTCCTGTAGACTCAGCACGCTATGACCCTTCTTCCTCTCCTCTATCTACCGTATCGGCCTCGTCACGAGTAACTTCCTTTGTAACCTCTTTGACACCGGCCTCCGGATCCTCCTTTTCACGAACATTGTTGGGCGCCCAAGTTGCTCACACCACCAGCATGATAGCCACTGGCAGAGTCTTGTACAACTTTTATTGGGCTTAGTTTTACAAGCAGTATGGACTCGTATCCACGGCACCAGCAGCCTTCCACAAAGACCTTCCACACAGTAGTGCGTATCAATGGTCTCAACTCCTATCTAATGTGCATGGGAGATCAGCTCCAAAGCCCTTATATGATGACGTTGCACACCTAACGGTCCATATGATGACGTTGCACACCTAACGGTCCAAGGAGAAACTACGGGTGAGCCAGTACATCACATCTGTGATTCAAGCATTTTCGCCGTTCAGGTGTACCAGAGTGGCTTGCACAAAATTGCTCAAGTTAACACCGTTTGGACCTTCTTGAACAGTGCCGATACCGTAATGCATTTTCAATGTACAGGATATCAGCATTGCTGATGTCTGCCTGCAAATATTTTCAATGTGGTACTGGTCAAATCGCATCGCACAATATGGAACTACTGTATACTGTAATTTACATTTCCATGACCGTTCACTTATCTTGAACTTCTACAGTACCCTCATAGTATAACCCCTCATTTGCACCGTCAACGCTCTCTATCCTCTGCCCCAATACGCATCAACTCTCTATCTTCTCCCACGCACATCGATACCGCTCTTCTCTCACTTCTCGAGCTCTCTGCTACTATGAATTTTTCCTAATGGGTTTCGACAATTTATATAACATAATGATTTAAATGCCAATATGCTAGTTCTAACGGTACACATGCATTCTCAATGTACTAATGACATTACATTCGTTTATAATAAATTATAAATGTTATCTAATAATGTTTTGCACGAAGCGAACTATTTACTTTGTGCAAAAATATTGACTAAATTTTCTATGAATACAATCATGTGCGGATGCTAATTTTGTACATATACTAGTTTTATATACTATATTGACTAATTTTTCTACAATTAGAATTTTCTATAGATACTAAACCCTACAACTATAATTTTCTACGGACGCTAGATTTTTATAACTATAATGACTATTTTTTTTACAACTACAATATTTACTAAATTTTCTACAACTATAATTTTCTACGGATGCTAATTTTCCATCACTATTTCGATTAACTTTTTTACAACTATTTACTTCATAGCAAAGTTATACAACTGTAATTTTCTACGGATTCTACTTATACATTAAACAAACTATTTACTTCACACATTGACTAAAATATAAAAAAATATTTACCTCACAGAAGTAGCAGAACCTCTCCTCTCTTCTCTTCTCTTGTTTCTTTCTCTTCTCTCCTCGCGCACGCACTATACTAAATCGGCCGCTTAACCAGGGGCTCGGCTGAGCGGTAGAATATATATCGCATCTAATCACTGAATGGTTGCAACTAGACACTACAGTCGCCTAACAGTTGGGCGATAGCATCCAGTCGCCTCACCGTTCGGTGACTGCAATTATGTCACTCAACAGTCCACCGACTGCATTTGTGTCGCGCGGCCGTTGGGCGACTGGAGCTCATTCCTGTAAAAAAAATTTGTGTGGGTATATTTCTGTAATTTTGAATAAAAAATGATTATTTTTTTAAAAAACAATTCGTAACATGATACCATCACTGTTATGTTCCATGCCTCACCCTCCGCTGCCTCCTTCCCCACTTCATGTTCTCCGCACCTGCCCCTCCTCGTTGGAGCTCTGCATCGTGCCGCCATCTGCCTCGAGCAGTGGCGAAGCCACGTTGAACCATCGGGGTCCGACGACACCGAAATTTGCCGTAACCCAAGATAGCAATAGATTTTTGCCGCTCGACCCCACCAAATTTTGGCGAGACCCAGTGGCCCAATGGAAGCTGCGATCTGCGATCGGCTCGGCCAACCAACGATTCGCGATCCATGTGTTCAGCCCATCCGATCCAATGATCCATCAAAGCCACGTACGTTAATTGGAGAAGGCCAAACGTTGCCTTGCTGCTTGGTTCCGATCTAGCATCAGCCGTCAGGTGCCTACCCTTTCGTATCTAAAGTATCGCAATTCGCAAAACTCGTGTGCCGGCCGCCGACGTCGCCCCTAGCGCCGGCAAGCTGACCAAGGCGAGGCGCCAATCGGTTGTCATCTAGTGATCTAGATAAGACAAGGTACTCCTCAAATACCCAATTATGTAGTTTGCAATTAAAGATCAAGTTCAAGTCTGTATTTTGAGTTCTTAGGGTTTTTTTCCCAGCTATACAATACAATCCGAACCTGGATTCTCAGAAAGCAGTGGTCAAGAACGGTCTCTTTTATTCCAGCAAGATGCCAGGTATCTATCTGGTATTAGCAATGGATTTATGAATGATTGTATCATATGCTTCGTCGAACCGGAATTTCTATCCAAAATTCCTATCGAAGATGTGATAGTTCGCTTTCATAAGATGGAGGATCGTAGTCGTAGAGGGAAACTGTAAGAGGTAACCACTCTTGCAAAACCTTATTTTGGTACAATATGCATTGTTATATTATGAACTTGATATTATGCATGGTATTATATTATTGGACCCTAAAAATTAGCACTTAGTAGTGTCAGTACCGACCCCGGCTGGCAATTTTTCTGGCTTCGCCGCTGGCCTCGAGGCTGCGTGTCCCTGCGTGCGGAGGCTGGCCAGAATACCAGGTCCTTCGCCTGCCCGTCGCTGCCTCCATGAGCAGATGCCGGGATTCTTGCGCGCCATTGTGGCATGTCGCCCCGCGGCAGCTGTAAGGTTTGGTTACCTTCACTTGTTCCACCAAGTCTCCATCTTGTTCTGTAGCAGCAGCGGTAGCTAATATTTAGTGGGCTCCTTGTGCTCTTCTAAAAGACGGGCCCTTTCTAGATGATTTCGGTTAATTATCAATGACAATAAGTATTGCAGCAATTTTACAAATATTTTTGTTCCTACGGAGTTGCTGCTTGTTACATTCCCTCTCAAAATATCACGGATGAGCACTGGATTCAGAGTATATTACAGACTTCAAAGGAGAACAGCACAATATTTGGGGGTCTGGGAGAAGAGGAGCAGAAGGGATTCAGAAGAAGGGAAAGGGGGAAAAGCAATAGAGTCCTAAGCCGATTACAGATTCGATACCCCCCACCTGTCCAGCGATGCCATACAAGTAAGGGAAAATTTGTTCAGTAGCATTGAAAGTTGAGTGCTTTCGGAAAATACCACCAAAAAAACTGGGATCCAAAAATTACCACCAAAAGATGCAAATTGCTTCGGGATTTACCACTCCGGACCAAAATACCCTTAACCCCTCCGCTCCTCCTCCTCCGCCGCCACCTCCCTGCCCATCTCCCTCCCCTTCCTCGTCCTGCGCCGCCCCGGCCGCCTCCCTCTTCGCCGCCGGCCTCCTCGCCCCCGCCTCCCCGCTCCTCTCCCTCCTCCCCGCTCCCCTTCCTCTCCCTCCTCCTCGCCCTCCGCGGATGAGACGAGGCGGGCGCTCCCTGCCCCTCCCCTTCCTCTCCTCCTGCGCCGCCCCGCCGCCTCCCTCTTCGCCGCCGGCCTCCCCGCCTCCTCCCTCCTCACGCCGCTCGCCTCCTCCCTCTCCGCGCACCCCATCCCCGCCGCCGTTGCCTACCTCCGCCTCCTCCTCGCCCCCGCCTCCCCGCTGCTCTCCCTCTTCTCCCCGCTCCCCTTCCTCTCCCTCCTCCTCGCCCTCCACGGGCCCCGTCCCTGCTGTTCTCCGTCGCAGCCGTCCGCCGCCCGTCGCGGCTCTTCTTCGTCGTCGCAGCTCCTCCAGCCGCCGTCCTCCGCCCGTCGCGGATCTTCATCTTCAGGCGCCCGTGGCCGCCCGGATCTCCAATCCTCCGCTCGGATCTCCACCGTCCGCTCGGGGTCGGCGCCGGATCCGCCTCGCCTCGTCCGTCCGAGGTCGCCGGATCCGCCTCGTCTCGTCCGCCTGGGTCGCCGGATCCGCCTCGCCCACCTCGTCTCATTCGCGGAGGGCGAGGAGGAGGGAGAGGAAGGGGAGCGGGGAGGAGGGAGAGGAGCGGGGAGGCGGGGGCGAGGAGGAGGCGGGGAGGCCGGCGGCGAAGAGGGAGGCGGCCGGGGCGGCGCAGGAGGAGAGGAAGGGGAGGGAGAGGGGCAGGGAGGTGGCGGCGGAGGAGGAGGAGCGGAAGGGTAAGGGTATTTTGGTCCGGAGTGGTAAATCCTGAAGCGATTTGCATCTTTTGGTGGTAATTTCCGGACCTCAGTTTTTTTGGTGGTATTTTCCGAAAGCACTCAACTTTCAGTGCTATTGAACAAATTTTCCCTACAAGTAATACTGCTTTCCCAAACCGGCCGATGCAAACACTGAAGCTTACTGGGCTTAATGGTCATACGACACGATCATCTTTAGAACACTTGCTGCTGGGCTTTTTCTCCTGCATACTATACTGACAGATCTACTCATATACTCCTTTGCTGGAACCGCTACAGTAGAAGCATCCACAGGTAATGTAACATTCCTGCCCCTTTTGACTGGCTTGTCCCCAAGCCAAAGCATCAGGAAAACAATGTGTCAACTCCTCATAATCCTCCTAGGTAGCATTGGTAGGGGACTTACCTGACCACTGCACCAAAACTTGGGTAGAAGCTGTGGTGCCATTTTGTCAGAGGCGACTGTCCAGAATTTTGATCGGTACTTGTTCATGCTCCAGGTCTGGTAATTTCAGTTGCACCGCTTCCCCAGATGACAACACATGCTTCAATTGTGATACATGTATCACCGAATGTATTCTGTAGGTCGGCGGTAGCTTGAGCTTATATGTGACTGCTCCAATTCTTGCTTCCACCTGAAAAGGGCCAAAGTAACGAAAAGTGAGTTTGTGGTTAGCTCTTGACGCCACCGATGTCTGGGCATATGGCTGTAGCTTTAAGTACACCCAGTCACCTATAGAAAACATGTGTTCTGATCTTTTGGTATCCGCCTGTGCCTTCATGCACTGGTTGGCGTGGTTCAGATGTTGCTGCAATAATTCAGCAAACCAAGTCACAAGGTCTGATACTGCATAGGCTAAAGGATTTACTGTCCCAAAATGTCTGGGCCCCCCCGCAGCTGGTGTAGGCAACGAAGCTTCTCATTTGCCTACGTCCGCGTCGGGTTCATGGTGCCCATCACCCTCGTTGCCTACGTCGCTCGCGGGCTCCTTGTCACCAGTCATGCCATGGTCGGCCTCCGTCCCCAGGTCGGAGTTTGTGTACTCCGCCAAGTCAGAGCCAGTAACCGTCGGGGCCTCAACCCCGGCGGATCCTTCCAGAAGAGCGGTCGTCGATCCTGGTTGGGCGGCAGGTGACCGGGCCCTTCGGTGAGGAGGAGAGGCCTCCCCCTTGTTGTTGCCATCCCGGGTGTGACCTCGGCCAATGGTTGGCACGAGACGCTCCAGCACAAGGATGCCGAGAGCTTTGCACACGCGGTTGATCCGCCCGATGTTTGCCGTCACCGCGTCCCGGAGACTGTGCTCCTTGGCCACATACGGCCCAAGGAACACTGTCGTGGCACAATCCGTGTCCTCAAGGAGAAGTTCTGCCAATAAAAAAGGGGGGGTTCAAACTACAACCTATAGTGATCACTTCGTGCGCAATAGGTGTGATCGAAGACTCACTTGGATTGGTAGGCCTCGACAGCAAAGCCACCGTCGGACGAATGCCATCGTCGCGGACGGGGCTGGATTGGATGTGCCATTACCGGGCAAGCGAGGCCACGCCGTACATCAAGTACTCCACGAGGTCCCGCATATTGAATCAGAGGGCGACCCCCACCAGCCTCCGCGCCCGTTGCTCGTCGTTGCGGTCGAGGGCCACCGAAGGGGAGGTGCTGAACTCCATTGTGCGACCTGTCCACTTCAAGCTGCTTCCGCTCGCCATGCGGTGGTAGAACCACCGCCACATCCAGTTTGACTCCCATTTAGTCCGAGTCAAGTTCACAGGGAACAACTTCGTACATGACAAGCGCAGCACAAAGTTGATGCTCCCGAAGTTCGAGTACTCCCCTCCGTCCAGCTTCTTCGGCTGGCATCGCGAGTCGTGGAGGAAAGTGAATAGAGGGGCACTAGGCCAAACCGTCTCCGTTCACGATGCCCAGCAGTAAACTACCAGGCACACCAACGCGTTCGGAGTTAGGTGTGCCAGCTCCAACCCGTAGGTCTTCAGCACCTCACCGACGAACATGGCAGAGGGGAATCAAAGTCCAACTTCCAGATACGCCACGGAGACCACCGCTTCCAACTCCGTGGGATGCGGCTCCGTCTCATCAGTGGAGGGTAGACGAACCGCACTACGGTCCAAAAGCTTCCTCTCATGCAGAAGAGACCGGATGGTCTCCCCAGTCACCAGGCTCTGCCCCAGTACATTTGAACAGATGCCGTTGAGCTTCCTCGCCGCGCTCCAGCGCTTGTTCACTAGTGAAGGGTCGCACTCGACCAGCTTGTACTCCATCTCCGTCGCTGACGCACTACACCAGCTAGAGGGGCTGTCGCGGCTCAACGACGCGACACCACTCGGCCGGCACAAACAATTGTCACCACAGGCCATCTCAGATACGGTCCTTCAGACGACGGCGAGCGGCAGACGACGACAGGCTCTCGGCACAACCTCTCATGGCATCGGTGGGCAAATGGGACTGGCGAGTCCATGGAAGTGCGGCGACGAACGGTGGCAAAAAGCGATTTGCACGGCAGTGGGGCACACGGGAGCAGTGGGCAAAAAGCGATGTTGTGGTAGCTAGTTAGGAGTGAGGGATAGCAACGCGACGGCGACCCCACTTTTAAACCATGTTCAGCTGCCCCACGATTGGGAAGCCCAACCGATGGAAACTAACGCCGCATGACCTCCCAACCACGCCCGCACACGTGTCCCACAACGCCACGAACTCACGCATGACCACGGTCAAACGCCGATTGACAACGCATGACACGCCAACAAAATTTCGTCGCGTGTCCTACTACGGTTGGACGCCGGTACGACTTCGGCTAGGCCGCGTCATCACTTCCCCCCGTACGGCCCATCACCGAATGCATCACAGGCTGCAGGGACGGAGGGGCCAAAGGGCTCGGTAGCATGGTTTTAGCTTGTGAAAAGCCCTTTACCGTGAGAGGCTCTTGTAGTAGGGGTGGCCCCCACCTGAGCTCATCCGGACTGTTAGGGAATTGTAAGGCCCAATAGGATATATGTAATGACCTGTATGCCCTTGGGGGAGGCGTATGATTGTAAGGGCAATGTTGTAATTGTGCTTTATGTGTGTGTGTGTGTGTGTGTATATATATATATATATATATGCCCCGCATAGGAAAAGGGGGCAAGCATTGTTCATCCATCTCAACACTCCACTACTCTTCTACTTCACTGTTTGGTCAGTAGCCACAACAATTTCATTTTTTTGTTGTTGGTTGGTATTGTAGAGTGTTCCACCAGTGGTACTGGTTTGGTTTATGAGGGAGTATCGGTCTGAATGGGCTGATTATAACTTTGATGCATATTCGGCTTTAGCACTGAAGACATGCTCATGTTTACTTTATGGGTTGCGGCATATGAGACTTTCTGGGAGCCATATCATCATGCCACTTGCTCACACAGTGGAGAATAAGGAAGTATATTCAAAGGTCTTTCCATGTAAAGTTGTATGACTTGCTAGGTGTTATTATCATGATTTAGTCACTATTGGAGATATTTCAAATTTTATGTTGCGCTGGAGGAGATCAACTAGGTCCTGGTTCCTGGACCAGGAGAAGTAGCCCATCTATGGCCATGACAACTTTGAGTCATTGTGGCCGAGCAATGCTGAGAAGTCCTCGTAGGAGGAGATCAACAAGACCAGGGAGCTCCATTGCAATGGTATCACCTCAAGGCATACCTGATAGATTCAGGGAAAAATGCAAGGTAATAAGTGTAAGAAACCTTGAAGTACAAATCTATTGCAATAGCTCATGGGACTTATATAGTACAATGAACGCAAACCCTAGAAAACAAGAAAAGATCTAAATACCCTTAACACCCCCTCAAATGTAAGGCATATGCAATAGCATTACATTTGAAAAGGGTTGACATTAAAATAGGAAAAATCCAAAATCCATGTCTTGAAGATGTCGTCAAAGCGTGAAGCTCTTGGAAAATTGTGTCGGAAAGATCGCCTCCCATCCGAAATCGTGTAGCAGCCCATAAAGCACAAAGTGCAAGAGCCGAGAAGGTAGAGGTAAGCGGGAACAAAGTCAACCACGGTAACATAATGAAGAAGATGTGGAAGGTGACACAAGTAGAGGGAGCTGTCAAATCAAGATGAAAAAGGAGATAGAAGAATAGCGGCACAGATCGAAACCCGAGACGACGGCGACGCAGTGCACAAGAAGCACAACGGAGGCACGATGCAGAAAAAGCGCAGCGGCCTTAGAAGTTTGGGGCAGCGGCTCAAAGAGAAGCAGCAGCATCATAAAGACTTCCACGATCTGCAGCGGCTCAAAGAGAAGAGCGGCGGCTACGGCTATGCAAAAGGAAGAAGATGACCACAATCATCCAAAAGGATGGAACGTGGCTAGCAAAGCAATCGGCTGACTGACAAGAAATTTATGGGCTCGCACGGTTTTAACAAATTGATAGAGAGATGGCAATGGACTTGAATCGACACAACGGAAGACGCAAAACATAAAAGACGATAGATACTAGTAGCAGCAATAG
Organism: Dendrocalamus sinicus; assembly: GCA_036346575.1. Lineage (NCBI taxonomy): Eukaryota > Viridiplantae > Streptophyta > Magnoliopsida > Poales > Poaceae > Dendrocalamus > Dendrocalamus sinicus. Next base: position 25,774,355 of record CM070653.1, on the reverse strand, counting down.
TACTACATATTCCCCTCTCTCTTCACCCCCTATCTCTCTCTCTGTCGGAGGTGGAAGGAGGCGGCAGCCGAAGGAGAGCCCGATGGTGGCGTGGAGCAGGGGTGCGCATGACGTCAGCTGGAGGTAGGGGCGGACACCGGCAACTGCTGGATCAAAGGCCGGCTGGGAGACGCGGCGACGGATGGGCGCACGCGCGTGGAGACAGGTCACACATGGGTGGCGGCGCGCCGAGCGGACGGTGGACATCGGTGGCGGCGGCTGGATTCGAGGCCGCCTGGGAGAGGCGTCGATGGACGAGTCTGGGGGGAGCCGAGACACTGCGCTCAGATCAGGCGAGAGGCGACCGGAAGGCGTCGTGGCACGGCTAATGCGATCAGGGGGAGTCGGATTCATGGTGGCGGTGGCCGGATCTGTGGCGACGGTTGCCAGATCTAAGGCGGCGGCCAGAACTGAGGCGGCGTCGTCGGATTTGAGGCGGCGGCGCCTCATCCGGGTGGGATCCGGCGGTGGCGGCCGAAAGGCAATAGCAGTGGTGACTAGATCTGCGCGGGGAGGGCCGCAGGCGGCCGGATTTGGCTTAGTCCGGCGGCATGGAGCACGAAGGAGATTGGAGGCTACCAGATCCGGGTGGAGAAAGATCGGCGGTGGCCGGATCCGAGGCGGACGCGAGCGCGGGCGACGGTGGTGCGCGAACGAGATGGCCGACGGCCGAGAGATGGCCACCCCTGGGAATGGAGATGCTCCACCTGGGGGCAGCGTAGCGGAATCGAGTCGGCCGGCGGCGGTGGTGGTGGCTAACCTTGCTCTGATACCATGTAAGAAACTAAGCGTAAATCTATTGCATTAGCCCATAGGGCTTATATAGTGCAATGGACACAAACCCTAAAAAATAGGAAAAAACCTAAATACCCTTAATAACAAGATCTTCCAGTTTTTTAATTGAATAGTCTTAGTGTAGAGATTAAACTTGATCTTAGGGTGCAACAATCCATGGCATGATTGTGCTGGTAATGCATAGTAAACCTTTTTATGTTACATGCTGCTTCTAATTTCTAAAATAGTTCATATATGTGTTGAGTGTTGTTCCGACTAGATTATGGTACCAAGAGATAGTATTAGATTGGCAGTAAATTGAGATCTCAAATGGCCAAAGGAGAGTGAGAGCTTGATAATACAAACATTGCATGATTCCAGTTATCTCTGTACCAAGGTGGTCTATTCTCTATGTCTAAAATGCTTATAGCTATTTTTCTTAAATTTTGAAGTTTCTAATTGCTTTAATGATAAAAAAAATGATCATTCGCTACATGGAATTTATTGCCAACCAAGGAATCAACGTTAATGGCCCTTGGAGTGTAATTTGATTTATGCCATTCTTTTTCCTAATGTGTGGTTGATTGTACTTCATTTTTTAATTTGTTAATGCAAGGTTTAATTGAGGCACAATTTCATGGATGACACATATTATGGGGTAATGAATGGTGTGATTGAATGCATAGTCCCGAGGCCCAAATTAAACGGTCCCCTCGCTCAGCATCTGAAATCTGCTGGCATTCGTTGCTGTGGCTCTCGCAGACACGATGCGTGGGCCACATTTGCCTCGACGAGGGGACCGAACTTGCCGTTGCCATCACATGGGAGAGCTCCAGCTACTGACCTAGTTTCTTGAAAATATTCTTCATAAATTTCTACTTGTTGCAGGTAAGGGTGAAAAACGGTAACGAATAATTCGCTTTATTCGATATTCGTATCCGAGAAAATACGAATGTGGTAAGCAAAATTTGTATTCGAAAATGTTTATATTCGTATTCGTATTCAAGAATATTCATATCCGTATTCATATTCGAGACTATTCGATTCGTATTCGATCCGTTTCTAGAACCCATGAAAAATCCGTACGAATTTTATGATTCAAAATTTAAATTTAGGCAGTTTAAAACCGGTAACCTGTCAAAAACCGGTGAAAAATCGGCAAAACCGCTAGGAATCCGTTTTATCCGATATTCATATCCGAGAAAATCATATTAAAAAATATCCGTATTCGTATTCGAGAATATTCATATCCGTATTTGAGAACATTCGAATTCGTATTTATTTTAAAAATATGGATTCGTATTCATATTTGAGACTATTTGGTCGTATCCGACCCGTTTTCACCGCTAGTTGCAGGCATATTCACCCTTAGGTAAGCCTGGATCACCTGGGTTCGAGGGGCCAAGCATTCTTAGCAACCCCATTGTCATCTCTGTTTCCGAGAGGTTACAGAAAAATCCTGCACATGTTGCTCTACGCTGGGGTATTCAAATGGGCCAGAGTGTACTACCAAAAAGCACCAATGTAGCAAGGATAAAGGAGAACTTAAAAATATTTGATTGGTCTATTCCTGAAGACTTGATGGCAAAGTTCTCTGAAATGCAACAGGTATGTCTGACCATTGCATGTTCCTGTCTTTCTTTATTATTTTGGTTATCTTGAAACAGAACCGTATCCACACGGTAATCTGTAATGCTTTGCATCATGCTTTTCTTGGAGAAATGTAGCACATGCGTGACAACCTTCAAAATTTACCTTCTCATATTGGTTATTTGAGATTTATTTTGGCTTTCAACGTGCAGGTTAAGACGCTAAGAGCTGCCTCCACCGTGGAGGATTTTAGGGATGGTGAAATCTGAAGCGCATGAAGTGCAGCACTGAAGGCATCGCATGCCAGCATAACACCCCTACTTGTCTTCGATTCTGTGCGGATAGAACTGCTGGGAATAAATGCCTTGTTGTAGAGAGGAAACTGAAAACAATTGCTCGATCATATATCTTCCTCTCACCTCTGTACTGCTGTCATTTCGATTGTTATCTCCCTTTATCCAAAAACATTTGATTTGAAGTATGAAAGTTGTGTTTTAATATTGTAGTCCTTAATCGAAAAATGAGCAGCTGGTTGGACATGCTAGTTGAGTGCTTAAACCAGATGAGATCATGAGATTGCTCGACTGAAAAATTGAAGTGTGTGTGGTCTGTTAAGAGGGCTATCCAAAGATTGGATGGCTGGGATCTTCTCTTGGCGAGGAATCAGTTATTTGTTGTGCTGACGGCCATTTCTTTTGAGAAAATATTCGATCAGATATTATTTTGCTATTGGACTACCCTTGGAGTATGTTATGAATAGCGCCTATATTCATCATGCGGCCAAATGGCCAATATATATACATGTACAGGTGGTATATATGCAAGAAACCCCTTATACAATGGGGTAAATACACAGCTATATAATACACATCTAACACCCCCTCAAACTTATGGTGGATCAACAACATGAAGTTTGGAGAGATGAAAATTGTACTGAGCTCTGGTTTGTGCCTTTGTGAAGAAATCTGCCAACTGAAGCTCGGAAGGCACATACTGAAGAGCAACAATCTGGTCTTGCACCTGTGTCCGCATGTAGGAAGCATCAACACCAATATGCTTTATAAGCTCACGCTTCACCGGATCTTTAGCAATACTAATAGCACCTGTACTGTCAGACAAAAGAGGAGTCGGTGTAGAAACTGAAACACCAAAATCCTCAAGTAACCACCGTAGCCAAGTAACCTCCGCAGTCAACAAAGCCATAGCTCGCAACTCAGCCTCAGCACTCGAACGAGAAACCGCCGTCTGCTTCTTAGTCTTCCAAGCAATGAGAGAACCACCAAGAAAAACACAATAAGTAGAGAGAGACCGGCGATCAGAGAGATCACTAGCCCAGGTGGCATCAGAATATGCCTGGAGCTGTAAAGAGCTGGAGCGAGGGAAAAAGATACGACGAGAGATAGTTCCACGAAGATATCGTAGAACATGAAGAAGATGACTATAGTGGAGCTGAGTGGGAGCGGAAACAAACTGACTTAAGATATGCACAGGGTACGAAATGTCAGGGCGAGTGACACCAAGATAAACAAGGCTCCCAACAAGATGACGATAACGAGTAGGATTAGCAAGAGGCTCACCATCCGTGGGACAAATATGAACATTAAGCTCCATGGGAGTCTCAGCTGTCCGCTGATCAGTAAGAGAGGCACGATCAAAAAGATCCTGGATATACTTTTCTTGGGACAGATAGAAACCCTCAGGAGTAGAAATAAGCTCAATCCCAAGAAAATAGCGAAGAGTACCTAGATCAGACATAAGAAACTGCTCATGAAGCCGCTCCTTGACAAAAGTGATATACTGAGGATCATCTCCAGTAATGATCATATCATCAACATACAAAAGGAGAAGCGTCCGACCACGAGATGAAGTGTGGATAAAAAGAGCAGGATCATGAGCACTCGTCGAAAAACCAGCTGCAATGACAACAGAGGAGAAACGATCAAACCAAGCACGAGGAGCTTACTTGAGGCCATAGAGAGATCGGCGAAGACGAAAAACCATACCCTCAGGAACAGAATACCCAAGGGGGCTGCATGTAGACCTCCTCACGCAACTCGCCATTGAGAAAGGCATTTTTGACATCCAACTGAGAGATAGACCAATGTCGAACAGAGGCCACAGCAAGACGAGTGCGAACGGTGGTCATGTGAGCGACAGGAGTAAAAGTCTCATCATAGTCACGGCCATGCTCCTGCTGGAAACCACGCGCTACAAGACGAGCCTTGTAACGCTCAAGAGAACCATCAGAGCAAGTTTTAACCTTATAGACCCACTTGCACGTGATAGGAGTAACACGCGCAGGAAGAGGAACAAGATCCCACGTGCTAGTACGCTCAAGGGCAGCGATCTCCTCCGCCATCGCATGCTGCCACTCCTGATGAACAACAGCATCATGATAAGAAGTCGGTTCGGCAAGAGCAGCGGCAGCAAAACCAAAACGCTCAGGAGGCCGAATAGACTGGCGATCACGAAGAGCATAACGAGGAGTGGCCAAAGGGGATGACCCATCAGAAGGGAAGGGCATCTCAAAAAGATCCTCAACTCGCGGGCGACGAGTATAGTAGAAAGGATAAGAAGGAACAAGATCAGGAGCAACCTCGGGAGAGGATGCCGGTGGTGAAGAAGGGGCTGATGGAGAAGGAGGCACCGGAGAAACCAAATGCTGTGGTGGAGTGGTGACTATAGGACTGGAAGGAAAAGTCAGAAATGAAAGCGGCTCAACAACAGAAGCTGAAGTGGAGGAAGGAGAAGAACAAGGATAGAAGGGACGAGACTCATCAAAAGTAACATCCCGAGAAATCCGCATCCATCGGCCAAGAGGATCCCAACAACGATATCCCTTGTGCTCAGCATTGTAGCCCAGAAAAACACACTCAACTAACTGAGCAGTCAGTTTGGGGCACTCACGAGGTGAAAGAAGAACATAGCGCACACACCCAAAGAGGCGAAGTCTGGAATAATCAGGAGTTTGGCCACAGAGACGCTCAACTGGGATCCCACCCTGCAGAGCAGAGAACGGCTGAATGTTGACCAAGAAAGTGGTAGTGGAAACAGCCTCAGCCCAGAAATGTGGTGGAACAACAGAAGCAATCATGAGAGCGCGAGCTGTCTCAAGAAGATGACGATGCTTGCACTCAGCCACACCATTCTGAGCATGGGCACCTGGACAAGAAAACTGAGAGAGAGTGCCCTGCTCAGCAAGAAAACCACGAAGGGCTCCTGACAAGTACTCTCCAGCGAAATCGGCGTGAAAAGCACGAATAGGAGAGTCAAACTGTGTGCGAATCATGGTGGCAAAGGTCTTATAGATAGATAAAATCTCACTACGAGATGACATAAAGTATATCCATGTATGTCGAGAAAAATTATCAATAAAAATGATATAATATCGATGACCTCCTTTCGAAACAAAAGGAGCTGGTCCCCATACATCAGAATGAACAAGATCAAAAGGACGTTGAGACACTGACTCACTAGAAGAATAAGAAAGTTGAAGCTGTTTGCCAAGCTTACAACCCTGACAATGTAGAGAAGTATCACCAAATACAGACCCTAAAAGACCTCGACGAAGTAAGGAAGACACACAGGAACCACAAAGATGTCCTAAGCGATGATGCCACTGAGCAAACGATGCGGTGGAGGCTGCAGCAGCTGCAGGGGCAGTGGTGGAGGCGAGAAGACTGGCTGGGGCAGCGGAAGGAAGATGAAACCAGTCAAGTTCCCAGAGCCGTTGGGAGTCACGGCGGCGAGGGCCAGTACCAACCAGAGTCCCCGTGCGACGATCCTGAACACAACAAAAATCAGAATCGAAAATAACACGACAACCATGATCAGTGAGCTGGCCAGCAGATATGAGCTGCATGGTTAGTTTTGGAACATGGGAAACAGCAGGAACATGAAAAGAGGAATTTGAAAGAGTGCCTCGTCCTGTGACAGAATGTAACATCCCAAAAATTTAAAAATTGAAAAATGGGAAGCTATTAAATTATTTTTGCAATATGATTTATTTGAATTTGGTGTTCATGGCATTTTTCTGAAAATTTGGTTGAGAATTCCAAAAAATTGAAGAAAGATCGAAAACAAAAATTAGAAGTGTTATAAAGAGAATATGCAAATAATGGAAACTCAAAAATTTAAATACTAATATGAGAAGATAATTCAGAGAAAACTGATGTAATAAAATATAAAAGCTTCATTTTGAAAGTAATAGTATAAAAGGGCAACAAAAAGAAATATATAAATCATATGCAAATATGTATACAAAACGAAGGTGCAAATGAGTAAGAATATACATAAGTATATATATATAAATAAAATAAATATGTATATATACATATACAAAAATGAGAAATAAATAAAGATATATATACATGTATATATATATCTGTATATAAATACATATGCAAACGTATACAACAAATAAAAAGATAAACAAAAAAAAGAGACAGAGGGAGGTCAGGTCGGCCGAATTGGCCCGGCCCAACTCACTCCATTTCACTGCCGTGAGGGCCTGCCTCCTCGTGCCTTCTCCCCACTGGCAGCTGGCCCCGCCCACTCTCCACCCTGCGCCTCTGGCCAGCGGGCCCGTGCCCCGACCGATCCTCCTTCCTTCTCTCTCCGCCCGCGCCAGCTCTTCTTCCCCTTTTTCTCGCGCGTGCCTGCAGCTTCTGCTCCCGTGCCATCCCATCGCCGCTCCCTCTCACTGCCCCCTCTGCTCTCTACGCCGCGCCGCTCGCCTCTACCCTACGCGCCGCGCCGATCTGTCGCCATCACCAGCTCCGCGCCCGAACCTCGAGCCCCTCGCCACCGGTCTTTGCCCAGTGGTTCTCCCCTCCGCCGCCCGGTCCGCCGCGCCTTCCCCGCCCCTTCTGCGACCATAAAGCACCTCCAAGCTTCCCCCTTTGCCCGCGCTCCCTCCCTCCCCACCAGAGCCACTACGTTCTCTTCTCCCCTTCCCCGATTAGATTTTCCCCTCTCCAAGGCCGCCGCCACCACTTCCACCACCGTCGCCTCCTCACGCAACCCTTTTTGATTCCTTTCGGTGAAAGATTCACACCGGTGTCCTGAAGCCCCTCCGACCGCCGGCCGCAGCTCCCCGCCACCCCACCTCGTCGGCACCGTGCGCCACCACCCTCCGAACCCGCCCCACGCCGCCGGCCACCCTCAACGCCACCACGACCTGGAACGGCACCGCCAGAGGCTTCCCCACACCCAGTGCAATCCATTTTGCTGGGCACCATTGCCTCCCCGCCCACCGTTCGCCGCCGGCGGGCTCAGCGCCGAAGGCCACCGAGGTTCTCTGTTTTGGCTCCCCTGTCCCTTACCTCTTCTAACATAATAGCTCCTCCCTCGTGAGCCCAGGCCGCCGACCCATTTGGCTATCCAAGCGTGCGCTTAACACTTACACAGCCGAGGTCTCGAGTTCGATTTCCACCGGCCACACCATTTTTGCATTTTTTATTGTCTCCTTTAATCATTTTTAACTAAAGGAAAAAGTTAGGGGTAATCTATGGAAACTAATAAAATTTAAATAAGCCTTAAAAGAGTTTATGTATGATTTAAATTGTGGTTAGAATACATGATAATTAATTAATGCGACGTTAACATTTAAATCTAACTATTTATTAAAGGCATTAATGAGGAGAAGTTGCTTTGGATAAATGTCTATATTCAATAAAGATGGCCTTAATTAAAATGAATATATATATGCCCCAATATTTATCATGCCACCTTAACCAAACCTCAGTGATATATTTTAGCAAATAGCAACTATGAAATATTACCTTATACAATAATCTCTGCCTAGCTAAATAAATCTAAACATCGATAAAAGAACAGTAATAGAGAGTGGTCTAAAGAAATAAAACCTCTTTTGGTTAAATGTTCAAATTTAATAAAAGCTACTATTAATTATAACTAAAATCTATGCCCAATATTCAACATGCCTTCATTAAATAAATTTTAGCCGTAGGTTTTTGTTAAAATAGCAAATATTGAAATATAACCCTATATGCCAAGCTTTGCCCTGACAACTAGGTTTAAACTAAAATTGGGAGTGAAGATAAGCTTAATATTAGCTAAAGTAAATGCAAGAAAATAAAAGTGACAATAATTGAATCTTAATGTTAGTTCTAAAATGAATAATGGTACTGAACATAAATTTATATAACAAGCTAGGACCCATATAAATAGACCCTAATTTAAATTAAACTTAACCTAGCGATAAAATGGGGTACATAAAATATCACACCACAGGCCTTGTCTCAGATCATCTGAATCACCCATTAACTTATAATAACACTAAATTAAGTTTATTCGGATTTATTTGGATCATTTGAGTTATTTGCTTTTATTTGGATTCAGTCGTTTATCCCGTAATTAGAAATTGGAGTCCTGAAGATTCTATGGATCAAGCGAGACCGAGATTGATGAAGACCAGGACAACTTTGTGTGAGCTCAAGACCGCGGTAAACCGCGCCAGGCGAGTCAATACTTTGATCTTGTTGAACCTACGTTTTCTACAAATTATTTTGTTTTAAATTATCAAATTGCATGCTGTTATTTTATATGCAAATACATGTTTAATTTAAGATTCTAGTTATATGCCCATTGTTTACCTTGAATATTATTATACCTCCTTTGGAATAATTGAATGTGTGAACCTTGTCGCCCTAACAAAATGATAATAGTAACCTTGTGAAAATAAGTCCCTAATTATACGCCAAGCTTAGTACTGCATAGATACTCGGGGCGCTGAAATGCCCCAAACATCATTGTCATTTTTAAACATGAGAAACTGGTTTGGACAGTCATGGTGGGAATGACTGGTATATATTTGGACATGATTATTTTATGTTCCTAAAAACCCCAAGTTGCTTAAATATCTGGGCGGATGGTCCGAGTGTGTGTGTGTGTGTATGTGGTGCGGTGGAAGCACAAAGTGAGTAGTGGTAAATCCGCCCAGATACCACTAAGGACTGAATCTTGTCATGACCTCCTGTGTAAAATAAGTACAACCACAAGTCTGTAAAGTACAACTTGGCTTAGTAAATTTACCGGACCCTGGAAGTCATCCTCATGGCAGTAGTGCAAGTGGCGGCCTAGGTGGCGAGGCTTGAATGGGACTCCATGAGTGGCGGCACGGTGGCGAGCTTGTGGGAGAAGTTCTCTTGCGACGCTAGCGAGTGTGGGTAGCCACTGCTAGGCGTATAGGAGGGGAACATCCCACACAACGAATGGGTCCCACCGCAAATGGGAGCAACCCAGGGGGTGAGATGATGGAAGGGGCGAGGTACTTTGAACGGCTACTGTGATGGTTTGCTCAACCGCATGGCTAAGGAATCGTGTGGGGCAACGAGTGAACTATCTCTTGTGGGTAAAGTGTGCAAACTCTGCAGAGTCAAAATTATTCGAATAGCCGTGCCCACGGTCAAAGGCAGACATGGGAACTTAACCAGATATAGTTCTATTTCAAAAACTTTGTGGGAGGGAATGGAAAAAGTGGAGGGCAATGGAAAGCCCTGATTTGAGTTGTCCTGGGTGTCGTCCCAGTGGTAAGTTAAGCGGCTATAACGCTGAAAGATGCTATATGGTTCAGATGCCATGTAACGGTGGATGGAATCTGAATCGTTAATATTAATGCATTCTCTACACATTATATCTTTGTTCAAAACTGCTAAGTCTCAGGAAATTTTTATGTATCATATTTCGAAAGTAAAATGTTTTCCCTTCTTGCAAAATAAAATATGGGGAGGAATAAATAGAGTCATGAGTAGAGGAGATGGATGTTTGTAGTAAACATATAAAGGTATTGGTGGATTCATGTCGATCATAAATAGGAAACAATAGTGTGGATTCTGGGAGGAATAAATTGGTAGAGCTTAGATGGAAATATAGACCAGATAGATGATTTAAATGATTTTTGGAGAATTAGGGAGTGCAAAGGTAATTGCTGGATTAATTCTTGGGAGTTGTTGGTGGCAATGGGACTAATAGGCTTTGATTAAATACTGGATGGATGAATTGAATCTTTGGGAATTTGGAGGTATGATAACAATTGTTGGAGTATAATCTTGATCAATTATATTCTTGGTGGATATATACTAATGAATCGTGAAATTGATCACTAATATTCTTGGTGGGAGTATATTAGTGAGGTAGTTAGAGTTAGATAATGAAAAATAAGATTGATTATTGGAAGAACAAATTATGGTTTTGGATCAATAACAAAAGAATTGATTTGTTAGAAAATCCGGATACGAATGATTTCGATGGATTATTTAAATGATGTCACTCACTGTTTGGAATTTTAGACAGCAATCAATATAGAGAGTGTATGATCGGTGGAATAATTAAATGATGACATTCGCTGTTTGGAGTCTTAGACATCAATCAATTTGAAAGAAGTATATTCGGTGGATTATGTAAGTGATGACACTCGCTGTTTGGAGTATTAGACAACAATCAGTAAGGAAAGGGTGTCTTTGGTGGATTAAGTCAATTATGGCAATCGCCGTGTGGAGTTTAGGTAGAGTTAATGACACTATGATTTAATAATAATAATGTTACCAAAAGCGATTTTTGGCAAATAAAATAACCCGAGCCTCTCCTTTGATAAGCCATGCATACTATTTAATTGCATCCTGTGTGTTGGCTCGCGAGCACGGTGGTTTGTGCTCATATTCGCTTCCCCCCCCCCCAATCCAAAATCAAGAATCAAACCACTACGCTTCAGCAATACTTTTGGATCATGATGGCGAAGAAGATGAAGATGTCAAGAACTAGGACGCGAACCTCTAGTTGGTTGCCTGTGAGCATGTCCTGAAGGTCCCACCTGTGTGTTTCGTTCTTCCGCTGCTGCAATTTAATGATTTCGGCCTAATCGGCCCATGAGTAAGTCTACTATTAAATTTACGCTTCCGCATGATATGTACTTTGATATTCAGAACTGTAATTTGTGAGCATTATCTACTGACCCAGGGAATAGTACGGGAATCACAGAGGAATCCGAATTGTAAAATCTAGGTGCCTTACACAGAAAGAGAGGTACCATCTGCTGTGTGGACAGTAATAGGAGCAGCTAAAGGACTAATGGAAGTAAGACAGGCGGAATCAGATGCCATATGAAAAGAAGCACTATAATCAAGAATCCAAGGTGATGTACCTGAGGAAGGAGAAGTAGAAGGCTCTCACTAGAAGACTGAGCAGCAGAACCAGCAGAACCAGACGATGCAGAAGCAACCATGCGGCCGAGCAATGTGAGAAGTCACGAGTGTCAGTGTACGAACTCTGAGAGGAGGAACCTCCAGTGCCCCTCGGAGGACGAGCACCACGACGAAGATCCTTCTTTTTCTTGTAGCAAAACTGTTCCACATGTCCATCCTTGTTGCAATAGGTGCAGTGAAGGCCCTTACCAACAGCAGCTGTCACTGGTGTAGGCACAGCTGGTGAAGGCAAAGGCACAGCGGGTGTAGAAGCCAGAGAAGCCACCAAAACCGAAGGAAGTGATGCTGCTGCTGATGATGATGATAGTAAACCCACTCCACGAAGTCGAATCTCCTCGGTACGAACAGCTGCAAGGGCCTCCAACAAAGTCACACGAGGATGACGAGCCAGCAACTGAGCACGAGTCTACTCAAACTCGGATCGGAGACGTGTCAAAAAATCGTAGATGCGGCGAAGCTCCATGTGAGACTGCTGACGCTAGCAACACTGACAAGTGCGGCAAACATCTGGCCCGAAAGAGTCGATCTGACGCCATATCGCAGACAACTGAGCATAGAACTCATCCACAGTGGCATCTCCCTGCTGCAGCGACTGCTCTTGTCGCACAACAGTAAGGTATAAGGAATCACCAGATGGCTCGTAGCGGCTGCGTAGATGCGTCCACATCGCATGTGCGGAAGCCAATCCAACAACATCACCAGTGAGATGCACCTCCATGCTAGCAACCAAAATAGCAGAGGCACGAGCATCTTCATCAATCCATGTCTTGTAAGCAGCATACTGAGTCTGAAAAGTCTCCATGGCATCCTCAAAAGCCTCAGAAGCCTTTGTACGAGCGTCTTCGGAAGCATCCTTCGGGAGTACAGGCTCAACAGGTGGAGTAGGACGAGACGGGCAAGGCAACTCGCCCGTAAGAAACTCCCAAAGACGTTGACCACGCATGTGGATGCGCATGTGCTGAAACCAGTCCCGATAATTAAGACCGTCGAAGATCACCGGGCAACGAGGAACAGAAACGGTGTCTAAAAAGGAAGACATTTTTTTGGCTTTTCTTTTTTTCTTTTGTTTTGCCCTTTTTTCTTTTCTTTTTTTGTGCCCTTTTTTCTTTTTTTTTCTCGGTCGGTCAATCAAAATACAAAACCAACTGGTCGGTTGCTATTCAATCAGAATACAACTCGGTCGGTTGCCACTCCTTCCACACCAGCCGAAGCAGGCGGCGGAGCGGCGACCAATCAGGCGGCGGAGCGGCGGAGCGGCGACCGGTCCGGTGCGAGACGTGAGCGGTGGCGCGAGCTGCGAGCGGCAGAGCGACAACCAGACGAGCTAGCGGCAGCCCGACCCGACGTTCCTCCTGGCAGCGACAGCCGGTGCCAGTCAAGACGTCCTCGGGTGGAGCGGCGAGCGGCGACCTCGGGAGTCGAGCACCGGCACACGACACCGGCAGTGACGTCCTCCTCGGGCGGAGCGGCGAGCGGCGACCTCGGGCGAGGGTAGCCCCTGATGACGGCAACGAAGCTGGCTGCCTTGGGCGGAAAGACCGATCGACCGGTGGCAAATTTGGATCTAGTCGGTCCAGATGCCGGCAGAAGACCGCACGGGCAGATCCAACACAGCAACGACTTCACGAGCAGCATCGCTTCTCTCTGGATTTCCGGCGGCAGGGGGCAGAACCGACGGCGGTAGGTGCTGGAGAAAGAACCAGCGGCCCAAAAGCAGCGACGGTGACGAAAAACCCTAACCCTAAAACTTGGCTCTGTTACCATGTTATGAATAGCACCTATATTCATCATGTGGCGAAAGGGCCAATATATATACATGTACAGGTGGTATATATATGCAAGAAACCCCTTATACAATGGGGTAAATACACAGCTATATAATACACATCTAACAGAGTATACAGTGCTATTGTAATTGAATTTGAAGAAATCATTATGTAAAACTATGTAGAGATCATCCTATGGTATATGACGAGTATTTGATCTTATTATGTAAATGTTATCGACGTTTGAGTTTGGTTTTGGGAATTTATAATTTTGAGAGTTGTTGTCAATTTTAACTGGTCTGGTCGTCCTGTCAACGACAGTCTGACCGACGGCTATAGAGCGGTTAGACCGGTCATATGCCTTTGGAAATTAGACACTAAACACATATGTAGGTGTCTTTGAGGATATCTTTACACTAGGTGTCACTATAATTGAAGTTCTGAGCTAAAACTAGATAGAGTTTAACAGGAATTTTAGAGAGCGTGTTTTCTGGTGCTTTTAAGCGGTTAGACCGGTCAACCACGGCGGTCAGATAGTCATGGTGCTAGCGGTCATACTGTTGCCGTCGATGAGACCAGTTCTTAGCGAATTGATGCTGAAATTATGTATTTTGGTTTAAAGTTTGATCCTAGGGTTAGGATCAGTGTATGATCATGTTTGAGTATGTGCACGTTATAAGTGTTAGTGTTTTGTGTGGTGTTTCTATTTTGTTGGCCTTCAGGCTAGGCTGCTCAGAGGCATTCCCTGAAAAAGTGCCCATCTGATGCTCATGAGAGAGTGGGTTGCTTCTGCCAAGAATTTAGCACACGGATATCACCTAGTGCATATTCATAATTTCTGCTTAAAGAAGGCCCTAGTTTTAAATTTTGCTGTCTAAAACTAGTAAGCTAGCATCTCGATGGTTTTAAATTTTATCTGCTGTCTAAAACTAGTAAGCTGGCATCTCGATGTTGTCGTACGACTTCCTCTGCTAGTATTTCTATTTGTATATATTGTTTTCCTCCGTCAAAAACTATGTATAGATTCGTTTTTGCTACATAAATTGACTTGACCTATCCTTATAAAAGAATGACTTGACCTGGAGTGTGCTAGTTTCTTGGCGTGGTTTTGTCATGCTTGTTTTTCTCTGCGGTAGTCGAGTTGCTTGTAGATGGTACTGGTGATGACTGGATGGGCTTAGCTATATGCATCAGGAAATCTCAAGTCGCATCAGCCTTGTCAGATGCAGCTTGCTCAAAGCTTCGCCTCGGGTGACCAATTTTAGGCTATTTTGAATGGATTGTGGAAGTAAGAACTTTTGTGTTCGGGGCTTCAGGCGTCCGGGCAAACCGAGCTGGCTGCCTTGCTAAGTTCTTCAGAAGGTGGTTCCTCATGGTTCCCATGGGGCACAGCTAGGTGTGGACTCCACCAGTCCATGGGGTCCCACCAAGCTCAACTAGCCCTCTGCCACGACCTCCCATCATTGGGTTTCAGATCCTCACCCATTGGGTGAGGTCAAGTCCACTCTTGGTTTCAGATCCTCACCCATTGGGTGAGGTCAAGTCCACTCTTTCTCATTCCGCCACCACAAGAAAAGGTCTTTTCTGATAGTTTGATTATTTCTCGTCATAGCAGTAGGCATCTTCTACTTCATCCTGCCAAACTCCAGCAACTAAGGCCATCTGTTATACGCACTTTGTCTGCTTGGTTTCCTGTCCAGCTCCAAGCAAGTTCAGTTTGATATTTGGAATGCGCAGATGGCTAAGTCCTCTGTCCTGAACACCGGTGCGACTATCCCATTAGTTGGCCTCGGCACATGGCAAATTTCACCTGGTGCTGTTGAAGACGCCATCCGTGCTGCTGTCAAGGTCTTTTCACCTCTAGCTGATGTTTAATCCATATGTGATGGTCATGTTCTCTTTTGTTTGTTTGTTTGTTTTTTTCTAATTATGCTTTTTTTATAATAAAAAAAGTGCATTCATTTGCATATAACAACCCAGAATTGCTCAACTGAAGTATTCTGTTGTTTCAGTTGCCCTGTTAGCCCAGAAAGTTAATGAACACTGAGAGAAAATTCAGTTGCCTTGACTTCTGTATGTTGCTTTTTGTTGCACATGAATGAGTGGCATTGGTGTATTCAAGGGTGTGTTTTGTGCGTTTTAAATAAGGGGTATTCAAGGTTTGAGTTAGGAACATATATCTTCTGGGATTCTTCTGTTTAGATAATTGAATGTAAATGTTTTATACTTGTAATGATGCAGGCAGGTTATCGTCATATCGACTGCTCTCCGCAGTATGGTAATCAGAAAGAGGTAATTACTTTCGAGTTGCTTTACACCACAAGATTGCCCCTTAAACATGTATGCTGCTAGTTTGTATTAATCTTTAGTGTCAGTTTATATGAGATGTATTATTTGGCTGTTGGGTATTTGACCTCTTTGAAGGTTTTCAGAACTTTTAAAGTGTTCAGATATCTGCGTTCTGAAGTAACTCTGTATTTCCGATACACCGTTTTGAGGTTGATTTCAGTAATAGGTTGATAAATGTTACCAAAGTAATTCCTCAAAAAAAAATGTTGCACCAAAGTAGAAGAAAGTAAATATTACACACATGGTGTCAGAATCTTTGCAATTTAACCACACAAATTTATTCTCTTCATTGTCTGATCCTCACCCCTCCAGAGCTGAAAGTAGGTCTTGTAAGTTGTGGCTTCTTTTGCAGGTTGGTTTGGCTCTGACGAAACTATTTGAGGAGGCTATAGTTAAGCGTGAAGATATATTCATCACCTCTAAACTATGGTAATTTGTCAACCTCTATCTTTCAAGTTGCTGAAACGTTTAGGAGGAATTCATATCATGTATTCATGCCAATTTATTATAAAAAATGTTCTGAATTTTTCAGGTGCACACATCATGCCCCAGAAGACGTGCCAGAGGCAATTGATTCCGCGCTACAGGATCTGCGGCTTGAGTACTTAGATCTTTACCTGGTAAATTCCATATCTATCCAGCTTATTACCTGCTTATACTCCCTAGAGAAGTCCCACGCAGTTCAGTAGTATTTGCAGTTGCACCAACGGTTCTTAGGACAGGCATTCAAAATTTATTAAATCGTGATGGTCTTTAATCCATCCTGCAATTTATCACTTCGCAGGTTCATGGTCCAGTTCGTGCCAAGAAAGGAGCTAGGTTGAGCGTGGAAAACTACCTCAAGCCTGATATCCCAGCTACATGGGAAGCAATGGAGAAGCTGTATGAGTCAGGCAAAGCTCACGCCATTGGCGTGAGCAATTTTTCCTGCAAGAAACTGGAGGATGTGCTCGCCGTCGCGCGCGTGCCTCCAGCGGTCAACCAGGTGGAGTGCCATCCGGTTTGGCAGCAACACAAGCTCCGTAAGCTTTGCCAGTCAAAGGGCATTCATCTTTCTGTAAGCTTTTCGTAAGCTTGGCAGTTTACTAGTTTGTTTTGATTGTCTGATTATTATTTACTTCCCGTTTCTTTTGATCACCTTGGCAATTGTTTCCACTGTTCTGAATTGCCATTTCGTGCAGGCATATGCGCCATTGGGTTCACCCGGGTCACCAGGGAACGATGGACCAAGCGTCCTTAGCCACCCAATTGTCATTTCTGTTGCCGATAAGTTGCAGAAAACTCCTGCTCAAGTCGCTCTTCGCTGGGGTATTCAGATGGGCCAGAGCGTACTTCCAAAGAGCGACAACGAAGCGTGGACGAGGGAGAACGTTGACATATTTGATTGGTGCATCCCTGAATACCTAATGGCAAAGTTCTCTGAGATTGAGCAGGCATGGTTGTATATTTACTTTTCTTCCAGATCTCTCTTATGGCATATAAATCTCACAAGCTGAAAACCTGGTACTTACGTTTATTTGGTTTATCTGAGATGTGTATTTTGTTTGCAAAATGCAGGTTAGGCTTTTCAAGTACGAGTTTGTAACTCATCCAACAAGCTTTTACAAGTCTGTGGAGGATTTCTGGGACGGTGAAATCTGAAGCGACCAGGATCTTTCTACAGTCCAGGTGCTCGTGACATTGCATCAGGGCAGAAAGTTCACTCGTAAGCTGCGCAGCAGATTGAAACATCCCACCTGGCCCGATGAAATAAGGAACAATTAAGAAGTTGTCACTGTAAAGATGTGTATTTGAGAATTTGTGTAAGACCGTGTGGTGGCAATCTCAGGTCGTGTTTCATTATCGAAATTTTGAGTTTGATTTGTATCATTTGCTCTCTATTTTTTTGCTATTATGTGGATAGTGGTCTGATCGGCCTGCAGATACGGTCTAACCGCTGTGCTGGAGTGGTCTGACCGGTCATGGGCGGTGGTCTGACTGGTTAGACCGGTGTCCGGTGTGACCGGTTGTGAGAGTGGTCCAACCGGGAAGTGCAATAGTACCAGTTCATAGTTGACGGCAGTTTTTTTAGAGAGGTGCTCGTTGAGTCGCGCAAAGTTTTTGAGAGCAGTATGACTGACCATGTAATAGTGGTCCGACCAAAGGTTGTCAGACGATTTGACCGGCATGGTTGCTATGGTGAGACCGGTCCCCTGTTACCGGGAGGAGTTAAGTCGGTTCGTGGTGGTCAGACCAGCTGTTCGTTGGCGGTCCGACCGATCTCTGGAAAATTGAGTGAGTTGAGTAGGTTTTCGGCTGTGTTAGTCATAGCATAAGTCCATACAAGTGTTAGTCATGAAGGGAGACCATGCATTATAGAAATCTTGACGGGAGCATCAAGTGACGCATGTCTACATCGGTCATATTGATGAGGGTCAAGTGCATATCACTTTTGTTCAGGATGATTACTTGTTCTTTGTTACACAAGGCACTTGGTGATTGTTTGCGGTCAGCGGTAAGACTGATGCTAGGGGAGGTGTCCTGAGGCTATTGTTTGCGGTTCAGGATGATTATGTAAGTCCGAGTTGGGATTAATCTCAAGCGAAGAAGCATGAGACAAGGATTGTGATGAGGTAAGTACATGCATGTGATGTACCATTGAACTTAAGTGTTTCAAGTAATGATGGTCCACTGGAATATGCATAAGATCTTGACATCAAGTCATTGGGCATCACGGATTTTGTTACCGTGGTTGCTTCGAAGAGAAACCATAAAGGTTGGTGGGTGGCAATTGAGGAAACTATCCAAAACCTAGTGGAGAAGAGGTTCACAAAACCGCAGCGGTGGTTTAAGTAGTTTAGGTCACATCTTGGGGGGATGGATCGTCTTATCAAGCTATTGGAATCATGTGGAAGTCGCGCTTTGAAAACGCGCAAGTGTGTGAGTGCAAAACCAGTTTGCGTGTGGGTTACTGGATTTTTCTAATTATAAGTGGTTGTATCCACTAAGTGTGGGTTAATTATTAGGGTTTTGTGTGAGGAGAGGAGTCTCCACTATATAAGTCCTTGTGTGTGTTGAGAGATGAGAGCTCTCTAGGTGTGCGTGGAGAGAAATATTAGGGTTTTCTTGTGTTAGAAGCTTTATAATGTGCTTTAGACTTAGAGCTCTGTGCTTTATGAGGGAATAGCTGTAAAACATTCCTCTCAAAGTGAAATGAATATCCAAATTTCATCCAAGAGAGTTGTGCCATGTATTTCTCCTTGTGCCTTTGGTTTGCCTAATTTATTTGTTTGGATTTTATCTCCTCTTGATCTTTCTTGGTGCTAAGGACATGTAAGACATGGAGATATCTCTTAAAACTCAGATCTCATTCATATAGGTAATTTCTATAGAAAGTTTTTGTGATTGCCTGGTTTTTGCTCAAGAGATTGTTACTTTTGGAATTTTGATCTTGAGGGCGTTTTGACCTGAGTTCATGCTGTGATCTAGTTTACTATGACATGTGAGAATCTATCTAAAGTCATCTAGATCATCATGAACTCACGAGCAAGTGCAGATCGAATTCTCTCTTTTACTCGGTTTTGATGCAACTCCTTGTTTTTAGATAAAGATCGAGACTTTAGCATTGATCTTCATGATATATGATTGGAATAAGTTCCTGACATCCTAGGGAGGATTTGCATCAAGTTTCATTTTATTTGGATCAGTGATTTAAGTGTTTTTCTTATGCGTGAACCGTGCTGATTTTATGCCTCTGTTCGACAAGCGATCAAACCACTTGACTCGAGCGGTCAGACCTCCCAGACCCAGTCAGACCAATGGCACTTGCAGCTAGACCAGCTGAGCGGTCCAACCACCCTCTAGCCGGTGGTCAGACTAGTGAGACTGAAAGTCTCAAGTGATCTTGTGTCCATTGGCTCTTGGTTTTAGTGAAACTTGTGAGTTTGTACTTTTCGCTGCATTGGGTTGCTAATACCAGAGGAAGATTTTAAAAAGTCATTCACACTCGCCATACCTAATCCTGCAATTTGCCACTTCACATTTGCTACTTGAAATGGCAAATCCTCAAATGCACATCTTTACAGTTGTAAATTTCTTAAATCTCCCATAAAATAATGCTCAAGAGACATGTCAAAAAAATATTAAATAGCAAATTCTTAAATGCACATCTTTATAATGGCAAATCCTCAAAACCCCTTAAATAATGCTCAAGATGTACACTTTTGTAAGAGCGTCATCTTCTTCCGTACCTACCTTTTGTTGCATTCATCAATTACAGTTTCCACTGTTTTATTCAAGTGTGCCTTTAAAGTGATGTCACCGTGTTCGTGTCTTCGTGGATGTTGGATGCTCTGATCCGCCGAAGGGCTTCAGCATGGATGCCAAGAGTACTCTCGATCCTTGCCTGACATGCACCATAAAATATGTCGTCGGCACTACCAAAAAAGAGAAGTGCGCATCACCAAGATTGAGACCGCGCCGAGCGGCCATCAGGCAGTCGCGCGTACATGGGCAGTGTGCGCGTTGCACGTAAACTTGTGCGGCTTGGACAAGGGCGCGAAGCAAAGGTAGCACGCCTGCATGGTGGATTGTGTGGGTGCGCGCGTGCGGCTGCGGGTGTGCGACGGCTGATGTAATGGGTGGAGGCGTGTGGTAGGCAATTAATGGCCGTTCAGGGTGGCAAGATTTGCTTGTGTGCGTATACATTTTGTCGACGGCCTCGGATTTTGTAAAAAAAATAAACTATTTTTATTTATTTTACACAAATAAACTATTTTTCTACACAAATAACCTACGGTAGTTGATCCACTATACGATTGTGCTCAATCACGCATGGGTCCAGCGATTAGATGACATGGCCACTCAAGTCACATTCCAGGAGAGGGACTAAGCGATGCCTATTGACATGTGGCTCAATCGCTATCCACAGCGTGAGTCAAGGCAATCGGCAACCAGTCGCGCAACAAATGGATAAAATTGTGCGACATCACTTAGTTGTGCTTTCGTTGCGCCACTGGTGCCATCAATCATGTCACCGAGACATGATTGAGGCCATACACGCACCAGTCGCACGGTGGTTGTGCGACTAAGGACTTATATTAGCGCTAAAATTCTGCTGTAATGTCATTTTAATTTGGGAAAAGGAGAAGATAGGGAAGGAGAGGAGAGGAGAGGAAATAAGAAGAGAGAAGATGGGGGCAGCAGGAGTAGGAGACTCTGCCCGTCTTTGTCCACGTACTCGCTTCTTTTGCAGCTAGTTTTTTTTACTCGTGTAATCTCTTGGTTATTTCGATGAAAAAAATGCAAGGTTAGCAACAATAAACATAGATTAGTGGTAGAACTAAAGTTAGTAAACATAGATCCCCATGTTTTAGTGGTAGAATTAGAATCTAGTTTTTTTGTCTGTTGTAGCGTAGAAATGGTAGGTTAGCCCTATTTGTAGATTGATTAGTCCAAGACTTTAGGTTGGTTTGGTTTAGATCTGCATGAGTTAGAGATCCTGGATTTAGGTTGCTTCTATGTTGTATTTCAAAATTTAATTGAACATTTGTAGTTGTGTCTTAGGAAATGTAAGTGAAATAGAGAGCATTTCGATAGGCACAGTATGGGTTTCATTAATTTGGTTTTTGTTAGGCTCGATATAGCATGTGTGGTTACAATGAGTTTTGAGTTTTAAATATTTTGAGCCATGTGGTAGGTATGTTAGGTCAAGAATTTTTCAGAGTATTTTACGGGCAGGGAGAAGTTTAGGAGGGGCCATGTGGGGTTAATTTGAGCATTTTTCCACATACCACACTGTATCACCCCAACCCAGATAATCTTGAAATCAGGGAGGTGTTGTGGCTGACTTACAACTTTGCTTGTGGAGTCATTCGCCAGAAGTCATCCGTTGGGAGTTGAGGCCCATGGAGTGAATGAAGTCATGGAAGACCTACTTAAAGAATGAAGGCACTGTCACGATGAATTCATATTGTTGGTGCAGGCTTGCATGAAACAGGGTCCGAATACACTTGGCAGTGCACATGAAGTGGGGAAGAGTAGTGCAGATGTGTAAATGAAAGTTGAGGATGGTGGTAGAGATGTAGTTATGATTGAAGACAACCATGTTGAAGCTAGTGGACAGGTGGATGAACGGGAGGACATTAAATTTATAGTGGATGGCTTGAAGTGGGAAGACCAAAGGGTGATGGCTGAAGATCAAGCATGGAAGAGGACGAGAACAATAGCTCAGATGATGAGGATGTCCCCGAGGCCCCGGTGCCTAATGCTTGGAACAGATATGATGCAAGGACCCTAGTTGTGAATGATGTCCACGATTCCTTGTGGGGGTACCGATAGAATGCGATACGTGTTAATGCCATGTATGTAGATAAGTCAGCTTTACATGATGTTGTTGAATTGTGGGCGATGTCAATGAAGAAGTTATTTAAGGTTATGAAATCAAACCGAGTGTAGTATACTGTGAAGTGTGAGAAAGCTAGATGTCCTTAGCATATTCACACTTACAAGCCAAAGTATGAAATACAATGGATCGTGTCTAAGGCAGAGGCCAACTCATGTATTCTGAGCAACGTACTGCCAAAGCACCACAAGCTCACTTCTTCTTTCATTGTAAATGCCATATATGGGGAAATTGTGGAGAAGAAGGACATGAAAGCACAACACATCATGCTTGCCATTAAGAAGAGGTACAAGTACAAGATCAGCTATTTGAAGGCGTGGAGGGCAAAGCAAAAGGCAGTGGAGAAAAGCTTCAGCATGTTTGAGTCTGCCTACAACAATCTCCCTTGTCTACTTGAGGTGCTACAGGATAGAATCCCTAGGAAATATATCATTGTAAAGGATAAGATTTCAATAAATCCACTAGGGTAGATGACAATGCAACACACTTTCCTTGCATTTGGTGCCTACATTGATGCCTTCCAGCACTACCACCCGCTGATGTGCATGGATAGAACATTCTTGACTAGGAAGTACAGGGGACAGATCTTGGATGGCAATTGGCATAAATGGCAACAATCAGATCATGCTGGTGGCTATTGCATTTGTGAAAAATGAGAACTTCAATAGTTGGTTATGGTTTATCAAGAACCTTAAAGTTGGAGTGGTTGGTGAATGCCTAGAAGTTTGCATAGTACATGACCGACATGTTGGATTGATGAAGGCTGTCAATAAGCTACAAAAGAATGGGGTTTGGGTCCTACATTGCATTTCTGTTTTCTCTAGCTTTGTTGCTGATTTGCACTATTGAGATGGATGTTTGTGGGCTAGTTGTGTGATTGACTATCTGCCATGAATAGAGATGCCAAGGGGTAGAGAACGCGGATGTGGCTAAGGCCGTGGAGGTCGCGGCTGGGGCCGTGGCCATGGCAGTGCCCAAGTGGATCCACCACTTGAGGTTCAGCAGGAGGCACTTGATGCAGAGGTTGCTTCTACTGAGTAGTCCGTAGCTAGAGATCCGGCAAAGTCTTCAGCCTTGCTGCAAGAGTTCATAGAGGAGGTCCATGCGCTTCGCCGACAAGCGCCGCTCATCTGAGCCACTGATATCTCCTCGCCGCGTATGTCTCTGTGTGCGTGGCCTTGTCTTCCATTGTTGAGCATGTCTCGTGGGGTACATCAGCCGGTCGAGAGCTTACGTGTCGGTTCGAAGGAGATATAGAGACTGTTCTTTTTGTTGAATGGCCAGCGATGGTGCTGTAGACTAAGGTATACCATACATGCTCTAACCATAGAACTGAATAAGGTATGCAACGAGGTGCATCCTAACGTGACCTCGACCGGTGCATCCTACGGGCACACACTGAAATATTTCAGCTAAGTGCGGGTGTGCCACAAGCACTCTCTTGGATAGCTAGGCCGAACCGATACGCCAGCCTCTCCTTACAGTCCATCGGTGCAGGGGCTAGCATAAGTGTGTCACCCCAGAGAGGGAGACCGGTTAAGAACAAGACATCCTGCAAAGTGACCATCATCTCACCCCACCGAAAGTATAATGTGTGCGTCTCGGGCCTCCACCTGTCCACCAATGCCACGAGCAGGCTGCCATCGAGGGTGAACTGGCGTCCAATAGAGACCAGTCTCGCAAAGGGCAACAAGCCCGTGGCCCACAGAATTGGGACGAAGCGATCGTCCAGCTCCCGATGATCCCTCCCTCCCCGTAGCTTGAAGGGCAGAGGGCCATTCACGTCACCCATCATTCATGAGTGGCACCAGTGCTTCTCATCGTACAGCTGTTCGAGAAGCTTTGGTGAATACATACCTTCCAACAAATGAGATAGACGAAATATTAGTGCGAAGATTGATAATGACAATAAAATACTATAAATTAAAATTTATAGTGAAATAAACAGTACATACATATACATATATATGTATATATGTATTTATGTACATATGTATATATACATATACATATATAATACATACATACATACATATATATATATATATATATATATATATATATATATATATATATATATATATATATATATATATATATATATATATATATATATATATATATATATATATATATATATATATATATATATATATATATATATATATATATATATATATATATATATATATATATATATGTATGTATGTATGTATTATATATGTATATGTATATATACATATGTACATAAATACATATATACATATATATACCTACATATATACATATACATATATAATGGTAGCAATATGAAGCATCACGTTTTTAATTACCAGATTGATGAACTATTGTTTAATAGTGCACTTTTTACAAATTGATTCTATCATGATGATCACATCTAAATTGTCCAAGAAAGGCAGAATATAAAATGCTATATAATACAAAATTCTAAGACCATAAAGTATTATAGTATCCATAAAAACGTGTATATACATATACACATACACATATACATATATAATGGCAGTACAATACTACAAATTAAAAATTATGATGAAATAAATAATTACATAAATATACATATACATATATAATGGTAGTACAATACTACATATTAACAATTATGATCAAATAAATAATTACATATATATACATATACATATATATAATAGCAGTACAACACTACAAATTAACAATTACGATCAAATAAATAATTACATAAATATACATATACATATATAATGGCAATACAATACTACATATTAAAATTTATGATACAATAAATAATTACAAAAATATACATATATATACGCATATACATATAGGACGCTGAAATGGGACGCATGGTGTCTGGGCACTAAGCCTTTCTGCCTTTGGATTGCTTTTAGATGCATGCAAGTGTCATGATATATAATATATTAGGCAAACCCGTTAACATTCATTAATTCGAAAAAACATCGATTTGGAAAGGAAGTCAATCATGGATGAAAAGTCTTAATCATGGATAGAAAGTCTCAAGCATAGAGCCTGGGCACCATAGTGCCCCTATTATTTATACTATACATATACATATATAATGGTAATACAATACTACATATTAAAAATTAAGATGAAATAAATAATTACATAAATATACATACACATACATATATATATATATATATATATATATAATGGCAGCACAATACTACATATTAAAAATTACGATGAAATAAATAATTACATATGTATTACATAGGAATTACCTGCTAAAATGACTGTTAATTGCCTGCGAAGAATTGCGGCACTATAAGAGCGACTGCAAGAATAATTGCGAGAGTGACTGCAAGAGAAGACTGCGAGAGAATTTTCGAGAACGACTGTGAGATTGCTCGCAATTTATAGCGAGGGCAGAAGCGCAAGGTGTCGGGCCCCCCGGATTATCAAACCCGGACCCTCTGTGTATTTCTGCACTAGTCCCAGATCAAAGCTAGTGCACACAGTTAAACAGAATGGAAAACATCACCATCAACGATTTATTACAATAATTAGAGTACTGACCAAAAGGTCTCATTATTACATTGGAGGTTTCAAGACCTCGCACAATCCAAACACAATGGAAGCAAAGAAAACTCAAAGCGCACCCATCAATATGCCACGAGCGATTGATCGGGAAGCGCGACCTAACCCTCGGGAAGAATCCGTCACAACCACGCACGAAGCGTGAGTTGTAATCACCTTCTTGAGCTTCATGATCTTCGAGATTTATTTTAAGTGTAGCATGTGAGTACATAAAGTACTCATAAGTCTTGGGAAAAATGCATAGATGCAAGGCTTAACAAAGGAAGGCTATATGGTTCTTTTGCACAAAGCAACATTTTAAAATTCAATTACTACTAAATATTTTAGAAGGCAATATTTTAACCAAATAATTGTTCTAACAAAACTATCATTAATTCTCTAGTGAAGGTTCCAACTACCAAAGACTAGCTAACAACTTGGACCAGTTAATCTGCGGGTTACTTCCACCCTCTCTGCTCCATCCGCCAGATACCCTTCCGAGAGTTCCCTCCACTCTCGGAGTACAAAACTTTGATTTTAAAACCAATACCAGAAATCTACCATGTGAATGCATTCCTTGCTCGCCCTTGACCGTGGGCACGGCTATTCGAATAGTTTTACACTCTGCAGAGGTTGTACAACTTTACCCACAAGAGATAAATTATCCTAAAAGTCAACACGCTTCCTTTGGCATGAGACCCGGATAAAATATCACAAAGCCTTTACCTTACTCTAATCTAGCTAGATACCACCCGCCGAGGTTTCACCGCAGTAGGCTAACCGCCCAACCAAGCCCCTCTTGCGCCATATGAGTACATGAAATCCTGTCCCTCACTTGTGAATAACCGGTCCATCCACGCACCCACTTTCCACGGTGGCACCTAAACTAGACTATCATAAGTTAGTCACTAGGTCGCACCCATATAGACTTGTGGTTGTACGGTTAATGCTCGATCTGGACAAACACAAGCGTCGGTCCTTAATTGACTAGGGTGGAACATACACTTAACAAGATCTCGTGCGAATCGCACCAAGCTAAACCAACCATCCACCCTAATCTAAACCAACTTTCACATTTTATTTTATTTTAAAAGATCAGTGGCAACTCCAATTACCACTACATTTATAAACACAAAGGTTTCATAAACCATAATTTCCCATTTTCAAGAATTTCCAATGTATTAGATAGCATGACTAAGCATTATACTACCAGACTACTATTCACAAGTGGTTACAATAATCTCATTAATGAGACAAAGGAAACTTCTAGGGTTACAATGGTACATGGCATTCAATCTCAAAGGAGGGTATAACAAAGTTGGATTAGCTAACACCTTAAGATTTGAACTAAGGTTTAATGTAAATAGCAATGCACATAATTTAAATTATTTAAAAACATTTCAAAATCATGGGTTCAAGATGATCAAAGGAGACTTGCCTTCTTGCAGGGGCTCTGGGTCTTCTTGTTGAGGAGTGGGGAGGTCTTCTTCAACGTTGGATTCTACGCACGAGGGAAAAGCAACAAAACAAATAAATTCAAATAAAAATTCAAACAAACTCAAAAATTCAAATAGAGGCCATGGTTGGATAGATCAGGATTTTAGATGAATTTAGAAATTTGAATGGCTGAATTTGGAGTTAAAATGAGAAAGTTATGCTTGTTTGAAGTTTTCAGTTTGAATAAATCCAGAAATTAAGAAATTTCGGCAGTGGGGCCCATCGGGAATATTCAAATTTAATCTTTTATTTTAATTCCGAGAATCTGACAGGTGGGACCCACTGAATAGTAGACCCTCTGCGATCGCCGACATGTGGGACCCTCCGCCGATGACCTCATCTGCTGGTCATCGGCAGGTGGGACCCATCGATCTGGACCCACTTGTCGACGACGCAGACGGGTGGGGCCCCGATGACGATGGCCCGCACAGACGGCTGCGCCGCCGAGTGGGGACCCACTTGTCGGCGCGAAAATAAACGAAAAGCAACAACCCAGTAGCGGGCCGAGGCTCGAACGCGCACCGGGAGTTGAGCGCGCACGCTGTTAACTGTGGAGGGGGAGGCTTTGCCTACCCATATGGGGTAGCAAATCCCTTTGAGGTACCTTCGGTGGCGGCGGCGATGGTCGAGGCGACGGCGCGCGGCGGCGGCGAAGCCGGCGTGCTCGGTGCTGCGTGATTGTAATCTACGTGCGAAGGGGTTCGGTTGGAGTAGTTGGCGGTCCGGGATGAACGAGACGGCGGCGGCGAGGGAGCGGGAGGTAGCTCGGGTGCTCGGTGCGGCAGCGCTCCGGCGACGGGAAGAGGTGGCCGAGGTGCCCAGGAGATTCCCCGATGCTCGGAGAAGCTGTAGGTGGCGGCTACGGGCTCCGGGGAGGTCCGAGGCGGCGGGGAGAGCTCGTCGGAGTTGGGCGGGGCTCGCGGAGAGAGAAGCTCGGCTGCGGGCGTCTCAAGGCTCCGGAGGAGAGATGGAGGGTGCTGGACGGTGGTGCGGGGAGAGGCGGAGGTCGAGGGGCTACTTATAGGGCTCGGGGAGGGGTGAGGCAGCGGGAATTCCTCGCCGAAGTCGCGGCCGGGGTTCGGTTTGAATTGGGGATGAGCCGTCGAGTCGACGCGGAGCTCCGGGTTTTAGGGGATAAGGAGCGTATCTCCCCGGGAATTCAAATCCCTGAACGAATCGAAGATTGAGGCAGAGTTCGGGTAGGATTCGGTCGCCGGTTTCTTCGGGAGAGAGAGAGAAAGGAGGAGGAGTCCGGCGTCCGCGCGAGACGAGCGGAATCGACCAATGGGGCCCGCGATCGGCCGAGCGGGGTGCGTGGTGCGGATGGCGCCACGTAACCGAAGGGAAATCGGCGTCGAGCCGCCTAAGTGGAAGGGGACGGTGGATTGAGGCCAGCGCGGGGCGCAGCTCATCCGGCCGTCCACGCGTCGAGCGAGGAGGAAAGGCGGGCCGCCGGTGACGGGCCGGGCCGCTAGACAAGCGAGGGAGAGTGCGGCTGGATGGGCCGAGCGGCGACGTGGCGGTATTCCACCGCCCACGTGGCGGCGGAGAGAGAGTTGGAATTTTATTTTTAGAAATTGATTTAGATTTTCGAAAAGGCTAGAAAATTGTTTAGGCCTCGAGAAAAATATGAAAATACCTCCAAAAATTCCAGAAAAATTCACGAAGCTTCGGGACATTTTGGACTGAATAAAATTATTCCCAACTATTGTTGATATTTAATTTTCATAGTTTGAATTACCTTTTACTTTTTAAAATAGGTTTTAAATTCCGAAAATTCAGAAATCCAATAAAAGCCAAATAAGCTCCAATTATTTTAAAATAATTAACTTGAATTTAAATTTTCCAAAAGCAAATTTTTGGGATGTGACAAACCTACCCCCTTAGAAAGAATCTCGACCCGAGATTCGGATGGGTGGGAAAAGATCGGGAACTCTTCTCTTAAATCATCTTCACGCTCCCAAGTCGCTCCACCAGTGATTGCTCCATTGCACTTTACAAAATTTTATGACCTTGCTTGGGTTCGACGCTCGCTTCTTCCAATATCCTCACGGGATACTCGGATAGGTTAGGTCCTCATTCACATTTACTTCTTCTAGTGACATCTGCTCCTCTGTACCGGAGACATTTCTCGCTTGGGACACATGGAACTCATCATGCACTTTGGACAATTGAGGTGGAAGTTCAAGCCGGTAGGCAACTTCTCCCCTTTTGCCGTAATAGGAAGGGTCCAATGAATCTAGGGAAAGTTTTCCACTAACTCCAAAACGCCGCATACCCTTGAGAGGTGAAACTTTCGGATAAACGTGATCCCTGTGTACAAACTCTAATGTTCTTCGACGATTGTCCGCATAACTCTTTTGTCCGGTTTGAGCTGTTTTTAATCATCTGGATTAGACGAACTTGTTCCTCCGCTTGCTTCAACACATCTGGTCCAAATACTTGTCCTTCTCCGTCTCCTTCCAATACAATGGGGTCCTACATTTTCTGCCATACTGGGGCTTGAACGGAGACATTTGCAAGCTAGATTGGTAACTATTATTATAGGAGAATTCTGCATAGGGCAAACTCGATCCCAATTAGCCTTGTTTGCAGTACACAAGCCCTCAACATATCTTCCAAAATTTGATTTACTCTTTCACCGACCATCCATCTGGGATGATATGTCTGTGCTAAAGTTTAGATTGGTGCCCAAAAGTCCATGTAACTTATGCCAAAATCTCGAGGTGAATTGAGTCCTCGATCCGACACAATCTTCTTTGGAACTCCGCAAACACACGATTCGGACATATACAACTCAGCGAGTCTGTCTCCAGTAGGTAGTCTTTACGGAATGAAATGGGCGACTTTCGTCAAACGATCTACAACAACCCAAATCGAATCATACCGATCTTGTTCTTGGTAATCCTGTTATGAAGTCCATTCCAATTTCTTCCCATTTCCACTCGGGTATCTGCAAAGGTTGTAGAAGCCCGCAGTCTCGATGCTCGCTTTAATTACTGCAAACATCACATAAAGCTACATACTGCAATTTCTCTCTTCATACTTGACCACCAATACCTTTCCTTGAGATCTTGGTACATCTTTGTACTCCTGTGGTGAATTGAATATCCGGACTCATGGGCTTCTTTCAAATTAAGTCCTTTATTTCTTTCTTCTGCACGATAATTCTTTTACCAAACCAGATGATACCCTCCTCATCTTCCGTAAATCTCGTGCCTTCCTTTCTTCATATTTTCTTGAATCTCCTTGACATACTTATCTTCTCCTTGAGCTGCCTTGATCATCTCCTCTAGAGTTGGTTGAACCTCCAGAGTAGCCAGGAATCCTTCCTCTACTACCTCTAAGTTGAGTTGCTGAAATTCTGCTTGAAGTGCAGGCATACTGTCCTTGATCCACAGCTTACTGCAGTAACTCTTTCTGCTCAATGCATCTGCTACTACGTTGGCCTTTCCCGGATGGTAATGTATTCCCACATCATAATCTTTTATTAACTCAAGCCATCTCCTTTGCCTCATGTTAAGATCGGGCTGGGTAAATATATACTTCAGACTTTTGTGATCGGTATAGATTTCACAACGGTTACCAATCAAATAATGCCTCCATATTTTTAGAGCATGTACAACGGCAAATAGTTCTAAATCGTGGGTTGGGTAATTTCCTTCATGGGGTCGTAGTGCACTGAAGCATATGCTACTACCTTCCTTCTTGCATCAAGACACATCCTAGTCCCCGCCTAGACGCATCACGAAAACTTCAAGTCCCTTCTAATATCCTAAGTGTTAACACTGGCGCAGAAGTCAACCTTTTCTTTAGTTCTTGAAAACTATCCTCACAGCTTTACTCCATTCAAACTTCTTCTCCTTCTTTAGCAACCGAGTGAGAGGTCTTGCGAGCTTGGAGAATCCTTCAATAAAGCGACGGTAGTAACCACCAAACCCAAGAAACTTCGATCTCGGATCTCGACTTAGGTTGTGTCCATTCGAGCACATCATTTACTTTATCGGGTCTCTCGACACTCCCGTGAAATCACGTGACCTAAGAAAGCCACTTTCTTCAACCAAAACTCACACTTACTAAACTTGGCATACAAATGGTTTTCTCGAGCTTTTCCAAAACTATCCTCAAATGTTCTGCGTGTTCTTCCTCATTCTTGGAGTATATCGAATATCATCGATAAATACAACCACAAACTTATCCAAATATTCCATGAACACCTTATTCATCGATTCATGAAGTATGCAGTGCATTGGTTAGACCAAAAGACATCATCAGTATACTCATACAATCCATAACGGTAGCAAATGCTGTCTTCGGTATGTCTTCCGGCCTTATCTTCAATTGGTGATAGCCCGATCGAAGATCAATCTTAGAGAAGACACATGACCCTTTCAACTGATCAAACAGATCATCTATTCGGGGTAAAGGGTACTTGTTCTTAATAGTCACATCATTTAGGGATCGATAATCCACACACATACGAAGACTACCGTCCTTCTTCTTTACTAACAGTACTGGTGCTCCCCAGGGTGACGAGCTTGGTCTTACAAAACCTTTGCTTAGTAACTCCTCAATCTGTTTCTTAACCTCTGCTAAGTCATTTGCGGACATGCGATAAGGTCTCTTGAAATTGGGGCTGTTCAGTGCAGTTTATAACAAATTCAATCTCTCTATCCGTGGCATTCTGGCAAATCTTCGGGAATACATCCGGGTATTCACATGCTATAGGCACCTTCTCCAAGGTTATTCCTTTCAAACTATTTAACTTACCCTCCTTACGAGAATGTGAATTTGATGAAACCTTACTTGAATCCCTTCCGTGTTGGTAAGAGTAACAAGACGGTCAAGCACAATCTATCTTTCCTTTATACTTGGCTAACCAATCCATACCAAGTATTACATCTAAACCCTTGGAGTCTATTATAATAAGATTCGCTAGGAACTTAACTCCATTAATATCCACAGCTATTGCGTTAGGGCAAACCGTGTTAGTCCTCATTTCCCTTCCAGAGATTGGACTAGCATGGGATTCTGTAATCACGCACATCCCAATTATATTTTCCCACAACATCTCTTGACACAAAAGAATGCGAAGCTCGTAATCAAATAACGCTGATGCAGTAATCGAGTTGACAAGAAACTTACCCAAAACTACGTCGGTTGCATCTCGGTGCTCAGCGGTCACATGGTTGAGATGTCCCCTGCTCATTGCCTGCGGAGTCTTTGGAGTTTGAGGAGTCCCACGGCCTTGTCCTGTGGTTGGAGCTCGTGTTGGAGTGGTCCCCAAATTGAAACGAATCGGGTCACACTGAACGCTTCAGCAGCAAGCATTCACGCATAGTGCCCCATATTCTTGCAGTTGAAACACCGCACTTCGCTCTTGAAGTTCGGTTCTGCTGTGGTTGGCCACCACTGCCTGTCCGGGGAACTTGGTTATTTGGGCGAGGTCCAGTGAATGGAGTCCGTGGCGCACTTGGTTCTGGGGTTCTGTGGAACTGAGGTGGGTGGGCGAAATCGAAATCGCCGCCCCTGCGTGCTTGAAACTTCCTCTTCCGGCTCTCATATAGCCGACACGAGCATCTTCTTGGACAAAGGCCTTGTTCACCATTTGTTGGAAAGTTGAATAATCATTGGACACTAGCTGCACCTTGAGATTAGGGTCAAGTCCCTGCATGAACCTCCAGATCTTGGTTGCCTCTGATGTGATCTCTTCAGATACATACCTGTACAGCTGGGTGAACTTGTTCAGGTACTCTGAAACACTAAGGTTCCCTTGCTGCAGCTTGGTAGAACTCTCTTTTCTTCATATCCATGATTCCGTAGGAATATGCGCGATCTGAAAAGCCTCAAAGAAACTCATTCCACGTGATAGCTTGTGCATTTCGATGAGCGGAGCGGTAATTTTCCCACCAATTAGCGCGATTCCCTTGAGTTGGTGGGCAGCATATAACACTTTTTCATTGTCATTGCACCGAGCTAGAACCAACTTCCTCTCCACATCCTTAATCCAATCATTCGCCTCCATGGGGTCTACGGACCCAAAGAAAAGTAGGAGGCCTTGTCCTCATAAACTCTCCCATCTTAGACTGAGGAGCTTGGTTGGATGCCTGAGGTGTTTGCTGCACTTGATTTTGAGCTAAGGCTTGAAGAAGTTGCAGCTGCATGGCCATCATTTGCTCCAAGCTGGGGGCTTGAGAAGGGGGTGGTGGAATGTTGTTCTCTGGCTGAGCATTGGCCTCACGGTTGTTGTCGGGGTTGCTCCTTGTGTTCACCATCCAAGGGGTTCCAGTTAGCGAAGGTAAGAGGAAATAGCAAAGATAAGAGATCCGGGAGACTAAACCACATCCCAAACCAACACTTTTAAAATCACGCAAATAACTCAAAGAACGAGTCTTTTATTAAAATCAAACTAGGCTTAGGAATGGTCTGTACCACAAGTGCACTTAGGCTTGATACATCCATCTAGCACACCGAAACATAAATACGCGTTCGATAACGTGGACATTTATTTGGGTACTACCGACTCTAAAGGCTACTAATCCTCAGAAAGATGCGTTCTTGGGTCCTCCTCCGTTCCTCTTCGAGTTCTTCTTGTGTTCTTCCTCAGGTTCTTCTTGCTCCTTTACATGATGTCGCGAACAATCACAAGTGGTCGAAGCACGGGGATGGTTACGACTGGAGGCAGTCGAACGCGAGCGAGAAGGAGAAGGCTTGCGCTTCTTGAGCGTGATGACGTGGCGGATCGGGCGCCGCACCTTCTTGCGTCTTTGTCATCCCGACGCGGAGTCCCGAGTCGAGCTGGTGCCGGGTTGTTGGGAGCGGCACCGGTACCGTGAAGACGGCGTAGTCGTGGTGGGTGAAGACGGCGTGTAGTTAGCTGCGCCACGAGACGCCCCACTCAAACTCACCGCTCGCTCGAGAAGCCGCGCGCGGTGTGTCTCAATGCCGGTAGCTGAAGTGAGAAGCATCCGGAGTTGTCCAATCTCTCCCGAGCTCTAGCGTAAGTGATGTCCATTGCCCGGGTGAGCTGCACTGATGTGACGATCGAGGATCGCCACCGATATATCAAAAGGATCTGATACCTCGCCCCGCGCGAGGTTGATGAAGAAGCAAAAAGGGGACTGATGTACAGCATCCTTGTGCGAATGGCACACTCGTCAATGGCGGGCGTCTTGCGTCTGGACAAATCAAAACAATGGGACCGAGGATGGGTGATGGGGTATGTGTGGAGTTGAATTTCCCCTCCGTGCATACAGGAATACTTCCATCATCCAGAGTCTCGATCCAGATCCGCGTCTTCCGTCCCTGAAAATGGGCGGTTGACGGTACTCAGACATCGCATCAATCGCCGGAGAAGGCTAGCGAATGCTCCAGCATCCTCTCCATGTGAATAGTAGTCCCACGCGGCAATGGAGGATGAACCACCATCTACAAAGTTGAATAAAAGAGAAGTTTAGTAAAAGTTTTGATAAAATAGAGTTGGAGACCGAACGAGATCCTAAGTAAGAAGAGAGTAGAAGCAAAGAGACTTATATATTTTAATATACTCTTTTTATAAATATAAGTCCTTATGGTTTGCCATTCCTAAACTAAGTCACGTCCTCATATCAAATAGGCTCGATACCATCTCTGCCGGGCCCCTGATTATCAAACCCGGACCCTCGTGTATTTCTGCACTAGTCCCGATCAAAGC
Source organism: Dendrocalamus sinicus (assembly GCA_036346575.1). Taxonomy (NCBI): domain Eukaryota; kingdom Viridiplantae; phylum Streptophyta; class Magnoliopsida; order Poales; family Poaceae; genus Dendrocalamus; species Dendrocalamus sinicus. Next base: position 25,739,501 of record CM070653.1, on the reverse strand, counting down.
TAGTGCACACGCTAAATGAATGGAAAACATCACCATCAACGATTTATTACAATAATTAGAGTAATCGACCAAAAGGTCTCATTATTACATTGGAGGTTTCAAGACCTCGCACAATCCAAACACAATGGAAGCAAAGAAAACTCAAAGCGACCCATCAATATGCCACGAGCGATTGATCGGGAAGCGCGACCTAGCCCTCCTGAAAGAATCCGTCACGACCACGACGCACGCAAGAGTTGTAATCACCTTCTTGAGCTTCATGATCTTCCGAGATTTATTTTAAGTGTAGCATGTGAGTACATAAAGTACTCCGCAAGTCTTGGGAAAATGCATAGATGCAAGGCTTAACAAAGGAAGGCTATATGGTTCTTTTGCACAAAGCAACATTTTAAAATTCAATTACTACTAAATATTTTAGAAGGCAATATTTTAACCAAATAATTGTTCTAACAAAACTATCATTAATTCTCTAGTGAAGGTTCCAACTACCAAAGACTAGCTAACAACTTGGACCAGTTAATCTGCGGGTTACTTCCACCCTCTCTGCTCCATCCGCCAGATACCCTTCCGAGAGTTCCTCCACTCTCGGAGTACAAAACTTTGATTTTAAAACCAATACCAGAAATCTACCATGTGAATGCATTCCTTGCCGCCCTTGACCGTAGGCACGGCTATTCGAATAGTTTTACACTCTGCAGAGGTTGTACAACTTTACCCACAAGAGATAAATTATCCTAAAAGTCAACACGCTTCCTTTGGCATGAGACCCAGATAAAATATCACAAAGCCTTTACCTTACTCTAATCTAGCTAGATACCACCCGCGAGGTTTCACCGCAGTAGGCTAACCGCCGGCAGAAGCCCCTCTTGCGCCATATGAGTACAGTAAATCCCTGTCCCTCACTGTGAATAACCAGTCCATCCCTGGCACCCACTTTCCACTGGTGGCACCTAAACTAGACTATCATAAGTTAGTCAGCTAGGTCGTACCCATATAGACTTGTGGTTGTACGGTTAATGCTCGATCCGACAAACACAAGCGTCGGTCCTTAATTGACTAGGTGGAACATACACTTAACAAGATCTCGTGCGAATCGCACCAAGCTAAACCAACCATCCACCCTAATCTAAACCAACTTTCACATTTTATTTTATTTTAAAAGATCAGTGGCAACTCCAATTACCACTACATTTATAAACACAAAGGTTTCATAAACCATAATTTCCCATTTTCAAGAATTTCCAATGTATTAGATAGCATGACTAAGCATTATACTACTGCACTACTATTCACAAGTGGTTACAATAATCTCATTAATGAGACAAAGGAAACTTCTAGGTTACAATGGTACATGGCATTCAATCTCAAAGGAGGGTATAACAAAGTTGGATTAGCTAACACCTTAAGATTTGAACTAAGGTTTAATGTAAATAGCAATGCACATAATTTAAATTATTTAAAAACATTTCAAAATCATGGGTTCAAGATGATCAAAGGAGACTTGCCTTCTTGCAGGGCTCTGGGTCTTCTTGTTGAGGAGTGGGAGGTCTTCTTCAACGTTGGATTCTACGACGAGGAAAAGCAACAAAACAAATAAATTCAAATAAAAATTCAAACAAACTCAAAAATTCAAATAGAGGCCATGGTTGGATAGATCAGGATTTTAGATGAATTTAGAAATTTGAATGGCTGAATTTGGAGTTAAAATGAGAAAGTTATGCTTGTTTGAAGTTTTCAGTTTGAATAAATCCAGAAATTAAGAAATTTCTGACAGGTGGGGCCCATCGAATATTCAAATTTAATCTTTTATTTTAATTCCGAGAATCCTGACAGGTGGGACCCATCGAACAGAGACCCTCTGCGGTCGCCGACATGTGGGACCCTCCGCCGATGACCTCATCTGCTTTGGTCATCGACAGTGGGACCCATCGATCCGGACCCACTTGTCGACGACGCGCAGACGGGTGGGGCCCCGATGACAGTGGCCCGCACAGACGGCTGCCGCTGACGGGTGGGACCCACTTGTCAGCGCGGAAAATAAACGAAAAACTCAACCCAGCGCGCGGAGCCGAGGGCTCGAACGCGCACCGGAGTTGAGAGCGCACGCCGCAACCGAGGAGGGGAGGCTTTGCCTACCCATATGGGGTAGCAAATCCCTTTGAGGGTACCTTGGGTGGCCCGGCGGCGATGGTCGGAGGCGACGGCGCCGGCGGCGAGAAGGCCGGGCGCAGCCGGTCTTTGCGTGGATTGTAATCTACGTGCGAAGGGGTTCGGTTGGAGTAGTTGGCGGTCCGGATGAACGAGACGGCCGGCGGCGAGGAGCGCGGAGGTAGCTCGGGTGCTCGGCGCGGCGGCGCTCGGCGACGGAAGAGGTGGCGAGGTGCCGTGAGATTCCCGATGCTTGGAGAAGCCGAGGTGGCGCCACGGCTCCGGGAGGTCCGAGGCGGCGGGAGAGCTCGTCGGAGTTAGGCGGGGCTCGCGAGAGAAGCTCACCGCGGCGTCTCAAGGCTCCGGAGGAGAGATGGAGGGTGCTGGGCGGTGGTGCGGGGAGAGGCGGAGTCGAGGGGCTACTTATAGGGCTCGGGAGGGTGAGGCGGCGGAATTCCTCGCCGGTCGCGGCCGGGTTCGGTTTGAATTGGGGATGAGCCGTCGAGTCGACGCGAGCTCGGGTTTTAGGGATAAGGAGCGTATCTCCCGGAATTCAAATCCTTGAACGAATCAAGATTGAGGCGAGTTCGGGTAGGATTCGGTCGCCGGTTTCTTCGGGAGAGAGAGAAAGGAGGAGGAGTCCGCGTCCGCGAGAGACGCACGGAATCGACCAGCGGCCCGCGATCGGCGAGCGAAGTGCGTGGTGCGGATGGCGCCACGAACCCGAAGGGAAATCGAGCGATCGAGCGCCTAAGTGGAAGGGGACGGTGGATTGAGGCCAGCGCGGGGCGCAGCTCATCCGGCCGTCCACGCCAAAGCGAGGAGGAGAAGGCGGGGCGCCGACGGGCCGGGCCCGCTAGACAGCGAGGGAGAGAGGGTGCGGCCTGGATGGGCCGAGCGGCGACGTGGGCGGTATTCCACCCGTCCACGTGGCGGCCGGAGGAGAGAGTTGGAATTTTTATTTTTAGAAATTGATTTAGATTTTCAGAAAAGGCTAGAAAATTGTTTAGGCCTCAGAAAAATATGAAAATACCTCCAAAAATTCCAGAAAAATTCACAGAAGCTTCTGGGGACATTTTGGACTGAATAAAATTATTCCCAACTATTGTTGATATTTAATTTTCATAGTTTGAATTACCTTTTTACTTTTTAAAATAGGTTTTAAATTCCAGAAAATTCAGGAAATCCAATAAAAGCCAAATAAGCTCCAATTATTTTAAAATAATTAACTTGAATTTAAATTTTCCAAAAAGCAAATTTTTGGGATGTGACACAAGGCACGCTAACGATGCCCCGGTAATTACGAAAAAGAAATGTGTGCAGGGAGTAGACACGATGGCACCTCGCTTTCGGTGGTTTGCTCCCTTGTCGCGTATGACAGGGGAGAAACAAATAAAGGGCCTTTGCTTGGTGCACACGGTGCCAAGTGAGTAAAGAACACGTGGGGGCTGCTTGGTGCACACAGTGCCAAGAGCCTACCGCCTGGTGGCCGGGCGATAAGACATTAGAGGCTGCTTAAGTTTAGTTTAAAGAGGGTTAATTGTGCACGCTAATGACTTGCCACCCTGTGGTCAGACGGCGGCGGCATGTGTCAGATCTACAGCTTCGTCGCCTGGTGGCCGAACGGCAAAAGCGATATTTTTGCTAATACCATCTGCGTATTGTTATTTTTATAAATAGGAGATCAAACAGTGCTATATAAACAGTAGACCGGTGTTACACCGTGAATGTCTATGTGGCGTAATAAATTGGAAGAAAGGACGAGAATTTGGGGGGGGGAGTGGCTATATGGGGGAGTAGATGAGAATTCACTTATGGGTTGTCTTTTGTACAAAAATAAGTTGCAAATGGAAGAGAGCCTGAAGAAGAGACGGGTCCGCCTCTCGTTTCTCTGCCCTCGGGAAATTTAACTATTTACCACCCTTAAAAATACCACCTATTCAAATACCATCTTCTTCGTTGCAATTAATATTTTGCCACTCTTAAGATGTGCTTAACTAATTTATCGCCACTTTTGAGCCCACGAGGCGCCAAATCATGACATGTCACTGCCATGTCACACGCCCGCGCCCTCGCCGCGCCCCCGCCTGCGCCTCCCCGCCTCGTGGGCTCAAAAGTGACGATAAATTAGTCAAGCACATTTTAAGAGTGGCAAAATATTAATTACAATGAAGAAGATAGTATTTGAATAGGTGGTATTCTTTAAGTGGTAAATAGTTAAATTTCCCACCCTACGCCGCTCTCCCTAGGCAGTAGCCGTGCGTAGGGGTGGCAACGGGGCTCATCCCCGACGGGACCCAATCCCCGTCCCCGATCCCCGCGAAATTAAAATTCCCCGAACCCCGACCCCGGCCCCGGGCTCGGGGCCAAGTTAGGCCCGTCCCCGATCCCCGACGGGCTTCGGGGGCCCGACGGGGCAAAATTCTCCACCAACAGATTAACATATACAAGCAGCAATTCAGCATAACAACAATTACAAGGGTACTAAATGATCTTTACAACTGGATAACAGATTAACATATACAACTGGATGCATGAATGCATCAGAACTTTTCAACGCACAGGGCATCAGACTCCTTTCACATTAATGATCTTTACAAAATCAAGTGAACAAACTGAAATATTGTACAGTCATCTTTAGCAATTACACATCCAAACCAATCTGCCATTAAGCCTCACAATGTCAGGCTCCAACCGGCCATTAATCCAAACTCCAACCGCCATTAATCCAAACTCCTCACCGCGCTTGAACTTGCATTCCCGGATGTCGACATTGCAATGTTCTAAATGAAAAAATCTATCAATGCATTCAGATTTGCAAGACATGACATTCAGATTTCTTTGGTAGCATAAACACTCATTACTCATATTCACAATTATCAATTTGCAGTACCAACTATCATCGCTTTCTATACCAACTATCAATGCATTCAGATTTGCAAGACATGACATATTCACAATTTCACATACTATCAAGGAAATGCGACATCACATCCACATATTCTCATAACAGAGGAGCAGAGAAGATGAGTATTGAGTACCGAGGAGCGATGAAGGCTAGAAGCTCGGCTCGGTGGAGCGTCGTCGGTCGCAGATCTGTGGAGGAGGGCGTCGCGGTCGCAGATCTGTGGAGGAGGGCGCGCGGTCGCAGATCTGTGGAGGAGGGCGCGCGGCCGCCGGCAAGGGAAGGGAAGAGGCGGCGGGGGAGCCGCGCGGTGGGGTGGCGGGGGGGCGAGGCGCCGGGAGGCGAGGAGGAGGCGAGGCGCCGGGAAGGGAAGGAAGAGGGCGGCGGGGAGGCGCGAGGCGCCGGGAAGGGAAGGGAAGAGGGCGGCGGTGGAGGCGGCGGGGAGCCGGCGCGGGGGGGGGAGGGAGAGGAGCGGAGGGGAGGCAGAGGCGCGGGAAGGGAAGGGGAAGGGGAAGAGGGCGGCGGGGAGCCGGCGCGTGGGCGCGGGAGGGGCGGAGGCCGAGGCGCTGGGGAGGGGGACCGGGCGGCGGGTAGAGGCGTCGGGCGCAAAGAGAGGTGTTGGCGCTGCTGGCTGGGAGTCCGACCGTCTGAGGGTAGGGTTTTTTGGCTGCCTTTTATATGAAGTGTAGAGGACCCACATGTCAGTGATCCCCGATGGTTAACGGGGACAGTGATCACTTCCCCGGCCCCGCCATCCCCGACGGGGACAGTTTTTTGCCCACGAAAATCCCCGCGGGGAATAAAATCCGTCAGACCCATCCCCTAATAGGTGAATTCACCGTCGGAGATCGGGGATCGGGTCACCATTGCCAACCCTAGCCGTGCGCGGCCTTCTCACCACCTGGAGGGGCCGATCCGGCGGCCACGTCCGTCCTCCCCACCATCGCGACGGGTCCGCCTCTCGTTTCTCTGCCCTCTCCGCAGCCGGGCGCCGCCTAACTCCTATTAATAATCCCCCCGCGGGGAAAATCTGAGGAAAAACACCATCTTCAACGTCGCCTTCTTTAGACGGTGCTGAGATTAAGCGCTACTAGAAATTGTTTAGTCAGAGAGGAATGGGATTTCTCATTTTCTCCCCGTTATTGTAGATGATTCGGGGATAGTAGGAGATATCATCTTTTTTATCTGGAGATGTAATATGTGATTATGTTGCGCCAGGCAAAGGAATTAGGGGAAGGCTTCCCTTTTGAGATCCAAGATCAGGAGGGTTCCAACAGGATAACACTCACAAGGAGCGATCAGAATGAGCGAATTGAAGTGGAAGTGTCCTTGCCGTGCCCTGTCGATGCAGCCGTGCAGAATGGCGAGCAACAGGACCAAGCTGAAGATGGCAAACACCGGAGCCACACTGCTAATGGTGTCCCAAATCAGTACTGTGTCATACTGCTAATGGTGTCACTGCTTCATGGTTGGAAATTAGTTGTAGCTCTTACCCTGCGGAACTCTATCATTGAGAGATTGGAATATGGACCGAGTGATGAATCTGGTGGTTCGTTAAGTGGCGGAACTACGTTCAGGTTAGCATTATGCCCTCGTTTAGTTGATAATATGATGGTTTGTCATGTCTGATGTAGGTTTACTTATCATGGATTTACATCCTTTTGCAGTAACATTCCTGAGGGGCTTCAGAAGGCTTTGCATTCCTACTTGAGAAGTAGGGGCATCTCGACAGATTTTACCTACTTTTTACATGCGTACATGATAAACAAAGAGTGCCATGAGTACTTCTCTTGGCTGAGAAATCTCAAGGGTCTGATTAAAAGTTTAGTGGAAATAGAAGTTTCTTCCTTTAATTTACGTAGTTTGCTTTCCTCAGTAGCATTGTGTAACCTGAGTTACGAGTCTTGTGACCAAGGACGCAAATGCTGCTACAAAATGTACTTCTATTTGAGCTGTAGTTTTGCATAATCATACATATGTAAGAGTTAAAGTGCTCTGCTGCTGTGGGCAGTGGCTATGGGTTGATTTGGTTGACAAGATTATGTGAATTGACTAGTGCAAGATTTCTTCCTTGAATATGTAAGCTTTTACTGATGCTATATTTGTTGAGCTTCAATCCTGGTGATATATGTTTGTCACTCTCGGATTCGACTGGAATGTGTAGAATTGAAAAAAAAAATAATTACAGAATCATATGACTTCTGTGAGCAGGACGGACATGTGACCAGAAGGAATTCTTACGCAACAACCAGATGGGTTCCATTTTTTGAGCTTGAGCCCAGGAAATATTGTGGTAGTTCATGAAAAACAATTTGGTCGTTGGAAACCGTATGAGATGTACTGGTACACAAGTACTAAACTTTACATCGATTAGCTATACTAAGTAAAAAACCATTGAGAAATGTTGCTTGCCAGTAATGGATCGTACAAACCAAAAACTGTGTCCATTCGTACTGACCACCGTGAGCAGACGCATGCCAAGTATTTGTCACGAAATAGTTATTGTACAGCAAAGTGGTAGAAAGTTCGCCAAGTGCATATTTAGATGACAAACTCAGTCACTCTGTACTGCAACACACAGTGAAATTCTATTAACTACAGGAGTCAAAAACCTTAAAAAAAAACAGACAATTTGAGTTGGACAACACCCAAGATCTATCAATTTAAGGTCAATATGCATGTCGAGTAAAACTAGTCCGCCTTGTCCTCAAAAAGATGCTTGCCAGAACAGAATGATGAACAAAGAACACATCCAGCTCACCTGCACAAAATAAAATGTACTAAAATGGCTTGCCCCACTTAGTTAACACACTATGTTATTATAGAGTACTCAATAACATTTCATAAAGGTGTGGACTGTTGAGACGGGTGTAATGGAATATTATGGAAGAAGTGGGGGACACACAGTAATACACTAATGAGAGGCAGACCTGAGCAACACCAAAAGGGTAATCTCAGGCAAAAAAGAAAACTTTGATGAACAGTGCCAGGGCAAACTGCAGCGCTGCAGCACTAGCAATCAAAACCATCATATCAGCTCGTTCAGTGCATTCCTTCAAGTTTAAAGCAATGAACCAAGATGACGCACCACCAGCAAGAACTATGATGACCCACCGAAGAAATTCCACAGGAATAAGTAACAGTATCTGAAGCAAAGAAAAATAGCAGGGCAATTTGTATTAGACATGAAAAGCACCCTTCACATGCAAGAAGAAGTGCAAGTCAAAATGCTGACACCCGTAATAACGTCATGAATTCTTTACACTGAGAGAGTCGATCTCAGACTAGAGATTCCAGGAACCATTATATAACATAAAAGAGAGTGAAAATTCCTAAGAATATAAACAAAAGTACATATGCATAGCACTACATGTTCTTGCTAATGATAACATAAGGATATAAATGAATACTTGGATAAGACTAGAATACTTACAGATGCTGGTATGAAGATAAACAGAGAATAGCCCCACATACACCAAAACCGAACAAGGCTTGGGCGCGATCCAAAATACTGAAACAGGAAAAAGAATGCAGCAGGTACCACGATAGCATAACCATACATGACCGATGTTGCCCAATTGAAATAGCCAACATCAAAGTTCCATATGTCCATATTAGTTTTCTTTTGCATCAGATAAGTGGCAAAGTTTCCGAATGCAGCTAGCATGAATATCAGTGTAGTGGTGATCCATAAGGGCCCATACCTGCAGAAATCAGAATGATTCATCGCACATCGAAAGTAGACTCCAGGGATCAAAATGATTAAAGTACAAAAAAAAGTAAAAGATTTAATGTATAACATACAAAAAAAATACAGTTGGATAATAACCAGTAAGAAGCCCAAGGAAGTACAAAATCGGGTGAAAATTCCCATTAAAAAACTGACTTGTCCTGTTCCCTTAAAAATCATGCTGCTAGCATAACAAACCACATCTATTACAACATATAACTTACTACTGTTACACCATATTTCTGTAAAACTTTTATTTAAACAATCACACTTTCCCTATTTAAATGCCCATCTCATGCTACTATTACTTCACCACACCATTTTGGCACGTTACAACTTACAACAGAGCTCTTAGTAGTTAGTACTACCACAGCATGTGCATCTGCTACAACTTACAATATCACTTGGCATGTTAACAACATACAGTATAATGTAGCCAACTATTATACGCTGCCCTTGTTTTGTTACAAAATTGTATATTAGAGTTACCTGGAATCATTTACTAGAAATTGTATATCAATACCATAAGGTACTTAAGTCCATTTCTTGAAACATGAAGGCGGATGGCAGATTGGCAATAGCCTAATAGTAGAAACTTACATGTCAGGATTAGCATCAATCTTCCTGAAAAACCCATCCATTGGATAAACTGAACTGATCAGCCTGTCAATCACGACATCAGTGTCAACATTGAAATATGGAGCATAAGATGCAACATTGAAGTATCCTTTCCAGTTTGTCTGGGTTTCAACATCTCCATCTGCAAAAGTAAAGAGAAACTTCAACATGGAGCAACGCATGCAAAAGAAACATCAGTAACATGCCATTCTAGATGCAATATTGAGCAAAATCCAATTATTTCACTCTGATACAAAACAATACCAGGGATCAAAGTACCAAATAACAACAAGTTATGCCAGTGCTTACTTCGACTTGGAGATGACTAGAAGATGATGGTTATATATTATTTTTTTCCTGAAGACCTAAAAACGTTGTGTGGTAGGCACAGGCAGTACCGCAGTAGCATTCATCAAATGCACAAGATTATCATCAGTGTGCTCCGTGCAACAGCCATAATACTCAATGACTCATGCAAACAAAAGTTGCTCTTAGTTATCAACTCCATCTACACGATAAAAATGTACACTGCAAGTATCTACCTATGTAGCTACAAACTTTCGATGACATTAGTATTTTTGCAAATGCACCTTAAACAAAGCAATACCAGGCTAATAGACTAATGTCATATTCTGGAAGAAAATCATGGGGAAGCAGTGTACTTCATTCAAGATTTCTCACATAAGCGAAAGCACCACTATTCAGCTAAGCACATCAAAATACTTCTTCCTAAATGCTCCCGAATCCATCATTCCCATTTCGAATTCGAAATGGCCTTGGCATTCAAAGATACTCACATAAGTGAGACAGAACTCAACAGCACAGCCCACTAGCACCAAAATATATCCACATCCGTAAATCCGATACATTGTTTATCCAGAGCTGGATTCATACAAATATTTCGAACAAACTAACAAGGAACACGCTGATGGTTAAGGAACAGGACAACTTGTTACCTGGAGGGGTCCCTGGAGGCTGATACCCTCCTCCATTAGCGCCAGGAACAGGCGGAAACTGTTGCAAACGCGAGGTGGCAGCTACAGTTCCAACCGAAACCTAATTAATGACAGCTAAAATAACCTCGACCGAGCAACAGCAGCGCGCGCGCACACTCACAGATGGGGAGGGAGGAGCCACTACCTTCGGCAGGGCCACCGAGATCGGGCTTCCTCTCTTCGAGAGTCACAGCCTACAGAAACCATCAAATCAATCACACCAAATCAACAACCCTAGCGAAACGAAATACACAAAGCGACTAGGGAAAGGAGGGGATCGGTACCGGGACGGAGCCGAGGAGGTGGCTGGTGGGGAGGTTGGCGTAGCCCTCGTCCATGGCCGCTTTCGCGTGGTCGTGGCGTCGTCCCCTGTCAGCAGCTGCGCATGGCCGCGCCGCGTCGCCGGAGTGGGGATGGGATCGGAGGATTTTGGTTGGAGTGGGGAGGGGAGGGGAAAGGGAGAAAACTCTGCCGTGGTGAAGTCGCCGTCGCACGTCCTCGTCGGTTTTGCTTCGAAAGGAGGTCACGAGGCTGCTGCGGTGCTCAGATATGGGAAGCCCGTTTAGGAAACCAGTGGCCCAACATCATCGGACGGCCCATTAAGGCACTGCGGTCTGTGGCTGCGGCTCCCCGCTGCCAAATTATAGTTTTTTTTGCTGAAATTATACTAAAAGAAGCTGACGCTTATTTTGAAATGCTCAATTCAGTTTATGACTTATTGGGTTGTGCTAAGCTAATTTTTGGTGCGTTGTTTGTGACACATTCACAATATGGTATATGCATTCGATCCCGTATATTCATAGCTGAGTACGATTTCATTAGAAACATCGCATATGGCATAAGTATACCTACATCATACATACACGGGTATTTTTCTTTCACAATACCGAACCTACATACTCACTACCAACAACGCTGCTATCCAATCACGTATAAGTCCCATCAGTACCCAAGATGCTCCCTGTGGAACAGGTGGTACCGCGCCCTGCCCATGCTTCAAGGGCTCACAGGCACCCCCTATGGATATGCAATATCTCTCACAAGCAATTCGCAGTCAATAATAAAGTTGTGCAATGCTATCATACTCACAATTATCACATTCTACTTGCATGTCTCGTAGCTAGGAACGTTGTCAAGTATGCGGCATTTCATCTTGCATATGCCAAATGAACGCTCGAAAGCGTTCCTCAGGGACAAGTGATGGAAGTTGAAAACATCTTGCATCCAAGAAGGCTACGAGCTGTTCTATAACTCTTAAAGGTGATACCATTGCTGGCGATACCGATCAAGGTATCCCAGCCATTGGGATACCCAGAGTCCACGAGGTAATACTTGCTTGGATCATTAACATGCATTACATATGAGTATCGATTAGTCATTGTTGTTCAATGAATGGTAAAAATGACAAAAGTGTGAACGTATTTACCTTCCGGTGAATGCGAAAACCGATTGCCGTGTTTCACCATTGTCTCGTGTAAGATACGTGTATCGTGCATTGATCCTGACCATTCCGCGCACACAAAAGTGAATCTACTCACACACCTCAAAGCACATTTTGACTTGTGTACATGTATCTATTGAAATGCCTAGCGTGTTTTGCATTTGGAACTGTGATTTTCACATGCGTGTCATCAATCGCCTCTATGCAGTTCACAAAGTGGGGATATAACTTTTATTGAAGTAGCCTGGCATACACAATCTGGTAGGTAGGATCAGATGGTCCAAAGACATCGCCTACAAACTTGTAGACGCACTTGAGCACCTGATTGAACTTTCTGCTTATTGTACCAGCTGAATGTTTGAATCGGTTCATCGCCTGTCGCTGGGATTGAGGTGCTCCACAAGTCCACAAAAACAAAGCAAGTGCTTCTTTTGAGGTGACTTGTATGGATGACTTCAAGCTATAGTTTTGCACGAGAGTATCATGCAGCCCATCAAACACTGGCGGATACATCTTGAACATGTTGTAGCATGTTGATCATTTGCAAATTGCATCTCAACCCACTGCAAGCTATTCATGATTGGAACTCTCAGGGTGGTCTATTCCCTGAACTAACTTCATCATTAGAGGAGTCATACGTCGCGAAGGCCAAGAAGGCGATGGAGCCAGAGGAAGCTTCGGCCCATCACCATCCCCCTTACTGGCCTCCTATCCCCTCACACTCATCACTGCATAAACAGAACACCAAATTTAGTACTCTGTAATTATCAACAGAACACCAATCGGCACTCTGCAGACAAGCTCTGAAACCAAATAACAGAACCCAAAAACATACATGCACATCACATTTAACAGAACACCAATCAGTACTACCTTCTGGCTTTTAGGGACTAATTAGAACTGAAACACATGTAGCAGATAACAGATTACAACTATCACAACAATTGTTCGGTATTATGATAACAGAACAGATCAGTTGCTTTGACAGACACACTCGTAACTGAATGCAGGAAAAGTGGTAACTGATAACAGATGACATGAAATAGAACATACATGGACATGCAAACCTATAAGCTAACTGAAACTTAAGTTCATGCATCACACAACTCTCAATGGTGACAACATATACTGAATGCATGCAAATTGTTCGACCTAACCCAAAGATAAGCAACTGGCAACCTCAATTCATATATCGCCCACCTCTCTGAGGGCAGTTCATGTGGAAAGTAGAAACACACAACCAACAACGTAACATGAATGCATGCAAGTTGTACAACAAAACCCAACAATAAGCTCATGGATGGTTCTTCATCCTATCCCAGGCCCTCTAGAGCCAGCGAAGTTGACCCTCGTTCGATTGCATGGCGAGAAAGCTTGTATGGTACTCTGACTTGATGAATAGTTATGTCGCGTAGTAGTACTCGTCGCTCTCTTCTTCAGCCTCGGCATCCTAAACCATACGAATCAGCCGCATGAACTCCTCCCTAGCCAAGCCCCTCATGGAGGAAGTAGCACAAGAGCTCGACAGCCGAGTGCCGGATGCGTGGGTCCTCTCATAGATGTAGACCAGGCGCTTCAACTCGACATCTCAATCGAGGCCTCTTCCCGTAGGAACTGCTTAAGGTGCCTCCACTGCCCACTGTCTTCAAGGAAGGAAGGTAGGGTCAACACATCATCTGAGCCAAGCATGTCAACACCCGTCATGAATGCGTACTCACTTGTGTAGGTACTGCTGACGAAGTAGAGCTCCATGAGGTCCTGGTGATGTAGGGGTCCCTTTTTGAACTTTGTTGGCACTCCGGCCTTCACATGCAAACATAAAGCATTCAACAATTCACTGATCAGCCATAGTTCCATTGAAATGAAATAAATTCAATGGGCATGAAATTGATTGCATCAAATGAATTGACACTAACATCAGCTGCCTCTGCCCACCACGCATCGTCTGTGACGATTGTGCCTGTCTCTGGGTCGATGGCTAGGCTAGTGGCGCGCTACAACAAGCTCTTCCACACTGTGAAATCTCGTTTGAGCCTCCCCTATTTGTTCTTCAGCTGCTTGTGTGTGTAGGACTGGTTAGTGCGTTGTGTGAATTTGAGGCCAAGGTTGGCATACCCCACTCGGTTCAAACAAGCATACGGTCCGTTTTGGGCCGCGACCTCGTCGACGCAAATCTCTAAGAATGCTCGCGTAGCCTCATCGCTCTACAATGCACATCTAGATTCGATCTGCAGCAACGACCCACACTAGAGAGGCAAACATGATGAACAAACCCGCACACAAGGGGTGTGACCATGAATGGAGTGCAAAAACAGAATAAATGGAGTGCAAATGAGTGGATGCAACCGGGAAGCTCACCAAGTTTGAACAAGGAATAGTCAAAGGAGTGCCAAAATTAACCAAAACTGCTAGCATTTACTGGGCTTGCTACTCATCTGTCAATGGAGTGCACAAAAGAAGGAGAAGTTTCACCACGAAGTGACCATACCTCACTATTGTCGGTTCCTGTTCGTGGATGGGTGTTTCACAGAACTGCCAGAGGTGGTGGACATTGGATTTGAATGAGCCTAGCAAGCGTAACACGGGGAGGTCGGGGATGCTGCCGAATCTAGTAGAAGACCACACCAAAGCTGGCGTGGATGTGGGTGCCATGGTGTTGGCCTCGAAGGGCGCAAGGGGAGGCATATGGAGGAAGCTGGGGCAGGTGAGTGGAGAGACCAGACAGGAGGAGCTAGATGGGGAAATAAGCTAGAGGACGAGGCATATGGAAGAAGCAAAGATTGTCGGTTCGGCCTTATCCACTCACCCAGCTTATGGCTTTTACGAAGCCGCACGGGAAGTTGAATCGCTTCAATCAGTTGTCAGCTTAATGAAGCCGAAAGCCATAAGCTCTAGCCAGTTGGAGCGACGCCTAAAGCATTTGAAGTTAGGGTTTTTGGTAAGATTTTGGTTGTTTCGTTTTTCTTTTCAAACAACTGTTTTATATAGACTAACACAATTGCATTACTGGCCGTGCATGCTCCACTCACACCACACATACCACATATGCTAGTCCAAGATCTTTGCTAAGGCCTATGCGCACTAAGCACATGGAAAACATACAGAGCTAGGTCTCACAAGTGACAGCTTTTTATTTGCATAAATAAAATGCTATCTATCTTATACAATAGGGATGGCAATGGCTTGCTTCCTGATAACCTGTGGGAAATTCTTCTATTAGGAGATGGGTATGAGAAAATTTTGTTCATGTTATCTTATATAGGGATAGCGACGGGAATGCTTCCCTATCATGTTACCCGCTATACCCTAATGTACACTTATGTACACGTAAATTGATATATCTAAATGTATAAGACATTCGTGTTTCACCTCTAGCGTAACATAATTTTGTATAATCTATAAAATATAATTCATTTAGTATTATTCTACCCTCTTGTCTATTAATAAATTTACATATTTATACTTAACTATATGATAAATTTATAAAATTGCTTCACTTTCATTCGAATTTAGGTTGCTAGTGAGGCCGTTCCTCTAAATAAGTAGGGATGGGAGGGCATTACCTACGTGGACCATCACATATTTTAGTGTCGCACTAGTTTTTTTTTCCCTAAAAACTACAATGCAAAAGAAGATATTGTTGCATTCCAAATAACAATAGTTAGCTTAGAAAAGTCTACTTAAAAGAAATGCAAGGTGTTAACTATTGGGTAATAGATTTCATTAAACCATAATTAATAATCTCTACTAATATAAAAGAAGAGTTTATCTGATCACCCGTCCCTCTCTAAAACCAAGTGCTAACATGTGCATCCATTTGCTAGTGCACAATTGCCCTGTCTGGTAACCCCCTCGCTGTCCTATGTCACACATAAATATGACAATTAACCTCTCCGCTCTTACACAAAATCACTAAAAAGTGGGCTAGAAAGATAGAGAGGCACACATGTCGTCATTACAGACTACGGGCACAGCAACTAGTACAAAGAAAGAACCATCCAACAGTTCACATGCCTTAATACTTGTATGTATGTGCACGCCAAACCTACAACTTCTGTCCAAGACAGATTCCCATAAACTACAGGCCTGTTCTTTACCTCAAAAGCTGACGGCTTTTGGCTTTTACTACAGTACTTAACTTTCAAACGGAGTATTTTCTCAAGGCGGGGTCTACAAATTAAACGATATACACATTAAAAGCCCAACATCTGTACCAGCCAAAATTGCAAGTGAGTATCTGTCTTTCCGTAATCTATACCGTAAACAGCCAAAATTCAAAAATTTCAACCATAAGCCATAAGCCGCAGCCGAAAAGAATAGACCCTACAACTTATCAATCCCAAATGTCATCAAAGGAAAGGAAGGGTCAAATAACCAGCTGATGGAGATCGATAGACTAACTAATGGAGATATATTATTATATGAGATTTATTTTAACATCCTTAGAAGGTATCAAGCCATCCATTGAGCTAGCATCACGAGATACCAAGAGAGATACATATATATCCAAAAAATGCCATAATTTTAGTTTTTTTATTAAATCAATTAGCACAAGTTAAATTATTTTGAGTTTCATAAAACATATGTTGAGAAAATTTTTACATAGCTTGAGATTGGCGATAAATATGCTATTTAAAATGTGGGCAATATTTTAATTCCAAATTTTACTAGGAGACAAATACAATAAACCAGTGATGCAAAACTTACTTACTAACAGTAGGCTACTCATCATACTTCAGAATATACACAAGAAAAATATAGTAACAAAGTTGAACGAACGCGCGAACGACTTACTTTTTCGCCTGATGAAGAACAGAAAGCAACGCAGGCTTGACACAGTGTAGAACGTAGATGACGCAGTGCAGTGAGCGGTCGCGCAGATGTGCGCTGCCCGAAAACCTTATTGTCGCCCTGTGTAGGTACTCTCTGTGGCAATGGTTTGGAGATAGCCGCTCTCCCTCCTTCTAGGTGCATGCCGGGAAGAAACGTTGGCAAAGTTCAAACAACACAGTACAAAAACACAAGATCGCAGAGAAGAAGAAAATAGAGGCAGTGAGATTCTCACACATACTCTGGACATCTCCAGGCATATAAATAGACAGACTGATAACTGACATGATTAAAACAACCATGTACCCACTGGTAACTGACACATTCAACCAGCCATTTATCCACTGGTAACTGTTTGTCATCAAAACCCCAATAAAGCCTTAAATTCAAACGTTTGAATATCATTCAAATACAGAGAGAGTAGTGCAGAGTTCAGCAAAAATAAAGATAAACTTGGTCTGCCAAGTGGCGCGCCACATCACGTCACGGTCACGCGTCACAAGTCAGTCACAAGTCACGCGAAAATACACGAATACGCGTGCGCGTGACTAACCAGAATCCTCCTCATACCATCTCTATCCGTATTCAAGAAGTGGTGATGACTCTACCTTATAAATCGGTCTTCCTCACCTTACTTTAATAATATGGTATTAAATCATGCATGCTTTGGAACTAAGGAAATAGGCCAATTTCTAACATATGCAACATCATATTTGATTATATCTATGACCTTTTTTAGGACACCGTTGTAACGGATCTTACTTTTTTTAGAAACACAGGCACCTTACTAGTTTGTCAAACATGGCACTAGATCTTTTTCACATTTGCTTATTATAACAACTTTAAAAATAAATAATTAGCATAGACAACAACAGTAAATGCATCCTTAATCGAACGCACGAACATGTGTAAGTAAATCTCTACCCCTATAATCCACCAGTTAAAATTATCCTACATCCACCCAACAATTACCTGCTCCACGGTCATAACCTTAACTACGCCCACACCACAATATGCACCCGAAATACACCATCATAAAAACGTGCGCACTGATTAACTCTCCTCTATTCTCTCCTTACTCAACCATATCCGACGGTCATCCTTCAATGGATCTGCAGCACTCTCCCGCGTCCCTCACGCCATCGCGGCTCGCATGCAGTCGCCGCCACCTCCCGCTACGCAGAAACCGCGTTCTCCCGCGCCTCCCCGCGTTCTCCCCTGTCCCTCCACCTCCCCACGCCTCCTCGCTCCCTCCGCCTCCCGCGCCTCCCCTCCTCCCCGCGCCTCCCCCTCCGCCTCCCCATCCTCCCCGCGCCTCCTCCTCCGCGCGCCCGCCTCCTCCTCCCCCATCCCGCGCCGCCTGCCTCCTCCGCCGCCATTCCTCCGCTTCCCCGTCCTCCACCGCACCGCCGCTCCCCATCTCCACCTCTCGCCGCGCCTCTGCTCCCCGTCGTCCCCTCCGCCGCCACTCCTCCCACCCCATTAAAACCCTAACCCAAACCTCCTCGCCGCCACGCCACCATGGCTGCGCGGCGCGCCGCCGCCACCGCGCCTTCTTCGCCGTCACCGCAACCCCGCCCCTAGCCGCCGCCGCCTCCTCCGCCCCGCTCCCACCGAACCCCAGCCCCTTCGCGGTGCCTCCACCCCGTGATACCCGTCTCCACCCGAGCGCGTCCTCCGCGCCCAATCCCCTTTCCAAAAAAAGATCACCTGGACGCCAACGAGGTGGGCCAGATCCCGGCGATGACGGCGGAGAGCGGCGACAACATGATCCGCGGCCGAGTGTTGGACCCGCTTGGGGATGAGTTCGAGAGCAAGTCCGGCAGCAAGAACGTGGATGGCGTCTTCGTGGACGACCAGACCCCAACCGGCGCGCGCGAAGAAGCGCTACCACCGCCACACCCAGCACTGATCCGGGAGATGGAAGCGTAACTCTCATATACTCCTTATGTTCTTGTCATTTATCATCACCACATATTGTCATTTATTATCCGTAACAACCACGGAACTTCATTCCTATAATTTGCACATTTTGCTCCAACGATCGGGATGTCATTGGTTCGATTGCGATATACAAATACTCTCTAAGTTGGTCAAGAACTAAGGAAGATGACAAAGGACTCCGTCTTCGATCCGCTGCACTTCAAGCTCTTGCTTCTATGGTAAGACAGTTTTCTTAGTTAATTTCTCTGATGAAAAGGATAAGGTAGTCTTATGTGGTGCCAGCCATTTAAGGGCTTGTTTCACAATTTTGTTAGACCAGGAATAATAATGCAGAACAAATGAACCAACTACTATTTCCATCTATTATACCATTTCATGTGCTTCATAAATATGGACATTTTTATGTTGACTATATTGATACATCTTTTAAGGTTTCTAATATATAATCGGATATTACTATATTGATGCTCTATGTTCATTTTTCACCTGCAATCGGATGCATTTGTCTTGGATTGTGCTGATATGATGTCATGCTATTTTGTGCCATAATATTGGTCTTTTTTTAGCAAAATTACAAAAAGAAAGGAAGCTTCATGATTGCTTTGCATTACTGATTCTTCCTAGCAAGTAATATCATTGGAGCAGTATAGTGATTAAGTTGGAAAAAATAATCTTTTACGCTAATCTGACCCTTTCAACACTTCTAATCGTGTCCAATACATGGGTGATCACTCACATATTTCAATGGAGCTTGATGAAGTAAGTCCTTATTGCTTTTGTATTGTGTGAGAAAGAAGGTTCAGAATTAAACTCAATATATTCTTCAAGCACTTGAACCAAGGTTAGCCCTCCATATACAGCAGCACTTGGTGATTGCACTGGGAAAATTTATAGCTGTGAATTGAATTACTTTTGCCATTATTTTTTTGGTTACATTGTTTAGTCTGCTGCATTTTGTTATTATTCGTGGTTATTGTTTTCAAACTATTTAATTTGATGTGCTTGTTCATAAAAGTTCTTATTGAGCTTTCTCCTCATAGGAAGGCACTTGAAGTCCTAAACCCGTTTCTCTTTCCACGGATTATATTTAGTGCTCATGCCGATAGCTTCTTAGATCACACTCATGCCGATGGGACACGGAAGTAATGATGCAGCTATGACATGGAAGACAATAGGAGTGCTGGTTTTGTCATCGCTACATTTGGACGGAAAGGGGTCGTGGATCGTGAGTCTTTGTTGGCTAGTTCGAAATGGTACGCAATGACAAGATATTCAGCGTTTTTGTTCCCGACGACTCTTTGTCGTAAGATGGTCACATTGGATCTGAAATGAAAGGCTAAAACTTATTTAAAGGTATGATTGGTGTTTTATCTCACCTTTAATGTGTTTGACATAATTTCATTTCTTGCATGATGTTTGCGTTATGTCAGTGTTAAGTCTTCTCATTGCTCGAGAATAGTTTTGGGCCAATCCCAGATAGCACAATTTGGAGTTTGAACACATATGATGAAGCTAATCTCAAGGTCATCCTTCACAATTATAATGGATGGGACCTGTCTCTATCGACTTTAGAACTTCTTCATTAGCCTTGCAGGGTCTTACCTCAAGCTCCACATGATCTTTTGGATGTGCCTTGATACACTGACTCGAGCTAGATGCTTATTGATTTGTTTATCGGACTTCATTCTTCTTTGCATCCAGTTAGTATAAAAAGAGCAAGACTGGGTGCTTGCAGTCCATGGGGTCATAATTTTGCTATACTGACACCAATAGGTAGCTCGAGGTTTTGCCACATGCTTAAGAGCCGACCTCTTCCATGTTATGGCTTGGAGTGCCTATCTTTGCCTTTTAATACTATGTGTGTTGTTCATGTGGGGTGGCTTCCTACTCCTTGAAATGAAGTTGCAAGAATACTTCTTGTATGTACTTCTTGTATGCAGTAGCTAATACCATTACCAATCTTTTTAAAAGTCCTACCTTTGATAAAAATAAAATCTCTACGTGCAGCCAGATAACCTATGCCCTATGGTGTAGCCATCATGCATTAGCACGTCTTTCTTGTTAACAAAATTTATTAACGTGTGGATCAGTTTGTTGTGAGATCTCCATAGTATCATACCTTAATTTCTCCACACACACGCTATAGCATTTCACTGTCTCAACCTAGATCTATTTGAGCTGCTTGGTGCTATTGTATCAGCTCAAGATTGATTTAACTGGCCTGTATGGATATGTAGGATAGTTATTGGATGATGGAAATTTTATCAGGTTTGGTACTGTTCGACGAGAATTGTTGACAAGGAGTATACAATCTCGCCAGGTTTGCCCTTTGAGGACTTAATGGTAGGCTGCCATTCGATATGGGAAATAAGCCCATAGATCAACGCCCTTTGCTATGCAACGGTGCTCTGTGTGTTGGTCCAGAGCGCAAGCACCACAAGCGGTGGCTTATTGTTGCATCCGTAATGCTAGAATGAGGCTCTGCTGCGATTCTGGAAGCACCAAGTTCTCCGTGTCTCCACTCTCCACCTCTTATGCCCCCTGATCTTCGACACCATTGATGTTGTGCGAGCGTATGATGCCATTTCACTGTCCATCTTCAATGCAGCTTCTGATGTGAGGTCAGCAAGTAAGTATCAACTAAATGTTGAGGTGTTATCTGAATACAGTTACATTCAAACCATATGACAAACATATACGAAACCATTATTTAACTGGGAAACTCAAGCCTTGCATCTCGGTCTTTGCTCGACTTAGCATTAAGGACACATGCAATGGTGGGAGTTTGGGAAGGGAAATGGGGGTTTTACCGTTTTAGGGAAATGGTGGAATGCCGATCCGCCGCCTCGCGTGGGGGTCGACCGGTTGGCCGGGGGCTGGCGGTCGGGCGCGCAGACGAGGTGCTTCCTCGGGTGCGGTGATGGGGAGGAGGGGAGCGTGCTCTCTAAGGTCTACGAGGAGAGGCGCGTGATGGGGTATGATCGATTGGACCCATTGTTTTTTTTTCTGTGATTGTTTTTTGAAATGGAAATGGTTGGTGATGCAGCTACTCGCCGGAGCAGATGTTTGCGGTTGTCGCCACGGTGGATCTCTATAAGGATTTCGTGCTGTGTGGTGCCACGGCCGAGGATTATCGAGCGGTATGACAAGAAATCAAGAATTCACCAGAAGGCTATCCCCATAAAATTGCTTGTACATCTCAGATCGATCATATTAAGATGTAAACACATTATATATCTTGCCCGATGAACATTCCTCTATTTATGTTTTTGTCTTTATCTAAATAAGCAAATATTGTTTTCACTTAATTTTTACCTCTTTGAATTCTGATTTGTCTTATCTTAACTGAAAAGAACGTAGATTATGGTCGTATGGCTGAAATTCTTGTTCGGAGGGCAGGTTTTTATGATGAATTCACTCGGTTGACATCTATCACATGGGTAATTCTTGTCTTGCATGTTTTCTGTGATCTTGATCTGGGAATTTAGTTTGTAGTGGATACTTGAATACTTGTAGTACCTTTACATTTTCTGCTTCAAAATGCAGATGAACGAGTTCGTGAAGCTTGGTGGGGAACAACTTGTTCCTTACTATGCAGATATTATGTGACAAAAATATTTGGTTATACAATATATGAGACGTGAATCTTAATGAATCTGATTGTTCGTTTTATTTTTTACAAATTTTATCTTGTTTTGTATTTTACCGTAGTGTTAACATGAGCACACTATTAGTTTACATGTAGTTAGTCTAAAAAAATACATATAGCTACTTAGCAAGACAGTAAACACACCCACGCCATCTCGGGATGCGTCAAAAACCAACGCGACCCCACCGTATCCACCTCGCCCCCCGCAGTGCACTCGCTTTCGCCCGCATCCGCACCCCTCGTCGCGATGCCGTCGCCCGCCACGGCCGCGGCAGCTGCGGCCGCGGGAGCGCCTCTCCGCCACCGGCCACGCGCACCGCGACGCCTCTCTGCGCCCTCCTGCTCCCTACCCTCTCCCGCGGTCGTCAAGTCCACGAGCCTCACCGTCCCCGCCCACGCCACGCGGCTCGTCCACAGGCCTAGGCCGTCTCTGGCGGCGGCGAGGGCGGCGAGCCCCGACGCCGCCACTGGCCCGCGGTCGCCCGCCTCCGGCGGCCAGATGCTGGTGCGGATCTGGTTCCTCAACTTCCTCTCGCTGACGCTGTCTGCTTGCCTTTGTTTATCCATTTGCATGTGCGCGCTTAGCTGGCCTCGTGTGGTGTGGTGTGTTTGTTTCGCAGGTGTTCGTGCCGCCGCACCCGCTGATAAAGCACTGGGTCTCCGTTCTGCGCAACGAGCAGACGCCCTGCGCAATCTTCAGTGAGTGTGATTCTGAATGACTTACGAGTTGGATAGTAGTAATCGGAAATTTGGAATTACCAACCATTTGGTGCAAATTTGTGAAGCCATGGGTTAGAGGGTTGCTAAATGCTGAAATGATAACTATATAAACGAAATGCGTTTACAGAGCTATAAATTGAGTTAGTTGTTGTAACAAAACTTGAGATAAGATTTCACTCAGCCATCTGTTGTTGTAGAGAGTGCCATGGCGGAGCTTGGTCGGCTGCTCATATACGAAGCTTCAAGAGACTGGTTGGTAAGTGAAAATATTATGGCTGTGTTATCCGTTAGTCATCTTACATTTGTAAAGCTTGGAAGTTGAAATTAGCCTGTGTGAGTGAAATCAGTGTAAGGCAAAGCTTTGAAATGGTATGGATATTTATATTTACCTTAGAATGGTGAATTCTAGCAACATCTGAAATTCTTAATCATAACTCATAATGTTACAATCGCCACTTCTTTTGCCACCTTCGCTTGTATTTTTTGAAATACGTGTCTATCTATTATGAAGAATGCATTGTTCCGTAAAAGAAAAAAGTGAAAATTTTTGTCATTACTTTTTGTCAGACACATCAATGAACATTTTACTACAGAGAGATTGATGCCATGCTAAATTGTTTTTAAACCTTGCAGCCTACAATCACAGGAGAGATCCAAACGCCTGTAGCTGTTGCTAGTGTTGAATTTATTGATCCAAGGGAGCCTGTTATTGTAAGTCTATTTGTTAACACTAGATACTGTATATGACATTTGTGGTCTCTATGAATATATTTAGTCTTTCCATTAGCGTGTCTAACAGGTTGTTCCGATACTGAGAGCTGGTCTTGCCCTAGCTGAAAATGCTTCATCAGTTCTGCCAGCCAGCAAGACTTATCACCTTGGTAAGTTGATTAGATGAATTAGAGTCAAATGTTGTTCTTTTTTGAAAAGTCAATTAGCATTTTGTTCACATATTGCTTACATAGACTGCATGACCCAAATTCCAGCTATATAAGCTGATTTGTTTTGCTTCCCTAAATACCAATGCTTGATATTCTAAATTTGATGCATGCAAGGTCGGGGTCAGAAGCATAAAGTTTGAAAAATGCAGAATACTGTCTATGTATTCTCTGCTTCATCACCGAGCCACACTACTATTCCGCTTCAAAATTATTTGTTTTTGAAAATATGAAATAAATTCTTGTAGCAATTATAATAAAGAAGCTAATCGACACTATTTACATCCAATATTGTAGTAGTTCTTTGTCAACTACATACCCAAGCTAACTGTATCTTGAAAGCTATGCACAATTTAGACTTATCTGTTTTGTTTCATTGAACATGAAGGCTTACGGAGGGATGAAGAAACACTTCAACCTTCAATATATCTGAACAAGTATGTGCTAAGTTCCTTCTTCTTGCAAACCCTATTTTAAGTTTGTACACGCTGCTTCTGTAATTAGGCCGTCCCATGTTTTAAGTCACGCAAGCGCTTATGCTTGACACTAAGCTCTCGAGTCCCCATTGGACTACTTTAATGAACATTTTATCCTCTAATTGCAAATGCAGTTCTATATTTGACTATCCAAGTAAATTCCTTTTTGTGGTACATAGTAGGATATGCAAGTATTACAAAACAAAGGTTTTATTGTTATTTATTTTTGTGCTAAATTGCAAAAGCAACGCTACCTTGATAATACCTACCAGTGATTTGTAATAGAAAGTATCATGGCTCCTATTAATTAAGGTCCTTTCTCTTTCCTATTCAGTTGTTTTTCTCTTTCTTTCATCATTGGGAAAGAATTTAAATATCTACGCCAATAGGAGTAATCCCGTAATCTTTCTTTCTTTCCTTTCGTTTTTTTAATGCAGCTTGCCAGACAAGATTTCAGAGGCGGCTCGTGTGCTAGTTGTTGATCCAATGCTGGCCACCGGTAACGTTCTATACTTCTATCTACCTAAAAAAGTTATGCTGCCTAGGGTTCTTCATTTAAAAGTCTATTCCTATATAAAGGAGAAATAAATAATTTGAGTATAACATGCAATTTCAAGACCAAGTGGTGAATGTATTCCTAGTTCTCTGTCATACCTATGTTGTGCAGTGTCATCTCAAGTAAATGAACGTTAGTGTTAGTCCCCTTGAAGGAAAAAGAAAAAGGAAAGGAAAAAAGTTTTTGTACCTGAGGAGTGTTATGTAAGGAAACTGCTAGCAACACTTGAGCAATGTGGCACTTAAAACAATTGTGTTATTTGAGAATTTGACTGTGCTTTCTTTTTTATGAAAGAAAGGAATGCAATATTATAAATAATCGGTCCATGTAAGCAGAATGGCATGTTATACTGTAACTTTCAGAAGTACCATGATATACATTTAACTTGTGCCTTTAGGTGGGACTATTGTTGCTGCTCTTGATTTGTTGGTCGATCGTGGAGTTACAAGCAAGCAGATTAAAGTTGTAAGTTCATGAAAACTTCCCTGTATTTTGCTATTAATTATTCATGTCTATCAACCTAATACTTATTGTACTTCTGATGCAGGTATCTGCTGTTGCGGCGCCTCCTGCACTCCAAAAGCTCAGCACCAAGTTCCCTGGGTAAGAATAGATAAGTTCTGTGTGTGTATAACAAGTAACTCTTGTTTACTTACTGAATTGCTCTAAAAAAAATTCCATTCCAGGCTCCACGTGTACACAGGAACAATTGATCCTGAAGTAGACGAGAAAGGGTACTGTTTTAAACTTCTTACACTATTCTAGTTATTGTGGAATGCGTGCAGCACGTATGCATGCTTATATATATGATATGCGGGTTCACAAAGTTAGTTCATCTGGCCCGAGCTTCAGTTGAGTAATGACTTTCATTGCTGATTTGTAAGCACAGGTTCATAGTTCCGGGGCTGGGAGATGCTGGCGATAGAAGCTTTGCCACATAATCGACGCAGCGGCTGTTCTACCAGCGAGAATCGTATATTCTGGAGTTTGAGGATTGGAGTACATGAGAGTTAAGATCAGTTCCTTGTTTTGTGTTCATCTGTAGATTTGTCGTCGTTCCAAATTTTTGTTCCTTCTGTGATATACTTCCGAGCCTGTCATTTTGTATGATTATCATGAAATATAGGACTGGTTATAACGTCTCGCCCAAAGAACAATTTATTTTTCCTGGGATGATGTCTGTTGTTGAAACATCTTTACAGATTTGTGGATACTCCATGAGCACGAATGCCCACCGTGTGCATCCACTCTAAATCAGACTTAATAAAGCTATTTGATAACGAATACTACTCTCCAAAGTCCAAACATGTCGTGGAAATGTATTAGTTGTGTCGAAGAAAGCTTAACAGATCATGACGAGTGAATAATTGCTAGAGCAGATATATCTAGAATGGTTCAAAGTAGTGATGAAACATGAACCAGGCATTTCAACAAACAATATATACTTTTGTCTAGATCAGAAAACTTGTTTACATCCTTTGCATGCTGTTCTTTCTCCAATGCTTGGTTAGGGAGAAGTAGAGAACAACTATTGTGATCTGGAGGGCTGTATACCAAGTTGTAGCATCACCTACTGGGTCAGTCCAGGTCCACCTACAAAACGAGCAAGTAATCACAAAGTGGTGCAATTGCGTACCATCCTCGTTCATATCTCCCACAAACACAATCCACAAACAGCAGGGAAGTTTCAGCACTAGGGCCTTTTTCTTATCACATGAACCTGCATAGAAAAGAAAAAAGGGTGAGCAAGCCCCGCTTTAACCTACTCAGGAAGTGAAATGAGGCACAGCGCATGCAGCAGTTTAAGGTATAGATAAACTGATGTCCCACACGGTTATGAATGCACTTACATGAGACAAACACACGGGACCTTAAAGCTCACTATAATTCCGCCAAACTGCTCGGAATTCCTCTCTGAATGTATTCAGACGTGCTTTCAGATTAGGTGTTCTGAAGCTGGCATGTAGTAGAGTTGCTGCCAACAAAAAGACACAACTGTAAGGACATTCCAATGTATATACATATTTTCAAAATTTCAAAACCCTACACTGGCCTTACCAAGTAGAGCAATAAGAAGTGCCCATAGAACTGTAAGGAGACTGCAGGAGGTCAACCAGAGCATGCAGCTAACTGCAAACATGAAATCAGTTAGTTCCAGTTTTATGGTATTATATGAAGTTCATTGTTCTGCACACCTGCAGAAAATAACAGGACAAACACCCAGCGAGGTCGCCCACAAATATGAATTGATCTCTTCGAGCTTGGTCGACCACGAAGAACAGGGCTGGCAATGTTGTTGACAATAATATTAACAACACCCTCTAATGACCATGACAAAATGAATAAAGAACATTAGAAACTAAGACCCTCACGTTATTGGTGGTCTCATCTTTGCAGCTAAATGTGGTGAAAATTGTCTGACAGTTCTTGTGACTTTCTCATTGAAAGTGACTGCGAAGCTGAAATATCAAACATGACAATTAGTTGATTAATCATCCTATCAGCCAATTAAGTGCAAGGAGAAACCAAAAAAAGGAATAAATCACTTATTGACAATTGGACACAATAATTTATGGGGATACTTTTAATAATTTGAGAACTGTGTCAGAAATAGACATAAGGGAAAACAACTTACATGTGTTTTATTTATTAATTCCTTGGTAGTAACAATAGAATCCTTCATCCTATTCCTTAACAACAATTTCAGGACAGTTATAAGCATGGCTTTGGTATAGTTCTGTTGATCTCAATAATGTACTGGCATAATTCTACACAAGAACTTAAGTGGATCTACAGTTGTGTATCTCACTCGCATTCAATGCTTGCTGCAAATACATTGCAGATATATCTTCATCCTATCCCTGCTACCGTGATACAAGATGCTTGGCATGTGGTAGCTTATGACGGAATAGGTACATGGGGTTTAGAAGAAAAGGACATGATTAGATAAATATGTCCTTGAATTCCTATAGGAATTCCTAACACTACCCTTATGTCACCAACACCGCACTCTGAAGCATCAGCGGTATTAAAGGTCTAATATTCAGATGGAATAACTTGCACCATACGCCCTTAAACTTGCATGGATATTCCGCTTAGGCTTGTGAACTTCGAAAAATCAACATTTAGGTCTAGATTTGCAAAGAGATTTGCTTGGACCCAACCAATGCAAGTTTAAGAACCTTATGCAATACAGCCAAAAGTCACTTATCCAAGTTCAGGGATCTAGGGCTTGTTTGGATCGGTGCCAAAGTTTACCTTACCGAACTTTGGTCGTGTCCCTTATTTTGGCTTGCATTTGGATGACAACCAAAATTTGGTTAGCCCCATTGAGCAATTTGCCCCTTTGCATAAAGAACCTAAACTACACAGTTTGTGCACATAATTCTATAGATCAAAAGACATGGAAGCATCTGGTGGTCATCACAAAATGACTAAGCTATCGCTACTGAAGCTCATAGCACAATGTTGTTTATGAAGATTTTTGCGCTAATGATGCTTACCTTTGTTTGTATCAGGGTAAACGAGTGCCTTGAACATAACTAATTGGAAAAATTCTCAAGAGAAACAAGTTACAAGCACAAGGAAATAACGGGTATTATTTAAGCACTTACGTACCTATCATTAAGAAATGCAATGCTGATTCCAGTCATAAAAGCTGCAATGATAGCAACTGGCTTCCAAAGGAAACCCATCCCTGCATATAACAAAGGCAGAATATCAAAATCAATGCAAAACAGGAAGAAGAGACAATATTTCCCATATTCAAATATTTTTTGCCTACCAAGGATGAACATGATCAAGATGAAATAGTTTGTCCTGTAGCTGCAGACAAAATAAAAGTTGGAAAAGAACTTCAGTCCAAGATAACATGAAACCATACAAACCATGTCTTTTTTAAAAACTTGCAGATTGCAAACTTCATGAATTAATACTACTTTGGCATGCATTTTAGTTATCAAAATCGCCTATCCATTTTGTATCTTCTGCAGCTCAAGCAAATCAACTCAACCCCATATTTACACCACTTTGCATCCAGAATATGAGTTCAGCGTACACTGGCATCCTATGCACTACCTTTAATTGTCATAAAACTTGTCGGGATTAACAAATACAGTACCCCATGGAACCGTGCTGTGCGTGGGTCATAATAGTATTATGAGCAGACTATATTTTCCCTTATTCGTATCATCTAATGGCAGATATTTATCTGCATTAACCGATGGTTACAACACCATTCCCTGCAGCTATCAAAAGGAGTATCAAGCTCCTACACGCATACACCCTAATCAATTCCATTGGGGGAAACGCCTGATGCCCTGATCCATCACTAATTCACTCAGAAGTCAAAACACCCACAAATCCCCGTGAAACTAGCCAAAACCCCGCCACCCCCGCACCAATCCCTACCAAATCCACTCAAATTTGTCACGGTGAGGAGTCCCCAACAAATCGTGGATACAACGCGAGACACAGGCGAGGGGAGGGCATCGAAATGGTAGAAGGGTTAGGGGGAGGAGGCGGATCGTACTAGTAGAGGTTGCACTTGAGGCGGCTGGTCCACTTGGAGTAGGAGCGGGGGACGGTGAAGCGGGAGAAGAACTCCGGGACGGGGCGAGGCGGCGTGGACCAGTCCACCTCTCGCAGCGCGTCCACCAGGTCCTCCGCCGTCACCGCGCTCCAGTCCATCGCCGGCGATCCCTCCCCGCACAGCCTCCGGCCACCGAAACCCTAACGAGCGGGTGGGCGCACGGCGGCGCGTCTAGACGGCTCGGCGAGGAGAAAATTGACTCCAAACAACGTGTTTCGCTATAATGGGACTTCTAACATTGACATCGCTAAAATGACACCTGGAATATTGGCTTCTCGTAATACATGACATTTGGCTCTTTTAATTCCAATGTTCGGGTATTTCGAAACATTAGCCAAATGTCATGTATTACGAGAAACCAATGTTTCGGGTGTCATTTTAGCGATGTCAACGTTAGAAGTCCTATTATAGCGAAACACGTTGTTTGGAGTCCCATTTTAGCAATTTTCTCCTCGGCGAGACGCTCGGTCGTGCGCGAGCGAGAGAGTTTTCTCGCCCTTCGGCTCTTGTGCGATTGATGTTTCTTTCGGGCTGGGGGTGCTTGGACTCCGTGTACGTGCAGAGGAGAGGATTTGAGAGATGCCTTCGCCGTTTCGAGTCGTTGCGTGTAGAGGTGCAAACAGAGTGAGGATATTTTCGACCGTTCGTCTGTGTTTAATTTGGAGTAAACTTTTACATATTCAAAGGTTTTATCAGATACGAAAATAGAGTTGGATATTTTTTGTCAAATACGAAAACGGACTCGAAAAAAATATTATCCGACCGATACAGAACTATCTGGATATTTTTCTTCGGATAGTTACCGGATACGGAAACGGAGTCGGATACCTAGCCTCTCCGACGAAGGCCTTATAGAATCATTTGCTAAATGCAATACAGTTAAATGAACTAGTAATATACTTAACTACTTGACTATGAACAATTCGTACTTTTAAACCATGTGACATGTCGCTAGTTAGCTACTACTTGTTTAACTAGCCTCTATCATTTACTTGCTACTTTACTAGCTAGAATTTACTAGTTGCTTAACTTGCCTCTGTCACCATGTGAAATTTGCTTTTGCGCATTATCCGATTAAATATTTGTGACTGAAACTAACTGTATTCGAAGCAGCGTGTATTCACTCCGTATTCGTGACTAAGAATATCCGTATTCGTATTCATATCCGATACTATCCGTATCCGATCCTGACTCTGATAAAAAAATGAAAAAAGATATAGGATAAGCAATATCTATTTGTATCCGTTCTGTTTGTACTCCTAATTGCGTGTGCCGCGGACGCGTTGCGCTTTGGTTTGGTTTGCTTGCCATGGGGTTGTGGCGGCGTGGGTCGAAGTAGTGGACCGTAGGTTTGGCAAAGCTCAAGTTTTCTACAGGATACCAAAATGGCCCCGTCAAGGGCTGTCGGTTGTTGGGCTTTTCAGCCACCTTCTCATCCAACGAAATGAGACCCACCCTACAACCCTGTAAGGCTTGTAAGCCTGTAAACGTATGTCGTTCAGTCCATGTGACAAAATGGCTGAAACACTCAGTATCCTATCCTGCGTGATCAACGGTATGCCGATTTTAGGGCGTTGATATTGGTTTTTGTTAATAATTTTTTAGTTTAGCTTATAAGTAGTAATAGTTTATAGATAGATATATTCATATGTGATTTTAGTCGATATAAATAAAGTCACTATAGTATATATTATAATCGACTAATGAAGTCCGCAAGATACTCCGTTTAAAAGATAGGTACTTTAGAAAAGTAACTTTTAGAAATCAAAACGAATTGGGCCTATTTGAGAAGACAATCTTCTAATAGATTGACTTTTAGAAGACAATCGGATGTGCTTAAGTTGGCTTAAGCTTTCAGCTTTTGGGTTTTTTTTGGCACTGTTTGAGGTTTTTGTTGTACTATAGTTGATGTAAGTTTTTTTAGTGTAATTAAATTTTAAAAAATAAAATGAAAAAACAGGTTCTTTCATCACGGGCAATATAAAGGAATACGAGAAAAGAACAAAAAAAACTAAAAAAACTAAAAACCCATAAAAATGAAATTAAAAGGTTAGAAGATAAAAATTAAAAGCTGAATGCCAATTGAGCTGAGTCCTCAGCGATTCTCGAACAAAGAACGTTCCCAATTTCATGGAAGATGGAAAATGCTATGGCCTGTGTGTACCGTAAAACTCGTGTACTAGCATCTTCAGAGCAACAAAAATTGAGAAGCTGAGCTTGGGTGAATGGTACTCAGGTATGAGTCCAGGTTCAGTGACCTCGGGCGTACGCTGGTGACTAGCGCCTATCTGAACCTCAGCTGTTGAGGCCTGCGACTCTTGAGTAGGGCTGGAAACGAGCCGAGCCGGCTCGAGCCAGGCTTGGCCGAGCTCAGTCAAAGGTGAGGCTCGGCTCGGCTCGGCTCGTTTTGGAAACGAGCTACGCGGGAGGCTTGGCTCGGCTTGACTGCAGGCTCGAGCCAGCTCGCGAGCCCGACCGAGTTGCGCTGCCGACCGAGCCAAAATGGCTCGAAGAGGCCCGAACGAGCCATTTTGGCTCGAAGAGGCCAGAACGAGCCATTTTGGCTCGCCGATGCCCTAACGAGCCAGTTTGGCTCGCCGATGCCCGAACGATGCCCGAAAGAATGGGGATCCGGGAAGGACGGCGCGCGCGCGCGCGCGTGGGGAAGGAAGGGGAGGGGATCCGGGAAGGATACGGCGCGCCGCCGGCCGGGAGGGGGTCGGGACGACGCGGTGGCGGGGCTGTGGAAGTGGGAATCGACGGGGCTCGGGGCGGAGCGCGGAGCGAGTGCCGCCGTAGGGCTGAAACGAGCCGAGCCGAGCCGGCTCGAGCGAGCTTGCCGAGCTCGATCAAAGGTGAGGCTCGGCTCGGCTCGGCTCGTTTGGAAACGAGCTACGCGGAGGCTTGGCTCGCTTGATCGCAGCTCGAGCCACCGCGAGCCCGACCGAAGTTGCGCTGCCGACCGAGCCAAAATGGCTCGAAGAGGCCCGAACGAGCCATTTTGGCTCGAAGAGGCCAGAACGAGCCATTTTGGCTCGCCGATGCCCTAACGAGCGAGTTTGGCTCGCCGATGCCCGAACGATGCCCGAAAGAATGGGGATCCGGGAAGGACGGCGGGCGGCGGGCGAGCGCGTGGGGAAGGAAGGGAAGGGGATCCGGGAAGGATACGGCGCGCCGCCACCGAGGGGTCGGGACGACGCGCCGTGGCGGTGGGAAGTGGAATCGACGGGGCTCGGGCGAGCGCGGAGCGGAGTGCCGCCGACGGGTTAGGCGGAGACGCGAGTCCGATCGAGCGAGACGAGTGGGCCGGGCCGAGGCCGATCGCGGGTCGCGAGTCCGACCGAGCTCGAACGAGCTCGCGAGCGCCGCGGCGGCTCGGGCTCGGCTCGTTTTTCTCACGAGCTACAAATTGCGCTCGTCTTGGCTTGAATCCCTACGAGCCCGAGCCGAGCCGGCTCGAGCTCGTTACAAGCCGAGCCGGCTCGCAAGCCTCAAGCCAAATTTCCACCCCTAGCCGCCCGACGGGTTAGGGGCGGAGAGACGCGGAGTCCGATCGAGCGAGACGAGTGGGCTGGGCCGAGGCCGACTGCGGTCTGCGGAGTCCGACCGAGCTCGAACGAGCTCGCGAGCGGCTCGGGCTCGGCTCGTTTTTCTCACGAGCTACAAACTGCGCTCGGCTTGGCTTGAATCCTTACGAGCCCGAGCCGAGCCGGCTCGAGCTCGTTACAAGCCGAGCCGGCTCGCAAGCCTCAAGCCAAATTTCCACCCCTACTCTTGAGTCTCGAGTGACTCATTGATTTGTTAGCGAGATAGGGTGGCAAAAAAGTTTGTTAGCGAGGCTTATTGATTTGATTTAAAATTAGTTTAATTAGTTTGTTAGTGAGGCTTATTGATTTGATTTAAAATTAGTTTAATTATACTCGTTAATTGGTTAAACATTTAAATGATTTGATTTCAAATGAATCTGAATTTTACTCTAGCTTGGTTAGGTTTGGCTCGGCTCGTTAGCTCGTTTCTAAAAATACTTCTAAATTATACGTAAAATGATATTAAATCAAATTGTATTAATTTTGGAAAAACCTCGATGAAACGAGAACTTGACTCGATATCCACTCTTACTCATAGAGTCTTCGAGCAACGTGTTGTTGCCGCTATGTGTTTCGATGTGAGCAAGTCATGTGACTCTTGCCGTGCTTTACCGAGAAAAGCCAACGCCTCTTCATAGGACCATGTGAAAGAGTTCCGGATTTTATTAAAATGAACCATTGTAATTTAGAAATATCAAAATTTTGGTATTGCAAATTGTCGGATTTATGAAATCCTTTGCGGTCCCAGTGGTCAAACCGGTTTTGGATATCAATCTAATCGGTTATGGTCAATGGCCTG
The DNA here is from genome assembly GCA_036346575.1 of Dendrocalamus sinicus. Taxonomy (NCBI): domain Eukaryota; kingdom Viridiplantae; phylum Streptophyta; class Magnoliopsida; order Poales; family Poaceae; genus Dendrocalamus; species Dendrocalamus sinicus. The sequence goes on along the minus strand of CM070653.1, from coordinate 25,705,574 downwards.
ACCGGTAGTGAAATCTGGTCAGACCGACTAAGCTCAGGTGGCTTTACCCAGTTTTTGGGTTTTGAGGAATTTGAGGTTCACGGTGTGTTTGTGTGATCTAGGTCAGTGTTTGGTATGATAAGTTTTAGAGTTTCTTGCATAAAATAATTTCAAAATAGGAATGGTAAATAAAATCTTGTTCACTTTCAGGTATGACAGTGACTTCTTACTTATTTAGATTTATGTGGATGACATCATATTCAGTGATTCTTCCCATACTTTGGTATATAGATTTTCATATTCTATGGAGCAGTCCTCTGTTACACAGTCCACTACTGAGGTGGAGTATGTAACTGCTACTAGTAATTACTATCAGGTTCTCTAGGTCTTATCTACTCCGCGGGATTATGAGTTGGCCTTAAATAGTGTTCTTTTTTTTGTGACAACACTAGTGACATAAACATTGCATCATGATGATTCTATTGTCAAAAGGGTGAAAGATTGGTAAAAATGAATATCTAAAACATGATTTAGAGTTTTTGTGAAAAATCTTGCTAAGTTGGAGCTATATTGTATTGTTGTGATTCTCTTTATCTTTTGATCTCTTTTCACAATGACCAAAGTCAAATTGAACATTTGTTCTTTCATGTGGATCTAGAGTAAGATTTTCTGACCCATTTGGAAAAAATGAACCTTTTGTGGAAAATCTGTCATTTTCAGTGGCTTCAATTTACCTCTGCCTCAAACAGTCACTTTTAGCTCATTTCATTCTTCTTTTGATCATTTGAAGCTCTATTTGCAAATTTTCCTCCCTTTGTTTAAAACCACCTCCAAATTACATTTTTGAGAAATTACCAATGAGTTCATTAAGTGGGAGATTGAAGGACCATATGAGAGTATCCTGAATTTTGTTGTAATGAACAATTGCAATTTGGGAAGGTTAGAAATTTGGAATTGCACTTTTGTAAGATTTATGAAATCCTTTACGGTCTCAACGATCGAACCGGTTATGGTCAACGGCCTTATCGGTGGTGAAATCTGGTTTGACTAGCTGAGGTCAGGTGGCTTCGACCATTTTCTGGGTTTTGAGGATTTTGAGGTATGTAGTGAGTTTGGGTGATCAAGCTCAAGGTTTATAGGTTGCTAATGTGGTCAAATTGTGAAGAACTTGTGCCTAGAAATAGTTTCTTTGTCTTTGAATATGTAGGGTCGCTTGGAGTCAACTATGGTTAATGACGAGGATAATGGCTACACTCATGAAGGAGTTGAGGCCCAGAATGATCGAGGATGTCGGGTGAGTCACGAGAAAGATGAAAAATATTGAAGAAAAATTCGAGCAACAGGTTACACCATGTGGCTTGATCGGTCTAAGTGAGGCATGGTCCGGTGGAACCAGAATGAAAGAGACTTAACGACGCATGGCAAGCCAATAGTGCACTTATGTATCAGCCCAGCCCTTTTGGGTATGCTCTTTTAAAGTTAACATGGGTTAGATCATCTTATCCCCACGACTCAATCCTTACCTCATGCTATTCCCTCTCGCCCCGCTTGCTACAACCCACCAAATCTCATCGATGGATCGCCAAAGACCAAGACTCGAGACTCGCCTGCTAACACTCTCTCTTACCCACCCGGAGGACCTATAGATCAAATCGCGCCAACTAAACACAATGACAAGGAGCGTCGATGACGTGAAGAGAAAAGACATTGCGCATACCAATGCTCCGTGAACTACTCCAACTGCGAGGAAGACCACCAGCCTGGTGAGTGCCCAGTGAGCAATGTCACATGTGTTCTTTGCGAAGGACAAGGCCACTGCCCCAAAGATTGCCCTTGAACCTAATGCTGGCTAAGCAGCCAAAGTACAATGGACGAGTCTCCACATCGCCACAAGACCCATCATGCCTGGAGTTAGAAGAGATAAATAATGACTAGTGATACCCATTTTAAGGGGGGTAGCCCTAAGAGACAAAATATCAAAGAACTACCATGATGTATGTGTTGAAGGTGCGACAACCTGGACTCAGAGCTAATCGAACCAGTACAAGAAGACTTGCAAGACATAGAGCTTTGCAGTGATAAGGACAAAAGACTACCGTATAGATATGTCCATCGTCACCTCTATATTCCTAATACCCTCTACTCCTAGAGCACAGACCATTGCTACCCACCTATCAATATGAAGTTCTACAACCATATGTCCAATAGGCGATGCAACTACCCCCTTTCTACGATGATGTGAAGACAACAATGTCAAAAAGCAAGTAATTGAAAGTCTACAACCTATCCAGGAGAACAAGGTATCTCTTTTCCCTTTTGATTTCTCCAAGTGCTAACCCCTATTGTGTAGATCTCATCCTCCGTGGAGCTAAGGAATTATATGTCCAAAGAACACCCGAAACCCATTGATAGCCAATATAACTCACCTCCATTCTCTCTGCTCTACCTGAATCTCGGGGTCGAGATTCTTTTTAAGAGGGGTAGGTTTGTAACATCCTGAAAAGTTGAAATTGGAAAAAAGTGAAGCTTTTGAATTATTTTACAATATATTCTCTTGAAATTGAATCTTTATTGGTGTTTCCTAAATTTTTGTTGGGGTTTCGAAGATTGAAGAGAGTCAGGAAAATAAAACTAATCTTACTAAGACCATAAAAGATATATGCAAATGATAGAAACTTAAAATTTTAAATACGAATCTGAAAAGATGATCTGGTGTAAAGAGGGAGAAACTTGAATTAGGATATAAAATACCTTTTTAGAGATAATAGCATAAATAGCAACAAGAGTAAATGAATAAAATGCAAACATGAATATTCATATACAAATTGTGCAAGGAGGAGTTTAGCAATATAGGAAATAATAATAATAATAGACACTCTCATTCAATAACTAAAAATTCAAAGCTTAAATTCTAAATGTCATGCAAAAATCAGTAATTATAAACGTGGAACGAAAAGGTTAAATTAAAAATCTGAAACTTCAAAACCAAGCCCAAATATTTCTCCCTCTCTTTTCCCTCTACCCTTTCTTTTGCATACCCTCATTTACATGTGGGCCCCTTCTTTTGCTCCCACTCCCTCTCTCTCTTTCCTCCTTCTCCCCCTGCCCGCTGGGCCCCAGCCCTGCGCGCCTCCTCTTTTTCTTTGCCCCTGCGCCACATGCCCTGCCTCTTCTTCCATTCTTTTCTCCTTCTTTCTTCTCCCTTCAGTGGCTGCTCATCCTCCACGTCGTCTCCTCCGTCCGCTCTCTGCTCTGCGTCGCCTGCTTCCTCTGCGTCGCGTCGTCAGAGCCCTGCCACCGTCACGTCGCCTCGCGCCAGATCTGTAGCGACGCAGCGCCGCCGCTTCGCGCGCGCGCGCCGCTTGATCGGGTCGCGTCGCCGCCGCACTCGCGCCTCCGCCGAGCCCGCGCCTCCAGACGCCCGACTAACCGCGCCACGCCGCTGTATCCCCACCCCTCTCGCGCACAAATAGGCCCCGACTTCCCCTGCTCCCCCACAGCTTCCGCGCCACTCCCCCTTTTCCCCCTTGCTTCTTCTTCCGCCCAGCGCCCGCAAGCCGCCACCCGCCTCCTCGCCATTTCCGGCCAAGGCAACCGCGTCACGGTGTGCCTCTGTGCCCTAGCTACTTCCTCTCCGAAGTAATCGAAAAACCCCCGCCGGAGCTCGCCGGGGCGCCCCTCTTCCTCGCCTCCGGCCAACGCCGCCTCCACCAGCGCCATTACTCCCTCGAGGCTTCTCCGGCCGATTCAGCGCTCTGGGAGCACCCCATCACCACTACGGACCACCCCCGACCGCCGCCGGAGTTCCTCCTCCCCGCAGCCGCCGCCACCGTGAGCCCCACCGCGCCACTCCACGCCCCGCCGCCGCTACCCTCGGCGCATCTCCCGCTCCGCAAACTCCTTGGTAAGCTTCACCCTAGCCCCTCTAGCTCCCGCACCGCCAAAACCCTTTCCTCCATCACAGCGCGCCCCCATTCCCACCTCGCCGCGGCCGCACAAACCGCCGCCCGCCGACATATGCCGCTTCGAGCCGCGCGCGCCTCCACCAGCTTCCACACCCCACCGGGAACCCATTTTGCCGGCCTACCCGGCCCCTCTGGCCTCCCCTCGCCGGAGCCCCTGCCGCCGGCCGTGCGCCCCCACATCCTCTGTTTTGGCCGGCTGCTCTGTTTTGAGCTAGCTTCCAACAGCTACTTCATCTACCCCCACTCTGCATCACAAACCGGGCAACGCTTAGTTGGTCACCAGCGCCTGTGACTTACCCTCTTGCCGTGAGGTCCCAGGTTCGAATTTCACCCACTACACTTTTTCCTTTTTCTTGTTAACTCATTTCTTTAACCGTCTTCAATGGAACATAATGGGAAATGATCCCAGGAAGATAAGATAAATGATTCATGTTCAAATAGATTTACCTATACCTCAAATATGGAATTATGAGTATATTGACAAATAAATGATTAAGGGAAATAGTTAGGTGAAGTCCAAATAATTAATTGGAATGCAAATTAAAACATAAATAAATATGATGTAGGGATAAGTTAAGTTAAACCATAGCATTAAGATTCATACAAAGTAGAGATGCAACCCGGGAGTATCATACGCCAAATCTAGATTTATTTTTAGGGATACTCCTGATTAATATAAAATGTAGTCGTTTAAAATAAGGTTGTCGCTCTTGTGTCTTTAACAGGTACATAAATTGATAGCAAACTTTAATCAATAGGACGTCTTCAAGTAGAAGTGCCTTATTAGAAAGACATATATATGTATATATGCGGCCATTATAATAAAGTAACCTCTAGGTCATCGGATGGTTAAGAGTAATCAATCTAATGTAGCTAGGTAAATAATAGTCATCACTAGCGTGTCACCGATAAATAAAACTCAACCGTGTTTTTAATCAAATGTTACTATTAAAGTATAACCTGGTATGGCATTCTCGGTCTAGATAAATAAGTTTAAATAACAATAATAATAATAACGAAATCAAACCATATGTGGCAGGCTCTAGCCATCATAAATAAATTAAGATTAAATTAGAATGAAGCTAAGTAATGAAAGATAAAATATAAATATCGTAATTTCCATAACGTCTCAGATTAAAAGTCATATTAATATATAGGTACCAATATATAAATATTCTAAAGTGAACATTTAATTAGTAACATGAATAGTTAGAATTTCATAAATGCTACGCATCAAATTAATAGTAATATGAATTCATTCCATAAGCTAAAAATGTATGCAATAAACATACAACCTATGCCCGACTCAAAAGGTAATATCTTGATAGAATGATGTTCGATACCCCGATTAAAATCTCACATCTAACTATAGGTCGAATTCGACTCATGGAATTTCCTTGATAAATATAAAAATAATAAAAGAAACTGCTAAGGAAAGATCGAGTCATCGTTTTGTACCACCGGCCTTGCCTCAAATCACCCAAATCACACATTAACTCATATTAAAACAAAAGTTGGGTTTATTTGGATCTTTTGAGTTATTTGTTTTTTTATTTGAATTCAGTTGCTTAGCACGTAATTAGAAAATTGGAGTCCGGAAGAATCAAGGAGCCATCGAGGCCGAGATCGAGGTGAAGATAAGGACTGGAAGCTCAAAACCATCGCATCAGAAAGCTTTGAGTGAGCTTGAGACCGCGGTAAACCGCGCCAGGCGAGTCAATACTTTGATCATGTTGATCCTATGTTTTCTGCAATTTACTTTGTTTTAAATTATCAAATTGCATGCTGTTAATTTATATGCAAATACATGCTTAGTTTAATATTCTAGTTATGTGCCCATTGTTTACCTTGAATAATATTACTCCTCCTTTGGAATATTTGAATGTGTGAACCTTGTCGCCCTAGCAAAAATATAATAGTAACATTTCAAAAATAAGTCCTTAATTGTATGCCATGCTTAGCATTGATTAGGAACCCGGGGCAAGAAATTGCCCCAAGCATCACTTTTATTCATGAGAAATTGATTCGGGCAGTCATGGTGGTAATGACTGGTGTATGTTGGATATGGCTATTTTATATTCCCCAAAAACCTCAAATTGCTTATTTATCTGGGCGAATGGTTCGGGGGTATGGTGCAGGTGTGCACGAGAGTGTGGTTTGTGGTAGAACCGCCTAGATACCATTAAGGACCGAATCTTGTCTTGTCAACCCATGTAAAACAAAGCAACCACAAGTCTCAGAAAGTATAGCTTGGCTAAGTAAATTTATCAAAACCCCGGACTCATCTCACTGGTAGGGGATTGAAGGCTACGCTATGGCAAGGGGCTCAAGGGACACCAGTGGGGGTGAAGTTTCCACCGTCCCCACGCTATGGGGAGAGAGAAGGCCCTGCCACAGAGTGGTGTGGGAAACATCCAGCGCATGATGGGACCCACCGCAAGTGGGAGAAGCCCATAAAAGTGAGATGACAAAAGGGTCTAGATACTTTGAAAAGTCACCGTGATGGTGCGCTCGACCACATGTCTAAGGTATCATGTGGGGCAATGGGTTGATTGTCTCTTGTGGTGAAAGTGTACAAACTCGCAGAGTCTAAAACTATTCGAATAGCCGTGCCTACGGTCAAGGGCGGACATGGGAACTTAACCGATATAGTTCTATTTAAAAATGTTTTGTGGGTGGGAATGGAAAAGTGAAGGGCGAAGGACCGCCTGGTTTGGAATTGTCCTGGTGTCGCCCCGAGTGGTAAGTTAAGCTGCTATAACGTCAAGAAATTGCTATATGGTGCAGATGCCATGTAACGGTGGATGGAATCTGAATCGATATTAATAATGCATTTCCTTGTACATTATGATTTGTTCCAAAATTGCTAAGTCATAGGGCTTTTAATTAATTGTATTCAAAGCACTCTACGCAAAATAAAATAGCCCGAGCCTCTCCTTTGTCAAGCTATGCATACTATTTATTTGCATTCGTGTATTGGCTCGCGAGCACGGGTCGGAGTGCTCACGCCGCTTTGCGACAAAATTCAGAATCGGGAATCAAATCAACGCGCGCAAAGAACAAGATTGGACAAGCCGGCGAGAGAAGATGAAGATGTCAAGGGCTAGGTCGCGAACCTCCGCTTGGTCGCTGTGGGCATGTCCTGAAGGTCCCACCGTGTGCTTCGCTCTTCCGCCGCTGCAATTTAATGGTTTCGCCTAATCGCCCATGAGTAAGTCTACTATTAAATTTTACGCTCCGCATGATATATATTTTGATATTCATTATCAGAATCGTGAGCACCGCTTCATCGATCCAGGAATAGTGCAGAATCACAGAGGAATCCGGATGTTAATATCCGGGATCCTACAACATGGTATCGAGCATATCGATCGCAGTCGTGACCTAGTTAGCTTGGCCGTTAGTTTCATGATTAGAATTATTTCTGCAATATTTATTTCCAAAATATAAGTTGTACTGCTCATTCTTATCTCTCTTAGATAATTCTCTCTCATCTATATGCTACCTTAGCCATTTTACTTTTGAAGCTCTCGTACTCCAAAGTTCAAAATGAAGAAAATCCAGTACTCCTCTTGTAATTTTCTATGAAAACCCACTTTAGGCCAAGAATCATGATGCCTCACCTTGAATCATGATTGTTTTATCCTTGGAGGAAACGATAGTGTGAATTTGGGATAAATGAAATGGAGGAGCTTAAATGAATAGATTGATCAGACAGATAAGTAAGTGATTCTAGAAGAAATAGAGGGTGCGACACTAATTAAATGATTGCAACACTGATGAATTGGAAAATCCCTGGAAGATGTTTATAATAATGGAATAATAGAATAGGATCGATGGCTGGATGGATTAACTGAGATGTTTAGAAGTTGGAGATGTGATCACAGCTACCGGAGTATAGATTTGATTAATAACACAACTCTCGAAGGATGTAATAATGGAACAGATTGGGGATAGTGAAAACTTAGGTTAATCACTGGAGAAGCAAATTATGGATCTAAATCAATAACACCAGGATGGATTATGAGGGAATCTCGATACCAAAAGTCATCAGTGGGTCTAAGGTAAAGAACACTAGACTTCTATTGGATTCAAGGATTGATCAGGTTGACAAATAATAGATTTGAGATTGGGATTACATAGTCAAAGTGAAACCTTAGATCTGATTTGTAAATCTATGGTGGAAGGTAGGATTTATGTGAAGAATTAGATACCCATAGCAGGATTAATGATATTGAAAACATCCAATAGGAAGTGTATCATCGGTGTATCGAATAAATAAAGATACCCGCTGTTTGGGGTTTCAGATGGAAATAACGCTGTGACAAAATACTGAAGGAAGATAGCCTAAGAGCAAATTGCAAAAATGGAAGTTAAAATTTTCAAGGCCGTTGGATTCTAGGCATTAGGTATGAAGATCATATGGGAGTAAATCAAAACATTGATGGATATTGGAGAAATTAGTATACCTTTACAAAAAAAATATATTTTAAGGTTTTGTATGTTCAAAACAATTACAAGAATGAGTACTAATCACCTCCTAATGCTTTCCTCTTCCTTCTATGAATTTCAAGAGAAAAATTTAACTCACTTTCTCTTATCTTTGCTCCAAAATTTAAGATTAGGATTGTCGAAGACGGTCATGAAGCTAAGGTGGTCCCGTTCTAAACAGACTATGCCAACAAACCCTGCTCCCTTTTGTGTGTGCTTCTCCGAGTAGACGATGTATTGTTGCAAAATTCTATTCGACCCTGTGTACTGCCTTTTGCCCTCGGGCGTCTTATCTCGCAGTCACGGGAAAAGCTTGCTTTTGAAAATCTTATGTGGTTTTGTATCAGCCCAGCCCTTTTGGGTATGCTCTTTTAAAGTTAACATGGGTTAGATCATCTTATCCCCACGACTCAATCCTTACCTCATGCTATTCCTCTCGCCCGCTTGCTACAACCCACCAAATCCATCGATGGATCGCCAAAGACCAAGACTCGAGACTCTGCCCTGCTAACACTCTCTCCTTACCCACCCAGAGGACCTATAGATCAAATCGCCGCCAACTAAACACAATGACAAGGAGCGCGTCGATGACGTGAAGAGAAAAGACATTGCGCATACCAATGCTCCGTGAACTACTCCAACTGCGAGGAAGACCACCAGCCTGGTGAGTGCCCAGTGAGCAATGTCACATGTGTTCTTTGCGAAGGACAAGGCCATCGCCCCAAAGATTGCCCTTGAACCTAATGTGGCTAAGCGACCAAAGTACAATGGACGAGTCTCCACATCGCCACAAGACCCATCATGCCCGGAGTTAGAAGAGATAAATAATGACTAGTGATACCCATTTTAAGGGGGGTAGCCCTAAGAGACAAAATATCAAAGAACTACCATGATGTATGTGTTGAAGGTGCGACAACCTGGACTCGAGCTAATCGAACCAAGACAAGAAGACTTGCAAGACATAGAGCTTTGCAGTGATAAGGACAAAAGACTACCGTATAGATATGTCCATCGTCACCTCTATATTCCTAATACCCTCTACTCCTAGAGCACAGACCATTGCTACCCACCTATCAATATGAAGTTCTACAACCATATGTCCAATAGGCGATGCAACTACCCCCTTTCTACGATGATGTGAAGACAACAATGTCAAAAAGCAAGTAATTGAAAGTCTACAACCTATCCAGGAGAACAAGGTATCTCTTTTCCCTTTTGATTTCTCCAAGTGCTAACCCCTATTGTGTAGATCTCATCCCTCTGTGGAGCTAAGGAATTATATGTCCAGCAACACCCCGAAACCCATTGATAGCCAATATAACTCACCTCCATTCTCTCTGCTCTACCGGAATCTCGGGGTCGAGATTCTTTTTAAGAGGGGTAGGTTTGTAACATCCTGAAAAGTTGAAATTGGAAAAAAGTGAAGCTTTTGAATTATTTTACAATATATTCTCTTGAAATTGAATCTTTATTGGTGTTTCCTAAATTTTTGTTGGGGTTTCGAAGATTGAAGAGAGTCAGGAAAATAAAACTAATCTTACTAAGACCATAAAAGATATATGCAAATGATAGAAACTTAAAATTTTAAATACGAATCTGAAAAGATGATCTGGTGTAAAGAGGGAGAAACTTGAATTAGGATATAAAATACCTTTTTAGAGATAATAGCATAAATAGCAACAAGAGTAAATGAATAAAATGCAAACATGAATATTCATATACAAATTGTGCAAGGAGGAGTTTAGCAATATAGGAAATAATAATAATAATAGACACTCTCATTCAATAACTAAAAATTCAAAGCTTAAATTCTAAATGTCATGCAAAAATCAGTAATTATAAACGTGGAACGAAAAGGTTAAATTAAAAATCAAACTTCAAAACCAAGCCCAAATATTTCTCCTCTCTTTTCCTCTACCCTTTCTTTTGCATACCCTCATTTACATGTGGGCCCCTTCTTTTGCTCCCACTCCCTCTCTCTCTTTCCTCCTTCTCCCCCTGCCCGCTGGGCCCCAGCCCTGCGCGCCTCCTCTTTCTTTGCCCTCGCGCCACATGCCCCGCCTCTTCTTCCATTCTTTTCTCCTTCTTTCTTCTCCCTTCGTGGCTGCCATCCTCCACGCCGTCTCCTCCGTCCGCTCTCGCTCGCCGCCGCTTCCTCTGCGTCGCGCCGTGAGCCCTGCCACCGCCACGCCGCCGCCTCCGCCAGATCTGCAGCGACGCAGCCGCCGCTCGCCCTCTGCGCGCGCCGCTGCTTGATCGGTCGCGTCGCCGCCGCACTCTGCGCCTCCGAGCCCCGCGCCAGACGCTCGACTAACCGCGCCCACGTCGCTGTATCCCCACCCCCTCTGCGGCACAAATAGGCCCCGACTTCCTCGCTCCCCACGCCTTCGCGCCACTCCCTTTTCCCTTGCTTCTTCTTCCGCCCGCCGCAAGCCGCCACCCGCCTCCTCGCCATTTCCGGCCAAGGCAACCGCGTCACGGTGTGCCTCTGTGCCCTAGCTACTTCCTCTCCGAAGTAATCGAAAAACCCCCGCCGGAGCTCGCCGGGGCGCCCCTCTTCCTCGCCTCCGGCCAACGCCGCCTCCACCAGCGCCATTACTCCCTCGAGGCTTCTCCGGCCGATTCAGCGCTCTGGGAGCACCCCATCACCACTACGGACCACCCCCGACCGCCGCCGGAGTTCCTCCTCCCCCGCAGTTCGCCGCCACCGTGAGCCCCACCGCGCCACTCCACGGCCCCGCCGCCAGCTACCCTCGGCGCATCTCCCGCTCTGCAAACTCCTTGGTAAGCTTCACCCTAGCCCCCTCTAGCTCCCGCACCTGCCAAAACCCTTTCCCCTCCATCACAGCGCCGCCGCCCCATTCCCACCTCGCCGCCGGCCGCACAAACCGCCGCCCCGCCGACATATGCCGTTCTGAGCCGCGCCGCCGCCTCCACCAGCTTCCACACCCCACCGGGAACCCATTTTGCCGGCCTACCCCGCCCCTCTGGCCTCCCCTCGCCGGAGCCCCTGCCGCCGGCCGTGCGCCCCCACATCCTCTGTTTTGGCCGGCTGCTCTGTTTTGAGCTAGCTTCCAACAGCTACTTCATCTACCCCCACTCTGCATCACAAACCGGGCAACGCTTAGTTGGTCACCAGCGCCTGTGACTTACCCTCTTGCCGTGAGGTCCCAGGTTCGAATTTCACCCACTACACTTTTTCCTTTTTCTTGTTAACTCATTTCTTTAACCGTCTTCAATGGAACATAATGGGAAATGATCCCAGGAAGATAAGATAAATGATTCATGTTCAAATAGATTTACCTATACCTCAAATATGGAATTATGAGTATATTGACAAATAAATGATTAAGGGAAATAGTTAGGTGAAGTCCAAATAATTAATTGGAATGCAAATTAAAACATAAATAAATATGATGTAGGGATAAGTTAAGTTAAACCATAGCATTAAGATTCATACAAAGTAGAGATGCAACCCGGAGTATCATACGCCAAATCTAGATTTATTTTTAGGGATACTCCTGATTAATATAAAATGTAGTCGTTTAAAATAAGGTTGTCGCTCTTGTGTCTTTAACAGGTACATAAATTGATAGCAAACTTTAATCAATAGGACGTCTTCAAGTAGAAGTGCCTTATTAGAAAGACATATATATGTATATATGCGGCCATTATAATAAAGTAACCTCTAGGTCATCGGATGGTTAAGAGTAATCAATCTAATGTAGCTAGGTAAATAATAGTCATCACTAGCGTGTCACCGATAAATAAAACTCAACCGTGTTTTTAATCAAATGTTACTATTAAAGTATAACCTGGTATGGCATTCTCGGTCTAGATAAATAAGTTTAAATAACAATAATAATAATAACGAAATCAAACCATATGTGGCAGGCTCTAGCCATCATAAATAAATTAAGATTAAATTAGGACAGAAGCTAAGTAACAGCATAAAATATAAATATCAGTAATTTCCATAACGTCTCCAGATTAAAAAGTCATATTAATATATAGGTACCAATATATAAATATTCTAAAGTGAACATTTAATTAGTAACATGAATAGTTAGAATTTCATAAAATGCTACGCATCAAATTAATAGTAATATGAATTCATTCCATAAGCTAAAAATGTATGCAATAAACATACAACCTATGCCCTGACTCCGAAAAGGTAATACTGATAGAATGATGTTCGATACCCCGATTAAAATCTCACATCTAACTATAGGTCGAATTCGACTCATGGAATTTCCTTGATAAATATAAAAATAATAAAAGAAACTGCTAAGGAAAGATCGAGTCATCGTTTTGTACCACCGGCCTTGCCTCAAATCACCCAAATCACACATTAACTCATATTAAAACAAAAGTTGGGTTTATTTGGATCTTTTGAGTTATTTGTTTTTTTATTTGAATTCAGTTGCTTAGCACGTAATTAGAAAATTGGAGTCCGGAAGAATCAAGGAGCCATCGAGGCCGAGATCGAGGTGAAGATAAGGACCGAAGCTCAAAACCATCGCATCGTAAAGCTTTGAGTGAGCTTGAGACGCATGTAAACCGCGCCAAAGTAGTCAATACTTTGATCATGTTGATCCTATGTTTTCTGCAATTTACTTTGTTTTAAATTATCAAATTGCATGCTGTTAATTTATATGCAAATACATGCTTAGTTTAATATTCTAGTTATGTGCCCATTGTTTACCTTGAATAATATTACTCCTCCTTTGGAATATTTGAATGTGTGAACCTTGTCGCCCTAGCAAAAATATAATAGTAACATTTCAAAAATAAGTCCTTAATTGTATGCCATGCTTAGCATTGATTAGGAACCCGGGGCAAGAAATTGCCCCAAGCATCACTTTTATTCATGAGAAATTGATTCGGGCAGTCATGGTGGTAATGACTGGTGTATGTTGGATATGGCTATTTTATATTCCCCAAAAACCTCAAATTGCTTATTTATCTGGGCGGATGGTTCGGGGGTATGGTGCAGGTGTGCACGAGAGTGTGGTTTGTGGTAGAACCGCCCAGATACCATTAAGGACCGAATCTTGTCTTGTCAACCCATGTAAAACAGTGCAACCACAAGTCTGTAAAGTATAGCTTGGCTAAGTAAATTTATCGAAAACCCCGGACTCATCTCACTGGTAGGGGATTGAAGGGGCTACGCTATGGCAAGGGGGCCTGAAGGGACACCAGTGGGGGGTGAAGTTTCCCACTGTCCCACGCTATGGAAGAGAGAAGGCCCTGCGTAGTGGTGGCTGTGGGAAACATCCCGCGCACAGATGGGACCCACCGCAAGTGGGAGAAGCCCATAAAAGTGAGATGACAAAAGGGTCTAGATACTTTGAAAAGTCACTGTGATGGTCTGCTCGACCACATGTCTAAGGTATCATGTGGGGCAATGGGTTGATTGTCTCTTGTGGTGAAAGTGTACAAACTCTGCAGAGTCTAAAACTATTCGAATAGCCGTGCCCACGGTCAAGGGCGGACATGGGAACTTAACCAGATATAGTTCTATTTAAAAATGTTTTGTGGGTGGGAATGGAAAAGTGAAGGGCGAAGGACTGCCCTGGTTTGGAATTGTCCTGGGTGTCGTCCCAGTGGTAAGTTAAGCGGCTATAACGCTGAAGAAATTGCTATATGGTGCAGATGCCATGTAACGGTGGATGGAATCTGAATCGATATTAATAATGCATTTCCTTGTACATTATGATTTGTTCCAAAATTGCTAAGTCATAGGGCTTTTAATTAATTGTATTCAAAGCACTCTCGCAAAAATAAAATAGCCCGAGCCTCTCCTTTGTCAAGCTATGCATACTATTTATTTGCATTCAGGTATTGGCTCACGAGCACGGGTCGGAGTGCTCACGCCGCTTTGCGACAAAATTCAGAATCAGAATCAAATCAACTGCGCGCAGCAACAAGATTGGACAAGCTGGCGAGAAGATGAAGATGTCAAGGGCTAGGTCGCGAACCTCCGCTTGGTCGCTGTGGGCATGTCCTGAAGGTCCCACCTGTGCTTCGCTCTTCCGCCGCTGCAATTTAATGGTTTCGCCTAATCGCCCATGAGTAAGTCTACTATTAAATTTTACGCTTCCGCATGATATATATTTTGATATTCATTATCAGAATCGTGAGCACCGCTTCATCGATCCAGGAATAGTGCAAGAATCACAGAGGAATCCGGATGTTAATATCTGGGATCCTACAGCGATGGTATCAGAGCATATCGACTGCAGGTCGTGACCTAGTTAGCTTGGCCGTTAGTTTCATGATTAGAATTATTTCTGCAATATTTATTTCCAAAAATATAAGTTGTACTGCTCATTCTTATCTCTCTTAGATAATTCTCTCTCATCTATATGCTACCTTAGCCATTTTACTTTTGAAGCTCTCGTACTCCAAAGTTCAAAATGAAGAAAATCCAGTACTCCTCTTGTAATTTTCTATGAAAACCCACTTTAGGCCAAGAATCATGATGCCTCACCTTGAATCATGATTGTTTTATCCTTGGAGGAAACGATAGTGTGAATTTGGGATAAATGAAATGGAGGAGCTTAAATGAATAGATTGATCAGACAGATAAGTAAGTGATTCCAGAAGAAATAGAGGGTGCGACACTAATTAAATGATTGCAACACTGATGAATTGGAAAATCCCTGGAAGATGTTTATAATAATGGAATAATAGAATAGGATCGATGGCTGGATGGATTAACTGAGATGTTTAGAAGTTGGAGATGTGATCACAGCTACCGGAGTATAGATTTGATTAATAACACAACTCTCGAAGGATGTAATAATGGAACAGATTGGGGATAGTGAAAACTTAGGTTAATCACTGGAGAAGCAAATTATGGATCTAAATCAATAACACCAGGATGGATTATGAGGGAATCTCGATACCAAAAGTCATCAGTGGGTCTAAGGTAAAGAACACTAGACTTCTATTGGATTCAAGGATTGATCAGGTTGACAAATAATAGATTTGAGATTGGGATTACATAGTCAAAGTGAAACCTTAGATCTGATTTGTAAATCTATGGTGGAAGGTAGGATTTATGTGAAGAATTAGATACCCATAGCAGGATTAATGATATTGAAAACATCCAATAGGAAGTGTATCATCGTGTATCGAATAAATAAAGATACCCATTGCTTGGGGTTTCAGATGGAAATAACGTTGTGACAAAATATCAAGGAAGATAGCCTAAGAGCAAATTGCAAAAATGGAAGTTAAAATTTTCAAGGCCGTTGGATTCTAGGCATTAGGTATGAAGATCATATGGGAGTAAATCAAAACATTGATGGATATTGGAGAAATTAGTATACCTTTACAAAAAAAATATATTTTAAGGTTTTGTATGTTCAAAACAATTACAAGAATGAGTACTAATCACCTCCTAATGCTTTCCTCTTCCTTCTATGAATTTCAAGAGAAAAATTTAACTCACTTTCTCTTATCTTTGCTCCAAAATTTAAGATTAGGATTGTCGAAGACGGTCATGAAGCTAAGGTGGTCCCGTTCTAAACGGACTATGCCAACAAACCCTGCTCCCTTTTGTGTGTGCTTCTCCGAGTAGACGATGTATTGTTGCAAAATTCTATTCGACCCTGTGTACTGCCTTTTGCCCTCGGGCGTCTTATCTCGCAGTCACGGGAAAAGCTTGCTTTTGAAAATCTTATGTGGTTTTGTATCAGCCCAGCCCTTTTGGGTATGCTCTTTTAAAGTTAACATGGGTTAGATCATCTTATCCCCACGACTCAATCCTTACCTCATGCTATTCCCTCTCGCCCCGTTTGCTACAACCCAGTCAAATCTACTGATGGATCGCCAAAGACCAAGACTCGAGACTCTGCCCTGCTAACACTCTCTCCTTACCCACCCAGAGGACCTATAGATCAAATCGCCGCCAACTAAACACAATGACAAGGAGCGCGTCGATGACGTGAAGAGAAAAGACATTGCGCATACCAATGCTCCGTGAACTACTCCAACTGCGAGGAAGACCACCAGCCTGGTGAGTGCCCAGTGAGCAATGTCACATGTGTTCTTTGCGAAGGACAAGGCCACTGCCCCAAAGATTGCCCTTGAACCTAATGCTGGCTAAGCAGCCAAAGTACAATGGACGAGTCTCCACATCGCCACAAGACCCATCATGCCTGGAGTTAGAAGAGATAAATAATGACTAGTGATACCCATTTTAAGGGGGGTAGCCCTAAGAGACAAAATATCAAAGAACTACCATGATGTATGTGTTGAAGGTGCGACAACCTGGACTCAGAGCTAATCGAACCAGTACAAGAAGACTTGCAAGACATAGAGCTTTGCAGTGATAAGGACAAAAGACTACCGTATAGATATGTCCATCGTCACCTCTATATTCCTAATACCCTCTACTCCTAGAGCACAGACCATTGCTACCCACCTATCAATATGAAGTTCTACAACCATATGTCCAATAGGCGATGCAACTACCCCCTTTCTACGATGATGTGAAGACAACAATGTCAAAAAGCAAGTAATTGAAAGTCTACAACCTATCCAGAGAACAAGGTATCTCTTTTCCTTTTGATTTCTCCAAGTGCTAACCCCTATTGTGTAGATCTCATCCTCTGTGGAGCTAAGGAATTATATGTCCAGCAACACCCCGAAACCCATTGATAGCCAATATAACTCACCTCCATTCTCTCTGCTCTACCGGAATCTCGGGGTCGAGATTCTTTTTAAGAGGGGTAGGTTTGTAACATCCTGAAAAGTTGAAATTGGAAAAAAGTGAAGCTTTTGAATTATTTTACAATATATTCTCTTGAAATTGAATCTTTATTGGTGTTTCCTAAATTTTTGTTGGGGTTTCGAAGATTGAAGAGAGTCAGGAAAATAAAACTAATCTTACTAAGACCATAAAAGATATATGCAAATGATAGAAACTTAAAATTTTAAATACTAATCTGAAAAGATGATCCGTGTAAAGAGGAGAAACTTGAATTAGGATATAAAATACCTTTTTAGAGATAATAGCATAAATAGCAACAAGAGTAAATGAATAAAATGCAAACATGAATATTCATATACAAATTGTGCAAGGAGGAGTTTAGCAATATAGGAAATAATAATAATAATAGACACTCTCATTCAATAACTAAAAATTCAAAGCTTAAATTCTAAATGTCATGCAAAAATCAGTAATTATAAACGTGGAACGAAAAGGTTAAATTAAAAATCTGAAACTTCAAAACCAAGCCCAAATATTTCTCCCTCTCTTTTCCCTCTACCCTTTCTTTTGCATACCCTCATTTACATGTGGGCCCCTTCTTTTGCTCCCACTCCCTCTCTCTCTTTCCTCCTTCTCCCCCTGCCCGCTGGGCCCCAGCCCTGCGCGCCTCCTCTTTTTCTTTGCCCCTGCGCCACATGCCCTGCCTCTTCTTCCATTCTTTTCTCCTTCTTTCTTCTCCCTTCAGTGGCTGCTCATCCTCCACGTCATCTCCTCCGTCCGCTCTCTGCTCTGCGTCGCCTGCTTCCTCTGCGTCGCGTCGTCAGAGCCCTGCCACCGTCACGTCGCCTCCGCCAGGACTTGTAGCGACGCAGCGCTGCTCTGCCCTCTGCGCGGCGCCGCTCGCTTGACTGGTCGCGTCGCCCTGCCGCACCCTGCGCCTCCGCCGAGCCCCGCGCCTCGTACGCCCGACTAACCGCGCCCACGTCGCTGTATCCCCACCCCCTCTGCGGCACAAATAGGCCCCGACTTCCCCTGCTCCCCCACAGCTTCCGCGCCACTCCCCCTTTTCCCCCTTGCTTCTTCTTCCGCCCAGCGCCCGCAAGCCGCCACCCGCCTCCTCGCCATTTCCGGCCAAGGCAACCGCGTCACGGTGTGCCTCTGTGCCCTAGCTACTTCCTCTCCGAAGTAATCGAAAAACCCCCGCCGGAGCTCGCCGGGGCGCCCCTCTTCCTCGCCTCCGGCCAACGCCGCCTCCACCAGCGCCATTACTCCCTCGAGGCTTCTCCGGCCGATTCAGCGCTCTGGGAGCACCCCATCACCACTACGGACCACCTCGACCGCCGCGGAGTTCCTCCTCCCGCAGCCGCCGCCACCGTGAGCCCCACCGCGCCACTCCACGGCCCCGCCGCCAGCTACCCTCGGCGCATCTCCCGCTCTGCAAACTCCTTGGTAAGCTTCACCCTAGCCCCCTCTAGCTCCCGCACCTGCCAAAACCCTTTCCCCTCCATCACAGCGCCGCCGCCCCATTCCCACCTCGCCGCCGGCCGCACAAACCGCCGCCCCGCCGACATATGCCGTTCTGAGCCGCGCCGCCGCCTCCACCAGCTTCCACACCCCACCGGGAACCCATTTTGCCGGCCTACCCCGCCCCTCTGGCCTCCCCTCGCCGGAGCCCCTGCCGCCGGCCGTGCGCCCCCACATCCTCTGTTTTGGCCGGCTGCTCTGTTTTGAGCTAGCTTCCAACAGCTACTTCATCTACCCCCACTCTGCATCACAAACCGGGCAACGCTTAGTTGGTCACCAGCGCCTGTGACTTACCCTCTTGCCGTGAGGTCCCAGGTTCGAATTTCACCCACTGCACTTTTTCCTTTTTCTTGTTAACTCATTTCTTTAACCGTCTTCAATGGAACATAATGGGAAATGATCCCAGGAAGATAAGATAAATGATTCATGTTCAAATAGATTTACCTATACCTCAAATATGGAATTATGAGTATATTGACAAATAAATGATTAAGGGAAATAGTTAGGTGAAGTCCAAATAATTAATTGGAATGCAAATTAAAACATAAATAAATATGATGTAGGGATAAGTTAAGTTAAACCATAGCATTAAGATTCATACAAAGTAGAGATGCAACCCGGGAGTATCATACGCCAAATCTAGATTTATTTTTAGGGATACTCCTGATTAATATAAAATGTAGTCGTTTAAAATAAGGTTGTCGCTCTTGTGTCTTTAACAGGTACATAAATTGATAGCAAACTTTAATCAATAGGACGTCTTCAAGTAGAAGTGCCTTATTAGAAAGACATATATATGTATATATGCGGCCATTATAATAAAGTAACCTCTAGGTCATCGGATGGTTAAGAGTAATCAATCTAATGTAGCTAGGTAAATAATAGTCATCACTAGCGTGTCACCGATAAATAAAACTCAACCGTGTTTTTAATCAAATGTTACTATTAAAGTATAACCTGGTATGGCATTCTCGGTCTAGATAAATAAGTTTAAATAACAATAATAATAATAATAACGAAATCAAACCATATGTGGCAGGCTCTAGCCATCATAAATAAATTAAGATTAAATTAGGACAGAAGCTAAGTAACAGCATAAAATATAAATATCAGTAATTTCCATAACGTCTCCAGATTAAAAAGTCATATTAATATATAGGTACCAATATATAAATATTCTAAAGTGAACATTTAATTAGTAACATGAATAGTTAGAATTTCATAAAATGCTACGCATCAAATTAATAGTAATATGAATTCATTCCATAAGCTAAAAATGTATGCAATAAACATACAACCTATGCCCGACTCAAAAGGTAATATCGATAGAATGATGTTCGATACCCGATTAAAATCTCACATCTAACTATAGGTCGAATTCGACTCATGGAATTTCCTTGATAAATATAAAAATAATAAAAGAAATCTAAGGAAAGATCGAGTCATCGTTTTGTACCACCGGCCTTGCCTCAATCACCCAAATCACACATTAACTCATATTAAAACAAAAGTTGGGTTTATTTGGATCTTTTGAGTTATTTGTTTTTTTATTTGAATTCAGTTGCTTAGCACGTAATTAGAAAATTGGAGTCCGGAAGAATCAAGGAGCCATCGAGGCCGAGATCGAGGTGAAGATAAGGACCGAAGCTCAAAACCATCGCATCAGAAAGCTTTGAGTGAGCTTGAGACCGCGGTAAACCGCGCCAGGCGAGTCAATACTTTGATCATGTTGATCCTATGTTTTCTGCAATTTACTTTGTTTTAAATTATCAAATTGCATGCTGTTAATTTATATGCAAATACATGCTTAGTTTAATATTCTAGTTATGTGCCCATTGATTACCTTGAATAATATTACCCCCTCCTTTGGAATATTTGGATGTGTGAACATGGTCGCCCTAGCAAAAATATAATAGTAACATTTCGAAAATAAGTCCTTAATTGTATGCCATGCTTAGCATTGATTAGGAACCCGGGGCAAGAAATTGCCCCAAGCATCACTTTTATTCATGAGAAATTGATTCGAACAGTCATGGTGGTAATGACTGATGTATGTTGGATATGGTTATTTTATATTCCCAAAAACCTCAAATTGCTTATTTATCTGGGCGGATGGTTCGGGGTATGGTGCGGTGTGCACGAGTGTGGTTTGTGGTAGAACCGCCTGATACCATTAAGGACCGAATCTTGTCTTGTCAACCCATGTAAAACAAAGGCAACCACAAGTCTCAGAAAGTATAGCTTGGCTAAGTAAATTTATCGAAAACCCCGGACTCATCTCACTGGTAGGGGATTGAAGGGGCTACGCTATGGCAAGGGGGCCTGAAGAGACACCAGTGGGGGGTGAAGTTTCCCAGCTGTCCTACGTTGCGGGAAGAGAGAAGGCCCGGCTGCGTAGTGGCTGTGGGAAACATCCCGCGCACAGATGGGACCCACCGCAAGTGGGAGAAGCCCATAAAAGTGAGATGACAAAAGGGTCTAGATACTTTGAAAAGTCACTGTGATGGTCTGCTCGACCACATGTCTAAGGTATCATGTGGGGCAATGGGTTGATTGTCTCTTGTGGTGAAAGTGTACAAACTCTGCAGAGTCTAAAACTATTCGAATAGTCGTGCCCACGGTCAAGGGCGGACATGGGAACTTAACCAGATATAGTTCTATTTAAAAATGTTTTGTGGGTGGGAATGGAAAAGTGAAGGGCTAAGGACCGCCTGTTTGGAATTGTCCCGGTGTCGTCCCAGTGGTAAGTTAAGCGGCTATAACGTCAAGAAATTGCTATATGGTGCAGATGCCATGTAACGGTGGATGGAATCTGAATCGATATTAATAATGCATTTCCTTGTACATTATGATTTGTTCCAAAATTGCTAAGTCATATGGCTTTTTAATTAATTGTATTCAAAAGCACTCTACGCAAAATAAAAATAGCCCGAGCCTCTCCTTTGTCAAGCTATGCATACTATTTATTTGCATTCTGTATTGGCTCGCGAGCACGGGTCGGAGTGCTCACGCCGCTTTGCGACAAAATTCAGAATCAGAATCAAATCATCGCGCCGCAAAGAACAAGATTGGACAAGCCGGCGAGAAGATGAAGATGTCAAGGGCTAGGTCGCGAACCTCCGCTTGGTCGCTGTGGGCATGTCCTGAAGGTCCCACTGTGTGCTTCGTTCTTCCGCTGCAATTTAATGGTTTCGCCTAATCGCCCATGAGTAAGTCTACTATTAAATTTTACGCTCCGCATGATATATATTTTGATATTCATTATCAGAATCGTGAGCACCGCTCATCGATCCAGGAATAGTGCAGTAATCACAGAGGAATCCGGATGTTAATATCTGGGATCCTACAACTTATATGTGGCAAGCATGAAAATTGCTAAGCATGACAATTGCTTGCAATGGAAAGAGATGGCTCGATCAAAAAAGAGTAATTTGGTAGTTTAACCAAAATATCGAAAACTACCTTGAAGCAAAACCACAACGCTTGAGAGAGAGAGAGAGATTGAGATTTATGTCAAGGAGAAGCTGAAAAGAACAAGTTGAATCACGGCTAAGAACTTAGTGGATTCGAACTTATGCGTTTTTAAAAGTGTGCATACATGTAGTGTGTGAATTAAAATCCGTATGTGTAGAGTTATCGGGTTTCCCTCATTGAGCTAAGTTGATAGTATGTACTAGATGTTAGATGTGGCTAGCTAGCGCATCTATTTAACGTGTTAGGATAGAGACTTATGGTTAACCATCCAACCATCCTCTCTTGAGACAAGTATTAGAGTTAGGGTTTGGGAGAAGTTGAGCTATGTGGTGTGCTCTCTAGTACTTCAGGTGGAGTGGCTGTAAAACCTTCATCTTTAGGTAGCAATATATCAATCTTTGTCCATATCAATGAATACCTCTTGTGTTGAGTGATTTTGCTATTGACTTGATTGATTTTTCATCTTCTCTTACCTCTTTTTCTATCTTGCTATGACAAAGATGTATAAGAGATAGAGATATCCTCTGAAAATCAATCTTCACCCATGTAAATACTTTTCTGACACGTTAATGAAGAAATCTAGTTTTGCTTGATTTTGGCATCACCAATTGATTTCGTGATATAGGGGTTTTGGTTTGATTTGTTCGGTGTTCTTACTTGTTGTGACATATGAGAGTATATCTAGAGCCATCTTGGTCATCCTTTTATCTATGAGCAAGTCATATTCACTATTTTTGTATTTTACCTGGTTTTCGTGCAATCTTGTTTCAATCTGAAAATATCTGAACTTTGTCATAGATTTCTGCGATCCATGGATGAAATAGGTACATGAGACCGAAAGCAAGGTGTGTGCAAAGTTTTATAGTATTTAGACTTGTAATTTATGAGTTGCACTAAAAGTGATCAGCATCAGGCTATTCTGAATAGAGGCTGATCCAACCTCTCTAAGCCGGTCAGACCTATATGCTCCTAGCGGTATGACTGCCAGGAGGTCAGACCGACAGGTGCTTTAAATTTCTAGTGTTTGGGTTTCCTCATAGTTTGATTTTTTGAGCTATTTGGTTTTAGATTTTGGGTGGGGATTATATTATCTCTAATTCTGCAGTCATTTAACAATTGGATAAAGATACTTGCGAAAGATTGTTGGATGGCATCACTCACCACTCTTTTGCCTATTAGGTCCTGCACTTTGCCGCCCCCTGCGTGGATGCCTTCTGGCCAGAGTCAGCGGACATCTGCGTGATCAAGCGCCAGACGCCGGTAAACGGCCTCGTCGGGTTGCACACCGCGGCAGATCCCTGACTTGGATCAGCCATTTTGATAAGGAAAACTCTTGTCGTGTGCACAGCAAAGCACGGCAGATCCCACGAGCAACTCGTGCGAACGTGTCACGGTAGCAAAAACAGAGAAGAAAGCGTACCACCGTCGATCGAGACAATTGACGTCACGTGCACCATCAATCCGGATCCAATTCACCATTACAAAGCCCTTCTTGAAAGATACCTTATATCCTAGCTATCCTCGTTTGGTTAAACAAAAAAGCTATAGTTTATAACTGTACTATAGCAGTTAAAATTTTACTGTAACTAAAAGTAGCTTATTTAGCGTAATTAAATTTAAAAAAATCTAAAAATAGAAAAAAAAAATGCTAGCTCATCACGGACAACACAAACAAATACTGAAAAAAAAGAACCGGCAAAAACGCTAAAATACCAAAAATTTAGAAAAAAAATAAAATATATAAATAGTAAAAAATAAGTCAGAAATCAGAAGTCGAAATGAGCGGGGCCTTAAGCAGTACATGTGAATAGGTACAATTGCGATAGTAAACTTGCAACGCGGCGTGTTTGTAGCGAAATCTGGACACATTTGGACCCCCTAAACACCTGAAATTCCACTTTTGGCCCCCAAATCAAAAAAATTCCATTTTTGGACCCCTCCCGACCGCGCGTTCGCGAGCTGGTGCCACGTGTCCCGGACGCGCGGTCGGCGCGGCGACGCTACGGCGAAGCGAAGGCGCGGCGCGCGCTGCGGCGGCGGCGGACGCTACGGCGGCGGCGCGCGGTTGATGCGGCGCGCATGGCGAACGCATGGCTTGGCGGCGCGCGATCGCGCGATCGCGGCTGGGCGAACGAACGCGATCGGGCGCGGCGGCGCGCGGCTGCGGCGCGCGAACGCTTGGCGGGCGCGCGCGCGGCTGCGCGCGCGCTGGCGGCGGCGGCTCGTGCGGCGCAAGCGGCGTCGCGTGGTCGCGCGGTGGAGCGGCGCGCCGCGCGGCGCCAGCGAGAGCGACAGCGGTCGTGCGGTAGCACACCGCGCGACGGACACGTGGCGCCATCTCGCGAAACACGCGGTCGGGAGGGGTCCAGAAATGGAATTTTTTTGGTTTAGGGGCCAAAAACGGAATTTCGGGTGTTTAGAGGTCCAAATGTGTCCAGATTTCGTTTGTAGCTCTCACACTTTTTGTGCCAAAAAAACTTTTCGCCGAGACCTGAAACAGAAGTAAAAGCTTGCAAATATTCTAGCGGTATCTCTCGTCAGCTCTCCCGTGCAACGACCCCATTCGTCCGTATCTCGATGCGCAACGACCTAACAAACCACAAGTTCCATCTCGCTTCACGCGCGCTCGCCACGGCCGCGCGGATCGGACGGCCAGCGCTAGCGGGCGAGCCGTCGTGCCCCGTGTCTCCTCCGTCGAATCGCGATGAACCACGCGCTCTGTACGCGCGAGCGCGGCTGCACGGGTGGCGGCGCACGGTAGGATCCTGGTGCCCTGCGTTCCGCTCACCCCATCCCACGGAACCACTTATAAACCCCCCTCGCCGAGCACCGCGGATGAGAAGAGGGAGAGGCGGTTAGGGAGGAGGAGGAGCGAATCTAGAAGCGTTGCCGCTCGTTTGCTGCCATGGCGACCGCCGACCCCAGCCGGATCTTCATGAAGGACGTGAAGCGCGTCATCATCAAGGTGATTAACTAATTTCTCGAGTTGCCGCCGCGGATTGACCTTGCTAGATCACGCTGTTGTTTTGTGCGCGTTTTCTGCGATGCGGTTTGCATTGCTTTGGTTTTTCCCCTGCATTTTTGCAGCTGTTTTTGAATCGAATCGCGGCGCGAGTAGGTTTGTGGAGTTGGTATGTTCGCTTTGGGTTATCTGTTTCATTTTAGATTAGGACGAATGGTGAAGGAGGAGGGTTTTGGGTTTTACACGATGTGACGGGTTGGTGTCGAAGTTGGTACATGTCGTCATGGAAACATTTGCTGGTTCTTTTGCGATGCCTAGGAGTCGATCATGCTTTGGACTTTCTGTAATCATTTTCCGGAAAAGATTAGGGGAACAGCGATTTCAATCAGATGGAATTGGATGAGGGAAAAGGCAGAGAAAACAGGGAAAAATAGTCTTTTAAGGGAATATACCTCGAAATTCATCACATGCGAGCGCTCCCACGAGTTCGTGATTGCATTTCATCTGTGATACATCTTCTTAAAATACCGTGTGTGTTTTCTCGTTCTTTTGTTTTTTTGGGAAATCTGGGGAATTGGAATGATCCATGAAATGGAAAGGGTAAGTGGAAGAAACTATGGTGTTTTTAGAAGCTGCCAACTTTTAGCAAGTGTATCACATCTGCTTGAGGAATCTAGTTAACGACGGAACACAAGAGATAGGGACGGAATTTCGATCTCCGTATCAGTTTGTTTGCGACTAATTCCTTTCTTGCATGACAGGTGGGCACTGCAGTTGTCTCTAGACAGGATGGAAGATTGGCTTTGGGCAGGGTTGGTGCTCTGTGCGAGCAGGTAGCAATTCTGATTTCTGAACTTTTGCTCTGTTCTACTATGTATATATGTGGTGTTAAATCTGTTGGTAGGTGCTTAACCAACGAAATGTGTCAATGTAGGTGAAGGAACTGAACTCTCAAGGATACGAGGTGATTATGGTCACCTCGGGTGCTGTTGGCGTGGGGCGACAGCGACTTAGGTACCGGAAGCTTGTCAATAGCAGCTTTGCTGATCTGCAAAAGCCACAGATGGAGCTGGACGGAAAAGCCTGTGCCGCTGTTGGTCAGAGTGGCCTGATGGCTCTTTATGATATGTTGTTTACCCAAGTGTGTTTATTTAGCCTGTCATGAACTTTATTGAAAAAAAACAGGTACCTTTTGCACCTGTTTCTAATGTCAAACTTCTCTGTTGCAGCTTGATGTGTCGTCATCTCAACTTCTTGTGACAGACAGTGATTTCGATAATCCAAAATTCCGTGAGCGACTCCGTGAAACTGTCGACTCATTATTAGATCTTAAAGTTATACCGATATTTAATGAAAATGATGCCATCAGTACTAGGAAGGCTCCATATGAGGTGTGTTTTGTACCATACGTTACCCTGAAAATTTTGAACTATAGTTTTGTGTGACATTGCTCTGTAATTGTGATATTCTGCTAATACTTCTACACTTAGAGCTTGATCAGTGTATGTGTATACGCAAACAATCATGACTTTCTAATTCTATAGCAATCTCTCACGACTTTCTAATTCTATAGCAATCTCAAGAGTTTTATCCTTTGCATGGTGATGCTCACCAACAATTCTGTTACAGGATTCATCTGGTATATTCTGGGATAATGACAGTTTAGCAGGTCTACTGGCATTAGAACTCAAAGCTGATCTCCTTGTTCTACTTAGTGATGTGGATGGCCTCTACAGCGGTCCACCAAGTGAACCTTCATCAAAGATCATACATACATACATTAAAGAAAAACATCATCATGAAATTACTTTTGGAGACAAGTCTCGCGTAGGTAGAGGTGGCATGACAGCTAAAGTGCAGGCTGCTGTCTGGGCTTCAACAGGTGGCACACCTGTTGTTATTTCAAGGTATGTCAAACATCCACCTTTTTCATAGCATGAGGAATATGACTGCGTAGCTTTGCTCATATATACTCAAACACTATCTATAGTATCAAATTTTCTCATCGTATGCAGCTAGTAATGGATATCATTTGGCAGCTGGTGATTCTGGTTGGATATTGTCACTCTGCCAGATCTTGTTACATTAGTGTACTACTAATGTTAAAACTAAGGCCTATAATTTGACTCCCAAATCCCAACAACTCTACTCAAGTTAGTTTAAACTCTCTTTACAATAGCATTTGAAATGATACAAAGTCCAGTGTTTGATTGTTAGCTTCTTGACATCAATGGCTGAACAGTTCTGATTATAACACCACTAGTTTTACCCTTCAAAAAAGGATTTTCTGTCGAGACTTCCATGCACCTTGCATGTTATAGTCAAACTTTGCTTATGCAATGCTTAAACATGTTCTGGAAATCTTTATTGTGTACTAAAGAAGCTTGCTTGTTCATTTTTATGTTTTGTTTAATATCTATGAATGCTTCAAACCCAAATAATAAGCTTCTGATAGTGGATTATATTGATCACCTTGATAGAACTAGGTAAAGTCCATATTTTGCAAGCTATATTTACCACCTCAATGAATGGCGAAGTAGTTTAACTTTGTTACTATCCTTGAAGTGGATTTATGTCTCAGAGCATTGTTAAAGTTCTCCAAGGAGAGAAAATTGGTACTCTCTTTCATAAGAATGCAAGGTTGTGGGAACCATCCCAGGATGTTAGTGCTCGTGAGATGGCTGTTGCTGCAAGAGAATGTTCAAGGCATCTACAGGTATCTTTCTTTGTCAAACCACACTAGATTCTTATCCCTACATTAATGCTCACTGGAAGGTACATACTACTTTTAACCGACTACTTTTGCTGGTTCTTGATAAAAATTCCATATCATATGGACATTTGAAACAGAATTTGTCATCAGAGGAGCGTAAGAAGATATTGCTAGACGTTGCGGATGCTTTAGAGGCAAATGAGGATTTGATTAGATCTGAGAATGAAGCTGATGTAGCTGCAGCACAAGATGCTGGATATGAGAAGTCTATGGTTGCTAGATTGACTCTGAAAGAAGGAAAGGTAAGCCCAATATCCATATATATTTCCTCACATTTTATAACTGCAGTTGGATAGTTGTTTCACGTTTCTTATGAACCAAATTGTTTTGTTGGATATATGACACCTGCTTTTCTTTTCTTTTTATGGATATTGTTTCTTGTTTGATTCAGCTTATATTTCATCATTTTGTAGATAGCAAGCCTTGCCAAATCCATTCGTACTCTTGCGAATATGGAAGACCCTATCAACCAGATACTAAAAAGAACAGAGGTGAATGCTTGTACGAAGACTACATTTTGAAACTCTCTTAGGGCGTCTCCAACAGCTGGCTATTTAGTTAGTTAGATCTGATGTGGCAAGGAAAAAGTAGGAGAGAGAGTAGTCACTAGCGACGAGCAAATAGCTGATCTATTTCACGTAGTCCAAGAACATGAGAGAGGAGCATGTGGGTCCAACAGTATAAAATAGTCTTTGCTTTTGTCTCTCACCTCCACATCAGCTGACTATATAGCTAGTACTAGCTATTACCATTGCGGACGCCCTTAGATAGTAAATCTGCCATGGTTTATTTCCCAAAATTTGATACATACTCCATCTGTCCAAATTTATAAGGTGCACTTTTTGTGTGTGTTGATTTTCATTTATATAGGGTGTACACTTCTTCCCATACAAATTTTTGTGATTTTTCTCTCTGATACCCCTATTAACTCCTCATTGCATGGCATTAACTTATTTGTCTTGCATGGCTGCCGCTTCGTACTCCATCTAATCTTACCGATTGAGTTCCATTTGGCTTGAGTGGGTCTTGTGCATTGAATGCGCATGCATGCTAGCTAGGTGCATGCATGCAGAATATCTATTCCCCAGGAGTGAGTAGAGGAGTGACCAGAGAAAAGAGGTGCCATGAATGAATGCATTATAGATACAATACTTAAGGGAGTAATTAGGGGTATTTTAGTCACTTTGACACATTTATAGGTCTATGTGCAGAATGAAAATAAGCCTTTGAGTATATAAGAATTTGAACCAATATAACTTTTTTGCAGGTTGCTGACGGTTTAGTTCTTGAGAAAACATCTTGCCCTTTGGGTGTTCTCTTGATTGTTTTTGAGTCTCGACCTGATGCCTTGGTCCAGGTATTTTTAGTTGTTAACTTACTGTAGTTAATTTGTTTATAATCCATACGCTTTGTGCATGTTTTGTACTTAAGCATACTAAGCAACTTGCTTTAAAGTTGGATATCATGTTGTAGATTGCGTCCTTAGCAATTCGAAGTGGTAATGGCCTTCTCCTAAAAGGTGGAAAAGAAGCTATGAGATCAAACACAATATTGCATAAGGTATTATATTGTGCTATGTAGTAGCTTACTATTGACATTATGTGTTGTTTTGACATTATGTGTTGTTTTTAGCTTGAGTGTCCTTTAAAATATCAATTTGTTGTTCTTTAGGTTATAACCGATGCTATTCCTGATAATGTTGGTGAAAAACTTATTGGTCTGGTTACAACTAGAGATGAAATTGCAGATTTGCTAAAGGTGAGTATGCAATACTAGTACCAAAATAATGATCCTATCAATATGCCTAAACTCTTAATACACTGTACAGCTTGATGATGTCATTGATCTTGTCATTCCAAGAGGTAGTAATAAGCTGGTTTCTCAAATCAAGGCGTCAACTAAGATTCCTGTTCTTGGACATGCTGGTAAGTTCTCTTTGGACATTATTTTTGCTGTTATTACGGCTCTTTACCCTCAAGTTTATGCTGAACAAATTTGTTGCATTTCCACCCTCCTGCAGATGGTATCTGTCATGTGTATATTGACAAATCAGCTGACATGGATATGGCAAAACGGATTGTGATGGATGCAAAAATTGATTACCCAGCAGCCTGCAATGCAATGGTATTTGTCGAATTTGGTACCATGTATAGTATTGGATACATTTCTTGGTCAGTTTCAAATTTAAGTACTTTTGCAGAGCATCTTTCACTAAGATTTGATAACCAATAACTAACCTTTATACATCTACAAGCATTTTTAAATGCTTTCTATTATCTTAATGCTCTGGCTATGGTTCTTCTGTGGCCCATAAAAAACATATTTAAATTGTTGTGCCTGTCATCCCTCCATATTTCTTAATGCTGTGTTTTGTTGTAAAAAGTTATATTCACAGTTGATAATCGTATATGTGCAGTCATCCTTGCCTCACTGTTAATGTTTTTCTATTTTAAAGTTTTTAACTTGATGTATAATTAAAATTTTCTGTTGATTGTGTAAAGTTTATTATCAGAAAGTCACCCCATTATTCATCATAATAGAGTTATGTACAAATCTTGATAGTTATTCTTCTAATATTTTCTCGTTATATTGTTATTTGTATTTCAAATGTCTAGAAGCTGTTATATATGGTTGAGTAAATAACCTATTTTGCTTGTATTTTCTGCAGGAGACATTACTTGTTCATAAAGATCTTATGACTACTCCAGAACTTGATGACATATTGGTAGCACTCAAAACAGAAGGTTTGGCTTTCACTCTTTATGCACAAAAAGCTATATACTCCCTCTGTTTATTCTTATAAGAGATCCACATGTTTCAAGAGTGAAAACTATATATATTTGGACTAACAGTTAGTCCAGCAATACATGTGTTTACTGACACAGAAGTGGTACTGTTAGATTCGTATTTGACAGTATTTTTATCTGATCATGATTAATGGTCAAACATTAATCTTGAAGACCCAGGTAGGTCAAACGACGCCTTATAAAAATCAATGGTGGGACTAATAGAAATTGCTGCTTGTTGATTGATACACTTAACACTAGCTACCTTGGCATTGTTGTTTTACTTTGTGCTGTGCTGTGGAATCAAGTTGTACTCCTGCAGGGAATCCTTACCAATTCTTATAAAACACTTTTGTTGCGAAGTTTCCAATGGTTCATCATAAAATTGCTGGACCAAAACAATGCAATGCCAAAAGCAGCCCAAGTAACATGCAACTGTAGCTTTTAGCATAGTTGTTACTAGGTGTTTAGATGATCTGTTGTATCTCAGCAAGTGTTTACCAAAAAAAGGTTGCCAATTAGTTCATCGAAAAAAATAAAATCTCTATAAAAAAAATACTTGAGTGCCAAAAGCAGCCCAAGTAACATGCAGATGTAGCTTTTAGCATACTTGTTAATAGATGTCTGTCTAGATTATCTGTCGTATCTTGGCAAATGTTTTTGATACATCATATTCAATTTATTTCTTGTAACCTTTATGCTTCCAATTAAGGCATGTCACGTCTTGTCTAGTGTCTGCATTCATGCAAAAGCCATGTAAACTTGTGGATTGTTATGGACATGATATGATTTTCTCCTTGCTTTTTAAAATAATGTTGTATCACAGGAGTTACTATTTATGGTGGGCCTGTTGCCGATAAAGGATTGGGCCTTCCAAAAGCAGGTTCATTTCGTCACGAGTATAGTTCTATGGCCTGCACAGTTGAATTTGTTGATGATGTACAATCAGCAATTGACCATATACATCGTTATGGAAGGTACCTAAATGTTATTTTGTAGTCTATCTCATTCAATTCTTAAAAACTGAGATTTTAGTTGAACTGAATTCTCTCTGTTTTGTCTTCTCGTTTCAGTGCACATACAGATTGTGTTGTCACTACAGATGATAAAGTAGCAGAGACTTTTCTACGTCAAGTTGATAGGTGTTTTTAAATAACTCCCTTTTTTATTCAATTTTTGATCTTGTGCAATTTGTGGTAACAGATGCTTTATTTGTGCTATTCTGATATTCTATGATTATTAGGTGTCTAACAAGTGCTCTGTTTTTCTTCTAAAATTTCAACAGTGCCGCTGTATTCCATAATGCAAGCACACGATTCTCTGATGGGGCTCGTTTTGGACTGGGTGCTGAGGTACATTCAACTTTATATGTTATTTTAGTGATTGTTACCTTTCTGTCTTTATCTCTCAACCTTTGGAATATCTTGTATAGGTTGGCATAAGTACAGGGCGTATACATGCCCGTGGACCTGTGGGTGTTGAAGGTCTCTTAACTACGCGATGGTATGCGCCTATGCGGCTATGGATGCAGTTCAATTATTTGTCCATTCCGTTTCTTCTATTATTCCATAACCCAACCAACCAAACTTTTGAGCAGTGGCAAATGTGGAATATATTGCCTACTGGACACTAAAGGCCTAGTAATTGGTTTTGAGTTGTTGATCTAATTTAAGTTGATGTGATCAGTCTGTTTAGAACAATGTAAGAACATGTACATTTAAATATCTGGATTTTCCAAATTTGACAATCATCCCTCAAAAGTTTTTGACAATCTGGTACAAATTTATGGGAGTGCAAACATAAATGTCATGCTGATTTAAATGGACTAGAAGAGAGTCATCTGAAAAAGAACTCACATATTTATTGCATTCAGGTTTTAATCCCATTCATGGGATGCATTTACATGCCCAATGGCGGAGCTAGGATTTGGTTACGTTCCAGGCTCAGTGGTAGAATAATCTAGGTTATTTAGGCTGGACCATGAAAATATTACCCAGGCTGAACTGAATTACCCGGACTGTACACTAGATATTTTCCCACACCCTGGACTGAAGCCTACCTGCCCGAGGTGTGGCTCCACCCCTGTACATGCCCACCCTTGTCCAGTGGTCCTATTATTGTTGGCCAAAAATTTAATACTATTTTATAGGCTGGTTAGTGGGTTTTCTATTGAGAGATCACACTGATAATTCTATATTTTCGTAAATAACCTAAATTGATTCTTGAAAATATCCCATATATGGCATTCCCTTGTCATGTAGCTATAGGGCCAATTTGCGATTGATGTATTTTCTATGCTGCATTATGGAATCAAGTTAGTTATGAGCATCTTTGTTAGTTTCAGTAAGTTTTTGCTGTTATAGCTAAAATTGCTTCAACTACATGTAATATCCAAAAATAGAAAGAAAAAAGTGTGTTGAAAAAGCAACCACAATGCCAAATGGAACCATGGTCTAGACTCTTAAGAGTCAAGTGCATGTGGCTTATCAAGTTATCATCTAAACCCTGTTAACATGCCATGTTTCAGTCGTACTTCAATCTTAAGAGACTCATTAATTTCCTCATGAGCATTAGAATAAGAAACCATGATCATCCTGAATACCTTGCATCTCAGTCAGTATAGTCAACAGAGGACAGTAATGATTAACCATACAGCTAAAATAAACCTTTCAATGATTCAATTAAATAAATAGCTTCTTGGATAGCAAAAGAGCTGTATCTCAATATTAATACCACCCCATTGGTACAAGGTCTTTCATTACCTGTTCTATTGCAGGTAATATAAATATATAAAAATTGTACTGAAATTTTTTATGATCAATATTGATATGTAGGATCTTACGAGGGAGCGGGCAAGTGGTGAATGGTGACAAGGACGTCGTATACACCCATAAGAATCTTCCTTTGCAATGAGGTTTGCTTCTGAACTCATGTTTTCTGTTTTATTTTTTTTTAATTCTCATGTTTGCCTACTCAATTGACTGATACTTCAATCAACTGAAGTGTCCATTTGCAAGTTTGTATAATAATACACGGTTCTGGATATTTTGTCATATGGTGCTATATGGTTCTATTGCATTTTGTTTTTCTGGTAGAGCATGGTTCTCTGATTTTAAGCAAACTATGCAGGTCATTGCTTGGCCTGATCAGGATTCCGTGAATACCCTGTGAGGTTTGATAGTTTCATCAGACTACCAGAAAAAGACGTCGAATCTTGTGAAGATTGAGGGGCGGTGAATCAATTGATTGCATTGTTCGGTCATTGTGTAACCATCTTATTGCAGCGTTTTGGTAGATCTTTTTGTATGAGCTTGGAGGCCTCGCTTCTCCAATGTGATAATAAAGCAAAGCAGTGCTAGGAGTGAGAGAACTAATGTACCGTTACACTATGTTGCTTGAAACGAGTGATTCAGTTATCTGTGAGTGCACGGTGTGGTGTTAGTTATTTCTACACTTGTTTGTACCATGGTGGCCAGACAATCGTGGAAGCAAATCTTCCCCTGAATTTGGAGCTACCTTTTTGTGGCTTCTCGTACCCCGGAAGTTAGATATGATTTCACTAAACCACAACAAATTACATACCCTACCGTTAATTACAGTTCATTTGCCCAATTGATATGTTCGTTTATTTGCCGTACTGACGGAAATTCTGGTTAATGACATCCGAAGCCTAATTATGTAGTCACATTCATAACTTTAACATTAGGGCTGTCTCCAGTAAGCAATGATCACCCGGAATTTTTATCAGGTGACCCTGAACCATTTTCCACAACACAAGCATAGGAACTGCTACACAATCAGCACCCCAAGTTTTCCTCAGGTGTGTGCTTTGGTCAACTTCTACAGCACGAGAAGCTCGATACATGCATGTTGATGAATGGTACCATCATCAATTGATCATGCAACCGGCGGCCAGTGCACGGGGTCCTTGGACGTGTCGAGGGACGTCGGCGGTATCCACTGCCAGAATGCGGCCGGTGGCGGGTAGTTAGTGGTGTACGGGACGAACTTGCTGGCCTGCGCAAACGCCGCGGGGTGGAACGACGGTGCGGCGGCAGGGTGCGGGATGAACGGCGTCGGAGCAGCTGCAGCGCTGACGCCCTTGAGCATTTGCTCCAGCCTCTCCCTCTCGGCCTTCAGTCTCGTCTTCTCGTCTCGCAGCTCCGACTTCTCGGCCTGCGGTCACATTGAACCATATACGATCTCTGAACTTTTCTTTTCTGACGAATGGTATCCAGGTGAGTCAATAGCGTGCAATGCGTTGTTGTTACCTTGAGGCTCTTGATGGAGTCCTGGAGTGACTCGTTTGATTTCTTGAGCTTCTGAGCCTCGGCGCGCAGCTGGCCCAGGAGACGAGCAGCGTCGCTTAGGATGGCGACCTTGTCGGCCTTCGGCGGCTTCCCGGGTTCCATGACGGCGCAGAGCTCGTTGAACCTGGAGTGTTACATCACAGGAGACGGATCAAAGCTCATCAGATTCCGGTGTGGCAAATGCTGAACATTTCAACCACTGAATGAAGCAATGGGAGACTGGTATTGGTCAGTTATGGAGCTGAAATTCTGAACTCTGAAACATGCCTTTCGTTGAGCCTGTCTCGCCGGAGCTTCTCGCGGCAAGCCTTGGTGCCGGCTGGCGCGCTCGACTCTGGCCGGGATCTGCCGATAGAAAAAAAGAATGCAAATTAGGCTTGTGGATTCCGGCTCAACAGAATTAAGTGGTCTTAAAGTTTGTGAATTGTGATGGCATTTAGCATCAGTGATTAGAATTAAGTGGTCCTAAAGTTTCTGAATTGTCATAGCATTTAGCATAAGTGATTAGGATGTTTCCAGCAATCGTGCTAACTTACCGTTGACTTTACGCTGAAAACCGGGCTGTGAACCATGAATTGGCACAGGGAGAAGATAGGCATGGCTCAAGTATAGTTGGCTAGTTGCCAAAATGGAGTCTGATTACGACTTTACGAGACAGCTATTGTCAACTTATTTCCTAGACTCAAAACTTGTCTACAAGTAATACTGCATCTTTTCTATGGATGAACATCACGGCCTGTCACTGTGTACTTGATGAGTTCTCTGTGAGACAGGCATGCTACCGCTGCTACCTTTCTTCTCGATCAAATCTGAGAACTTCTACGCAATGTTTCTTCTCAATCAAATCTGAGAACTTGCTAACTAATAGGGCAGAATAACTCGAGCAGAAGCACCATACAAACAAGCAATTCCAAAGCAGGCCATAATCATGCCACCACGACTCCCCGACGCGTAGACCAGAAAACTTAGAAGTCAACTCGAAAGAAACATAGAAAGTTGTGAAAAAAGATTACCTTTTCTTGGAGCCGGAGTTGTCCTGGCCACCGTCCTCTCTTCTGGGAACATCAAACCCCAATATCACGCTGCAAACCATCCAATCCAATCAAACACACCATACACCAATAGTAGCAGCAAGTACTAAACAACAGCAACCCATCAAGAAACGAACCATCCAAACCTCCACAAAGAAGAGCAGAATCGATCAAGAAGATAATCACCTGTTGACGGCGGGGTCGTCCACCATGTATATGAAGTCCGACCCCTGGATCTCCTCCTCCACGAGCCCGTAGTCCAGGAGCCACCCGTTCTGCGCCCCGCAGCTCATCGCAACCAAGAAAACCGCGCAAGAACTCGAGGCCTAACTCGAACCAGCAGATCTTTCAGGGGATCGTTCGTGGGGAGGGCACGAGCCGGGGCGGAGGCGAGATCCGGACGCCTTCTTGCTTCCTTGCTGGGAAATGGACGGATGATTAATCAATCAACCGGCACCCCTGCTTTTTTGGCGCGACTAAAACAACACGCAACATGGCGTCCTGGGCTGGCTTTTGGCGAATAAAATACGCGGGGAGCATTGGGTGCGGGTGAGAGGGCGGGCCAATGCGGTCGCTTATGGCCTCCGTTGTTTTGGTATTTTAATTTTTGTCTTTTGATTTTAAATTTTTCTAAGCATTAAAATAGATGGAATAATTTTTCAAAACAGATTCTTAGAAAAGATAGACAAAAACATTAGCCATCACCGCACCACGCCGGATGGTTCCGACGGAATCGCTATTTTAATCGGCCGAGTTGGGTGGGTGCGTCTTTATTCTGTGCTCTGCACTACTGTTCAGTGCATGCCTTGTTAATTTTTCCTCCGTTTTTGGTGGGGCTGACGAGCATTTGTGGAGCCAAGCAGAGTCATGTTTCCATGTCTTGCGGATTCACACGATGACACGGATATGGGTGGAAGGAGATCCTATGCCCTTGCTCCCCAAAGGCAAAGGGCTACAGCTGCCACAGTAAACGTGCAACAGTGGAATTGCTACTGTAATGAACAATGGTTTGCTATGATTGCAGCCACGCCTATACGGTGAAAACAGATTCATCTGAATCTGAATAGAAAATAGATCTAAATTCAGATATTGAACTAGTGAAGTCTTGTATGTTGAATGCAAATCCAGTATGGTCTGATGCGAAACCGAAGTTAGATATCCAAATAAGATTCGTATTCGTAGTCAGATATCTAAATTCAGTAGATATAATAACAGCTAGCTAACTTGTACGTATCTTTTACATTTGACCTCTAAATTGAACATATTATATATACATTTCGATTATCTCGATGAGCCAGTCGTCATGGTTCACTCTAATTTGGCATTTTATGTTTTTTTTTATTTTGGCACATCTCTCAATAAAAGCTTTTTTGCATAGCTTTTTTAGCCAAATTTGATATATTTATAACCGATTTATTTGCAATATATCTAGAATCAGTTAGAATTAGTGATAAAATAACACCAATAATCAATGATTACGTGATAAACTAGAGAAAATAGGTATAAATATTACTATAAAACTTGTGTTAATTTGCTAAACTTCATTGTGCCATAGGATATGAAGCTGTCCTCGGAAGTTGTATTATACAAATACGTGAAATGAATGATTCATTTGTTGCTGTCAACATTTAATGCGCAGTTACATGTTAGAGTCAGTTATTTATCAACTTAAAATGTTAAAATAATTCGATGTCATATTTAAATAGGAGAGGCCATGAATAATTATTAGAATTCGAAAAATTTTCAAATTCGTATCCGACATTTGTTCGGTTCATATTTGTATCCAACGTTTGTCCAATTCATATTCGAATCCAAGAAAAAAAAATATAGATACAGATATGGTTTTGAGCACTATCCAATCCGTTTTTACCCCTACACAACCACGCTTCATTTGATGGTTCATCTTTACTCCCTTTACTCGCCCTATCCATCACTAGTGGTCGCATTTTTTTCTCAATAGTAGAAATCTATAGGCTCTGTTTTTTTTTGCTGCATCTAATAGTTTTTTTTACCGTGATAGATGATTTTTAACTGTGTTTTTTGAGACGATGAAGACACTGATGTGGTGACGTACATAATTTTAGATTTGAAAAGTCGTTTAAAGAAATGGCTTTTTGTTTGTTTCAGCTTTTGAAAAAGTTGAAGTCAAAAGATAAAAGGAATAGGACAAACGTCGTTACAGTGCTGACTAGTACAAGATCAAAAAATTATTGATCGGATGGTTCAGGGAGGACGGTTTTTTCCCCATGAAATTACAACGCTGTCGTGAAAAAAGGAACTGAAAAGAAACACCGAAAGAACTTTGTCGGCCTATGCAGATCTTTTCCGTCTTTCGTTGCTCTTCACAAGTAAAGAGAATCCGACCGTCCCTCGAAGAATTGAAATATTAAAAAGGTTGTTCGAACAAGATTACAGGAGAGCCACTACGTGCGACTGTGCGAGATAACACAACGTTTTAAGTATGTTGCCATACGCGTGCCGCTTGCGAGGTTCGCACGGAGCGTGGCGGCTTTCTCACCTGTTCTTTAGAAAGCAGTACTCCCCGTGACGACATTACAAGCTCATCATGACCTCACAAATTGATTCATTGGGCGTCATCGAGCCACTTCCTACCTGCCTGCCTGCCTATTCTCGAATTTTGGACAGATACACAGATATGACACAATTCATTACCAGAATTCTAAATTTAGTCTCTAAACAGTAGGAATTTTATTTCTAACGCCTCCCGACAAAAAAAAAATCGTACGGTTAGGAGGGGGCTAAAACTGGAATTTCTGCTATTTAAAGGCTAAATTTGAAATCCTAATAATAAACAGTATCATATCTGTCCAAAGTTCCCTATTCTCTGCTCACGAACGAACTGGTTCGATCTGACCGTTGATTTTGATCTAACGGGTGACAATTCTACGCGTATTGATGGTAATTAGCAATAGTTAGCATGTATGAAGCATCATTGAAAATGTGTCCTTTTCCACGAAATTACTAGGCCCGCCCACACGCCTTCCAAGAAATGCAATAATGTAATCGTTTCTTCAAGCCTGTGGCAACAGCACGCAAACCGCAAAAGCCGACAACTGGGATTAACATAATCTCTTTGCTTAGCTTCCAGAATCCGATTAAGATATATGGGCACGCACCAAGCAAGACCGTGTCTGCTCTTCTGCCTCCCTGCAGTCTTGAGCTTTTGGAGAATGGAAGGGCCAGCCTATATGGCCAATTTGTCAATGCCTGTGATAGGGACAGTGACGGACAGAAGGGGGTGCCAGCGGCATAGTCCTCTCTAACTGATCCCCTAAGTTATGTACTCATACGAGTATGAAGGTTCATAACACGCTTAAAATCTAAAAAGCTTTAAGCCATGCAAATTATAGAGTCCTTTCTAAGGCCTTGTGCTTAATTAGTTCTCATGTGGTGACGGCACAGATATGTTTGTGCAAGCAGTCACACAGCCAACTTCTTCGATGACAACCTCCATGGCCATAGCGGGTTCGTCCTAGTCTACAAGGCTAGCACTCAATCCTGTAATTTTCAGTTTAGATCAGTTCGGTGCAGCTTTGCTGCTTACTCAATTATCTTTCCCTTGATCCCACTATTGTTCCCTGGCAATGTGCTACTAGGTACCATTAGTTGGTCAAGCAAAGCATTCTATCTACAATTTCTTTTTCTTGAACAACCAATATACCAAACACTTTATACATAGGATTCATGATTGATATGCTTACAGATAGCAGCTATTTTCTACAAATTTTGTAATATCTATGATTTTTTTCAAGGGGAGACTTTGTAACATCTATCGAATTTGCAATGGAGATCAAATGATAAACAAGAAGATCGGTACACAAATATCTAAGAATTTTGCTCAATCCTACCATGTATTGTAGGTTTTTATTGCTTTTAACATGCTACTAGGGTGATTGGTGACTTGAAGAGTGTGTATTTACGTTGTTATTATGTATTATAGTCTCATCATACCTTACATTTTTTCTAGGTCCACCACTTCTAAGTTGTTATTATGTATTATAGTCTCATCATACCTTACATTTTTTCTAGGTCCACCACTTCTAAGAAATTGATAGACCTCTAAATAGGATGCAACATTTTATAGGCAGTGGGCCATCTCAATTAACTTAATTGATAAATAAAAACCCAACAAAGTGTAAAACATTTACACACAACAAATGACTGGCGACTACCCTTGATGCAACGTGCGACTCTTGGATTGTCATTTCATCTATCTCCTATATTTCATTCCCATCTAGGTCTTGGTGTCTTGTTTTATCTATTGGTTGACATATTGTTAAGTTTAGTGCTAACTTTCTTGTGTCAACTGTGACCATTGAGCAAGCATTTTTAGCTATGAAACTCATCAAAACCCG
This sequence comes from Dendrocalamus sinicus, assembly GCA_036346575.1. Classification (NCBI taxonomy): domain Eukaryota; kingdom Viridiplantae; phylum Streptophyta; class Magnoliopsida; order Poales; family Poaceae; genus Dendrocalamus; species Dendrocalamus sinicus. Next base: position 25,665,181 of record CM070653.1, on the reverse strand, counting down.
TATTCAAAATAAAATAGGAGATGGTTTCTTTTGAGATTCCCTAGTTTCCTATATAGAAATAGAAATTGCATAGAAGTTCAGTTATGATGAAATTATTAATATATATATGATCTTCTCGGTAACCGTAAGGCTAAATTTAAGTTAATATAAATGTAATTCTTTTATATTTGGCAAACAGGAAAGCAAAGTACTATGTTTGTTAGTTGTCATAGTCATATTGGAGTTCAAAGATATTGTTATATGTACTTTTTTTCTAATTATTTATACTTGGTCTTCTTTATTTTTAATTCCTGGTTCCGCTACTGGATAGGGAAATATTAGAGAATGGAAATTCTATGGGATGGAGCATAAACTTTCTTCTCTTAAGATCTTATCTAGGATTTTAACATGTAGAAATTTACGGATCTCAAAGCAACGATCTCTATCCTCCTTCACTTACGCACATGGCCCCCACTGAAAGGTCCCTCGCTGTCACGGCTTGGACCTCCCACTGCTGCCGCCACAGAAACCTACTTGCCCTTGATACCGCAACTCGCCATCGCTGTCCTCGCCATGAACCCCCTGTAACTCGCGGAGAGACATGGTGCCTGTAATGCTCCCATTTCTGGAAACAGGGTCGTCGTACGTCCCATAGCAGTCCAAGAGTTCTGTTGCGGATAGAAGGAGTATCATGCCTGCTTACGAATATTTAAAAGGGTTAATTTGATTAAAATATAGCCCTAATGGTCAACTTTAGTAATTTAACAAGTGTCCAAGCCCAAAACTTAACTTACAATTAGAAGATCCGAAGAAAACTCCCACAGAAACACTTGAGTGTAGTCGTAACCCTAACATGAAATCTTGAAATGCCTTTTCTTCTTCTAATCTCTGATTTTGTGAAATTGAAGCAAGACTGAGTACAACCAACTGTACTCAACAAGTTACATGGGGAAACACTATTTAATTACATGCCAGGATTTCCAAGAGACGGGGACATATGGGTTTTAACATTTTATGTGGATGTAGTTTTATTTGCAAACATTTTTGAATTTAAAATAAGATAACAAATCGTATACTTCTTAAGGAATTTGGGGTTTCAACATCTTGATTACCAAACTGCAATATTTTCAAATCATTTCCAAATCTACTTATGCCTCGCTGTTATAATCACCCATTAAATATAGCTTCTTTTACCGAAAGCATGACATATTCGAATACTATTTATAAATGACTCTGCAGAGTTGCCCAGCTTTACCCATAAGATTTCTTAACCCTCATGACTAAGTTAAGAAAACAAGCTTGCATAACTGCTCATCTCTTTATATAGCCTCTACCCGATAGACTAGGTACCCCCTGTCATGGAATACAATGACCTGAGAGGCGGAGCCTACCGTTGTGAAAGTATGGTTTTACCATTTCCATACCACATACTTCGCCAGCTATTCCTTTTTTGAAATAGTATATTATATCCATATAATAGATATTCAATCAATTTGAATAGTTACTAGACTAGGTTTGATAAGTCAACACTTATGGTTGGGCGATTACTATATTCTTTACTTAGCATAAGATTCTAGTCCTTACTTTTCATCAACTAAGTAACCATTCACAAATAAATAATCCAGTGCACCACGGCACTATCACTATTAGTGTAAAGCAGTTGAATTTTCTAAACTACTATGGTATATTTTATAGTAATTTATTATTAGCAGGGCTTGTCAAGGTGAATATGACCATCAAATAAATCAAGGCTTTTTCATGTGATAGGACATAACTAGTATCATGTCATTCTAAACATTTATTGTACAAGAAATAACATTGCATAAATAACATAATGAAAATATACTGATAAATAAATAATTAAAGGAATATAGGTTCAACATAATAAAAAAAACATGTGACTTTCCTTGCGGATCAATGTATTCTACGATTTTGCATTCTTCTAATTCATGAGCTTGAACTTGAGCTTCTCCTTCTTAGGCTGGCTGTCTACGATGTCGTGTGCTAGCGCAAAGCAAAAGAAACAAACGAATTCTGTGCTCGAAGGATTGAGCTATCAATAAAAAGAAAGAAAATAAAGAAGTAAAACCAAATAAAATATGTTTAGGGATTACAGGAGGGCTGGTATGGGAAAACAGAGTTGAGAAATGAGTAGATGGGTTCAAAATGATCGAAATGGATGTATATATGTATTTTAGGGTTCTGTGAACAGTAACAGGTTTGCTACTATTCATCGCGGGTTTAGTCTTTATCGGGTTGTCACTACGTATTCGGATAACAAAGGAGTTACAAGTACTTGGGTGGTCTTGACTACCACTACGACCTCATTTGTGGAACCCAACCTATTTATCCAACTCATAAAAAATGTTAGTTCACGAATCAATTGTCATCAATTATCAAAACTTCATCATTAACTCATACTGGAGGAACTAGATTCTACAATCTTCCCTTATTTGGTAATTCATGACAATCTGAACAAATGATGAGATAGAAATTGAATTGCAAGTATACAATATTTACACAACAATTGTATACTCTAGAGTAAGCTTTCAAAGCAAAGCTTACACATCCGGTTGTCATTGATCATTCAACCATTAACACATAATGGAGGAACTAGATGACAACCCGATTATGAGTATATATGAACTACACAAGCTATATATACTCACGTGATATATTTTAAAGTAAAGATTCTTAATATGTGGAAAGAGGAATATGGATCAATACTAATGAAATCATAAAACATATATTGAACTCTCTCCAAATGCGTGCATACAAGAATGTATAGTGGAAAATATATGTGCATATTCAAGTTAGACTATTTGGTGAAGTTTAATCTATATTTTCGATCCGAGGAACGGAACAAGTTATAAGAATGAGATATTAAATGCATATCTCTATGCTTTTCACCTTTTTATCCAAGTAAGACTGAAATATCATAATGAATTAAACACGTTAGCCTCACAATAGCATTTGTCATTCATTACATCTAAATGAGACTAGATAATATCATAACGATAAACATATTAGTCTCACAATTGGATTTGTCTTTATCATAAAAATCAATTTAATAGAGTTTGAACTTACACTTGCCCATGTCACCCAACGGTGGAGTGACTACTTGCTGCCTACTCATCCTTTTCTCTTTGACCCGACCCCCCACGGACTCTCTCACCATTTCGCAAGAAAATGAGAGGAACTTGAGAGAGGAGAAAAAAGAGGGAGAGAAGGAGAGAGGAAGTGAAGAGGGGGAGAAGGCTGGGAGTGGAAGAGAAGGAGAGGGGGAGCAAGCATCCCGGGTCATGCGTTACTAGGGTTGTGGTAACTACGTCTGGAACTATTTTGACTGGTGTTGGGACATGGTTCGCTACCGATAGCTAGTAAGAACAAGTTACAGTACATTTTTCTACCAGTTCTCTTGTATGGCACGCACTAATAAGCTCTCCCCTCTTCTTGTAGTCTCCGAATCCACTATGCATCTACCATAAATAGATCGATCGAGAGATCTACCCGCACGACCAGTGGACTCTAGACTACAAGGAGTGGGATGCCTAGACGGTACACGAGAGGATGGAGGAGCGGCGGTGCAGCGAAGAATGAAGCTAGTGTATCCAGCGGGAGATGCAAACTCACTTGGAGGCATGCAGGTACAGGGGGTGGGAGGCTCGTGAGGAGGAGCATGAAAGAGAAGCATGGACTGGCGGCCAAGGCTAGGCTGTTGGCAAGGACTACGGCGCCACCTTGAGAGGAAGGGTAAATGGCCATGTTCCACGTAGTAATTTGACCCTTTTCGTCCATATGTCACATGTATTTCTAATTCCCTAAAGGCATGCGTATATCATCCTTGGTTCGTTAGCCTGCGTGCCATGTAACCCCCTTGTTGGATCAACTGTTGTTTTGTTTTCCTTATTTTTGAAGTTCTCCTCTGTGCATAAATTCCCTGTTGCATCACAATATCATTTATCTTCCTACTTACGAATCATTACTAACTCAATCGTCTTCATAATGTTCTTCAGAAATTTATCGCGCTACAACAACATACGATGATTACAAAATGTTGTTGCGAGTCTAATAAATTTCGTACCATTCAGAATCTATGAAAATCACAAACGGACCAACCGACATTGCCTGCTATTTTATTTCAAAAAAATAACAACCTATAAATAAGATTTGCTAAATATATTACATGCAAAAATTGTAATTTACTTCCCCACAATTATTTCCATCGGCTTAATAAAATAAAACTATTATTATTTTAATTCTTCCCACCGTCAGGCGACTGGGGCTAAGTCGCTCAACCAAATTGAGCAACTAGGCACTAGTCGCCCCACGGTTGGGCGACATGGGGAAGTCGTCCAACGGTTGGGCGATTTGACCACGTGTCACCTATCTGTTGGGCGACTTGGCCATATCGCTAAACCATGGAACGACAGATGACCATTTTTATAATATAAAAAACATGAATATATTACTGTAATTCGAAATGAAAATAGATTATTTTAAAAAAATTCTTAATAGACTAATTGGGAGAGAGGCTTATCATTGTCATTGACTTGTGGTGGTAGTGGCCAAATTGGGAGGCTGCCTTCTACCCAACAACACCATTGGGTGACGACCCGTCAAATGATGGAAGATTCTCCTTTGATGTTCCATCCTGTTATCCTAAATCCCTTTTCAATTGGGGGAAAAAAGTCCATCCTAGTCGACCTTTAATGATGCCCCAAGCCCGTAAATTTCTACGCAAGGAACACAGTGAAATTTTTGAGTCGTTTAACTCGGAGGTAAATTTCTGACGGAAAACTTTGAACCCAGCTCGCAAAACAAGTTCTTGGCTTTTCAACGAGAGAAACGAAGGCCATGCATGAATGCATCACCCATCTCTAAGCTGTTTTTTTTTTAAAAAAAATTTGAATTTGAGCGGATCCATCTCTAAGCTCCTGGTGGTAACACCACGACGACGCTCTTGGGCCCAGCTCGATTGCTGCTGCGTGGGCCTATTAACACTCGGCCACTTTTACCTCTTAAAGCACTGAATAGGTGAACCAAGCAAACAAACGAATCACATCGAGCCCGTGGAACCGCGGGGGCTGAGAGGCGACGGGCCGACGCCAGCTACGAGCGACAGCCGTGCTCCGCGTGGGAGACGTCGGGCACACGCCGGCGGAGCCCAGCGTGAGTGCGGCTCGGCTGTTGGCCCGTGTGCGAAGGTGTCCTGGTGCTCGGCACGGTGGCGCAGAGCGGATGTTGTCGGATTGGCAGATGGGCCGGTGCTTTCTCTGTGTTGGATCGAGCACGGGCAGTTTACTGTAGCTGGCCCGTAAGCCGTGCGGGCATCGGTTGGGTATCTTTTTTTGGTCCTTTCCCTTTTTTTTTGGATCCAAACAGTTTTTAACTTCTGGTTTCTATCTATCTAAACTAATAAATCACCAGTTAAAATTATCCTACATCCACCCAACAATTACCTGCTCCACAGTCGTGACCTTAACTACATCCACACCACAATATGCACCTAGAAATACACCATCCTAAAAACGTGCGCACCAGATTAACTCTCCTCTATTCTCTCTCCTTACTCAACCATATCCGACGGTCATCCTTCAATGGATCTGCAGTCTACGCGTGGGCCTCCTCCGCAGTCCCGCTCTCCTCTCTCTGATCTCCCCCCACTTGCGATCCTCTCTGATCCTTCGCCTCCGTCTCCCCCGCTCCTCCTCCTCCCCCGCTCAGCCGCCGCCTCCTCCTCCCCCCACCCCTCTGCTCCGCCGCCGCCTCCTCCCCCCACCTGCGCCGCCACCGCCTCCTCCTCCTCCCCACCCCACCCTGCGCCGCCTCCTCCTCCCCTCCCAACCCGCGCCTCGATTTTTCCGCCGCTCCTCCCCCCCCACGCCTCGGTTTTCGCGCTGCCGCGCCAGATCCGCTCCGCCTCGCTCTCGCCTCCTCCCCGCTCCGCGCCTCCTCCTGCCGCTCCTCCGCTCCGCTCCGCCTCGCTTCTCCTCCCCCCGCTGCGCGCCGCTCTCCGCCGCCTCGCTTCTCCTCCCATGCCGCCGCTGCCGCGCTTCTCTCTCGGCTCCTTCGCATCCATGCCACCCCGCTCCGATCTCCGATCTTCCGTGGCGGACGTTGCCGCCACGAGCTCTCGCGGCGTGGCGGCGCGGACGCGCCGACGCGGTAAGGCGTGCGTGGCGCGGCGCGCGCGACGACGAGACAACTTCGGCGGACCGCCTCGCGCGCGCGGGCGCGCGACGCAGCGGACGCGCGCGGCGGGAGGACGCTGCACGGCGGGCGGGCGCCGCTGGGAGGACGCCGCACGACGGCGAACGCGGCGCGCGCGGCGGGGACCTCGATCAGCGGAGTGGCCGAGGCCATCAAGGTACAAGCAATGGCGGCGTGAACGGAATAATATGATACGAGGAATGGATCCATGTTGGACCTTTCCGTTGGTGCATAACATGAATTTGGCATAACTCAAATATAGTTATGCAGCTAAATTGCAAAACGTGGTTTGGAAATATAATTGTCTTCAGCAACTTGCAAGTAAATACTATATGCACTATTGCCGTTCAACATTAGGGTTCCTGGTATCTCTTGACTGCAGTAGATAATACTTTTAACTAAACTGAAATTCTCTTTTGTATGCACTATTGCCGTTCAGCATTAGGGTTCCTGGTATCTCTTGACTGCAGTAGATAATACTTTTAACTAAACTGAAATTCTCTTTTGTTACTATATATATGTAGGCGTTGCCACTGCTTTTGCTGCTAGAGATGTCCTTGGTAAACTGTAATGTGGTTATGTTAATCATTTGTGGTTATGTGGTTATGTCCCGAAGCGAGGACTCCCGGCCGCTGCCTCCCCCGACGAAGCGAGGACTGGGTGAGAAATTCCCCCCTAACTATATCAAGGAAGCCTGCGTGGCTCAGACTGCTGGTGTTAGGACTTAAGAGTCAATGTTGAATTCTCCCAGTTTCATGTATTTCCCACATGCACTTGCATTATCTCTTAGTTCATGAAAGTAATATGCCTTTGGATTGTTCTATTGAGGGAAGACATAGGCATTCACTTTGTTATGCAACCTATACATCTGGCCTAAGAAATTATATAGGGTTAATTGAAATTAGTTCATTTCAGAAGCATATTTTACATTATGTCTAAAAATGCAGATTGGTTAAATCTATTAGGTTTTAGTTCAGCCCATCAACAATATCCGCTGACTTTTAGCTAGCATCAGTATCAAGTTTCTTCATTTTGTTAATTACCATCTCTACCGCACTGTGAAAACTCAATGTGTACATCCTCTTCTATGTGACAGAATTTTTTTTGTGCATGTTTCTTTTTTAATTTAAGTTGACATTGTTGCAATGCATTGGATGACTGGACATCCTGCTAGATTAACTGTACAAAATGTTCAGATCAGTGCAATGATATATTTCTTTGTTTTTGATCATGATTTCTCTCATCTACATTTCCTTTCTTTTCTCCCATCCAGGATTTTTACCTTACCTTGGAGATTTAGGAGTAGCAGATTGGTTGACGTGCATCTTCCACCTGCATATATTTATGTCTAATGGCATTTGTAGCAGCCCGAGTTTAGATGTGTTGTACTGGAGTGTAGCATGTGCTAGCCAAAACATTCTATTAACAACTTGAGATACATACCATTGATCCCTACATTGCTTTCATTTGTACATATGTTGTAAATCGATGGCTAGCATTCTGACTTACAAGAACATTTAGTGCGGGTAGAACTTTTTGCGACACTAACATCTCAAAATGAGCATGAAATAATGTGATCTATACACGCCTTTTATATTCGGAACAATGTCCGGATCAGCTCTCTAATTTTCCATGTTTCGCTATGACAGATTATAGAATGGTGTTTGGTTCTTGCCAAGGAGATGACCATTATGGCCATGCAGAATTGACATCAGCAGGGTTCATCATTTTGTGTTTACGGTTAGATCTCAAACATATTTGTGCAATAAATGTTGGACATCATACATAAACTAAGAAAATTATGATATATTTGCTTAGTGTCGTACATACACTGCCTTTGCTGAATCGAAAATAGTGAAGCTATATTTGTGGCTACTCATATCATGCATGCTATTTGCATGTATTGATTCTTATAATTTTCCCTGCTGCCCATTGAAGGTTAAAGCTTATTGATGCTAAATAATTTATGGGGTTTAGTGAGAGCATTTTAGTTTATGATGAATATGATAATTCATTGGGTGGTCCTAATTGTGATAATGTAGGCAAATATGGTAGGTCAGCCTATTGGCAGTCCTTCTGACAAGCCCCAGGGACCCTTTTGCCGCTTTAGATCTGTTATAGCTGTTTAACTATTCAATTTCTATTTTGTGCTAGACGATGTTTTGTGCAGTCAATCTTAATCATTTGGATGTTATAATTGGAGGAGTTTTCTAATAGATGTAAAGTTATTTGTAATACTGAAGGCCATGAGCCATATGGTTCAATCCAATAGCAACCATTTGTTTCAAAATGCTCTAGGCCATGCATCTGTTCATCGAAGAAAGTTGTTCGTACAGCTGTTATTGAATTGCTCAAGGAGATTGAATATGGATCCTTTTTTGCCGCACCACACTCGATGAAATATACTTGAATAAAAAAAAAAGCGAAGACATATACTACTGAGTAACGGATCTTATTTTTAAGACAAGTGTTTACATTTTCGCATTTAGGAAATATACAAGGTTAGCTGGATATTAAACAATGATGATTTTGATTACAAAATTCCCTCTCTTTACTTGCAATTACCAGTTCATTAGATTGTAGAATGGCAAAATTTTATATTGTCATTGGATTTGATAGAGGCAACTTCTACCCGTGATTATTTTTGTCGCCAAAAAACAGAAGGTAGCTTTATGCTTCATCAATCATTTGGTTCTAATATTGAGATGTCATGATAGGTTTGTTTATTACTACTACAACACATGGATGATGAAGTAAAACTGTATATGATCCATTGATACATGTCCTCATGCATTTGTTGGTTCATCATTTCGATCGGTCGGAACGACTTGGGATGAGGTCGTAGACTTTGAGCGATAAAGTGATAGCGAGTTGTATGTGGTCGTGGCAAGCTAGCGATGGTCATAGCTTGTGTCTTGGTGACAAAAATATTTGGTTATACAATATATGAGATGTGAATCTTAATGAATCTTGTTTTGTATTTTATCGTAGTGTTAGTACGGGCACACTACTTATCTCTTAACCATGTGGTTGTGGAATATTTTCCTAAAAAATTATTCATACTATTCATATTTTATTATTGTGTACAGTTTCATGTGGTCGTGGAATGGCGTAAGATTCCCAGTGATCAACACTGTGAGCATATAATATTCTCTATGTATATTTTGTAGACTACATAGCAAATTAATAAGTTAACTTATTATCTGCCATGCACAACGATCACATTCACTGAGGACGAATTTCTTGGTGGACATTTTGAAAAGCAGTGAAAATGAATGTAAAGACATTATCCCTGGAGAACTCCAAGACCTACTTAAGCAAATCAGAAATTAGATGGTTCAGGCGAGACATGACTTATTATTGCCTTGTTATGCATTATAATTGGCCTAGGCTTGTAATTTCATGACCTGAACTTGCTGGTGATATACATGAGTGTTTTCCAGATTATATGCATGGTGATATACAATTGCGTGAAACTTAAACTATGAAAAAAAAATATCGTTATTTGGTTGTTTTCATGTGCATCCCTGAAATGCCGCCGTGGCGTTAGCACGGGCACTATACTAGTTTTTTATAAGCCAAAAGCTATTTAGATTATGTTATCCTTTTAATATATCTTTTCCCCTTGCATTATTCATAGAGACATAATAATATTTATTTATTAATTAAATATCTCAGAAAAAGCTAACTATCGTTACTGTGTTGTTTCATGCAAAAAAACCATTAGAAAAGGTTAATTGAACAAAGCAATGTTTAAGAAAGCGCGCCTAGGTGGACTAGGTGGCACCTAGACGGCCGATTTGGTAATTAATGAAATATCTATCTATCTATATATCAAGCAATGTCTATGATATATATATATATATATAACCTAAATGACTTAAACAAAGGTTGAATGTGACTTAAATGTGAATGACATCTAGAATTCAGTTATTGATTTAAACACATATCATTTGTTATTGATTTGCAAATAGCAAATTAGAATTCAGAGCTAGAACTCATATCAGCTTGTTCAATATATTTTAACCACAGCTAGAATTTAGAACTCATATGCAAATGCAAATAAAATATAACTCATATGCAAATAAGCAAAGAGCAGAGAGGGCCAGAGAGAAGAGGGGAAGCAGAACGGGCCAGAGGGGAGAGGGGAAGGCTAGAGTGGAGAGTTGAGAGGGGAAGGCGGAGGCGCCAGAGCTAAGAGGGGAAGGCGACAGTGCGGGAGAAGAGAGGGGAGAGCTGAAGGTGGCAGCGTGGGACCGGAGAAGGGAGAGGGAAAGGCAGCGGCGCGGGACGGAAGTACCTCGCTTCGACGGCGTAGATGGAGGCCGATGGCCTCGATTCAGACTTCAGAGGCGGCGAGGATGGCGGGACAAGCTGGTAGCGACCTCGATTTGATGGCGGGGGAGGCATGACTTGGGGAGCTCAAACCCTAGTGTGATGATGGATGGCGTCAGGGCGGTCAAGCGCACGGGCTTTTTATTTGCCGCCTCAGCGCCACCTCGCCTCATGCCACCACTGACCGCCTAGCCGGTCCTAGACGGCCCTCCCACCTAGCCCGCTGCCTTGGAAGAAATTACGGTGGCGGTGCACTGTTGAATGCCTAGGCGGTGTCGCCGCCTACCACCGACTTTTGGAACCTTGGAACAAAGCCTTGGAGTTGGGGTAGAAATTTAGAACCAGAGGAGTGATGGATGCTAGATTGAGCTTCGTCGTGGTCCTCCTATATCTTGGGATGGGTTCGGCAGGGTTCATGCTTTGATTTATCACTTCCTGCTACAGTAACTAGTTTTTAAATGGTGTGCCTTTTTAAATCAGGGTCTACAAGTAGATTGTAGTAGACACTATACCAATTCAGTTATATCGGCCAAAATCATATGCGATTGTTTTTCTTTACATACTGTCTCTCACGAATAGGCAAAATTTAAAAACTATAAAAACAAAAGAAAAGACACATGTAAAAAAAAACCACCCTCATATTCTTTGCACGATATTTTGGTCGTTCGTTTTCTGCCTGCAGCGAAGAAAGACACTGTGTAAGGACAGGTATCCTCAGCGGCGGTGAGGAAAATTCTCCACCGCTACAGTGTCATGAATTTGGACTTCAGAGATGCCATCTAGCCTGGCAGTAAGGCACAATTTGACGTCATGGGTTCAAGCCCCGGGCGAACGACTCCCTAAATCAGAGATGCGTAGTTCTTTATGCATATTCTCGTTTTTTTTTAACGAATTTTGATGTCTATCCGATTGAAAACCAATGTTTTCCGATTTGGTGCCATAGTACGTACCTGATTTCTATGGTGCATGTGCTATAGTACCGGATGCGGAGCTTTGTGGACGCCAGGGTGGCCATGGGCCCCTCCTATATTTAGCTGAACTCTTAAGGAAATTAGAGGGACATCATCTACTTTGCAATCCTCTTAAGAGTGGCCTATCCGTAATTTGCTTGAAGCTCCTGCTCCGCCAATGCATGGGATGTTCTTTGCCGAATTTTTTTTCTATTTTAGCCCTTTTTTTGAAAAATATTCACACTTAGACCCCTGGTAGTTTTAATTCTATTTTTGGACCCAGGGGGTCGGAGCCGTGACCCACGGCGCTGAGGTAACACATCTCGGCGCCGTGATCCACGTCGCTGAGGTGCCAGGCCCGCTCCAGCGTGGTGGCCTGCGTGGCGCCGACGTGGCAGCACCTCGGCGCCGTGGGTCGTGGCGCCGAGCTCGGAGCCGTGGATCGTGGCGCCGAGCTGTGAAAATTCAGCAAAGCTGCCGTGACCGGTGGCGCTCCTGCTCGGCGCCTTCAAAATAATCCGTAGCTTTTGCAAACATTCAGAAAATTGATGAACTATGTGAAACACAATTTTGTTTCCTGCTACATGTTTTGGTGATGTCGTGTTCAATCTGAAAATTTCGGGTGCTAGTAAGATAATAATGTTTGTAACTTTTTTTCCTAAGCAGGGAACTCCGATGGTCAAACACTAATTGTTAGAGAAGGGGATCATGTGTTGCTTATTCATGGAATTCAAAAGAGCTAAAATGGGGTAAGGTAAGAACCTATGTGCCTTACACTTTTCCATTATATTGCCCATAAGTAATTATGTTGCTACCTCAAATCACATGGTATAATCTGCGAAGTTGAGGATATAGTTTAATGTCTTGTTGTTCTTTTGCAGACATTTATGTGCTTGAAAATGTGAATTTTCCATGTAATGATTTACAATTTTGAACTGAGTAGGCATGATTTCCCTGTTCTTTTCTATATGCAAACTAATCCTGTTGTGGCTACATGCCAAACATAGAAAGATGGTAGCGGAGAGTGATGGAGATGAGTAAAAATGGCTTGCCCTCTCCACATGGCTGTATTCATATATATATATATATATATATATATATATATATATATATATATATATATATATATATATATATATATATATATATATATATATATATATATATATATATATATATATATATATATATATATATATATATATATATATGCATATGAGGAGTGCTTTTACTGATTATACCCTTACATCCAGTTATCCCCTCTAGGGCGGTTATGTCATTACACATGGCCTATTCTCGGGCCTTATAACCTCCTACCAGCTCTTTGGTTTAGGTGGGGCCACCCCTACAACAGAGCCTCTCATGGTAAAGGGCTTCACGGGGCCGGCCATGTCGCCGAGTCCTTTGGCCCTCCGTCCCGCGGCTGTGAACTTTTCCAAGCTTGACCGGGCCGCGGCCAGTAGTCGGCAGACGCGCACGCCCGTCCCTCACCCTTCGAGCGGCAGCGGCGGAGGTGGGCTTAGCCGGCGTAGACGCGCGCGGGCGCGCGCATCGCAGTAAGCGTAGCGGGCCCCTGAGCCGCCGCATGAGCCTTAAGCGATAAGGGACGTGCCGCGACGCTCGCTCTTCCGGCCGTCCACGTGGTGAAGCGTGCTTGGCGCGGTGCGGGCCTTGAGGCATCGTGACCATTAATGTGACGGCGGACTCCCGGCCGTTGGATTTCTGCCGATTGGACTTCCGCCGGTTGGCTTCCCTGCTGATGGGGTATATATATGGCGCTGGTGCGGCGTTGTTCCTGCATATATTGTGATAGAATCTGTTCCCTTAAAATGGGCCCCTGCCGTGCATCAACATTCCTGGGTGACGCTGAGCGGCTTGGGGAATGTTGATGCACAGAAGGAGGTCCATTTTTCTTGGGAGCTTGGTCAGCGCCGGTTATCGACAGCCAGCCGCGCTTCCTGCCCTCGCACCGTGCTTCCGCAGGCGACAGCAAGGTTTGCCCTGTTCTTCTTAACAGGCCTACCTACAGTTGGTGTTCCTGATGGAGCCCGCCCGCATTACCTTTTATGTTGATGCACTCAGGGCCGGTCCTGAGATTTTAGGGGCCCGGGGCGAAACTAGAAATAGGGGGCCCTAGTATAAATATCTAAATATAAATCTACATACACACACACACATATATATATCTCTAATTTTACCAACAAACACTTAAAATGCGTTATGTATTAAAAAAATTCATATCAAAGAGTTTATAGATATTACCTTAAAAATTTCTTCTAACATTTCTAGATACGAAGTCATTGATGATGGTATTGATATCAATCTCATCCAATAATTTCTTCTCAATACATAAAGTTGCCAAACGTTTAACCTCTATTGAGACATTGTTGACCTTAAATGATTCTTCAACAATTTCAATTTTGAAAAGCTTCTTTCAGCTGATGCCACAGTCACAGGCATAGTAAATAAAATCCAATAAGCAATAGAAATATTAGGATAACAATATGTTTCTCTGACAAAATCGAAGATCTCCATAGCAGATATTGGTTTATCTGATAAAGTCAATTACATAACACTTAACTCAGAAATTAGATCATTTAACTCAACATCAGATGAACCATCTAGAGAGAAAGTTTCTGCATATTTTGTACAACATTCTTTTAATTCAGTTCGATCCAATGACTTTAATGTTGTTGAACTCATTAAAAATCCAAATATACTTCCAAATGTTTGGAGTTCTTGAAATCTACGTTTCTTCCTAAGAACACGCCGCTTAATTAACCATAAGAAAAAATAATTAACTTCAAATTCCTTGTCAGCTTGCAAAACTGCTTCATCACAATCAATTTCATCAAACTGTTTCTTCCTAAGAACACGCCGCTTAAGTAGAAATGATGGCTCTACATTCATTTGAGCTGCAATATCTTTGGCAATGATCATACTCGAACCAAACTCTTCATTTCTATAAGTATTAAAGTATTTAACCATGGCTAAAAGGCCCAGGATAATTCTTCAAAGCATGTATATATTCTACATAGTACATGGGGCCCTCGATTTGGGGGCCGGGCGCGCCCCGCCGCCCTCGTGGCCGCCCTGGATGCACTGTAGGTGGCCTATTAAGGAGAACGAGGCAGACTTTGCGGGACAAGACCCCCGCCTTTGCGGCGCCCCGCCGAAGTAGGCGCACGCGCTCTGTCCCCCACCCTTCGGACGGGTGGCGCGAGGCCGGCGCGCTAAGTCGGCTGCCAAGCGCGCGCGCTCGTTCCCTACCTTCGGCCGGGTGGCGGCGAGGCGCCCGCCACTGGCAGAAACGCGCTCGCGCCCGTCCCCTACCCTTCGAACGGGTGGTAGCGAGGTGGCGCTGGTTGAAGTAGACGCGCGCGTTCGCGTCTCCTACCCTTCGAACGGGTGGCAGCGGAGGCTGGTGCCCAGCTCGAAGTAGACGCGCTCGCGCTCCGTCCCCTACCCTTCGAATGGGTGGTAGCGGAGGCTAGCGCCTGGTCGAAGTAGACGCGCGCGCGCTCCGTCTCCTACCCTTCGAACGGGTGGCGGTGGAGGCGGCGCCACTGGCTGAGACGCGCGCGCGCTCCGTCCCCTACCCTTGAACGGGTGGCGCGGAGGTGGCGCCTAGCTCAGCAGCGCGCGCGCGCTCGTCCCCTACCCTTGAACGGGTGGCGCGGAGGCGGCGCCAGCTCGGCGGTGCGCGCGCGCTCGTCCCCTACCCTTCAGCGGGTGGCGCGCGGGTGGCGCCTGGCTCGCGAGCGACGCGGCGCTCCGTCCCCTACCCTTGAGCGGGTGGCGGCGAGGCCGGGCGCCTCTGGCAGACGCGCGCTCCGTCCCCTACCCTTCGAACGGGTGGCAGCGGAGGCTGGCGCCTAGCTCGAAGTAGACGCGCGCGCTTGCTGGAGCCAGAGGCGGAATTGGAGGTTGTCCCTTTCGGTCCGGTAGGGCGCCTTTAATGGCGGCTGGGATCGTACCGACGCCTAGCCTGCCAAAAGGCGGGTTGCTGCGTCGTGCAGTGTCCGTTCACGTGGTGAGGGCACGCGGCGGCTTGTAACTGGAGCGCCGCGGTGGGTCAGGGATTGCGTGGCCGTGACCGCTTGCGTTGACGGTCCTTGGTTCTGCGGTCGCGTGTAGCGTGTATCGCCACGACGCCTCGTCTTCAGCTACGGGGAATCGTGCGGGGCGGGCCTTTACACCGCTGCGGTTGTATCCGGCACGCGGATCGTTGCGACGCTTCGGTAGCGGCGGTATGGGCGAGGTGGCTTGAAATAGCCCCCCGTAACAGCGTCCCCGCACCTTTACGCCCTCTTTCCTGTCTGCTCCGCCCTCTACACTTTTGCGATATTTTCACCGCTTCAATCTCTCCGTGGGAAGCGATGGCAAGCGCGCGAGCGGTTGGTGGCTCGGCATTCGCGGCGGTCTTGTTGGAGGTGAAATCGCGCTCCAAGAGCGACCGACCGACGGCGGACAAGGAGTGGTTGGTGGCGGAGGAGGAAGGCACGTTCTCCGGCGAGCTAGGCCCTCGCCGTGGCCGAAGACGATCCAAGGGCTTCTGCGCGCGAGAAAGTTGTCCGAGCGCCAGGAGATACGATTGCCCGCCGCCGATGAGACGGAACCGCATCCTGAGAGGTCGGAGGCGGTCGTGTTCGTTGCCTTTTTCGACGCGGGGCTCCGCATCCCAGCGGCGGCTATCGTGGGCGACGTGTTGCGGACCTTCGGGCTGGAGCTGGCGCAACTGACTCCGAACGCCGTGGCCCGGCTCGCAGTGTACAGCTGGGCCTTGCGCTCGGGGGCGTGTTGGCCCAGCGCCTCGTTGTTCGCCTACCTTCACGAGGCATGGTGCCAGCCCAAGGACCGGAAGGACGGGACGCTGTCGAGCTTCGGTAGCATCACCTTTATTCTTCGTCCGTCGTGTAAGAAGTTCTTCCCTGCGAACTCAACTCGCGGGAAGTGGGAGTCTTACTAGATGAAGCGGTGGTTCTACCACCGTGTGGAGAGCGGGAGCGGCCTTGAGTGCACAGGCCGACCGATCGCGTTCAAGCCCTCGCCCGGCTGGACGCTCGATGATGAGGACAGGCGGAGGGCCCAGCGGCTCATAGGCGTGGCCGCCCGCTTCAACATGCGCGACCTCGCCGAAGAGTACGTGATGTACGGCGTGGCACCGCTTGCCCGCGACTGGCAGCGCTTGCTTCAACAATGTTTCACCATCGATCTTCTTGCTGCCGGCGCCCTCCAGTCTTCGTAAGCCTCGACCATGTCTCTCCTTTGGTCACGCGAAATGGGTTATATGCTGATGCTATCTCCTTTGCCTCAGGGATTTCCTTGGAGGAGGCGGAGCAAGCCGCGCGCGTATTCCTAGGGCCGTACACCGGCAGGGAGCACGAGCAGCGCGCGTCTGCTATTGCCGAGGCGGGGCTGGGGCGAATAAACCGCGTGTGCGAGGCCCTGGGCCTTGCCGTGCCGGACCGTGTCGCTCCAGACGACGGTGCAGCGAAGAAGAAGAAGACGCCGTCTCGAAAGAGGGGCCGCAGTGGGGCGCCCGCCGCGCTTGGCACGCAGCTGCCGCTGCTGCTAGTGCTCCCGAGGGCGCGGCGGACACGGAGTCGGACTCGGCGAGGTATGCCGATTCAGGCTTGAGTGGCGCAGACGCCGAAGGCGAGGTATCTTCGACGAGCGCCCCAGACGGCGGGTTTGCCGCGAGCAACCGGAGGGGGGAAGTCTCGCCGCCCACCGAAGTCGCCGAGGTGGAACCCGTGCGGACCGGCGATGCTGAGGTGGAGCCTTCGCCGTGGCGGCTGGTAGTGCGGGCGCCCCACGGGGCGCACGGAGCCATGCTGCCTTTACCGACAGCGTCAGAAACCGAGGTGCCCCTGCAACAATTGCCATCGCGGAACCTTCGCCCCCGGGCGCTGCAACCGCGGGCTTCCCACCGCGATCGCGGGGTGGTATCGCTTTGCTGGCTGCCCGGCTAAACAATGCAGTGTGTGCGGCCGGAGCTCCACCGGACACCGCGGGGATTCGTCGTGGCCACGGGCGTCAGAAGCTTGTGGGACTCGAGTGCAAGTGCCGGAGACCCTGCGGCATATGTGCCTTCCGCCCCCAGCCACGCCGCGCGCGCAGGGGCGATTGTCGCTGCCCAACGCGAGGCTTACGCGCGGCGGGACCATTCCTCTGCGGGGCTTACGCCACCGCCGCCCGCCGAGGATGAGGGGCGAGTCCCGAGACCCTCCTTCGCTACCGGGTTAGGGTGGCTTAGCTTACTCGTGTATTCTTTCATGCCTTGCGGTGCTCACTGCACTCGCTTTTGCGCGTTGCTCATTCTAGAGGAGCACTTGGCGGAACACGGGACCTCCGCGCGCGGCCTCGCGGACTTCGTGCCGCCCGAGACACCGAGGTGTGGCGGGGGATTGTGAATGACGCGCCACCAGCGTCGACCGCAAGTCTTGCGAGCCTATGGGGCGGGCGCCTCGAAGCGCCGAGGTGTCCGGGTGAGTAAGTACTCATGCGACAACGCTGGCCGGTGAGCTTGCTAAGTCTTTCCTTCGCACACTTGTCTTTGGGCAGGCCTTGCAAATGGCCTATACCGTGGCCGGCGCTCGAGGATAGGCGGGCCGCCGAGGAGGAGCTACTGCGAAGCCTCTGGAGCCCGCTCGCCAGGGCGCCCGCATCCGCCACCGAAGCGGAATGCGCCGGCGAGGCACACGCCGAGGACTTGTTGCGTCGCGGAGTCGGCCGCGGAAGCTGCTCAACAGAAGTTTGCGACAGAGCGGGACAGGCTCCTGGAACAGGTCGCCTCGCTAGAGAAGGAAAAAGGCGAGCTTACCTTGACTCTAGCGGAGCGTAACCAGACGCTTGGCGACGCCTCGGTGGTTGCGTGGGACGCCTTGCAAATGCTGGAAGTCCACCTCCAAAGACTTGTGGCTGGAGTGCCGGACCACGCCTTCGGCCCAGAGGAGTTGCTGCGGGCCCTTCCGCTGGATCCATGACGCCGCCGATGTTGCGCGCGGGGCTGCGACGAACTTTGGCGACCACTGTGCCTATGTGGCGTCGTGCCTGGTGTGCGCCCTCCTTCGGCACCGTGGTTGCACGCACATCGCCGAGCTGGAGAACCCTCAGCTGGAGATGCCCGGCGGGGCCGGAGTGATGTCCGGTGAAGTCCGTGCCGTTCGCCGCCCCGTCAAATTCTTCTACGAGCGGATCTGGGACTACACCGGGATAGCCGCCACGCAGGTCGAGCTTCGGAAGTCCCTTCGTGGTGGGGGGAGCCTCGGCCAATTTCTGGACGAAGTCCCGCGGCGCGACGAGGGTGGCGCTGAGGCCTCCGAAGATGCCGAAGGCTCACAGGTGCGGCGCCAACGTGGCTAGGTGTGGGCGTGCGTTGTAACGTCTGCCCCTTAATTGAATGAATAAAGTGCGTGTTTGCTTCACGAACTGATTACTTGCCTTCATCCCGGGCAGCTTCCTTGCTGGGGGTGACTGCTCGTGTCTGGCCTTGCGACCCGGCGGCGCCTTCGACACTGGCAAAGGGCCGAGGAGTGTTGAACTTTTGGGCAAGCCGACCTTCTTCGAGCGAGGCCTCAGCTTTAGCGCGTGTTAAGGACGAGCCCGCGGGATAGCGGCTTAGAACGGCAAGGATGCTGCCGGACCTTTGTACTTGTGTGATTTTTCCGATATGCAGATTTTCTGTCATCTTAGGATATGCGCTGTGTGTTGATGCCACTTCGGGTTCACTGGTACGCCACATGCTGCGCGGGGATGGGATCTCTGCGCTCGACGCGCGCCGTTGGCGAAGTGGTCGCGCAAGGGTTCCTTAGAACGGCGCTTGCGGGGGCAGTTCTTGGCGCCTCACCTTTTTACAGTCCGCAGGCGGGCGTGTGCGGAGGTGGACCTCGACGCCGCCTTTTATAGTCTCAGATCGGCGTGTGCGAGGCGGACCTCGGCGCCGCTTTTTATAGTCCGTGGCGGCGTGTGCGGAGGCGGACCTCGACGCTTCGCCTTTTTATAGTCCGTAGACTGGCGTGTGTGGAGGCGGATCTCGGCACTTCGCCTTTTGACCTCGGCACTTCGCCTTTTTATAGTCCGTAGACTGGCGTGTGCGGAGGCGGACCTCGACGCTTCGCCTTTTTATAGTCCGTAGACTGGCGTGTGCGGAGGCGGATCTCGGCACTTCGCTTTTTATAGTCCGTAGACTGGCACGGGCGAGGGTGGAAGTGCGCACACGTTCCGTTCCTCTTGCTCCTCATGGCGGGGGTAGCCTCTGGTGCGCTGTCTTCGGCAACGCGCGCTGCGCTCACCTCCGCGATGCGAGGTGAGCCTCGCTCCGCTGCGATTAATACTCGCGTCCTCTGCCCGCGTTGCGAAACGCGTGGGGGGCCTCCGTAGTTTTATTTATACTCCGCAGAGTATGCACAGGGACGAGGTCCCTAGCATGCGCGGAGTTCGCGTCTTGTTTAGACTCCGTAGAGTGCGCAGGGAGGACATCCGCGTCTTATTTATACTCCGCGGAGTGCATGGGGTCAACATCCATGTCCTATTTATACTCGCGAGTATGCACAGGACGAGGTCCTCGGCATGCGCGGAGTTCGCGTCTTGTTTAGACTCCGTAGAGTGCGCAGGGAGAACATCTGCGTCTTATTTATACTCCGTGGAGTGCGTGCGAGGGCGTCCCCTCACGCGTCTTTTATTTATACTCAGGCCCGTCACCTTTGGCTACGGCGAGTGCACACGCGAACGTGCGACTTGATTTACACTCGATCCTGCACCCACAGCTACGACGAGTGCACACGCAACGTCGTCTTTGTTTATACTCGAGCCCGTCACCTTTGGCTCTGGCGAGTGCACACGTGACGTCGACCTCGATTTATACTCGATCCGTACCCAGCTACGACGAGTGTACACGCGAACGCGCGTCTTTGTTTATACTCGGGCCCGTCACCCTTTGGCTACGGCGAGTGCACACGCGAACGTCGACTTCGATTTATACTCGATCCGTACCCACAGCTCGGCGAGTGCACACGCGAACGTTCGTCTTTGTTTATACTCGTGCCCGTCACCCTTGGCTACGGCGAGTGCACACGCGGACGTCGACTTCGATTTATACTCATCCGTACCCTTGCTACGGCGAGTGCACACGCGAACGTCGTCTTTGTTTATACTTAGGCCCGTTACCTTTGGCTACGGCGAGTGCACACGCGAGCGTGCGACCGATTTATACTCATCCGTACACACAGCTCGGCGAGTGCACACGCGGCGAACGCATCTTTGTTTATACTCGGGCCCGCCACCTTTGGCTAGGGCGAGTGCACACGCGAACGCAACTTCGATTTATAATCAGTCCGCACCCACAGCTCTGGCGAGTGCACACGCGAACGCGCGTCTTTGTTTATACTCGTGCCCGCCACCTTTGGCTACGGCGAGTGCACACGCGAACGCGCGACTTCGATTTATACTCGATCCGTACACTCAGCTACGGCGAGTGCACACGCGAATGTGCGTCTTTGTTTATACTCAGGCTCGTCACCTTTGGCTACGGCGAGTGCACACGCGAACGTGCGTCTTTGTTTATATCGCGAACGCACGCGCGCCGCTGGCTGCGCGCCTCCGCCAGCGCATTTGCGCGCGTGATGAAGAAAGATTGGTGACAAACGGCGATCTTCATTACGTCCCCGTTTGCGCGGGTAAGCAATTACAGGGGGTGGATATACTAACCGTTTGTCCTTGGCGCGGCCGAAGTCTCTAGTCGCTAGACATCTGCAGGGCCCGCCAAGGCGCCTCTGAATGGCCCCGCGGACCCCCGCGCTGTGACGCCAGCTCTAAGAGCGCCGTTGGGCTTCGCGACGCGGATACCGGGTACCTGGCTCGATGCGCCGGGCCATATCCTGGTCACCTCGGACGGTGATGATGGTCCGGGGACCCGGGATCTTCATGCATAGATAGCCGTGATGTGGTACCGCGCCGAAGGAGTTGAGGATTGGGCGCCCTAATATGGCATTGTAGGGGTACGGGAGGTCGACCACGTCGAAGGTGGCATCTTCGGCCCGCACATTGTCATCTTGGCCGAAGGAGACTTGAAGACCTATTTGGCGCAACGCCCGCAGGGGCTGTCCCCCGAAGCCCAGCAGTGGGTTCCTGAGGGCCCTAGGCGGCTTCGAGGGATCCCCATCTGGTCGAAGGCCGCCGCAAACAATACGTTCGCGGAGCTACCGCCGTCCACCAAGGCACGCCCCACGCCGCATCCGGCGATAGTGACCGGATGACCAGGGGTCTCGATGAGGAAGTCCACGCCTTGGGCGTCGTCGGTGTGAATGTAACCTCGTCTTGCGCCCGATCCGTGGCGCTTGCGCTGGTATGCCGCCACGTGATGTAGTCTTCGCGATAGGCCTTATGCTGCCGCTGGCCGAGGCGAATTCAGCGCGAGCCTCCAATATGACGTTAATGACCTGCGGTGGGTTACCTCCGGCTGCAGCGGCTGTGAGGCCCTCCCGAGGCCGGTGTACGTGAGCTTGGATCCGTAAGGGGCCTTCACGGGTTGCATCCTTGCGCTGCACACGCATGGGGCCTCGTACGGGAATTAGACGTGGGCCACCGCAGGCGGACGCGTCTCCGGGTTCCTGTCCCTAGCGACGCTATCGCGGAGCACCGCGATGGAGGTGCACGTGCGGGTATCATGATTACCGTGGCCGTGGACTACGCACCACAGTCCCTGGTGCTGGTCGTCGTAATCTCCACGACTTTTATCGTCGCGGCCCCGGCCACGCCCCCGGCCACAGCGCCCCCGACCGCCTCGGCCCGCGGGAGTGCCTTCGTCGGAACCGCCTTCAATGTCGAGGACGTACCGGCCTCGCCTCGACTTCTGCTGGCCGCGCTTGGGCCGATCGAACGACTCCTTGTGCGGCGTCCTGCGGCGGCGTATCCTCGGGCGACTCTGCTTCGCTTCCCCTTCGAAGAACCGTCCCTCGGCGGATCTTCGGCTTTTGCCGAGGCTCCGGCCTGGTTGGTGTCGGAGTCGTCACCTTGCCTTCGCCGCGCGTCTTCTTCCGCCCTGGCGTATTCCTCCATTTTGTCGAAGAGCTTCGCCACCGTCTTGATTGGCTTTCGCGCATTGTACTCGCCATCGGGCCCAGCGAAGGCCCCAGATGGCTGCATTAACGACGGTGGTTTCATTAACGTCTTTCACTTGGCATCGAATCTTGGCGGCGCTTGAAGTAGTCCCGAGCTTCTCAGGGTTTTGCTTCACAAAAAAGAGTTGGTCGCGTCGACTCGCTCGACATAGTTTCCTTGGAAGTTGTTGTGAAGGCGGTCGCGGAGCTGCTCCCACGCGTAGATAAAGCCCGGCTCTATGGTAAAGAACCAAGAGAGCGCCACTCCTTGCAGCGCGAGGGGGAGTCCCTTCGCCTTCATGGTGTCGTCTCCGCCCGCGGCTTCGATCGCGGTGTCGTACACGCGCAAGAACTCGCGGGGGTTCGTGTCGCCTTTGTACGGGTCGATGGCGCTAGGAAACTTGAAGTCTTCGGGCCATGCCGCCTGCTGCAGCCCCGCCGAAAGCGGGGACTCTGGATCTACGCGTCGCAGCGGCACGCGGCTAGACGTGGGGGCTTTGCGATCGCGCGCCTCTCCAGCGTGGGCTCGGCTGCGACATCGGCGCAGCTGCGCGCTCGAGCCTCTTGCATATCTCGGACGGCCCGCGAAGGTCCCTAGTTCCCGCCGAACGCGTTGAGGGCTGCTAGTATGGCGCTTTCCACCGCGAGTCTTTGCCGAGGCCGAACACCCGGCGGGTGCGTGCGGGGACCATCGCCTCACGATCTCCGGGATCCGCCGGATGCTTCATTGCGGCTACCCCGCGCGATCCGCGCGCCGGCGAGGGTGGCGGGGTCGCGTTGCGATGCGGCGACGGGTTGGATGTCGTTATGCGCGGCGCGGGTCGGTGGCCGTAGTGCCGGCGACGGGTTGATGTCGTTAGCGGTGACGGGGTTGGTCGTCGCGGTGCGGTGGCGGGGTTGGTCGCCGCCGCGAACGCCGACGCGTCTTCGCCACCGCGTCTGCGTCGCCACCGCGCTTCGCCGCTGCCGATGCCGGCCCACGTACTCATACGACGCCTGCCCGCCACCTTGTTTCCCGCGCCACGACGGCTTTTTCTGCCATCTTTTTCAGGTTTCGGCTTACTCCAGTCCTCCCATGAATGGCGCCAATCTGTTGTGGCTACAGGCCAAACAGAGAAAGATGGTAGTGGAGAGTGATGGAGATGAGTAAAAATGGCTTGCCCTCTCCACATGGCCTGTATTCATATATATATATATATATGCATATGAGGAGTGCTTTTACAGTTATACCCTTACATCTGGTTATCCCCTCTGGGGGCAGTTATGTCATTACACATGGCCTATTCTGGGCCTTATAACCTCCTACCAGGCCTGCTGGGTTTAGGTGGGGGCCACTCCTACAACAAATCCATTATGCAGACATTATTTGGAGCAAGCATGGGTGGGCAACATTATGCACTCTATTAAATTGTAGTTTTGTGAAGCACCGATACGCAATATCGTCATACCGGTAGTCTCAAGTGCAGTCGATACAGCTAGGCAAACACAATACAGTGCATAATAATAGGATTACATAGACCGTAGATAGCGTGGGTCTATTCTACTAGGTGTAGCGTGGTTGTTTCCCCTTTTTATTGGGCCTTGAGGATGGCTCCGCTGCATCATTCTTCCTGTCACTCTTGGTCTTGAGAGCTGCCTCACGAGCTTGAAGCTCTTCCTCCTGACGCTTGATGGCTGCTTCACGCAGACTTAACTGCTCCCGCCTCCTTTGCAGCTCATCCTCCTTGCCCTTCAGACGGTTTTGGTCCACCCTCACGTGGTGCTCTTGCTCAAGCCACATCTGTCGTTCCACCTCGCGAGCCTGAGTCATCTTGACAAAGTATTGTCCTTTATTTTCCACCTCCACTGCCCGGTTATCTGGCCATGCCGGCGACACCCGATCCACCCATTTGATGAACGTGCAAGTCTATGTGTGGCGTGGTAGATGTCATGGATCAAGTTGAAAAACGATAACGAGAAACAAATGATTTAGTTGTCGTCGTTACCACGAAGTCGTCATCCAGGTCTGGACACTTGAAGAACCTACGGCCGTATTTGGCTCGTTGTACTCGATCCGTCCAGACTCCCAACATCGTCCTAAAACCGCAATGGCACTTCGGGCGCTCATGCCACTCCGGCACTCCAAATGGGTCGGACCTCCAGGAAGACATTGTTGTGTAGTAGTATTGTGATGGCTTGAGGAGAAGATGTGGTATGGAAGACATAGGAGGGTTTTATGTAGGCAGGTTATCTGGTGCAGTGGGCATAGTCCATGGAGAGGAGGTCGTACGAATCTTTTCGCTTTTTCAGGATTCCAGTTTAGCAATAAATGTTCCTATGTTGGCTTTTCAGAGCCTGTAGTCTCGTAATAAATTCATAGTTCGTAGCCTTTTCATGCGTTTGCGAGAAAGCGACTTGTAGGCTTTTTCAGATTCCAGTTTAGCAATAAATGTTCCTATGTAGGCTTTTAGAGCACTGTAGTCTCGTAATAAATTCATAGTTCGTAGCCTTTGCAGTCATTTGCAGAAACATAAATTCATTGCAGGAATTATAGAACCACAAAGTCTGAGACTACTGATTCGAACACAAATATCACATGAATATAACATATACACATATATACAACAAGTAGCTCATTACAAACACATCTCAGTCCAACCACATACTAAGTGCCTCCTAGCTCATTACAACATATATACAACGACTTTTAAGCCCAACCACAAGCCTACACATAAGTATCATCGCCTCCTAGCCTTACCCTTACCCTTACCTGCGTGCGGTGCACGGAGTGTAACGGCTAGGCTCGCGGTGGCGTCACGTGGTGGTGTGCCGTGAAGGTCGAGTCGAAGGAGCGTCTACGAGCTGAGACGGGCCTATCTCATCGTATGTCTGCTGCTCCACCTCGTCCTCACCGCCCTCGTCAGGGAAAGTGTCGCTCCTCGTGGGGGACGAGCTCGGCCCCGTGTACGACCCTAGCCATGTCGGTGCGCAGAAGTCGTGTCGCAGCACGCGTCTCGTCCTCGTCGCGCTGTGCTTGCAACCACAACGACCACCGCGACGACGTAGCCGACCGCCACCTCTGTCATCCAACATTTTGTTAACCAACAAGATACGAAGATATTAGGTACTAATTTTGTGAGTGGCTGTGTCGAAGCTTACCTCTAGGAAGCTACGCGTCCTGACGTCGCCGACTGTCGTGGAGAAACGCTCTATGTCCTGTACATACTGCCTCAGAGTGTTGCCCTGCAAACAAGCAAAAGAATGGAAAATTTGCTATATGTAGTGGTATTTATGTCTATTGGAAAGCAATGAGATTGAACATTACCACACGGTCCAGGACTGGTGCTATCTCCACCTGCGTCCCAAGTCGAGTAGACTGATCGTAGGGCGTGTCTTCGTCGTCGGAGGACTCAATGTCTACATAGTCAGCTTGAGTCCATTGTCCCTTAAGCTTGGACCACGTCGCACGCTGGTACTAAACTTGGTACCGTCGGAAGTGCTCATTGCTGTGCGGCTCGTCGTTGTGGTCCACGTGGTCCTGAAAGTGTCCCCACTCCTCAACGTACACGTGGTGGTGCTGCTCGAAGTCTGTGACCTTCTTCTGTCGCTGACGATCAAATCTAAATGTCACGTAAACCAATAGTTAAAATTAGTAGAAACTCTGTGCAATTGGAATCCAAGGTTAGAATTGAAATTGCATGCCACTTACTTGTGCAAGGCCACAGACGTGGAGAACGACGCTACTGGCCACAGCTGCCTCATACCAAACTGACATGCAACTCTATGTGGCAGGTGATACTCAACAGCATAGAAACAGATAATGGGGCACCTCATCCTGTAGAGGGCCTCGTCTATGCCGCATGCATCTTGCTGAATCGAACGGCCTCCACCTCTTGCTCGGCGTACGGCTCCCACTTAACCTGCATAGCAACAATTTAACATTAAAGGTCATATACTAACAAATCAAAATCACGATACCAAATGGAATTAACTTACATTGGAGGCCGTGAGCGCATCTAGCTCGTTCATGTACTCTAGGTAGGCCCTTTTCGTCCTGGCGTAGGGAACTGAGACCTGGTCCCAAAAATATGCAAGTGTTGGACGTCGACGAAGAGGAACCTCTGCGAACCACAGACGAGGAGGCAAAACCGTGGGACGACCAACTGGTAGACGACACCACATCCACAGCTGGAGGAGGTAGAGGCAACCACCGACTGTCGAGTTCGTCGAACTCCGACGACACGCCTCGCAGAGGTGGCGGTAAAGGAACGCCAACACCCTGGAAGCCCTTGCGATCTCGTAAGGCTGCAGATCATCCACAATTTGAACATCCACACTGTTGGAGTCCCTGCAGACTTCTTCAACGTTGCCAGATGGAGCAACGGGAGGAACACCCACAATATCAGGAATGTCTCCTGCATCATAAGCACGAAAACGATGAGATTGAGGCAAAAGAATGTAATGACGGGAAAATGCTAAAGTGTTGTTCGACACTTACTGGGATGATTCTGTGTCAAAGGGATCTCCTGAGGGGCTGGCACGACATCATCAGTCCGACATTCAACTCGAACTGGTTGAGAAATCTGAACCTCGTTCGGGGCAGATTGAGCATCGGGCACCTCAGGCACTTCTTCCACATCCACCGCAACGTCCGGTAATGGAGGGTCAAAGGGTGCCTGATCACCTAGTTCTGGTGAGTAACCCTGAGGATTGGGATCAATGGACACCTTCCGCACAACAACGTCCAAACATTGGAACTCATTCCTCATAACTAATCTGACATATTTGTCCCACTGATCCTCACAACCAATTAAGATCAACCGCCTTAGAATTGTGTCTTTCGAACCAAGTGAAGTAACCCCTCAAGCGTGATGCTCTCCTCGCTTGCATGACAATGTAGCTCCTCCCGGGCCCTAGCAACCAACTCACTAAACGACGGCCGATCACTGAATATCAGAGGCACCCTTTGCATTTCAACAAATCGAACATTTCCATAATCATCACTTGTCACACTGCCTCCATGATATAGAGTGACTAGGTTGTCCATCTAGTTCATACAGAAAACGGATAATTTTAATCACATCAGAACATACATAGTTTCCAGGCAGTTCGATACGA
Organism: Dendrocalamus sinicus; assembly: GCA_036346575.1. Taxonomy (NCBI): domain Eukaryota; kingdom Viridiplantae; phylum Streptophyta; class Magnoliopsida; order Poales; family Poaceae; genus Dendrocalamus; species Dendrocalamus sinicus. Next base: position 25,637,505 of record CM070653.1, on the reverse strand, counting down.
TTGAAAATTTTAATCATTAACTCCAATGCAAATTCCACCTAACATATTGCTAACTGCAGAGAAAACAGGTCCTTGTGTAAAACTCAAGGACATTTGGACTAGGAATGCACATAGAGAAATGTAAACAGAATAGAAATCTTTAATAATCGTAAAATCATCTAAATCCATATTAGTCTGCTATAATATGATATAATAGCATGCGAACCCACATCATTCTTCCTTTCAACCTCACTTCTACATTGTTTCAGAATGTTAAAAACATAGCACAGCTTACATAACTTTATTCGTAAATGTTTGACTTGATTTTGCAGCAAAAGATACTCATAATACACTATACATAGATCATTTTGGTTGCAAAAGAGAAAGATTTACTTTGCTTTAGTTTTTCGGAACTTGATCAAACAACATGTTGTATGTGGCAACTCACTTTATACTACTAATTAAAATAACACTGAAGTCATTTGTGTAACTGCAAGTTGGAAACATTGTTAATTAGAATTACGACATTGTTAATTACAATTCACATGCTTTACCCAGAATATCAAGACATAATTCAAAACAAATTCTAACATAGTCTGATTGGGGGCAAAAATGACCCTACGAGGAAGCATTCTACACCGAGGTGGCGCCAACTGTCTGAAACTATGGCAACTTGCTGTGTCTTCAGCCATGGATAATTCAAGGATTCAAATTTCCCAGTAGCTATACCACCGGGCCACTGGCTTTGCATTCATTTACCTGAGGCTAGCTACCATTGGGCCACTGGCTATGCATTCATTTACCTGAGGCCGAGCAGATTAGCAGAGGACGAGGCGAGGCGGGGAGGCGCGAGTTCGCGGGCGAGGCGAGGGTCGAGAGGCGGGGCCGGGGCCGGAGGCGCACTACAAGAGAAGTGTCATTTTTTGACATATCATTTATGTCATAATATCTAAAATTATGTCATAATTCACCTTTTATGACATCTGTGTGACGAAAATCGTTATGTCAAAAAATGAGCGTCACAAATTTGTTTAATGACGCTTGTTTGTCCCGTGTCACAAAAATTATGACATTCATTTTAATGTCACAATAACTTATGACATTTGTTTTATGTCATAAAATCCTAGGCCTTGCCACGTAGGCAGCTGCCACGTAGGATAAAAAGACGTCATAAAATGTTGACGTGGCGACGTGGGCGATTTAAAAACGCGTCATAAAAATGCCGACGTGGCGTATATAAAACGCGTCATAAAAATGCTAACGTGGCGGACGTGGCAGATTTTAAAACGCCATAAAAATGCTTACGTGGCGGATGATGTGGTAGATTTAGAAACGCCACAAAATGTTGATGTCACGCGACGTGGCAGATTTAAAAACGTCATAAATTATTTGGGCTGAAAGCGATTGGGCTATTTTTTCTCCGCCCGATGGGTACCATTTTTATGATTGCAGCCCATATTTTTTTCAGCCGACAAATTTGAGCCCATATATTTTTATCAGCCCATACATTCAAACCATCCAACAAAATGCACAAATAGTTGCTTTGTCTCAACACACATTCAAATCAAATCATGTCGATATTAAATATCAAGCATTTCATGCATCACCAAATTCAAAACACATAAAGTTGGTGTCTCAACACAAATTCAAAACACATATAGTTGTTGTCTCAACCTCATCACGGTATCCATATCAAAATGATAACTCTAGCCACCAAAATTTCATCTATAGCCTAAGTTTGAGAGCTTACTACTCAAAGATCGATGATGCAAATTTGTTGCCAAACAAGGAACGAAGGAAGCCTTGATCTCACTTCCTTGCTTCCTCGACTTCTCGCTTTCTTCGCATGCTTCCTTGCTGCATCATTCGATCCTCTACCGCTTCGCAGACACCCATCCGTGCTCAAGCTCACGCTTCTCGCCTTCTCAACATGTAGTTCGCTCTCAAGCTCATGGATCTCTGAACATACATTTTGCTTCTGAAATTACATGCAAATAGGAAAACAAGTAACCAGAATAGATATATTTGTATCTACGAAAATTCATAGCACTAAAACAGATCAGCATGCCTCTCTAGAACTAGGGGTGAAACGGATCAACATGTTGGGATCAACATGTATTCATTTGTGTATTTCAATATGCCGGCAGACTGCCAAGGCAGTACCCAACAGAGCCACTGTATTAGAACTTAGTCACCACACCAAAATATTTCGATTCTTTGACAAACAACTAGCTGTGGCTCTCATCTTAAAACACAAAGAACTACCAAAGCAACTTAATTTAACATCTAAAATTCACGAGCAGATTATTTGACAACAGTCCCTTTGTGTGATAAGAGAATGAAGTATGGAATTATTAGCAAACGAGTCGCAGGACCAACTCAACATGAAAACCTTACCTAAGGTAGTGAAACCAGTTCTATTCTTGCACGAGTAAAAGAGTCATAACAACTTCTCCTCTATTCATATATAGTCAGAGACAGCGTTCTATTAAATTCTGAACTCAGAATAAACACAAAATGTTTGGTTAGTTAGAAATAGCAGAAATTAACTTTGTATAAAAACACTAAACTTATAACATAGTCTCCACAAAGATCATAGAAAACTATCCATCTTACAAGTTCAATGTCTTCACGAGAAACCTTTCTATTAACATTACTCATGAATCGATAACGAACAAGAATCTCCTAAAGGTGCATCTGTGACTATTGTATTTGGCTTCTCAGCTTCCTCTTCCTCACCACCTTGCACCGATGATTGCAACTTCAATATACAGTGCCGCAAACAACCTCACCTGGGAACTCTCCTTCATTGTGCCTTACAATGATAACAAAACTACACTTCGGATCAACACTTCTCCTGAAAGCAAAGAAACACTTCTCCTGAAATAACTCCATAAATAATTCCATGCTACAAGTAGCTTGTAGACATTAGTATCATTTCAACGATGAGAAAACAAATAGAAAATTCTTCCCAAAATGCCTGTGAAGCAACCTATATACAAGTCGATAAATATTTTCCTCACGAAAGATGCAAGTTCATAAATACCTCACCAATTCTTTATATCAGCGAACTAAACTCGCAATTGGGGAAGCGCTACGACTACGAAGTTCAAATCAGAGGTAAGACTTGATGAATTCGACCTGTTCTAGCTTGTAGACCAGACGAAAGATGCAAGCTGGTGATGTTGAAGAGGAAGCAGGGGTTGATGCCGTCGGTTGCGGTGGAGACGCCGGCGTAGGAGCACATGTCGGAGAAGATGAAGAAGAGGTCGCCGTCCTCGGTGTCGGTGGAGTGGTGGCGCAGATCGGTGCAGTCGGTGCCCGGAGGTGGTGAAGGGCGGTAATCGCCGGTGGTAACCGAAGAGCGGCGGCGCCGAGGTGGGGCAAAGAGGAGGCCCGGAGGAGCAGTGGAGAGAGGTGGCGGAGAAGGGCTTCGGATCAGGAAGATTTGGGAAGACCGGTGGCTGCAGAGGAGAAGGAAAGGGTGTCGGGGAGGCAGATCTCAAGGAGGAGCCGATAAGGACGGCGCGCGGATGTAGAAGTGGCGGCGAGGCACGTGGAAGGGATGGAGGAGGTGCGGTGGAGAAGAAGGGAGTAGGGAGTAGAGGCGGCGGAGAGAGGTAGGGGTGGCGCCGAGGTCGGGCAAGAGGAGAGGGGCGGCGCGGTTGGTGTGGCTAGTGGAGAAGGCGAGGTCGGTGAGGAAGGGGGAGATGGTGGCGCGCGGTGGAGCAGGAGGCGGCCGAGAGCGGAGGGAGAGCTGCCGAGAAGCGCGGAGAGAGGCAAGGAGGCGCGGTTGGAGAGAGGAAGAGAGAGGCTCGGCCTCGTCGGCGGCCGTGGTGGCGCGGAGGTGGAGGAGCGCGGAGATGGCGGCGGTGAGGGGAGGCCAAAAGGAGCGGTGAGGTAGAGGAAGGTGGAGTAGAGAGGAGGCCCGCGAGCATGCGGAGTAGATGGGGCGGCGCTTGGTGGAGTTGAGGATGCGAGAAGGTGAGAAGGGAGACGCAGAGGTGAGGGGAAGTGGCGGCGGTGACCGGAGGTATGCAAGGCGGCGGTGAGGATGCTGGAGGGAGAGAGGCGAAGTGGAAGGAGCAGGCGAAGAGAAGGAGGCGACCGGCGAGGTAAGGCCCGGCCCTCGCCGGCACAGGTGGAGAAGGAGCAAGGGGTTGAAGGAGGAGGAGAAGGGGATGAAGGAAGAAGAGAAGCCGGGCTCAAGTTCTTGCTGGCGGCGGCTAGGTCATATGGCCGAATGGGGAGAAGTTGGTAGTTCTACGATTTAGCCCTCCAGGTTTCTAGGGTTTACAAATTGATCCTTCTTCTAATGAGACTTCTTCCGTTCCGCCCTTGGAAACTCCGATTTCATCGTGAAAAGAACCTACGCACTCGTGTCGACGCGCACATCATCATGCGAGCAGCCCTAGAATGCCTAATTTGTCATTTATGCGCCTCGATCGCTTCCGACCGCGGAAAAGTACAAAAAATGTAAAATGATCCAAATTGAGCAATTAATTATTGAAAACGTGTAAATGATGATAAATGATCTCGAAATGCGAAGAATATGAGGGTAAAATGACATATAATTATATATAAAAATAACGCATGTCAATTGAGAAAGGACGGACACCAAGAAAATTTCTGAAAAAGCAAGCTGCAGCCACACAATATTGTTGCCATCTTTTAGTGCTTAAATAAGTCACAGCTCAATTCAAACCGTGCATAAGACATCAAGATAAAAATAGATTGCACAGGTACTCAACCACATATGTATTTAGTAATCCATAAACCATAGTAAAATATATAATTGCAAGCACAAATGTCACTATATCAGTGGGGTAGCAGACCTACTAAGCAAGCTCATTAAAAAAACAGTTGGTTGGGCCACGTGGCGGTGGGACCTATCTTGACAGGTGGGCCGTATGACAACAAGGAAAATGATGGTTTAAATAATTCAATATAATAATTTGTAACGCACCAGTTTTGTCATTAATTTATGACATTCGAAAAGTAGCCCCTATGACACAACAAATATTGTCACTACATGGATATATAATAATTTCTGACACACCAGTTTTGTCATTAATTTATGACGTTCGCAAAGTAGCCCTAATGACACAACAAATATTGTCACTACATTGATTTAGACTTGCATCATGACAATTTTTGTGACATTCATATTATTTTTGTCACTAAGCCAAATTACCTCTACAAAAACGTCATAAACTAGATGATTTAGTGACATTTAGACCCTTTGTCATGCCATATATGTCACAGAATGACACATCTCTTGTAGTGGCGGTGGCGGCGGGAGGCGCGACGAGGCGCAGGTCGCTTGACGAGGCGAGGGCGCGCGACGAGGCGAGGGTCGGGGGCGGCTGGGCCGGGGTTGGGAGGCGGTGGCGGCGGCGGCGGCGCTGGCGGCCGGGAGGCGGCGGGGCGGAGTTCGCGCGCCCGGAGGGGCGGCGGCGGGAAGGCGGGCGGCAGGGAGGCGAAGCGGCCGGGAGGCGGGCGCCGAGGAGTCGGGCGGCGAAATGAACACGCGGCGCTCGGTCTTGCATAAGTGGCGTGGCTCGGCGCCAAGATCTACGGCCCGAGCTCGGCGCCACGACCCACGGCTCCGAGCTCGGCGCCACGACCACGTCGCCGAGCTCGGCGCCACGACCCACGGCGCCGAGGTGCTGCCACATCGGCGCCACGCAGGCCACCACGCTGGTGTGGGTCTGGCACCTCAGCGCCGTGGACCACAGCGCCGAGATGTGTTACCTCGGCGCCGTGGGTCACGGCGCCGACCCCCTGGGTCTAAAAACGGAATTAAAACTATCAGGGGTCTAAATGTGAATATTTTTCAAAAAAAGGGCTAAAATAGAAAAAATTCAGATGTTCTTTGATCCAACGGCTACCAAAAACAAAAAAAATCATAGCATAACAAAACACCATCAACTTTTTTTTCCAATAATTCTAATATTCTACCCATCAATATGAACAATTTCTAAGCAAAAATGCTACTCCTTTTGTCCTGCAATATAGGTCTATTTTAGAATACGTCGTCATATAATATACTCTCTCTGTCCAAGTTTATAGGACATATTTTTTGAATGGCCTTGTTAATAAATATAGGACGTATTTCATATTCTAATGCAAAATTAATGTGATGATCCTTTTATATCTCTAATAAATATATAACTTTATTTGCTATTCTCTGCATCATGAATTGAATATAATTCTTAGAGATAATAATTAGGGGTAGTATAGCCATTTTCACTATCTTATTGGTCTACCTGTCAAGAGAAAATACTTCCTATAAACTTGGACGGGGGTAAGAGGGATCAAAAGTGTAGTTATTACAATATTTTTACTCTATATCTTTGTCTTAATACTGAAAAAGTAGATAAATAATTGTAGCATGCTATTTAATATATATATAGTTGAATAATATTAATATTTTCTTAAATTAGGCTCCGCTCTGTTGGGCTGAAAAGCTATGGCTTATGGCTGAAATTACACTGTAGCGGCTAAAATTTCACTGTAGCTGAAGGTGACTTATTTAGCGTAATTAAAATTAAAAATTTTAAAAATAGAAAAAATATGCTAGCTCATCACAGACAATACAAACAAATACGAAGAAAAAAGAACCGGCAAAAAAGCTCAAAAAAATCAAAAATTTAAAAAAAGATGAAATTTATGAATAGTAAAAAATAAGATAGGAGATAGAAACTGAATCGAAACGAGAGGACATTAGTGTCTTTTTTCTAATCGTATAGTAAAGTCGAACTCGCACTGCGGGACGGACTGAGTACATTGTCACTATGCCAAAGATTTGTTTACAGGGAAACTCCTGTACAGGCAGGCTGGCAGTACCGCAAGGATATGCAAAAGCGGGGGTGCCGCCCAATGCCAATCCGCTTCGACGCTCGCTCGCACTGCAGTTCAGTGCGTGCCTGCGTGGGTCGCTTGCATTTCCCGAGAAAAGCAATTATTCAATGCGAACAGTAGCTCATGTCATTTCCAAGGCAAAAGCACGTCGCGCCACTGCCATTGTGGAAGTGGTAGGTGTCGTAGTAAGTGGAGGGAAGATGTGCATCTCGTCAGAAAAGTCCAATAATAGAGCCAAGTATTTAGCTATAAGTCAAGTTATAAGAGTCAAGTTATACAATAATTCGTCTTCTATTTGTCTACAAAAGATTTTTTATTATTATGTGGTACCATGTCTCACATTCTCTTTCCTACTCCTCCTCACATACATTTATTATCTGGACCCACCACTGCATAGGCTCCCGTGTGCAGCTTGTTGCTTGCATGAGAGCCAAGCTCTCCTCTCTCTCCTCTCTTCTCTCCTCCACATCAGCAAAAATACTGACTAGCTTGGCTATAAAACCAGTTGTACTTGCTCTTAAGAGTGGGAAATCCAGAGACGGATCATCAAATCGGCCATATCTTAAGAGAGGAAAGAACATATGCTTAACGAGAGCCCATTACCGAAGATTAGGTTAAGAAAAGGCCATCGGCCTTCCGCTTTGGCTCTTATGCCCATGGCCCATGCATGCACCTTGTTGCCATGCTCCCATGATCAAGAAAAAGAAAATAGGCTTTACTTTAAAGAAGCATGTACTTGAAGAAGCAAGCAAGCAAGCAAACAAAGGTTTTACCACTGCTACTACTAGTCACCAACCAATGTTGCATGCAGGGTGGAAAAAATATCTAGATACTAGGTTGGTGAGTGGTGATTAATACCACTGCAATGGATTTTCTGTTCTATTGAAAAGAGAGAGAGAGAGAGAGAGAGAGAGAGAGAGAGAGATGAGAGAGAGAGAAGAGAGAGAGATGATGGAATGCTAATTTAAGCAGTCAGCCTCTTGACAAAAGAAAATTCGACAACGAAAGGAACAAAGCACCTAAACCAGCACACTCGGTCCCATCACAAGATACTTTTTCTCGAAAATACACACTGTACTACCCCCGTTACCAAGCGCGTTTCTGCCGAAGATGATTAGAGCTCAAGCAGTGCTGATATGAAGCTGCTACGTGATTTTTATTTGACAAGAGGTGTCTGCCTCTGGTTTACACCTCAAGAATTACAACAGCAAAGAATGGAGCTCTGAGCTGAACTCCAGCTCTCCTTCCATGAGTGGTAATGATCACCCATACTCCCTACTACCAGCTTTATCCATGAAGGAAAAGGCTGCGCATCATATGTCCTTCATTTTTAGTTTTTGGTTTCTGTTTTTGATTTTTCTACGGTAACTAGTTTTTAAACGGAATACCTTTTTAAAATAGTATCTACTAGTTAATTGTAATACATATTGTATCGACTTTATTTGTATCATCAAAAACCGCATATAATTTTCTTTTATTCTGTAATCTCTCACACAAACAATCTAAAACTACAAGACTTAACCAAAAATAACAGGCCCCGTACTACTTCAGTAGGCATGCAGAATCAGATGGCAATAATATAGACACGCACCACTAGAGCCTAGAAAAGAAAGTTAGCAGCAACAGTGCCCTTTTTAAACAAGAACACTTTCTGGGAGAAAAGTAGTAGTCACTGACATGCATGGATTCCCTCCACGCGAAAAAGAACGTGCATGGAGCCCCCCAGTTGCTTATACTAGCAGTCCAGTACTCCTCACCAAAGAGTACATCAAATCAGATGCTGCGAAACCGAGGGCCATGGATAACCGATAACAGGTATCATGGGCTTTTACACTGGGGAAAAGTAGAAAAACAACTGAGGTTCATCATGGCGTTTCCCACGTCAGTGGCTAATTGGCCAGTTGTTTAGTATTGATTAAGGCAAAAGCTAGCCTACAATAGGCACAGCCCAGCCCCAACAGACATGGTTTGGGTGCTGACACAGGCAGCGAAAGGTTAGCCGATGGACAAATCATGGCTTGTCCAAACTTTAGGAGGCTACTCCATCTAAGGATACAAGATCTAGCACAAGTTTACTCCCCACCGTCTGCTTTCTTAGTTTAATAGTACATGGACAGGCTAACCGTGCATGGTGAAAAATAAGTATATCCAGTCATATTATAGAGCTACATTACACATTGAGGCTTCAGCTGTAGATTACTGTGACAAACACTTCAACCTGCTGGCCATAAATGGAGCACCATTTATTTGCCACTGTGGGAGCACTCACGTTTGCAAGTCAATGGGATACAGGTTAACACAGAGCTAGGATCAGAACAAACAGGGAACAACACTACGACAGGTCTTCAACGGTATAGTCATGCTCTCTGTAGCCCCACAGTGTCAAATATTGGCAGCATTCATTCCAGGATCTACACGAGGCATACCAATGCTCCCATTAACTTTCTTCACCGTCCTACTAGTACAATACATGTGGATCATATCATCTGCATGCATGCTGAGCCTTGCAATCATCTCTTCATCATCCAACAAAGTCATGGAGCAAATGGCCGCCGATCTCCTTGGTGAAGTGCCGGTCCTGGCCTCCCAACGAGCCCAACACGTAGGCGTCACTGATGTCCTCCAGTCCGAAACGGTGGGCAAGGTTGAGCGGGAGCGCGGCTGGAAGCGGCTCGGCGATGTAGGCCCGGTTGTTCTGGTGAAGGCCGAGGGTGAGTGAGACGCCACCACCATTCGCAACGCCACCGACCCCGACGCCTTCCACCTGCTCCTGCTGGGGGTGTGAGAGTGCAATGCTGTGGTGCGCGGCCAGCCCGTCGTACGCGAAGCTCACCTGTCCTGGGATGTCATGGGGCATGTGGGGGAGCTCGTTTTGTATGTGCCGAGAGGACGCAGGGGTACTGTGGTTCCTTGTCACGCTGCTACTTTGCCCTTGGTGCGAGTTTGAAGGATCGGAGGGCCTCCCGCTGCAGTCTGACGAATGCTGGGTTTGCTGCATGCCGAGCTGATTCTTGTCGAGAGAAGAGTTCTTCTGCAGCTGCCGCATCTCGAGGTTGTGAATTTCTTCCACCATTGGCTTCCAGAGTCTAACCCTTGCATTGATAAACCAGTTTGAAACCTGCCCATGCAATGTTTGAGAACACCAGGCACGCAGTTTTTTAAAAGGTTTTATAGCATTTTGATAACCCTTGCATTGATAAACCAACTTGACCCCGCCCATGCAATGTTTGAGAACATCAGGCACGCAATTCGTAAAAGGTTTCATAGCATTTTGATTTGACAGAAATGGTGCATGGACTGCGCGATAATTTGTCCGCAACCACCGCAAGCGGCCAAGATGACCTGATCAGTTACATTAATGTAAGAAATTGGAAACATAAAATGGTTACTTACCTGATTCCTTGTTAAGCCTGTCTGTTTGGCCAGCATGTGCTTGTCACTATCGGTTGGGTACCTGCAAAGTAAGCACCAAGCATGAGTGATGACACATACACAATCGCCCATGCAGACATAGCAACACATATAAATCATGAAAGCAAATGAACTGGTCATCAGATAAAGCTCGTTGAACACTATATGCAGTTAGGCAGAAAAGAATTAAATCTAGAAGCAAACTAACTTGTTCCATTCTACAGCATGAAACCCTATAACAAAAACAAAACTGAGCAATGCCTCGAAGCTACATTATAACATTTGCACCTGAAAGCAAGTTATCACGTGCTAAGTACCTATATAGTCAGTTAGGATCCCATGACAAAAAAATGTACTCCGAGCCGATAAGGCCTTATTTAGTTCGTTTATAAATTATAATTGTCATTCTGAAATGCTAAATACCATGTATTAACGATTGGTCATACAGGCCAGGAAAGAACACAACAGTTACGGAGAAACAACTACGTATCGAAATGCTAGAAACTACAGTTATGAAAACAACAGTAAAGATGGTATATATTGCTAGAAACTAAAATGTACAAAGCCAATAGCCATGCACCCTATATATGTAATTTGCTGCGCAATCTCATTCAAACTGATGTTATGTTACCATCAACCAGAAATGACCACCACTAGTAAAAGCAGCAGATATAATGATGTAGATTATGGTAGGTGCCGAAGATGGTTGCAAATAAATCCCACTTTCCAGTCGTTGTACAATCAACATGAACTAAATAAAAAGTGGGGCCGTGCTGAAATCCAAAAATAAAAGGCATCTAATGATAGCTCAAAGTCATTCATACCAGATAGTACTGAATAAACAATAAGGATTTACTGTGATGGAAGGTTTTTCCCCCCTCTTTTCCATAATGCCTTTTCTTGTTAGACTTAGGCATGCAACAAAGCAGTGGCTAGTGTAAGCCATCGCAAGCTAATCTTTAATTTTAATGCATGCGCATGAAAAAAAAAATAGAAGATTTCCAATAAAGCAAATGATTTTCAGCCATTGGTTTGCTCGCAACTATCTTTAGGCATTTATCCCATGTCTCGGAACTATGCATGATTCTCACACTACCAGGAATCATGTTGCACAAGCAGCATATCATCATGACATGTCATGTCACTGCTACCCAATGGATAAACAGTTGCATTTGCCAATTGCAGGTATCGTTCTTATACTGTAGTAATTTCAAAAATTGCAGATCCATATTTGTACACGGTACCCACATTCATTACTGTGTGCCCACGGATTAACGTCTTAAAAAGATCCAGCTCTCACCAATTCTGAGTTAATTTCAACGAAATCAGATCTAATGACATATATACTTACGGGTGCAAGAAGTGCTCAAACAACCAAGCGCGAAGAACAGACACCGCACGCTCTGGGAGCCCCCTTTGCGGCCGCCAAATGGTGTGAGGCTGGCTGAAATCATTCACATTGTTCCCCCTCAGGAGGCTCGCGCCCCCGCCCATAAGACCAAAGTTTGCCATGTCTTCCTTGCCGAGGTCATCTTTCGCGGCGACCTTGCTCGTGTTGCGCAGCTGGCTCAGTATCATGCCCTTCAGATACTTGAAATGCTTCGACATCGTCCGAAGAGCCATGGAAGCGAATGGGGCGGCATTGCTAAGCCCCGCAATGGTCTCAAACGAGGAGACCACAGCTTGGAGCTGCTGGTAGTATTGCTTGTATCGCTTGCAAACCTACAAGGTTGTTGTAGTTGTATACTTGTATCAGAGCACAACAAGAATTCGGCCTCAATTAGTCGTTGCAGTCAATAAACATATCATGTAGATACTACTTCACCAAAGCATGTCACTTCCTAATTAAAACTTTGCTTAGCTAAATTATAACCTGTGGAGTATATCTTTTTGAAAAAAAAGAAACTGTGACTACATAAACAGAATCTTTCTACAGCTTACACTGATGCATGTACCACCAGTTCGGAGGAGGACAAACTCTAGGAATCTTATCAAGTAGCAACTTGAAATTTTCTATGGGATAAAATTAGAGCATCCTGAGGAATTTAGCTGTTCTAATTTCATGTACATGAACTACTGTGCTACACTTTTAATCATAAACTCCAGATCAAGCTGTGTTTGACAAGGGGACTTATAAGAACAGAATTGTTCAACATCAACAGCGCAAAACATTGATTTGAGTCATATAATAAGCAAAGATATATATCCAGCAGAACAGATATCATGATCCACATATAGCAACTATCATCAAATCACAAGCACAAGAAATAAGCTGTGCAGCCACAGTAAATAAAGATTCACAAGCTGCGTCCATGATGTGTTCGTTAGATTCTTGTCCACAAAGAAGAAATAATTACGACATAAAACAGAAGCAGAAGATATATTTTTCTTCAAAGAAGAAAAAAAGAAGCCAAGAAACAATTTATCGGTTATGATTAACTCACGTCTTCCATGAGGGAGATGAGCCTTGTCTTCCTCCACTGCTGCTCGGCCCCGGAGACCGTGACCGCCTGAGCGGCGGCGCGGTCACGGCCGTCCATCTCGTGATCGACGTCTCCCGCCGCGTCCATCGCGTCCATGTCGAGCAACCCGTCGTCGGAGCCACGGTCCAACTGCGCCGGCCGGCCACCGACGTCGCAGATCTCCTCGAGCAGCTTCTGTGCGGGCCCCAGGAACCTGGACCGACCGAGCACGGCCGCGTAGCCCGTGAAGGGCCCGTACGGCCCCGTGGCCCCTCCGCCGCCGCCAAGCTGCCTCCGCGGCGGGGGCGGAGGGTTGGAGGACGCGGAGGACAGCGAGAGCGCGAAGTTCTGGATCGGGATCTGGGTCCCGCCCGACAGCCCGTGGGCCACGAGCTGGGCGTGCGCGTGCGCCAGCGTCGGGCTGTGCGGCGAGTAGGACGACGACGAGGACGCGTACGAGTAGAACGGCGCCGGTGGCGGCGGCCAGGAGCCGGGCGGGGGCGAGGAGTCCGCGGGGTCGGGCGGGAACCGCAGCTTCTCGCGCCGGCTGTGCTGCGGCACGTGGTAGAGCTGCCCCGCGGCCTCGCCAAGCAGCAGGTGGTGCTGGTGCTCGGCGCCGCCCCCGTATCCGCCCGCGGCCGAGGACATGGAGCCCAGCCGGCCGCGCGCGCGGGCGCACACGAACGTACCAACGTGCAGCCTCGGGGCTCGCGCGACGTACGTAGACGCCCTGGAGAGAGTAAGCACGGAGAGAAAGAGAAAAGCTAGAGAACCGAGGGGAAGCGTCTCCGCACTTTGCGAGCGCCCGGCCGAGACAGTGACACACTGGCTTGCTTAGCAGCTCCTGCCTTTGCCCGCTCGCCCGCGCGCGCCGACCTGATCTGATGTATCTTTGCTTTTGCGCTCGCTTTTGCGCGTTATTGGTTGCGGTGGTGGTGGTGGTGTTCGGCTGTTGGGTTTAGGGTGCCTTTCTTTCCGCAAAGGTGCGCAGCTGCAGAGGAGGTGAAAAAGAGACGGGCCGGGGGAAGGGGGAGGACGGACGGACGCGAGAAATGGTGAGCAGTGAAAGCGAAATGCAGAAAGGGAGTTGGTGGCTGCTCGTCTGGTCGTGTGAGGAAGAGGAGGCTGGCCGGATGAGCGCGTCAGCCGGGGGGGCTTTTGTACTTCGGCGCCGGCCGGGTGAGTCCGCCACGTTATGCGGCGGCCGAGTGAAACTGGTGGTATTTTCGGGTTCCTGTACTGGAATCAGTCAGGGTGGGGTTATTTCTACGGATTATGTGCGTGCTCGTACCACGGATAAGCTTTTTTAATAAATCAATTAGAATAAATTCGGTTTTCTAGTACCGTTTCGACGTTCGTGCCTGTATTTAATCCAAGAACACCGGTACAGCCTATATGTTTCTCGAACATAACAAAGACAGTTTTGGTTTCTAGTATTACCTCAACGTTTATACCAATATTTAATACTGTAACACCCACCATTCGCTACACTCTCTTCCCCTCCCACCACCCCTTGCACCACCTTCCGCTTGCTGCGCAGCAACATCGGTGAGATCTGTCATATACCTTGCCCATTTAGCCGGCTAGTGTCGTCCATCCCTTATTTGTTGTCTAACCATATTGTTGTCGTATGCTAGAGTCTATTGACAATTGATAACTAGGATAGCAATTAGACGTGGTGGGTACAGGTAGTGCTCATCTATATCTGTATTCGTGATCTCGATTTACGCCCACAGGCATACTTACGAAGGACGACGGGTGAAGAACCTCGCCCATACCCGTCGCCTGTAGGCATTCCCGTTTACCGCGAACTGAGAGTCACCATCTGAGAGTTGAGCTAATGATAGGTACATATAAGCAGCAGCTATTGCTAGGAAATATAATAACTATCAAAAAAGTTTATAACAATTAATACCAATTAGAGATATGCAAAAATTTATAACAATCAATAGCAATTAGAGATATTGTTATGGCTGCGTCACCTGTCAATCTATATCATGGGTAAACGGGCGGGGCAGGTACAAGTGGAGTTTACCCATACCCGTGCCCGTTTACCCGACGGGTAGAGTGTTCCCCATTTTCATACCCGTGGGTAAAAAAATATCTTATATCTGACTCCATTAGAGTATTTACCCACGAGTATATAAGTACACGGACACAATTACCATCCCTATTGATGACCTGTCATCCCATACCAGTTATCATGTCTTATATATATCATCTTCGCATCTCTCATCCAAGTTGTTCGAGATGGGCGGGTGAATTTGGGGCAAACCATATGGCCAAAATGCATGACATTTTAAAGAGAAAATAGGTAGATGTTTTTTTTAGCAAATTCCTTTCTGTGTTAGAATAGACTTTTTCCCTCGTGGTTACACTATCGGATGTCTTCGTGGTTAAATTAGATACGCGGTTTTACTTGGTTTTCTAGTCCTTGTTTGACTTTTTCGAATAATACAGTTTAACAAACAGTGTAATCAAGGCTTATTCAACACAGTGATGTGTCGTTAATTCGCTGTCTGATTTGTGTGCAACAAACCTGGTTTGTTCAAGTTTGTTGAGTTGTCGTACTTTATGATAGTTTCGTAGCCAGAGCAGACATCAAACGCTCCATGTTGGTGCTTTCTTTTAACACCAGATGGTGTTGCACCAATTTAATACCGTGTAACTGGTAAATAGTATTCTTGCGTGCATCGAGCGCTAGCATTGAAGAAAGGACAATTTATGGGTGGGCTCTTTAGGATTGCATTTTTGGTTTATAATTTTTGAATTTTAACTATTCGTGAGAAATAGTACGTAGAGAAAAATAGTCGCATGTAATTATGGCTAGTATATGATCTGAACTCGGTACATTGTCTACTACAATCTACCTATAAATATACTATTTAAAAGATACTTACTGTAGCAGAAAGTAATAAGTCGAAGTGGGAGCCGTTCCCACCCATGATATACTACTCGAAATAATGGCGTAGCTTGAAATATCTTTCTAAAAAATAATTTCTATCACATCCCACTTTAAAGAAGTTAAGATTTGACAAATACTGTTTCTCCTATTTTATTGCAAATTTAAATATTTCCCTTTTTCATGGAAAATGACCTTTTTCTTATGTGTTCGATGTTTCATAATTCTATGAAATACCACTCCTCTGGCTTGATATTTTCTTTGTTTGACCGAACCCGATCAAAGTTACTTTTCCACCTTTATTACTCAATGGCTATAGGCTAAAAATGCCACTTGAGCTCAAAGCTATAGCGTGGTGGGTAGCAGTATAAGTTACACGAACTAGACAACTAATCAGTTCGATCGAACCAGAGAAAACGGTACGATTAGACAGTTGCATTCCATTTGACACTTCCCATACTTATATTATTCTTTTTAGTTTACATATTGAAACCATGCAAGATTTGACTGACTCTTAAATCAAGAAACAAGATACATAAACAAAAGATCGGGATCAATCCGAGGAAATTGGTAACAACGAATCGCTAAACATACCTATGGCCATTTGGTTGGTGCACTAATTCTCAACTCTGACACCACTTTGTCAAGTCCCAGAACAGAGCCTGGAAGCCACAGCCACCTAGGGCTGGCAAAAAAGGTCGGACTCGGCTCGGGCTCGTGAAAGCTTGGCTCGACTCGTGGATGAAACGAGCCAAGCCGAGGCAGCAAAAAAGCTCGGGGTCTAAACGAGCCGAGTCCGAGCCAGCTCGCGAGCCAACTAATGGCTCGGCCCAACTGCCAATGGCGAATGGCCCGATGGCCCCGATGCCCCGAATCCCCGATGCCTCCTCATCCTCCCGGCCTCCCCACCCCAGACTGGCAGACCCCCACACCCCACTCACTCGGCTCTCTCTCTCTCCCTCTCGGTTTCCACTCACGCCGCGCGCCCCCTCCCTATTTCCTTGCCCCGGCGGCCGGCGCCTCTCTTCGGTTCCTCCGCGCCGGCCTCTACTCCGGTCTCCGGCCTCCGCGCTCCCCTACGCTCGGCCCTCTCTCTCTCCTTCCCGGACTCCTTTCAAGCCGTCACCCCGCGCCTCGGCTCCTCCTCACGCCGCTGCGTCGCACCGGTGCGGCTTCCCCCTCTCCTGCGCCTCCTTGCCCGTCGGCGCTGCTTGGTGAATGGTGAGTCACGGCCCGGCCGCTCCCTCCTTGCCGCTCGACGCCGCCCGGTGAGCTATGGCCAGATCCGGCCGATCTAGTGCTTTTTTCCCATATCCTACCCCGATCTATCGATTTTAGTTTGCTATTTTTGGGTTACTCTAATGGTTTGCTCGAGGTGCTAGGCTGGGAGGCGAGTTGCCCCGGCTAGCCACGGCCGGCTAGCCGCCGCCTGTACGCCGGGGAGTACACGGTGGTGGTTGGAGGTGTGGCTATGCCGGTGGTAGCTGGGGGCTCGGCCGGTGCTCAGCGGTCGCACGCAGCCACCGTCCTCGTCGGTATTCGGTAAGCCTCTTCTCCCCTCTTCTACCTCTGGTGATAACCGTGATATACTTGGATTGGTTCCATGTGTTCTACTGAGGATGGATTCTTATGGTTTCTAGTTCAATGTTGGCTATAATGGATGAATGTAGTACATGGATGGTGATTTGTGGGGTTTACGGTTTACCTTTACTGGTGATTGCGAGAAGGGTTAGGGTTTGGGGCTGGTGGTGGTCGCTTGCTTGCGGATCCCCTCGGTGGCTGTCAGCCTTCTCTGTTCATTGTTGGCTCGCGAGCCCGCTCGAGCTGGCTCGAGCCGCACCACGAGCCGAACCGAGCCCACAAAAAAGCTTGATATCCTAACCAAGTCGAGCCGAACCGAGCCTCCATTCCACCAAGCTTTCACGAGCCGAGCCGAGCCGAGCCACCGCACACATGTAGACCTCGGTCCACAAACGTGTTAAAGCTACACACAAAAAAAAACCCAACAGTGATAGCATAATCACGGCAGAAGGAGAGCACCTTCCATTTTATCTTCACCTATAATTACTACCCGAGGCACTAAAGCATGCAGCACCAGCATCAGTTTCCAGAGACCATTATTCCTTTCCTTGTATTTTCTATGTATGTTCAAAAATCAGTAATGACTAAGACGTAAACATACAATTAATTTGGTCAAGGACACTTACCACCTACTAATATGACAAGGAAATTAACCATCAAAATCGATAGGCTGCAGCTGCAAGGTTGTTGGCCACCGGATGCTGTCAGATCACAAGGCCGTTTGGTGTTTAGAAGCCATGGCCCGATCGCGCCATCCTTGCCTGGCCAAACATTGCGTTAAGCTGACAGTTAGACCGTGCCGTGCCAGCACAGCCTAGGTTTATCGTGCTTCATGCCATACGTGCTCGATCCAGTTATCTCATCGTGCCATGTCGTGTCGGCCCACCTTGCCTCTGGCTAGATCTAAGCATGGTCCAAAACCCGCTGTGCCAGCATTTGTGCCGTACCAGCCTAAGCCTAATCCGAAGTAACTATACATGACAAAGACGGCGGAGACGATGGCGGTGGTGGTCGTCATCTTCCTTTCTCTCGTACTCGTCTTGTTACAAACTAGTTGAAATTGAATTAGTTACATAAAAACATGAGCACGCAATGATGTAAATATTTCGGGAAAAGTGAAATGTCCTTGATATTTTAAAAATATAATGTTACTGCCTCGTTAAAAACCTTACACCTTAGAGTGGGATTCTTCGAGTAAGGAAAAGAGTACAATAATAATATATGTACACACTAACTATAACAATATGCGTACATAGTATCTACTCATCAATGTCTAGGTTATTCATGCGTTCGAGGTCAGCGTACGCCTGTACAATTTTAGGATCTTCCAGTTGATGCTGTTGCCGCTCTTTGACTAATTCCCAGTCTTTGACGCATGTGATTGCCTCTACCATACTAAGCGTAAGGGATAATATCCTTTCTAAGATTATTCTTCCTACCGTGCTGAACATCGATTCTGAAGAGATGGTGGACACCGGCACCAGGAGAACATCCCGTGTGAAATATAGCAGCACATGAAATATCAGTTGTGGTAGTTCTCCTACTAACATGTTGGTACTGTGGGCAAAAGCTGCGTTGGATCATTCTTTCGAACGCGCGACTTTCACCCATCCTAATCAGTTGATCTTCTGAAACAATATATTTAGCAATTTCCTCATGGGCAAAAAGCGGGTTGTATACCCAAGAACTTACAGAGCCATCGGCCTCGAAGTTTAGCTGCGTTTGTACTCCTCCGCCTCGGTCCTATGCTTTCATCTTGCGTAAGCATGCTTTGTAGTGCCAGTTCAAGTGACCTGTTTCTACAGTTGTTTGAGCAGTTAATTTAGCATTGCAATAATTATAAGTTGCGATCTCTACCGTTTCGCCATTTCAGATTTCCTAACTCTAGGTCATGTGCTTCCAACAATTCGCCCTTCATCTAGACCCGCCAATGTTGGCGTCCGTGGATGGAGGAGAGAATTCTAGAGTCCTCGTTGGCTTCAGAACCGCCCTGGTACTCCTCGTAGTCCTCTGTACCGTCCATATGATGGTCATCCATGCCCCGTCCATATGATGGTCATCAATGCCATAGTCTTCCATACTTGGTGAGAGCCGACGAGTATCAACGGGAGTCGGAGCCAGAGGAGAATTAGGGGAGCGACGACGAGAACTTACACTAAGGCGCCCTACTGCCCTTTTCATGCTATGACTCCTCTGCATACCGCTTGGGAGCTCCTTGGTGCTCTGACTCCTTGGTAGCATATTGGATGGATGGTGAATAAATGGAGAGTGTAGAGGGATGTTGCAGAAATAGGGACTTGGGGAGTGTAGAGGGATGTTGAAGAAATGGAGAGTGTAAATGGATGTTGAAAAATGAGTGATTGAATACTTGTGAAGTAATGAGATAAGAGAAGTGAATTTATAGGCATTGCTCTTCTGAACGTTATTCCCCCGAACGTTGTGCTCGAATGTTACTTCTCTGACCGTTGCATGCATCTTTCCACTCTAACTTTATTCTCTCCATCGGCTTCCTCTGTCACGTGCTCTCTCCGTCTTCCACTCTACTATCTCTCTATCTTAGAATCTCTCCGGTCTCCCCGCTGCCACCCTCCCTTCCCTCCTAGTAACACCCCGCTCCTCCCTCCCAACCCTAGTTCCCCCTCCTCCCCCGGCCTCCCTTCCCCACCCCGACGCCCCCTCCTCCCTCGGCAGCCTTCCTCCCCTCCGCCTCTCTCCCCCACCCCGACGCCCCCTCCTCCCCCGACCGCCTCCCTCCCCCCGGTGCCCCTCATCCCCGGTCGCCTCCCTCCCTTCCCGCTGCCACCCCTACCTCGGCGCCCCTCTCCTCCCTCCCTCTTATCCCCCTACCACGTCGCCCCTCTCCTTCTAGTCCCCTCCCCGCCGCCACCCTCCCCTACCCTGGTGCCCCTCTCCTCCCTCTAATCCTCCCGCCGCCTCCTCCCCCACCCCGACGCCCCCCCTCCATCCCCGTGCCGCCCTCCTCATCGCCACCCCACCTCGGCGCCCCTCTTCTCCCTCCAATCCCCCTGTGCCGCCACCCTCCCCACCCCGGCGACCCTCTCCTCCCTTTAGTCCCCTCCCTGCCCCACCCTCCCCCACCCGATGCCCCACTTCTCCCTCCGCCCCTCCCGCCGCCTCCATCTCCCACCCCGACGCCCCCTCCCCGGCCGCCTCCTCCCCCCCCAGCGCCCTCTCCTCCTTGTGGCTCCACTCTCGTCTCCTGCAACTCCCAGCTCTGCCGTGACCTTAACGACACCACCTACTATAACTCCACTAATGCTTGCCTCTACGAGGTCAGCGACTTCACAACCGAGATGCTCACGCTTAGCAACTCTGCCCTGATCTCCAACGTCGCCATTGGCCGTGGGCCTACAGCCATGACAATGTGGGGCACTTTGTTGGGCTGTTGGCCTTGGGCCTGGGGCCCTAGGACCGGATGGTGCTCAACCTCATGGAGGACGCAGCCGCTGTGGAGCGGCCCTTGCATCGGTGCTGCAACTACTTCAACGAGCAGCAAGAAGATGGCTGACGTCCATCGCACCATCGCTGACGGCCTTAGAGCACTCAACTACGACACTGCCGTCTTCTCCCTCCGGTAGTCCTTCCCCTCTACTCCCTCTCTCTCTGCTTTGTGATGACTTGTGTTGTGGGGATGACCGTGAGTCATGGGATGTCGATGGGAGGTGGGAGGTGAGGCTGCCAGCCGTGCTTGCTGGGCTGGCTCGAGCACGGCACGCCATGCCAGGTCATGCCATGCCACCCATCGTGCTGACTTTCTAGACCCAACCCGACCCACCATTCATGCTGTCCTGACATGGCCCGCCATGTGTCGGGCCGGGCCGTGCTTGGGCCAGGTCAACCTTGCTTTGGGCTGGCCCAAAAAAGCATAGCCCATCTCTCACCTCTACATTGCACACATTTGCACCGGGAGGTAGGCCATCATGACCAGACTCAATTGGATGTTCTGGCAATCCATCGTTGATTCATTGCAGACAAAAACAAAAATCAAGTGTGATTGTAGCAGACAGTGGAGTTAGGATAGCTATAGCATCTCAAACCATATGAAATTCCAAAAAAGGAAGCCACCAAAGTGCTCTGATCTGATGCCAACCACAAACCAAGCCGCATGCAATTCCAAACAATTAAATATAGTCCTCATCTAACGAAGAAGCCTACAGCAAGTCCAATTTCCATGTGGTTGCCTTCCGTTAATTGCTAGGACATCACCATCGGATAGTATTGTTAATCCCCTACTCCCACTCATCTAACGTGCTTTGATGCTTTCTGAATAGCAGAACGATGGCCATGGTGTTTCGATCTGGTGGACAATGATGGCTTGTGATATTGGGACGAAGAACGACAACATATTGGTGAGATTGAAGAGAACCAAGAAGGGATTGCTAGTGAGGAAGCCCTAGGCTCGTCCTTGACTTCACATGCACGAGGTAGGCCAGCTGGACCAAGCAAGCCTAGCCCAATGCGCCACACCCCTCTTCATCTGTAGCTTTTCCAGTGCAGCCAAAACTGTCCAATCCACCTCAAGCCGCCCTGGTTCAACGGTTTTGGCAATTAATGAATTTACATGAATATGGGACTAACATGTTTATTAAGCGTTTAAAAGGCTTAGTCCCTAAAATGGTGATGAGACACATGCTAAGAATCGACATGAAGATCAAAGTGGTTCAAGGCAAAGGTATATGTAGGCTATGATCCTTTTTATTTTTACCGGTCTTAGGAGAAAGGTGAAAGACCGGATTATAGGCTAAATGTCGTATCATTAAGAAGGATCATGGTGAGTAGCTTGATAGCATATTCTTGTGCCATTTAGATCAATTTAGGATCATGCATTCATTGAAAACCAAAATTGATAGCTAAATCAGTGCTCTGTCTGGAAAAATGGAAGTATCGAAGATTCAACGGTGGAACTACCATAGAGCAGTAATACCGTAGCCTCAAATGGTACTTCCGCCGCTCGGAAGCTCCAAAAAACTGACCAGAGCCTTTTTTTCTAGAGAGCACCCTCGGAATTGATTGGTGCTCTGTCTAGACAACCAGAAGTATCGATGTGCAAACCACGGTACTTTCGCTTCCCAGAAGCTCCGTCGAAATGAACGGAACCTTTTGTCCAGAGAGTACCCTCGGGATGACTTTGTGTCTGTGGCAAACGGAAGTACTAGAGTTTCAATAGCGGAACTACTGTAGAGCGGTAGTACCGTAGCCTTAAATAGTACTTCCGGAGCATGGAAGCTCCGAATAACCCAAGCAGAACCTTTTTTTCCAGAGAGTGCCAACTCTTGGCCTCATATCAAACGGAAGTACCGCGTCGATATATCGGAACATCTGGTGATCAGAACTACCAGATTTATAACGGCGGTAGTTCCACGCCGACTTCCAACGGCTAGTTCAGAAGCTCTAAAATAGCTATTACTATTGTGTCAGAACAGGTGCGGAAGTACTAGTCAGTGTACTGCGGTACTTTTGCTCACCCTGAATTTTTTAGGAATTTCCTTGTAACGACTAGTTTGGTTGGTAACAGTATAAATACCCATCTACCTGCCCAAAGACAAAATGTAGAGACCCCATTGAACATCCTTGAGCATTGAGCATTTATTCCACACCTCATTTTCTCATTGTGCATTCATTTGAGTTGGTTGAGCCAAATAAGTGCATTTCATCTCTAGATTGATCGTTTGGCACTAGATTGTCATCAAGCGAAGCTTGTGATCTTTTACTCTTGATGCTTGCTAGCACTTGGATGACTTGGTGGGAGTGTGCATGGTGACTTCTTCAAGAAGGTTGTGAAGAAGCCCAGCATCGACTTATGAATGGTTTAGTGTCCACCACCTTTGAAGTGAAGGAAGGACAACCACTTGTGGATTGAGGAGCTGAGGCTTAATTTGTGGAGCCGGTCTAAGTCGCTTGGGCTTCCTCAATATGGACTAGGGGAAACTAGCAAGTTTTCGATCACTACGGTAAAAACTTCGTGTGTTCATTGGTTACCACTTTGTCTCTTTTTCAGCTCTCATACATTTAGTATATCGTGATTATTTACTTGTGCTAGAACCTCTTATAAAGATTTATTCTTGTAGTGCCCTAAACTTACTAGAATTGAGTAGGTTTCAATTGCTTTAAATTTCTGCCATATTAAAATTGTAGAAATTATTTAGAAGGCAAGAAAAATTTTTAAAACCTCCTATTCACCCCCTCTAGTCAGTTATCCTTGATCCTACAAAGGGCTGAGGAATACGCCTAAGGGCACCCATGACTTAGCTAAAATTTTGGCTTGATGAGCATGAGGGTGCTCAAGACTTAGCCAAATTTTGGCTTCATATCACATGATTGCTTCATGTGAGGGATGAGGGCTTCGCACAAGGCACGAGGCTTGAGGGGTCCACACAAAGGCACGTATGACTTAGCTAAAATTTTAGCTTGATGGGCACGAGGGTACCTAAGACCTAGCTAAATTTTAGATTCACATCGTGTGAGTGTTCCACACGAGGGACGAGGGCTTCGCGCAAGGCACGAGGCCTAAGGGGTTCATGCGAGGCCACCCATGACTTAGCTAAAATTTTGGCTTGATAGGCACCAGGGTACCAAAGACTTAGCCAAATTTTAGCTTCATATCACGCGAGTGCTCCACGCGAGGGGCAAAAACCTCATGCGAGGGACAAGGCCTGTGGGGTCCACATGAGGGCACCCATGACTTAGCCAAAATTTTGGCTTGATGGGTCCGCACGAGGCCTAATGGGCCCACACAAGGGTACCCCACACGATGGGTGAGGGCTTTATATTGATTGAGTGCTCAAGGCCCGTCATGATGTAAGCGCTACCAAGAAAATGTTTTAGTTGCCACGGAACCTTCCTGTTGCAAGTGCAATCAGCCCCCTTTGAGGTAGGTGGTCTGTCAGCATGAAGCTTGTTAAGGCGAAGTAGCGGACGCGGAGCCGCCCTACCAAGGCATAGCCTTCGAGGTGGGTGATACGCCAGAACAACCCCTATGGAGGTGAGGTAGGAGACGTGGGTCACCTCCTGCCGAAGTATAGCCTTTGAGGTGGGCGTGCGTCAAAGCAAAGCCTATAGAGGCAAAATCAGAGACGCGGGGCACCCTACCGAGGCATATCCTTTGAGGTGGGCGCACATCAAAGCAAAGCCTATAGAGGCAAAGTCAAAGATGTAGGGACACCCCATTGAGGCATAGCCTTGCAGGTGGGCGACGTGTCGGAGCGAAGCCTGTGAAGGCGAAGTCAGAGCTGTGGGGCCACCCCATCGAGGCATAGGCTTTGAGGCGGGTGGTGCATCGGAGCGAAGCCTGTGAAGGCAAAGTTGAAGATACGGGGCCACCCTACTGAAGCATAGCTTTCGAGGTGGATGACATATTGGAGCGAAGCCTATGAAGATGAAGTTGGAGATGCAGGGCCACCCTGTCAAGGCATAGCCTTTGAGGTAGACGACACGTCAGAGTGAAGATTATGAAGGTGAAGTCAGAGACGTAGGGCCACCCTACCTAGGCATAGCCTTCGAGGTGGGCGTGCATCAAAGTAAAGCCTATAGAGGCAAAGTCGGAGATGCGGGGCCACCCTACTAAGGCATAGCCTTTGAGGCGAGCAGCGCGTCGGAGCAAAACCTGTGAAGGCAAAGTCGAAGATGCGTTGTCAGCCTACTGAGGCATAGCCTTTGAGGTGGGCGTGCGTCAAGGCAAAGCCTATAGAGGCAAAGTCAGAGATGCAGGGCCACCCTGCCGAGGCATATTCTTCCAGGTGGGTGGCGCGTCAGAGCAAAACCTATGGGCTATGAGAGACTGAGGGCTGCCAAAAAAATCTACGAGACATCAAAAATAAGTTGCAAATCACCAAAAATAAATTAAGAGCTACTGAGGAAAAGCCAAATGTTTCTAAGGAGAAGGCGGGGATCATCCACCAAATGAACGTGAGCTTGGAGATGTTGTGGAGATAGGTAGATAACGTGAAATTGGAGCGTAAGATTGGAAGCGAGAGATAAAAAGATCAACACTCATTTCTCACATCAAGATAGCATTTGTTTGACATGATAGATGATCGAAGTCGTAGCTGTAGGATAGGTAGAGTCCCATAACTTTGGATACGAGATCTTTAAGGTGATGGCCTTATGTAGGCATGATAGCCCTTAATTGATATCTGAGCCAAGTCAATGTTAGAAAAATTCAAGCCACCTGAGAGAAATGTATGTGCATTGTTGAAGAACAGCACCAGGTTATTAGGGGTTGCACTCTTCGACAGGCTTGAGAGTGCCCATGAGATTAAATACCTGGACGACTTGGAGGTGCATTCATGAGACTAAGTCATGGATATATCAGAGGTGTGCCCATAAGAATAAGTCATGAAGCACCGAATGACCACTTGGGGTGGTAGCCCCTAGCAAACTTGGAGGCACCCATGAGGCTAACTTGTGGGTACCTTAGAGGTGTGCCCACGATATTAAGTCATGGACACACTGGAGGGGTGCCCATGAGGCTAAGTCATGGAGCACCGGATGGCCACTAGGGGTGGTAGCTCCCTAGTGGATTGGAGGCGCCTATGAGGCTTACTCACGGGCACCTTGGAGGCATGATGAAGACATCCCTACGAAACATTCTTCTCAATTGGCTAATGATCCAGAAATACAGGTCGAATTGCCATCAGGACCAACTACACAAGCACATGCTAAGAAACTACAAGATCAGGTGAATTTGCTTCTTAATGAACATATTATTAATTTTAATGAGAATTTTATACTGCCTAAATCTTGTAATTTACTTGTGCTTAGGTATTTGGATCTCTACAACACACCATCGAACACCAACGAACACCAACACATCAATGAAAATCGATTTACGAGCGGAATTCACTTTGGGAATATTCTGGACCGTTCAATCAAGAGTGGAGCATCTGATCAGCATCGGGACATTCCTTTTATGAGAGTTTGAGTCTAAAACAACTTAGGAACTATGTTGAACCCGTGTAGGAAACCTTGCAGACTCCCAAGGGTTATATAAACTTTTATACGTCGCCTGTTGAGGGGGACCACAATTATTTTCAAGATAGCCAATATTACTTATTCTTGAGTTGATGCTACACACTGCCTTTGGGAATTGAGCGATTTTCTTGAGAATGCCTCTGTTGTTCTTGTGCTTACTTGTCATTCGTAGGAGCGGTGACACGTCTATTTGTGTGGTTGGGTGAATTGTTTTATCGCAGGTTAATGTTCTAACAGTGGTTGGCACTATCGGTTTGTTAGGTTGCACGGATCGAAAATTATCCTTGACCCTACGTCGTGAAGATCGAGCCCCCATATCATCTTGGTATCAGAGCCCGGTTGATATGGTAGAATCAATTTACCCGTAGTTAGAATTATTTTTCTATCCTATAAACAAAAAGCCAAAAAAAACGCAAACCTTAGTTTTTTTGCTTCTATTATTTTCATGAGTTTTGTTAAGTTTTTGTCTATTAGAATTTTTGTTTAAGTGCTGATCATCGTGTTTCTTTTGCGTAGCTTAATCGTTGTGTCTTTTTCTTTGTTTCATCCGAAAGCATTGATCCCAGTGAGCTTCACTTATATTTTCTTCTTTCATCTTGAGACTAGCTTTTGAAATTGCTTTAAGGGCTGCTCTTGGTAATAATTACACTGGCTGAAACTTTTGAACTTTGTGCAAAGAAAGGCTAAAACCCTTAGCATCGACCACTAGTTAAAGAAAGGGAGAAGAAGGCAGCCGACATAAAGAAAGAGTCTCGGCAGAAAAGAATAAAAAAAGTAAGAA
This sequence comes from Dendrocalamus sinicus, assembly GCA_036346575.1. Taxonomy (NCBI): domain Eukaryota; kingdom Viridiplantae; phylum Streptophyta; class Magnoliopsida; order Poales; family Poaceae; genus Dendrocalamus; species Dendrocalamus sinicus. Next base: position 25,610,534 of record CM070653.1, on the reverse strand, counting down.
AAGAAAAGTGAGCTTTGACTAAATTGAGGTTAGATAACTCTAGTTCATACTCTTCAGATTATGTATTTAATTTCTTTGAGTAATCTTGTGCCCTTGTATTCATAACCTTGCAATTGGCTAGCGTCTCTCTTAGTACTTGGTAGAAAATGAGTTATTTAATCCTCAATTTGAGATTGTATCTATTTAGCTCGTTTCTTTGTTTGTGTTAAATCACATTGATCTTTGCGTGTGTGTTCATACATTTCACTTAAACCTAATTGGATTAGCACTTACGTAAAATATTCTAGCTTGAATTATTACTTAACTTTACAATATCCAGAGTTTCAGATTGTATAAGTAAACATGTTTTCATCTGAGCTTTATAAGTAAACCATTGTTAACAGTGTTTGTGCAATTAAATTCGCTTAATAAAATCCACTCGATGAATCCGCCTCTACCGACTAGCCACTAGAGTATGCAACAGCGTCGAGCACCATCGACGTCGTGCTGCACCAGCTTTTGCCATCCTCTCTCTCTGTCTCTCTCTCTCTCAAAAGAAGAACAGGAAGATGTTGCTCTGCCCAAAGATAACGATGTACTTGTTAGCCAAGTAAACTCATGCACGGCACGTGCATGTGTTGCCGCCGGAGTTCACGGATATCTCAGGAGATAGCTTCCATGTTTAGGGGTTTAAACTTATCTTGGCATAGAATCCTATCCGGACTCTATCTGCATGTATCTCATTGTACTCCATATAAGCCAAGGGCTCCTAATCAAATCGCTATGTGCGTTATTCCTAAACGCCTTCATGGTATCAGATTACATACGATCCTGATCTTCTTCCCAGCTTCCTCTTCATGTTCCGCCATGACTGGTTCCACCGACAAAGCCGCCGAGGCATCAGCGGAGGTCGCCGCAGCTCTTGCCAAAGCCGACTCGACGCCAAGATTGCGCTCGTCTCGTGCCGTCGGCGTCTCGGCGTTAAACTTCGCCCCCATCACGCCGATCTACAAGCCGATAACTACGCCGCAGCGGCGCGGCTGCTCGAGGTCGCTCGAGAAATTCTCCTCGACGATCACATTCGCGAGCCTTCGCCCTCCTCTCCGATGCGCAGCGGCTTCGTCTCGACGCCCTCGTCCATTCGTGGCTGTACGCTGCTGTCCTCTCCCGATGAGCCATGGTGATGGATGCTTCGGCCACGGCTTACACCATCTGGACGCGCATCGAGGGCCTCTACCGCGACAACGCCGACACGCGCGCCATCTACCTCGAGCAGGAGTTCCACAGCCTCATGCAGGGGTCCATGTCGGTGGCGGACTACTGCCGCAAGCAGAAGTCGCTTGCTGATGAGTTGACTGCCGTGGGCACGCCGATCTTGGATGGAAGTCTCGTCCTGAACACTCTGCGCGGACTGAGCCCTCGTTTCGCGCACATGCGGACGTTGATCTCCATGCAGCGCCCTTTGCCGACGTTCTTGGAGACACGTTCTGCTCTTCTTCTTGAGGAACTCACCTCCGGCTCAGATGCTTCAATCGGTTCTTCAAACCCTTCGGCTCTCGTCGTTAATTCAGCCGGCCAGTCCACCAAAAGCTCCACCGGCGGATCCTCCTCTAACTCCTCCAGTGGCCAACAGTCTCGCGGCAACAATCACCGACGTCGTAACAATGATCGCGGCAATGGTGGCGGTGGCTCCTCCAACGGCGGTGGCAGTTCCTCCAAAGGCGGCGGCGGAAGCTCCACCAGCGCCAACCAGGGCTCTTCCTTCTGGCCATCCTTCCAGAATCCATGGACGGGCTCCATACACATGTGGCCTGAACAAGGATCTAGATTTGGCCAAGGTCTGCTCGGTCCACGTCCCCCTGGCGCTTTCACTGCTTCCGTTCCCACCATGCAGAATTCAGGCGCGCAGTGGCCAGGCGTGCCGACTTTTGGATCTTCCCCAGGATCAGGCGCGCAGTGGACCGGTGCACCCACCACCCCATCCTACACGCCAACTTCTTCCTGGGATCAACATCAACTCATGCATGCGTTCAATACCATGCAGCTGGCTCCGCCATCTTCCGAATGGTATATGGACTCTGGGGCGTCCACTCATATGACTTCCGACCATGGTACCCTTTCCTCCACCACTCGCAATTCTTCTACTGCAGCTCAATTTGCTATTGTCGGTAATGGTTCACGTATTCCAATTACCCACACGGGCACTGCATCTATTTGCACTCCATCTCATAGTTTCCAGCTAAATAATGTTCTTGTTACACCTCACCTAATCAAGAACCTTATTTATGTTCGTCGATTCACTTTAGATAATCACGTCTCAGTTGAGTTTGACCCTTTTGGTCTTTCTGTGAAGGATCTTCAAACCAAGAACGTGGTCGTCAGGTGCAATAGCTGTGGTGACCTCTATCCTCTCCATTGGCCACCGCCCACATCGCATGCTCTCGCCGTCACCACACCGTCCTCCACTTTGTGGCATCGGCGACTCGGTCATCCTAGTCTTCAAGCTTTATCGCATCTAGCCAGTGCATCTCATATTTCATGTACCAAAGATTCCACAAATTCGTTATGTCATGCATGTCAATTAGGTCGTCATGTTCGTCTTCCGTTTCATGCTTCTACTACTAGAACTAATAAAGCTTTTGCTTTGATTCACTGTGATCTTTGGACATCGCCCGTTCCTAGTATTTCTGGCTATAAATACTATCTTGTCATCATCAATGATTTTACTCATTATCTGTGGACATTCCCACTCCGCCTAAAGTCTGCTGTGTATGACACACTTCGCAATTTCTTTGCTTATGTTGGCACTCAATTTTCCGCCACTGTCCGTAGCATCCAATGTGACAATGGTGGCGAATTCAATAATCAAACCATGCGGCTGCATCTTCTCTCCCATGGCATCGCACTCCGCATGTCATGCCCACACACATCTCAACAAAACGGTAAGGCGGAACGCATCATTCGCACTACCAACGACATTATACGCTCCTTCTATTTCAAGCCGCATGCCACCTTCCCACTGGGTCGAGGCTCTTCACACCGCCACCTACCTCCTTAACCTCCACCCCACCAAATCCCTCAATTTCGGCATCCCACACCAGGCTTTGTTTGGGTCTCCTCCTGATTACTCACATCTCCGAGTCTTCGGTTGTAGGTGTTATCCAAACCTCTCCGCCATCGCCGCCATAAGCTCGCCCCACGATCCGCGGCTTGCGTTTTTTTGGGATATCCGGCTCATCACAAGGGGTATCGCTGCCTTGATCTCACTACAAACCGCATTATAATTTCTCGCCACGTTACCTTTGATGAACACTCTTTTCCTTTCTCTGAAAAATCCACCTTACCGGCTCCTACGGATTTTGATTTTCTGGCTCACGCTGCACACACACAAGCTGCTGCATTACCACCCATTGCTCGTTCCAGAGCGTCTGCATCATCTCCCGTCGCTACGTCGCTTCCGCTTGCCTCGGCGTCCATGACAGCAGCTCACTTGCAGGCCGCGCAATCTACTGCATTGGCACCTGCAGCCCTCCAGCAGGCCGCGCAACTTCCTGCGCCGGTGCCTGCGATCCATCCGCATGCCACGCAGAACGTGCAGGCCGCGCAGCTCCATGCGCTGGCGCCTGCGCTTTCTCCGCGGTGTGCAAACTCTGCGCCCGCTTCTTGCCTCCAAAGTCGCGCATTCTCTGCGCGCGGCGCTGCGACCGGACGAACGCCGCACGTAACCTCTACCACCTGCGGCTGAGGCTGCCACTCCTGTGGTGAATGATCACTCAATGATCACCCGTGGTAAGCGAGGTTTTCGACTTCCAGTGGACCGGTTGAATCTTCATGTGGACGCCCCTTCACCAATTCCACGCACCTACCGTGCCGCGCTCAACGACGACAATTGGCGTCTCGCAATGCAGCGTGAGTTTGATGCGCTACAATCTAATAACACATGGGTTCTTGTTCCAAAACCTCCAGGCACTAATGTTGTTTCAGGGAAGTGGATTTTTCGACACAAGTTGAAGCCTGATGGCTCCTTGGATTGATACAAGGCACGATGGGTACTCTGGGGTTTCTCTCAACGCCCCGGCGTAGACTTCGGTGAGACGTTCAGCCCAGTTGTAAAACCAGCCACCGTTCGCACTGTCCTCACCATTGCGTTAGCTAACGGATGGCCGGTGCACCAACTCGACGTCAACAACGCCTTCCTCAATGGCACGCTCACAGAAGTCGTCTACTGTCAACAACCGTCTGGCTTCGTTGACCCAACACGAAGCACGTACGTTTGTCGCCTCAACCGGTCCCTCTACGGCCTCAAACAAGCTCCACGGGCTTGGTTCAGTCGTTTTGCCACCTACCTTGCCTCGCTGGGTTTCACGGCATCCAAGGCTGATCCTTCGTTGTTCATCTACCGGCACAACACCGACACCGTCTACCTTCTGTTGTACGTCGATGACATTGTGCTCACCGCATCGTCACCAAGTCTTCTCCGACAGATGATTAATTCGCTTCACCGCGAATTTTCACTCAAGGACCTCGGCGACTTACACTTCTTCCTCGGCGTCTCCGTCGAGCGTACCGCCTCCGGATTTTTCCTCTCACAGCGTCAGTACATCGAGGACATCCTCGCTCGGGCCAGCATGACCAACTGCCACCCGTGCAGTACGCCTGTCGACACCAACGCCAAACTCCCTGCGGCCGGCAACCCAGTGGCAAATCCTCACGACATACGGAGCATCGCTGGTGCTCTCCAGTACCTGACGTTCACTCGTCCAGACATCGCGTACGCAGTTCAGGAAGCATGTCTTCACATGCATGACCCACGCGAGCCTCATGCAAATCTTCTCAAACGCATTCTGCGCTACCTAAAAGGCACCATCGATCATGGTCTTCAGCTGCATCGGACTTCACCGACTTCACTCACCGCCTACACCGATGCTGACTGGGCTGGGTGTCCTGACACCCGCAAATCCACTTCAGGATATGGTGTTTTCCTCGGTGATAACCTTATTTCATGGTCGCCCAGCGACAACGAGCGGTCTCTCGCCCAAAGGCCGAGGCGAATATCGTCTTTGTTGCCAACGCCGCCGCCGAGTCCCGCCGCCGTCAATTACTCGCCGAGCTTCATCGCCCTCTCCAGCGTGCCACTGTGGTTTTCTGCGACAACATTAGTGCGGTTTATCTCTCGACTAACCCCGTCCAACATCAGCGGACGAAACATGTCGAGATCGATCTACACTTTGTGCGAGAGCGCGTGGCTCTCGGCGAGGTCCGTGTGCTTCATGTGCCCACAAGCTCACAGTACGCAGATATCTTCACCAAGGGTGTCTCTACGGCCATCTTTCGGGAATTTTGCTCCAGTTTGAATGTCCGCCCTGCTCCCGTTCCAACTGCGGGGGGTGTTAGCCAAGTAAACTCATGCACGGCACGTGCATGTGTTGCCGCCGGAGTTCACGGATATCTCAGGAGATAGCTTCCATGTTTAGGGGTTTAAACTTATCTTGGCATAGAATCCTATCCGGACTCTATCTGCATGTATCTCATTGTACTCCATATAAGCCAAGGGCTCCTAATCAAATCGCTATGTGCGTTATTCCTAAACGCCTTCAGTACTTACCCCTCTTCCCGTAAGGAAAACACAGGCCACCGGCTTTTGCTGCTGCTAGGTGGCAATTTCTCAGAGGAGGACCTGTTTGCTATTAGTTCTCAGGTTTCAAGGAGGTTGCTACAAAATCATGGGCTAAGTCTAAACAAAGCTTCGGCCTTTGCAAAAGTACTCGGGCCTTAATTGGGTCAGGTCACGACAACCCTTTCGTTAATCTAACATTGGGCTTAACTGCTACGTCCAAGGGTCTCACTCCTAATTTATATTCGTTGTATCACCAAATGCAATCTGCTCGAGATTAGATTCGTATAACCTGAATATATAGCACAGTCAAGGAAAATTTTTACGGAGGAACACACATGCAGTGCAATCTGAACAAAATCAATTCAGGTGCTACACAAAAAGGATCTCCCTACACAAAATCAAGGGGAAAAAAACTCTATTCGTTCTTTTTTTTACTTAACGTTTTTTATTTCTCACGGTATTCGAGATACGATTTTGATTGCTACTTTTTATAACTTTATACTAAGATATAATAATAAAATTACACTATTATGAAAATATTTTTAACAATAAATCTAATGATATAATTTTTCGTATAGTTAATTTAGATAGTTTTAAATCTATTGACTGTCAAACTTTAAAACGTTTGATGGCACGGATTCTAAGAAGTCAAGTAAAAAAACAGAAGCAGTAGAAAAAAACTATGGCTAGGTTCTTTTAGGTTTGCTGCTTGTGGCTTTTTGCTTTTGCTATAATAATTAGCTTTTAAATGGTGCATCTTTTTAATGTGGGGTCTACAAATTAATTGCAGTAGACAATTTATAGTCCCATATTTTGTAAACAACAACTCTTACCTGATCTCCGAACGTGTCTCGCTTCATTATCTTGTTGTAATCTGCCCACACATCCGACGTGCTGGGTCTGGACCTCTTTGCTCCAGTGCTTACTGACACAGAAGTACTGGTAGAGCCTAACGATGGTACAACCAGGTTCTGCTCTGCCATTTGAGGTCTATTTATTTTTTTTAAAATTTATTTATCCATGCCCCTCGAGGTCCGGGTGCAAAAATAATTGTTTTTGGATCTGAAGCTCGATATGTACATATGCATTATGTGTTTTTTGTTTTTATATATATATATATATATATATATACACACACACATACATAGATATATAGTTTAGGCTCGTAAACCTTTGGAGGGTTTTTTAATATACCATAGTTTAGAGTCATAAGGTTCTGGAGTCACCTTTTTTTCGTTTTAAACTCATGAAGCATTGGAGTATAACCCTTTATACCGTAGCGTATTAGGTACTTATCGCCAGTAGAGTATTAGTCGTTGGACAATTTCCTAGCCCATGTATATCGTGGTGATTTTCATTTAAACTTTAGTTGTTTAATATTGTAACAGATTTTAGCCACCAGCATAATTTATTAATTTAAAGATTATTATTTATTTATTTAAATTTATTTATCCATGTTTTAAGTTTAGGACAAAATCAGTGTCAACAAGGTGGAGGCGAAGATGTTTTCTTCCCAAAGGATGAAAGTTCTACTAGATAAATTCCATAGAGAAATGTGGAAAATTGCAAACTGCAAACAAAAATTATACCATTGCCTATTTTATATCTCAATAAAGAAAAATAAGATCAATATAAGTACATGAAAAATAGTACAGTTACATCTTTTCTTGACTATAGGCCAGAGTTCAAATTTTTGAATTTTTAGCAAAATTATTTTGAATTTTACCAAGTTATCATAAATTGTATTGAAATTTTCACAGGAGAATCAGAGAAGAGATTGCTGGTGAGGGTGTGGCTGAATGAGGGGATGCTGCCTATTTATAGAAAAAATTTGAGGGTTTTTTTTAATTTTTGAACTCATAAACGGCCACAAAACCATTGTAAATTGTAAAAATCAACCGTCACTAGTGATAAACGGGCCATGCCCACTGTGTTGTGCCTGGGCCAAACGTGCCTAACGGTCACTTTTTTGGGCCAAGCGTGCCGCACGGGTTATGCCCGGGCCACCTCTATGCATGTCGTGTTAGCACGCTAGGCAAGGCGTTAGCCCAAGCACAACTCGCCCCATCGTATCGTGCTGACCTGGCCCGACACTCCTCGTGGCATGCCGTGTCATGGGCCATGCCTACAGCAATGGGTTATGGGCCATCCCGGTAAGCATGGCCCATTCGGACACCACTTGCCCCCCCCCCCCCCACACACAGGTGTTAGATCGAGGAGGCCGATTAGAGGAGGGTGAATAGGCGGTCTAAAAATTTTTCTCTAATTAATTATCAATTTCTATTTGGCTAAACCAATTATATGATGCGAAATCTTAACTCAAATTAGTTTAGCACAAATATCGCCTAAATTAATTATGTTCACCTAAGTGCACCAACACTCTAAGACTTATGACAAGGTTTGTAATCCTAGGATAAAAAGTAATCAATTTAATTCTATGAATGTAAATTACTTGAATGTAAATTGAGTACAAGAAAACAAACCATAATTGACACGGCTGCTTTTTATCGTGGTGATCAGAGACTTGCTGATCTCCTCTAGTCCACGTTGAGGTTAGCCCAAACGAATTAGACTGGCTCCATGAATTAAGTCAAACACATCAATCCACTTGTGGTAGCTCTTTCCCGCTTCGGTTAGATGAGCTCCAACCTTCATAACTTTCCTGGGTCTTCTCACAACCTTCTTTGAGAATATCACCATGCACGACACTTCCAACGTTGTCTAGGAGTCGGCAAACTCCAAGAGAAATTAATTAAGCCCCTTGCTTGACTCTCATCATATGCAACGAATGCACAAGCTCGATTTAATTCACAATCCACCTCTAGATGCAACACATGCAATCTAGATCCTTCCTCCTTGCTCACAAGGTGCAACACATGCACAATTGAGAGGAGGACCTCATACTAGCTTAAGAGAGTGAAATAGAGTGAAGTGTTTTTATCTCCAACTAGCCACAAGGGGGTATATATACTCCACACCTCAAAACTAGCCATTAGGACAGAAAAACAGGATTTTTGAAAGTTTCACCGGCTTACAATCGGTACTTCTGTTCTCCTCTGTAAAGATCAGAAAACTAGTCATTGGAAGCAAATCAGGTAGTTCCAACGTGCAAAGTCTGGTACTACCGATCATCGGAAGTACCGTAGCACTCGTGCAGAACTACTGATTTCCTCGAGGACGAGAAGACTCCACACAGGTGTCTCTTTGGAAAATCATACCGCTACACAAGTTGGTTGTTCTGAAACTCAAAAGTACTGCTCACACAGAGCCGGTAGTACCGCTCGCTGATCAAACCGCTCACACAGAACTGATCAGACCTCTCACACAGAGCTGGTGGAAAGTCCCAATCGTCGACTACCCTGGTCCTCATTCACGTCGGATGGTTCGACCACTTAGGTCTCCGACCACGTTGATCTCCGACCACGTTGTCCGGTTCAACCACACAGGTCTCCGACTACGCTAGTCTCTGACCATGCTGGGCTTCGACCATGCCATCCGGATCGACCACACATGTCTTTGACTACGCTAGTCTCCGACCATATTGGTTTCAACCATTCAGGTCTCGACCATATCGACCATATCGATTTTCAACCACGTCAATTTTCGATCACATAGATATTCGACCACCACGTCGATCTTCAATCATATTGTATCAATCACATCAGTTCGACCACACAGGTCTTGACCACGTCGATTTCAACCACACAAGTCTCGACTACATCAGTTTTGATCACACTGGTTTTGATCACACGGATCTCGACTATGTCGGTTTTTGACCACGTTGGTTTCAACCACTTTGATCATCGACCACGTCGATCTTCGACCACACAGGTCATCGACCATGTCGATCTTTGACCTTATTGGTTCGACTACGTCGGCTCGACTATGCTGGTTGCCGACCACATTGATCTTCGATCACACAGGTCTTCGACAACATTGGTTCGACCACAATATTTCTCAACCACACAGGTCTTCCGATCATCAACAAACATGATAGTTCTGTAATTACAACACCGGTAGTTCAGACTAGCGATAGTACCACAGAATATACTGCAGAAGTTCTGATTTCCCTGAGAAGTACAAATACTTCAACAGATTTTGCAAAACAATTTGCAAACTATAGTATCATGTACACAAGGATTATTCATGATTCCCAATAAGTTGAAAAACACATTTGCACACTTTTAGAATAATGACACAAGGATTATATATGTGAGCTTCAACCATTTGCAAAACATATTTGCAAATATAAGCCTCATAGTACAAAGAACAAAAACATAGACTTCAAACACTTACAAAACACATTTGCAATGTATAGTCCCATGTTACAAGAATTCAACACATGACCACAACTATTTGTAAAACACATTCGCAAATATAAGCGGGAATATTAGGTAACTAAATGAAAAGATATTTGAAATATATTCAAATAATCTTACTCATGAGAGCACTTTGGAGGCTTTTGAAGTTTCCCTTTTTGACATTGGATACCACTTATATCATTTGAAGCACCCTCCAATTTGAAGTTTCAGATTTTTGAATTTTGACATTTCAATTTAGTTTCAAAAGCTAGCTGAAAAACCTGATCTATAGATGTCCAATAAATCTAAGAAACTTTGTCAGTATAGGCCAACAATAGGGGATCAAAAGTCATTATTATGTCTTTCTTAGATTATGAGCACACTGAAAGATACAAAAATCACAAAACTACTCAAAAATCATGCAAGTTCTAAAATTTCAGCATTTTGTTAAAATGAAAAAGTACACAACTTTCTCAAATTTGGTTGAAATGCTTTCAAATTTTGCAGAAATGAACATTAAACTCCTAAGAAACTTTTTATATAAGAATTTTTGAAAAAAGAGTCTCCATTCATAAATTATGTTAACATGCACTTTGAAAGCATAAGATATAATGATTTTTCAACTAGAGCTCAAAAACCAATTTTCACTTCATGAAAACCAAATGAAGTAAATGAGATAAGAATGCAATAAGATAAGAATGTGATATTGAATGCATACCTCTTATTTTTTTCACCTTTTAATGCAAATGAGACTAAGCAATATCATAATCAATAAACATATTAGTCTCACAATTGTATTTGTCATTATCTGCAAAACCTACTTAATGGAGCTTGTAATTACAAAAGGCCACGCACACCGATAGGATGGCACTCGGTCCGGACAGACATTGTGTGACACGGCAGGACGAAGTGGTAAAAGACTTAATGCTCATATTTGTGTCCTACTATTTGAGCATACACATCTAACATGTTTCGTCCATCGTTGCAGGTTGACCGGTTGCACCACATTGTGTCTGAGATTGGAGCCACACTGCGCCGTGTACGATCGAGCATGATCGAATGACTATTAGGGTCCATCCGCAATATGTACGAGAATGCCAAACACACACTAGGGTCCATCAGCTGCAGCCGTGCTAGCGATGTGTTTATCCTAGGGCGACGGGCCGCTGCATCACCCATTAGTAGCTTCATCCACACATCCTAGCTCATCGACACACCCCCCTAGCCTCGGCCATTCCCAGTCTGTGCAACGCATTATTCAGGTTTGACAGTTTCATATTGTGATGTAATCTGCAAGATACCTTTCTCCCACTGTTCTTCATACATGTCGTCTTCATGCAGGACGTTTGCGCCGATACTACTCTACTCCCATCTTTGTTGCGGAGGCAAGCTGACCCTAGACCACCCTCACCGGGGGAGGGGATGAGGGAGCACTCAACTTCCGTCTTCGTCACAGAGATAGCCTGACACACAGGACACCTCAAGCACTGACATCAACTCTCCTTTTCAAGACTACGAGGTGTAGTACAACACGTACGCACCCGCGGGCCACCCGTATCTCCGGTAGCATGATGAGTGGTACGATCAGACATATGATAGCTACATGGTCCACCGTATAGCGTGGACTACGTGGCATCGGGTTTCGCTGCAGCCAACTACCGTGAACCAGAGTACCTTGGAAGTTCATCGTCCGTGCAACATGTAATACCGGTGCTTGCAATTATTGGTTTCATTTCAGTTCTACCTTATGTTAGCCTAACAAAACGTATTTCTCTCCACATGACCCCAGCAGATTGGATGCAGCCGATGTTCAACGCGTAAGAGATTGGGCCCAGTCAATTGTACGGTACAATCGCTTCCACTCGGTCACCATCACATTAAGACTTGTGCGGCGTACAACACTCTCCCAACAGGCTGACCTTCCCTCAAGACTAGATTCGCCACCAGAGGAAACAGATAGCGGGCAACCCTTAACCTGCTACTGTGTTCGATGCCAACTCTTCAGACCTAATGGGTCAAACTTAATTAGGTACTTTTTTGTGAACACACGCACACCACCACACGCACGCACTCATACACACGACGCCTACGGAAGGTTGGACGAGTAGAGCTTGACAAAGAAATGACAAAGTCACTACCATCGCCTCGCTTATGACGAGCACGTCGCCTCTCACTGAAAGAAAATCCTCCTAAATGAGACATGCAAAACCAAACCTGGGGTTTAAACTTTGGTGGGCTAGGGGTACAACCTTCTCCAGTAGCCACCCAAACAAGGCTTCGTTCTCAAACTTAAGGTACTAGTTAATGCTTTGTACCCATTATAGCAGTCCTAAATGGAATTTATTAGTATAAAAAGCAAGTGGTTTTAGCAATCTTAAATCGAAGCACGTGTTTTTTACCGGTTTCTACGAGAATTCATCTAGTTATGAAACATGTGTTTTTTTGCTGGTCTCCTCGGCCCCTTGCCCGCACATCCCTACTCGCCCGCTGCCTGGCCTCTTGCCGAGCTGTTGGCGCTCGACAGCAACCTACCGAGCAGGGGCAACTCAGAGTGCTGCCTGGCCTCAGGGCCTACCTGCTGCCACTGCATGCCGTCGCGTCCTACGCGCGAGCGCCATGCCACGTATCACTTGGCCTGTCGAGCAAGGGGATGCGGTAGGTAATATGTGTTACCTGTCATACTTTTTAAGTTCGAAGATAAAGCTATTTTATAAAAAATAGTTGTTCAAAAGTTAAAATAGAAAAAATGTTAGGCCAAATCGATGTACAGTTCTTGTTTTCTCACTACCGCTGGCCCAGGACGCCTTTGTCTTGCGCAGAGAGGAGAGAGGGTTGGTATCGTTCATAATTCAGAGTGCATGCACACTGGCAGCGGCAGGCACACGTTTGGACTTCCTTGGATAGACGCTGCCGTGCAATCTTCTGATTCAATGCGTGGGGGCCCGAACAGTCAAAGACGACCAAGATGACACAGAGAGAGATCGGAGCAAAAGCGTCCGAGTTTCCCGTCGAGCCCGTGACACGACCTCCGAGGCAACCAGGACATGAGCTACTGCCGTGTTTGTGTGTGCGCATTGCTGGGCTACTGCTAGACAGGATCCCACACGTGCGAACTGTTCATACAAACGGGACGGCAGCAATTTTTTAATTTAGTTTCAAAACATCTGTTTTGCAAATCTGGCATCTTTATAGACCTATCGAGTTTATCAAATATCTACTGAGAGGAGTTTGGTAATAACTTTGTGTGCTACAGTAAACTTAATAAATATATCTGGTTTATAATTTTTGCCATTTGTATTGTACGAGTAGTAAGATAAACATATACACTTAACCAAATGCATTTACAAAGTAACAACTAACGGTGGAATTTTAAAATGTGCACCCTATAATTAACTAACAGGTGATCGAGCTTAGGCATCTCTCAAAACGTCCTACACCTACCTATCCATGGATGGCAATGTGAAGGATTGACCGATGCTAGCTGCCATTACAAGCCGATCAACAAGGACACTGGACACGGGTAGGTAGATCAGCTTGATCGATAATCCGTAGCTAGTCCACCAAACTGGTGATCTGTCACTCGAGAGAACATTGCAACTGGAGCCACCTACCAATCCGTGGTAGCTCAGCAGACCAGTGGGCCTGCCGGCTCCGCGCTCTCGCCTGCCGCGCTCACCTGGGTTGCCACGCTCGTGCCGTCGTGCTGAGCATATGTGTCGTCTGACTTTAGCTCGAAGACAAATCTAAAATTACAAAAACCATCGTAGACTAAATTTTTTAAAAAATTACGTTACAGTTCGAAGATACAAACAGTTCGCAGCTAATGATAACTGAAAACAGTGAAAGTAGCGAGGTATGAATATTAAAAACTATAATTCTGACACCTCTGATCCTCCGAGGCCCCTCTTTCTTTTGTAAGAAACTGCTGTATGTTTGTATCGCGGTGGCACAAGTATAGTAACAAGTCAATCAATGACTGACACGTGACCTTCATACACTGTAGCAACACTGTAGCAGAAACCGAGTCGGCTACAGCATCCATCTCCCAGGCACCAGTTGTAGATCGGTTCTTTTCTAGCTTTTAGTTTTTACTTTTAAGTTTTCTATAGTAACTAACTTTTAAATAGTATCTTTTCAAGATAGAGACTACTAGTTAATTATAGTATATACTATACTGACTTCATTTATATTGGTAAAAATCGCACGTGAGTTTCTATTACTCTGTAATCTCTCGTACGAACAGTCCAAAAGCTACAAGCTGCAGCCAAAAGCCATAAGACTCAGTCAAAAAGAACATGCCCTTATTTTCCTCGGCCCTTGCGAAATAAAAACAGCAGCAGTTTGCTTCTGGTCTAGCATACAGATGCTATCGACCCTAAAAATCGAAGAGAAGGTTCTGTAACAGAAACTTTACAAAAGATATTATTTCTAGCTAGCCTAAGGTCTTGATGTATGTTTAAGATCATCTCGTTTTCTGTGAGAAATAGTGTCATCGGTGATGAGGCAATATCAAGTGTGATAGCGAAGGAGAGTTCTGCCGTCTTACTGTATTATCTGATGCTCACAACGAGCAATTATGCAGCCTGGGCAATCAAGATAAATGTGTACATGACGGCTCAACGAGTGTGGATGCGGTCAAGAACGGTAATATCGATGAGCACAAAGACCAGATGTCATTGACGGCTATCTATCAAAGTATCTCAGAGGAGACACTCTTCTACTGGCCAAAAAGGAGACGACCAAAGATACGTAAGAGGCATTGAAGACGACCAAAGATGCATAAGAGGCATTGAAGACGATACATCTTGGCGTTGATCATGTGAAGGAAGCAAATGTGCAAACTCTTAAGACTAAGTTCAAGGTGCTGCATATGAAGGGGACGAAGTCGATCAACGACTTCACCATCTGGTTGACAACCAACTTGGTGAAAAAATTTCTTCATGTTGTTCCCTCAAACTCCCTTCCAATTGCCTCGATCATAGAACAATTTAGATACCTGAAGACAATGACCATAGAGTAGGTCAACGGTTGTCTTAAGGCGTATGAGGAACATTTGTGCGACAACAGTGACAATGGCAACGAACAGGTCCTACTGACCTATGCCAAGTTTGAGGTCTAATCATCGAAGCGCGAAGGTGAGAACACCTCCAATGATGATGGCTGAGGCCGTAGAAATCAATTTTTTTGATAAGGCAAAGTGAGATGCTATAATTATAACGATTATGGGTACTTCGCTTCAGAATACCATAAGCCAAAAAAGAAGGAGAAATCGCTTTTTGCTAAATCTCTCAGTGATGATGAATCGACACTGCTCTAATGCTAAATCGAGTCTGGGGCATTGAAAAGATGTGTTCATCATCCTGAGTAGAGTAAGTTGAGTTGAGTCCGGGGCACTGAGCAAATGTGTTATCCATCCTGTGTTGAGTATGAGTTGGGCAAGTCATAGTTAAGATCGACTACCTCAACGAGTTAGAGTATTTGCATATGGATAGACATGTACCAGTTGAGTTGAGTTCTTACATATAACCATGTGTTTAGTTCAAGTAGATCGTTTCATATGGAGGCTTAGCTGGTAGTTCAGATAATGCATCGAGACTAAATTAGGAGTATATCGAGTCAAGATTAGGGGGAGAATGTTAGAAATAATCATAATTTAGAGTTTGAATCGAGTTTGAGACGCAGTAGAGTTCATCTCTGTGTTACTCAAGTTGAAGTCATGACTAACTTGAAGTTTGAGTACGTATTTTAGTCGAAGAGTAATATCCTATATAATGAGGAGCCTTGTAACCAATTTTGTAAGAAGAAGAAAATAGAGAAATTCATAAAACTGGGCTTCACAGTTGCTACTGGGGCAATTTTCCTGTGTTCTCTCTATTTATTTGTGCAATGTGTGAGTTTTCACCTGGGATTGGGCCAACAACCATGATGTGGAGGAGAGATAGATGGAACCATAGCTTACATATCTTGATGTTGGTGTGATGGTGTCCAATCCAAGTGGTCACTAGAGATCTAGGCAGCGGTGGGTTCAGATCCAATTGGCGTCATCCTCATCTGGCTCCCAACGATGGCAAGTTAAGATCCCAGTTACATCATACTCTGGCTCCCAGTGGTGGCGGCTTCAGATCCTGACAACATCATCCTCCTCTAGCTCTTAGTGGTGGCCTCCTCTTCTACCTCCCCGCGATGAGAGGAGGGCAATGGAGGTTTCTGGCAACCCGCACACTGGTGAAGGAGGGAAGCGACCATGGGGGTTGGAGCCATGGAAAGGGAGAGGCAGGGGGAGCCACAATGTGGGAGGGGAGGGAGGGAGGTGGCAGAGCTAGATGGCGGAGAGTAGGGGTGGGACATGGATATGAATTATCCGCATTATTCAATTACCATATTTGATAGGATATGAATACGGTATACATTTTTTTCATCCGATTAACAATTTCTCTCTTATTCGTATCCGTCTTTGAATTCGCATAAAAATATGGATATGAATATGGTATGGACTTTTACCATCCGAAATATTATTTTATCCGGACTATTCATATTCAAGTGAAGCAATATATATATATATATATATATATATATATATATATATATATATATATATATATATATATATATATTATTGCAATACAACTAATTAGTTGGATAAGTTGTTTAATTCAATGTGAATCGTGTTTGTTTAGGTGAAGTAAATCAATCAAAATGATTAAGCGTGACTGTACAAGATAAAAAATCATTAATATCTTCATACTACATAAGTTATGAGGATATCCATATCCGATTGAATCGAGTAGATATTCGATTTGAATTGTATTCACCAATATTTGATTCGTATTCATATTCGTATTTGAGGATATTCATATTCATTTACAAAATATGAATACAAATGTGGTAAGGATACTATTCGATTCATATTTGATCCGTTTCCATCCCTAGCAGGAGAGAGTTGGATAGGGGTGCCAACAATGCAGGAGTGGAGAATGCGCGAGGATGCGGGAGAGATTGGGGTAGGGTGTTGGCTAGTCGAGTGGATTGAGATCTAAGGTGGATGGATAGGTTTTTTCACTCGTGGCCCATCTATCAGCAAAGTTGATTGGTAATTGGGCAGAGCTGGCATGGGTGGAGCTCTCCCTTGCATGCACTCCTTTGCTCGTTGGGCAGAGATTTGCCTCCATGAATATGCCCACGGACAGTAGAAGAAGAACATACCCACCTCTAGCAGGGGTTTTGCCCACAGGTACACGAGTTAATTAGACACAATTGCCATCCCTATTCACACCCCCATGTTCTTCTGTCTGCCCTAGAGCCATCTCCATGAGAATTTACAATTTAGGTCCTGTTTTTGGATTTAACAGAAAAAAGAAAAATTATAAGAAGCAGTATTTTTATTTTTTTTACAGAATTTCTGTATTACAAAGAAGCTTTAGCGTGTGTAGATTGATAGGTTCATTTCACAGTTCCATACCTAAGTATTCCGAAAGAAAATTTTCTAGCGTATGTATAATGAACGCGCATGCATGTGTGGCTTGAGTGAGCCGTGCGCGTGGTATGTTGTGTCGTGATCGTGCTCTCTCTTAGAAAATAGTTTTGTAGCTAAGGAATACAAAAGGTCAATTCTCAGATAATGGAGAAGGGAAACAAAGAGTCATAAACAGTGCAATAATTTTGCAGTCGATTAGATTATGATCAAAGTTCAGGAGATCCACGCAGTTTTACCATTGTCTGATTAGATTGGATGGTGGTGTCTCTGCGAACTAAAGAATGCATTGTTAATCTGGTGTGGAGCCCAATTTTTTTCAAATTTTCTAGCTACACATATATTATCAGATAGTCGCGAGAAAATTGTAGTTATATTGGCCGGGATATGTAGCAACAAAAGGCTACCTGCAATATTCGTCGATCAATTCGGTGAACTTGGCCACTGGGCATAGCTTTCGACCCATCAACGCGTTGCTTCCTCCGGGCAAGGCCGTGTCACGTCATTTGCCTGTGTTTTGCCGGTAACTACGAGGTGCATGGTGGCCCAGGCTCTTCGCGCGGCATGGGCAAACCGCGGCGCGCGAGCGCACACACAGCTCTCCGGAGATTAACCAAAAAAATCACGGCGAAATTAAGATATGCGGGTTGATTATGTGACGACCTAATCCCTGGTCTTGACAGGAACGGATGATTTGCTGATTTGATCGATATGGCGCCATCGGGCTAGCTCTTTTTAACTTTAGCTTATAATTTTTAGCTATAATTTATATCTTTTGAGCTATTCGTGAGAGAGCACAAAGTAACAGAGAAACTTATGTGCGATTTTGGCCAATATAAATGAAGTCGTTAAGTATATACTACAATCAACTTATATAGACATCTGACTTAAAAAAGACACTCTGTTTAAAAGCTAATTACAATAGAAAAACCGAAAAATAATTTTTAAAAGCTGAAAAAAAAAGACCCATCAACTTGCTCCATCTACATCCGAAACCACTGACTTAATAAGCTAACTGCACAGCTACGGTGCTACACAAGTACGACTACGTCGGGGAGAAGGAATAATGGCGCCCACGCTAGGCTAGAGCTCCAATCTGTAGGACAACTCAACTATCTATGCAGTACTACATTCGGTAGGTAAAATGTAGGATCGATGCCAATAATTAAGGGGGTGAATGATTTTTAAAACTTTTAGTCCAATTTATTTAGAATTTTCTCTTGAGTGACTACAGTAGCCACCAAGTTCAGATCACACGAATACTATGAAATAAAACCAAACTAGCAACAAAAGCCAACGAAATCAACAGCTTTCTACATAGATCCTATCAAATCATCATCGGGAGGCTGGTCTGACCACTGGCCAGTCTGACTATCAACCTGCAACCGGTCTGACCGATAAGCCGGTCTGACCGCAGATCTGGGGCCGATCTGACCAGTCCCTTGTTTCTAGACCTGAAAAATTTCT
Source organism: Dendrocalamus sinicus (assembly GCA_036346575.1). Classification (NCBI taxonomy): domain Eukaryota; kingdom Viridiplantae; phylum Streptophyta; class Magnoliopsida; order Poales; family Poaceae; genus Dendrocalamus; species Dendrocalamus sinicus. The sequence goes on along the minus strand of CM070653.1, from coordinate 25,591,699 downwards.
CAAGACAAAAGCCCAAATCTCAATAACTTGTTCAAATCTTATCCGAATACTTTCAGATTTTGTATGAGACATATTCAAAGTAATAGGAACATAAACCAATGAAGAATCACAATATTTTTGGGCTCGAGGTCACCAATTTGAACATAATCGAATTTAGGTTGTAAGAATACCAAAAACCATAATTCCCAAATTACTTATTGCACATAAGAATCTAAGACATAATGTCTTCAAGATCTATTCTCACATGTCATAGCAACATAATCAAAGCAAGAGATTGGACTATAACTCCCATGAACCCGAAATTACAAATTTAGTTTAAGACCAAAAGAAACAAAGTAACACATGCAAGAAAATGATTGATATCAAGTTTTGATCTATTTCAGAGGAAGATGTGTTAGCAACAAAAATGCGGAAGCTATAAGATCATTTAGCACAATTTGATTCAACCAGGAAGTAACCTTTATATGTGCTTTAACGCACAAACCCACCTTGCGATATGTTAACTCCTTACATGAGTTTTCTCACGTCTCTTCCTTCTACTAGAATAGTTCCCTTGATGGTTAAGGAATAGTGATTACTTTCAAGTGTGTACTATGTTCTCTATTTCTTACTCAAGCCGTACATGAGGCCTACATATATATAGCCAAGGACTTGAGGAGCAAGTGATTCATCTCCGCTTGACGCCTGTCCGTTTTGACAGCAAATGAAATTACTCATCAAATTTAAGTGTTGTTGAAATGGATGGCTATTACTAAGCATCTATTCTCTACTACATTGTGACGACCCGCATTATTACCATGGGGTAATAACGCTAGTCAACAGATTATTATTCGTTTTAGCAGATAAAACATCACTCTAACGAATAATAAGCCTATCAGAGTGTTGCCAACAGAACAATAATTAGAGATAACATGATATTACAAGAATATCGCCACGCAGGGCTAAATTTATTACAAAGCCTCAAGGGCTTAAATATTACAATCTTTAGGGACCAAAACTATTCTAACTACTTTCTATTCAGAAATAATTCCACACGGAGTGTCCGCCTTGTACCCATTGTATTCCGAGTCCACAGTATTCCATCCAGGTAGCTTCCTCCAGATCTTAGCCATCCTCTGATCTGACATGCTCCTAAGCAAGGGGGGAATTATAGCAAGGGTGAGTACAGAAGTACTCAGCAAGCGTTATTATACAAAATGTATAAAATGCCCATCATTTACACTTGTAGGAATCTCAATTCCTCTCTTCAGTCTCGTGTTCATTCTTAACACTCTTTTTCATCATCCATGTCATTTCCATGACTTATAGCAAATAAGGTTTGTTGGTTTTGAAAGAAGTCTGATTTATTAATTTAGAAAACTACTGAACATACGCATGAACAGCAAAAACCCCCATAAGTTTCCGTAATTCTCCTTTCCGGGAGACGGGCATGAATTCATGATTTGGATAGCATTGCGCAAGCTTGTATCACTTTACCCATCACCACTCTGACCCTGTTGGCTTCCCGGAACTCCGCAATTCCTTAGATGCGGCGCCCGGATCGAGTACGATGACGCTTGCATCTATCTCGCATTATATCTCCACCCAGTTACTCACAAGCGGCAGCCTGGAGCGGTGTACAACCCTCACGCAGACCCACCGAAAGCGACAATAACTGTTGGCTGGGGTGGTTTCTGACCCTCGCCCAACACCCATCTGCGTAATATATCGCCTTCGCGTACCCCGTTGCTGATCACGGACCAGTCTTGGGTTCTTGCGATCCGCCTCCCCCACCTCTGGCCTATGTACCAGTTCTGGGTTCCGCGCGGCTGTGGATCCCCCACTCCGGTGTTGTTCTGACTCTTGTGGGTTCCTCCCCTAATTAATACTTACCCATGTGGAGAATATAACACTTTGATAGAGCTACTAGTCTGTCCGTCAATACGGGATGTTGGTTGATACGGTGTGGTACGGTCTATTCACACGGATGAAGCTGGTGATTCCCTTATATTCTATTCTTATGCAGAGGTCCCACACCTGCCCACTTGTCGCCTACCCTGGCAACCTCTGCCCACCTTCTTACTTGCTTATATGGCCAACTGCTCCATCAGTTGCCTTCTATTTCATTTTCTCATGTCTCTTATCTCAAATGTTTGATTTAAATATCTTTTAATTCTTTCATGCAGGGTGATACTAGATTATTACCAAAATACTTGTTTTACAAAATATACTCAGAAGCTTTGATCAAAGGAATGCTTGCCTGGATTTCAACCATAGAATCGGGTTCACGTAGGATCAAGTGACATCATTCTCGTAGCTTGGATCGTCGTCTGCAATTAAAATATATTGGCTACAATTGAATTTGCGGAAGTATAATAAAATGCAATGTGTCAATGTGTTTTTGGTGCCCCTAAGGTCGAATCTCGCTCAATTTAACACAATTGCAGTAATTGAGGTTAATTTCGGTACACTACCCGTCGTTCGACATTATCACACTAGAGTCATGAGATATGGCTAATATAGTAGGTACGTCTAACATTTTATTATTTTCTAGCAATTTTCCGATTATACGGGATTAACTAGAGGCATGACCAATTAGAACAGCTCATATTAATCCTGTATGATAGTAACTGCTATTATTAATCCTAGTCAACCTTCGCGTATGCGATTATACCAATTTGATTCCTCATATGAGCACATGTATATATTCACCGCTCTAATTCATTTTAGGTTTTATGGTTATTTAAATAAATTCTTTTTTTCTTTGGTACCGGTCCTTCTCGTAACTAATATGCGTGTGACTACTTATCTACACCAATGAAATTACTCTTAAGTTAATATTAATTAAATTATACTAAAGCGTCTTCGCACTATCTCCAAGTTTTATTTTCATATTAAATTTGCTCCTGGATATTACCTAATTTATAGCCATAAATATTTACTAGAAAGGTTCTACAAATTTAATACGACTAACCATGATTGCAACAACAATATACTAATTTAATAAGTATGCCATATACTCTAGTCTATTGATGGCAATTCATGTATTCTAATCATTGTAAATACTGATTAGTGAGTTTCTATTGTTTAGACGAGTTTGACCAAGTTATCTGTGTATTCAAACCCGCAACGAAATGGTCTTGGACTAAAGTACCGTAATTTAATCCGTACACGTATAAGTTTAGTCGACTAGCATCTTTTAAATTATCGGACCATCGTTACGTTGTCCTCATATTCTAGAGTAATTAGAGGTGGATTTCTTATATTGATCAGAGGTGAATTTCTATAATTTAAATATTACTAACCAAGTTGCCTAAGTAATTAATTATATTGTTGGGTAGTCTAAATAACAATACACTGGTTCTAATATTTACGCGGACCTGTTTTAGTTCATTGGCATTTTTGGTTTATTTATAATGATCATGAAAATTTAATATTTATTATTAATGTCTCATGAGTTTATACTACCAACACGGTTAAGTAATTATTTGATTAGGATGTCAATTGATTTGAATGGCACTATACCATTTCACTCGATACGCTGCATATTGTTAACCTATTGACAGCCTTTTGCCAGAATATTATACTACGAACTAATCTAGGGCTTCGCAATATAGTATGGTTAAATTAATTAAGCGAATGTTACTGAATATGTGTACAGGTTCTTCTAAGTTTCTATTTAATTCTTAAAAGAAATTCTATTGCGATGTTACGGCAATAGTCCACTACTAAATTCTTAAAAACGTATGCATCTAATTTCCTTAATTTTAACAAATCTATTATATCAAGGTTATTACATTGTATGCTTATGAACATTCCCAATTTTAGTAAATTTACCCTTTCTACATTTCCTATTTTTCCTTATCTCTCTCTCTCTCTTCCTTCCTTCCTTCTTTCCCTCTTTCTTTTCTTTTCTTCATTTCTTCAGCCCGGTCCCCTTTTTCTTGCTCTCTGCCGACGCCTCAGCTTCCTCCTCCCCTTCCCCATTTCATTTGGCTGCCTCTCTCTCTCTCTCTCGGTCTCCCTCCACACCGCCCCCGCTCCGCCGCCCCCGCGTCTCGGCACCTCTCCCCGGTCTGGCTCCCCCAATGTGCTGCCATTCTCTCGCGCTGGCTCCCCGACGCTCGGTCCCAGCGCCTCCGCCCCGGCTCCCACGCCTCCTCCCCGGTGCTCGGCGCCTCCCTCACGCGCCGCCCCTTCGACGTCGTGTCTTCATGCGCCGCCGGCCCCAGGGACGCCGCGCCATGCGGCCGGCCGCCCCCGCCTTGTTACTCGGCGCCCCATGGTGAAACACAGTCAGATCCATGGCCCATGGCCCGGATCTGACGCCTTGCCCCCTAATCCTCTCTAATTTGCGATTGGTTTGGTATAGTTTAATGGCTATTTTGCTTTGATTCAATGGTATGTGCTGGTATGCTAGTAGGCATGGAAATGGGTTCTTCTATTACTCCCAGTGGACACTTTCTATATTGATCTTTACTGCCCTAGTGATGCTTGCTACCACTATTGGTATTTCTAGACTCTAGCTATGCAGGGCTTATTACTGAAAGACGGCTACTAGGGTTGAGGTATTTTGTGGCTTACCTCCCCTGGTTGCCGGTTGATTTGTGGAGGAAAAAGGATTAGGGTTGCTGGTGGCTGTCGCCTTCTTGGTGATGTGGATGTCGCCTGATGTGGCCTCCTAGGGTTGACGGTTCCAGGGCTTGCGGTCTGGCCTCCGGCCGTTGTGGTTGCCCTCGCCATGTGCTTGGTCGACTCGCCTAGCTTCTGGTCGCCTGGCTTCTCCTCGGGGGTTTCTCTGTTGGCTTGAGAAAGAAATGGGAAAGCACAAGTGAACACCAGTGAATGTGGTGCTCGAGTTTTCTCTTTGCTTTTACTCGGCTGACTGTGCTCTCTTTTCTCGGTTGGTTTGCTGATGTGCTGGCCGTGAGATATTTTGGGCTGGCTTGCTATCTCGGTATAACTTGTTTGGCCATGCGTTGCTTCGGTGAATATGATGGTATGCGGTCATGCTGGTTGCGGTTTGGCTTGACAAATAGGATTAGGGGATTTTTGCTTTGCATTGATTAATCCCTAAAATAAAACAGGTTTGTATACGCCGTGTGATGAGCCTACAGTTGTGAGAGGTGCCGGCTGGCCCCTCCCCGGGACGGTCAGGTATCTCCGTGAATGGATTACCCCGCCCGAAGTTAATCGCTAGGGCTCTGACGGCAATTCTTTCTTCTTTCTTTTGTTTATTTTATTCGTTGTTTTGTTCGGTCTTTTTCGGCATTATACTACTGGTTTGTTCATAATTAGAATAGTGGTGTGGTGGCAACTCGACGACATCTTCTAATGTATGAAATGATCTAAATTGTAATAGGGCTTTCTCTTAATATTGAGGTATACAATTTAATGTAATTTCTATTCTTCATTTCCCTATTGTAATAATTATGTATGAGATGGATCTCTAGTTGTAATTGACGCTCTCTATTGTAATTGCTTCATTTTTGAGATAGTTATTTCATTAAGACACAAAATTGGTTATCTGTTGTAATTCGTATTGTCGCTATTATGTAATGTAAATTGTAATATTTTTATTGGACTTGATATGAATTCTCATTATCGATCAATGTATGTTATTGATTTTACCCTACACAGATTGTAATTAACTATTGTTGTACTACGGACTGTTATATATATTTTAATTGACTTGAAAGTTTCTATTTGTCGTGCAATTGAATTTTTTTGTTTCTCATTTCAGTCCATACAGTTTGATATTCATCCTCGTTAATAAAATTATGAAAACAAGGTACTAGTTTATCATTCATTGATTTCAATTTATACGGCTACGTAGAAAAGTTTAAATTCCCTCGTATTTTTAGATTATCATTTGTGTAATTAATCCTACTTAACGTCCTAATTCGCTAATTAGGGTTAATTAACGACGTGGGTCGTTACATACATGCTCTGCTTTAATTCATGCACGTAACCGGCCAAGAAAATGCATGCAGATGTGGCTTGAAACCGATGGCCATTACTAAGCATCAATTCTCTACTACATGCTCTACTTTAATACTGCACGTAACCGACCAAGAAGTAATGTTTTGCTTAAATGCATATAGGTGTGGCCGAAAATATTATATTGATGCTTAGAAGTAATTCCTCTTGTACCATTATGCTTGGTAACCCCTCAGCTTCGCTAACGCGGGTTTTACAAATTCACGCAGGCTTCTCAAAGTGCTTATGAGGATCAATCAACTAACACACTAGTGTTTGATCTACTTCACACAACCGACTCTATTCTAACCCTAAACCACCTCCTTTACGTCTCCCGCATTGCAGTTTCGGTGTAGGCCTTAAGATCGGTTTTGGGCCCCTGACTAGCCATCATATCTTAATGCATCAATATAATATTTGACGCATCAATACATTACCTTGGCTTCATCTTCATGTTCATCTCAAAGCATCTCCATATACTTTGACACACAGTCATAGTGCTCATTGACTAGCCATCATATCTTAACGCATTCGGACTACTCCGAACCATCTCTACATGCATCAACCTCGTCACTTGACACACCACATGCACCAACTCATATCTCCATAATCATTGTTTTCTCTGTGCTCCTACTTGTGCCACGTAGCCTCATCCAGACTTACATGACTGCTCTAGGCCTCAGCTCCCCCACCTAGTCTTGGTCTATTGCTGCTGACCACCAAGTCCTCCAAGTTACTTGCACATCTAAAGACCAAGGAACAATATCGAACACAAATTTCATACACTTAGTTCACGTTAGTCAAACACATGCATTATTCAATGCAACATAGACCCTTCATGGCTCTCAAGCCATGAGCCCAACTCAAATCAACATAGCTCAACTCAGCCTGATCAAACCAAATATCCACAACTAGTTGACCGCCATTACCGGGCTGGTCGGACTGTGGGACCAGTCTGACCATCGACACCATGTCAGTTAGACTGCCCCGGCCAGATTGCCTAACTACACCAGAACGCCCTCTCTAGAATTTCGGTTAAACTCTATCTAGTTTCAAATCTAATTTCCAAATCCAGTGGTACCAAGTAGAAACTCACCTCCAAACAAATCCTACACAAATGTTTGGTGTTTATTTACCCAAATGGTCCTTGGCTGATCTGACCACTTGTCCCATTGTGATTAGATCATCGACCATCTGTCGTTCAGACCTCAAACCACATAGCGGTCTGACCGTCGGCCGGCCAGACCACTTTCTCATGGCAGTCAGACTGGTTGAGCCCAAATAACACAATTTGAAATTTGAATTGTGTAAAACTTTCACAAAATTCAAATTTAACTAAACCAAAATATCAATTATTTATCACAAATATATCTTAGGCCTAGCACATGGTCTCTCACAAAAACATTGGTTAAATAAAAGTAGTGGTAAATGTTCAATTGATGCATAATCTTCACAAAATCATGATTAATTTGCACTGTGCCCTAATATTCTTATTCTTATGTACATCATCGCTATATTAGAGATGGGGGAGTTCCCGGCCTCCCCTATGCCACATCAGTGTTTTCACAAAAAGGCCCCTAAGATTTTTTTGAAATAGCATAAGGGTCCTCGGTTTTTACAAAAAAAGCCCCTGCCACGTCATTTTTACCGAAAGCCCTCCTCCAATTCGCCAAAATTGCATATAGGTCCTCCGCATTTTCATAAAGGCCCTCCTTTTACTGGGTAACACCTCGCGGTTTTCGTGAAATTACACACAGGTCCTTGGTTTTATGCGGAAAAACACTTTACTTTCTCCGAAAATACGTACAGGTCCTCGCTTTTTTAGATAATCCCCTCTTACGAATTTTTCTCTTTTTTACTTCGATCCATATGATAGCTAGCGCTATCAACCACAAGTGGGAGGCTCCTGGAGTTACCCAGGAATTTTCATATCCTTCGGATGAAGAGATTATTCCCAACCCAAAGGCACATTTTCTTAAGGTGTCTCTACCTCGCTTCAGCCAAGTGAGCACATGGTTTAAAGGTACCGATGAGTTGGCAAAGGAAGATGAATCAATACCCTTAGAAGAAGAAAGATCAGCAGCTCCATGCCTCCCCATAACTTCTGAGAGAGGTTCATTATATGAAAATGACATGTATTCTCATTCCTATATCGACCTCACCACCCGGCTCCCTCAAGATCATCAAAAACTACAATAAGTCACAAACTGGCCTAGAGCAAATACTCGATTGCATTCCAATGCCCTCCAAAGCGCAAGAGGAGCTTTAGAAGAAATGAAGGCAAAACTCGATATGTAAAGTGATGATATTTCTAGTGCTAGTTCTTCTTCATTAAGTGCTAGTTCTTCCTCACTAAGGAATCATCCAAACTCGCCTCCTTACCAGGAGCTTGAGCCCTCCATTCCATCAGAAGGAGAGGATAATTTTGATGATATTAATACGGTAGCAGCACGCATGGCATTTGATAAGCAAAACAAAGGTATTCAAATTGATGAAAATCTTATGCCTCCGACGAACAGTGATGTTGCAACTGTTGCAGAAACATTGAGGTCGCAGGAAGTCGGCTTAGAAGAGCAAGTGCGTGAACAAAGGCAAATGGTGAAACAATTACTCGCCAAGTTTGATAGTCTCCTGGAATCCATGATGGGTTCTGATCAAAGAATTCCACCACAGGTAACATTTCAAGTAGGCAAAGACCCACAGATTGAAGAATTTGAGACAGCGGCTCGTAATGATGTTGCGGTTCACAAAGAGCAAGCACATGTGTTTTCCAGTACTCATCCTAGGCCACAAGCTATCCTGGTTGCTTCTACGAGTATGGCGCCATCCCCAAGCGCACTGAAGGGCTACCACAATATTTTAGAAGACTTGGCGCACAAGAGACTTAACCAAATCGCCATTGAGCAAGCACCTCCGTCATCAGAAAGTGAGCTAGAAAAACCTTATGAAGCATGGCATGACATGGGGGCTTTCCCAGCAGGTTGGCATCCCCAAAGTTTCGTCAGTTTGATGGAAATGGTGATGCTAGGGAACATTTAGCGTACTTTGATGTAGCTTGCGGTGATACTGCTAACAATTCATCACTTCTGCTACAACAATTCTCCAGATCTTTGACTAGCCCTGCCTTTCATTGGTATAGCTGCTTACCTACTAGGTCAATTAGTAGTTGGGCGGACATGAAAGAAGTCTTCAAAAATACTTCGTCGCTATGAAGAAAGACTTCTCTATTGTGGAGCTGGCTTAAGTTCACCAAAGGCGAGATGAGAACATTATAATTCGCTTCCATAATTGTTGTGTGCGCCTCGCCAGAGAAATGCATTTGGAAGATGCCATTGAAATGTGCGTCCATGGAATGCAGCAACATTGGTCACATTCAGTGCCCTAAGCTCTACGGTGGCAGCCACAAAATTAGAGTTCAAAAAATCTCCTTAAATTATGGAACTCTATAAGAATGCTAGCGTTATCGATCCCATTAAGTGTTTCAATTCAGCGATCAAAATGACCCACAATGGGGGCAAAACTAAGGCGTCAGAAGACGTCAACATGACAAGAATGTCTTTTACACCATAGGGCCATGTCTTTATTTTGAGGACAAATAATGAGCAATTTGGGGACAAGTAGCATATTTCCCTCCAAGAGTTGCTCAAGAAACAATATATCTTTCAGTGAGAATTAGTGAAAGACATGTTCAAGCAATTAATGGAACATCATGCCTTGAATTTGCCAGACCCACGGAGGCCTGAAAAAGTAAATATGACCAATAATCCTTTATATTGCCCATATCATCGATACATTGGTCATGTGATTGAAGATTGCTTTGCCTGTAAATAATGGCTCCAAAGAGCTGTCAATGAGAAGAGTTTTATGTTCCAAGAAATATTCGTGACTGTATTCGATTCGATTCGTATTCGCTCCACATTTGTATTCGACATTATTCATATCCAAAATATCAGTATTCATATCTGCATCCTAGAAAAGATATGAAAACAAATATAGCATAGCCATTATACATCCGTATTGACCTGTTTTCACCCCTACCTGCAAGTGCAGTGCGAGTGATCCTTTCCATCCCTCTCCCATCCACAATGACCACCAAACATGACCAATTTTTCGACGTGCAATCGATGACTTTTGGTAATAACACAAGTGTTTATACAAGTGAACAGAATGTCGATAAACTATTTTGAAAAGGCCATCTTGATAAACTGCTTTGAACGGCGATAAAAAAAGTCATCCTATTTTTTATTTAGAGTAAGTCATAAGCCATAAACTAAAAATAATTGGACCTTTGCTTATCCTTGGCCAGTGATACCAACACATGAGCACGCATCGGCTTATCTAGGGCTAGGAGTCTCTACTACCAACAACAACCGATTAGCTCAACCATGAGCCTCCACCTCTGGCACGTCGAACATATCTGGATAACACTGCAACACGTAAATAAACTAACTAATCTTGTAACACCGCCATTTCTGGGGTCATTACACTACCCTCGTAACTGCCCAGGATTCTTCAGCTGCGAGTACTGTAGATGAGTGTACACCATTGCCATCACAAGCTTAAGCATAAAAATTAAACTTTATTACAAAATTAAGGCTTAGCAGCCAAATTTTACACAGCGGGGCGTGCAACCCAAAGTTATATTAAAATACAAAAAGAAACTCCACAGGCATGCTTGATTGTTAGAATAAACCCTAACACCAGGCGTCATCTACATCGTAGTACTCCTCAGCGTCATCTTCGTAGATTTCTTTATTTTCTTGGCAAGCATCTTCTATTTATGATTTTAGCAAGCATGAGTATAATTAACCGTACTCAACAAGTCGCATGGAAAAATACTACAGAACTACTTGCCAGAATTTTCAAAAGATGGCGATATAGTGGTTTTATTAAAGTATTTTGATGCAATTTTATTTGTAAATATTTTTTAACACAGAAGAATAATTACTTCTTAAGGCATTGGGGTTTCAATAGCTTGCTTACCAACCTTCAACATTTCCAAATCATTTTCAAGTCTACATATGCTTTGCTGTTGGATTCATCCATTAAACACAACTTCGTTAACCAGAGGCACAGCATATTCGAATACCATTTATAAATGATTCTGCAGAGCTACCTAGCTTTACACACAAGATTTCTGAATTCTCACGTCCAGGTTCAAGAAAACAAGGCTTTTTACTGCTCATCTCTTTGTATAGCCTCTACCCAATAGGGACTAGGCAACACAGGCAGTCGGCATTCTACTGGCCAACGCAGAAACCGTGCAATCCAACTCCCGTGTAATCCTACCGTTGTTAAGTATTGTTTTACTGTTTCCATACCACCTTTTATACACACGGGCTATTTCCTTTTTAGAATCCCAATAATGTATAGATATTCAATCGATTTGAGCAGCTACTAAATCAAGTTTGATAAGTCAACACTTGTAGTTGAGCGATCACTATATTCTTTACTTAGCATAAGGTTTTAGTCCTTACTTTTCACTGAAACAACTTTCAACCATAAACCAATAATTTATCGGCAAACCCAAATATTTAGCAGCATGAAGTATTTGAATTCTTAATCTACCCTGAATTTTTAATAGTATATTTAGTATTACTAATGGTTTGTCAAGGTGAATATGGCCATCAAATTAACAAGGCTTTTCTGGTGGTAGGACATAACTAAACATCATGTCATTCTAAAAATTTATTTTTAAGCAAATAATAGGACGCAAATAACATAATGAAAATAAAAATAAATAAGTAACTAAAGGAATACAGATTCAATATGATAAAAAAAAACATGTGACTTGCCTTGCGGATCAACGTATTTCATAATTTCGTATTCTTCTAATTCTTGTGCTTGATCTTGAGCTTCTCCTTCTTGAACTGGCTGATCTTCGACGTTGTGTGCTAGTGTAAAGTAAAGAAAAATAATTCAATTCCATGCTCGAAGGGTTGAGCTAGGAATAAAAAAATAAAATCCAAGAGAAACCAAATAAATTAGGTTTTAGGCTTATAGGTGTCCGATGTGATAGAACGGGATTGAGAAATGGGTCGGCGGACTCGAAATGATTGAAATGGGTATATTTATGCTTTTTAGGGTTTGGTGACAGTAACAGGTTGGGTTCACTATTCAAACCGGGTTTTACTGTTCACACCGGGCCGAGTTTAAGTGCTATCAGGTCGGATGAACAGTAACGGGCGGTTACTGTTCATCTTCTTCAATCGTCCGTGCACGCGATAGAAAATAGAGCAAAAGAGCGGCAACGACCGGTGGCGCTTCAAGGGTTTGCAACGAAATCAGAGACCAGGGATGGCTTGCTAGCACTATGGGGTTTCCATTTTTGGGGTTGATGAGGGCAGTAAAGGCGGCATTTGCCGACGGTGAGGTCTCCTCTCCGTGAGACATTTGAATGGCACCAGAGCGATTGGTGGGCTAAATGGACAGTAGCGTTTGCATTTAGGCATCCTGGGGGTGAGAGCAAGCTAGGGGAGGCAGTAGATCAAGCAGGGGAGGCTGGAATTAAGCTGCCCATGGTGAGGTGCCATGGCCATGCGACGGACCTTGATGGTAGAGAAGAAAAGAGCTCGGGAAGCTACAACGTCAGTTCAAGGAGGTTTCTAGGGTCACAAAGAGGCTTCTGGCGAATGCAATTGAAAAGAGATGAATCAAATAACAAGAATTGAAGTGCCTACGAATGGAGGGGCTTTGGGGTTTAAATAGGGCGGCAAAGGCGGTTTGGCACAGGATTTGGGCAATGGCGGCAGCAGCACGTGGCATAGCCGAGAGGGCGCGGGAAGGTGCAACGCGGTGGCTAAGGGGGATGAACTTGCTGGCTAAAGTGTGATATTTTGGCGGCCAATGGGAGTTGAATCGGGGTTGTTGGCAGAAGGGGAGGAAGGGGCAAAGGCGGCATCAGGGGAGGCTGACGGCGCTGACGCGCGGTAGAGGGTGTCAAGGGAGTGTCCGGGGTGGGTGTACGAAGGAGTACGGCTCCTGACAGCGTGCAATGGTGAGGCAGCAGCGGGAAGGCACAAGAGTGAGCAAGAGAGATCCGGTAGCGCAAAACAGAGGCAGCGGTGATTTCATTTTCGGGTGATAAACAGTGCTGACGCAAAAATCCTCCGTTGAGGTGATGCAAGTGGGAAATTGTGGTTCGGACGGTTGAGATTTGAGCTAGATTTGCTCAAGGTTCAAAGAAAATCAAATCCAAACGAAATTTTAATTTTTTAAAAAAAATTTCAGTTTTGTTCCAAATCCCTAATAAGCCATATCGCCGTGGCTTTACCCAATGGGATCAGCTCTTGTGATACATATCGCAAACGACAAGTTCTTCGGAGATTTGACGGTGGGGTCGTGGATCGGAGGCTTTTCTTTCTCTGAACCGAAATCTGAAATCTCTCTCGTGTTCAGGAAACCTCCACGCAGCAGGAAGATAAGAGACGGCCCTTTGGACGGCAAATGGATAAAAAAGGGTTGGCTGCCCGTCCGCGCGCATCATCATCCGGTCGCCGTGGGCTCTACTCTGCTCGGCTGCTTGTTTAGGAAAATGGTGAGATAAGGATGAACTCGATCGACATGGCTAATTATTGGTGTGCGCATGCGTGATGCGTCTGCTCTCGGATGAGACATCTGCAACTGCAAGAAACTCCACTTGTGATAATATCTAGACTATGGGTTTAGAACCTTCTTTTTTTCCCCCGAATAGTTCGGTAAAATAGTTCGGTTTCCGTTGCGATCTTAGCAAACCTTTTAGACCGGAGCAAAGATGTCGGCATCGATGCCGATCGAGGCGTGCGATACGAATCATCATGGGAATCGCAAAGGGATTGAGACGAGGAAATTGAAGGAGAGATGATGTTGATGGTACATAGAGGCATCGACATGCTCAAAGCCGAACAAGACAACGGGGAGAGATAATTTGCGCCTCGGACCGAGCTCCTTGCTTATGAATAGTGAATAGGTAGGAGAAGCTTTTTTTTTTTGTATGGCTTGTTAATCTAATAAAGCCAAAGGTCCTGAAAAACAAAAAAGAATAAGGCTAAAAGCAACTGGCATCTTTGGGTGAGTTTGGTATAGCTTATGGCTTATTTGCTACCGTAAGTAGTTTTCAAACGAAATATCTTTTCAAAATAGAGCCTACAAGTTAATTATAGTAAACAATATCTCAACTTCATCTATATCGATCAAAATCGCACATGAGTATATCTCTTTCTATATTCTTTCTTATGAACAGCTAAAATTAAAAAATTTAAATTAAAAGCTAGCTGATATGCTCGCGGAATGAACCTCTCTTTTTTTTGTGCAGACGAATGTACAGGATACAGGGAGTTCGAAGCAAAGTGCAGCAGCCAATGTTCTTGATAAAACCGAGCAAGGAGTTTAATTTACAAACGAAGGTGAAAACCAATTTAAAATTTAGATTTCTTTTGGATCTAGAAATTTGGTAGGAAAAAGGATAACTTCACAAGAAATGTGGGAGATTCTAACATATCAAACGGGCCTCCTCACTTTCTACCTTTCAATTATGTGCGATGGATCTCTCTGTTTTCCTTTTATAGGAGCTGTGAGCTTTCAATCATCAATAGGGAGGAGAATACTTGTGAGCAGCCGCAACATGAAATTGAGGACACATGATTAACCACTCCGCTCTACATGTATGAGTACAAGCAAAGCGGGCACAAACATGTGCAGCATTATTTGACACCCTAGGGACAGAACAAAAGGCGAAACACCCCAAATGACAACAAAGCTCAGCATCTTGGATTTTCAGTTGAATTCTAATTCTTTCCCAATTCGGAAGTCTCCAGCCAAAATGTGCTTTTCTCTTTCAAATCTCTGCTTTCTTCGGTCACTGGCACCCCTCCGAAACGATGCCTTCTCCCCTGATACTGACACCACTCGACTCAATCCCATTCACCACCACCGCCACTCGTGCCGTCAAACGTCGTGCCATGCATCACCGAGCCCCTGTTGCCCCTCTGACAACCCGTAATTGCCCATCTTGTTGCCTGACTGCGTGCCACAGCCGCCGGGATCAAGTTCATCATCGTTGCCCTCTGCCCTCCCACGGCCGACCTGACCACGCCACACTTCTTTGACCGTCTCAACTCGCTGCTTGAAGAAGCACCAAAACCGATGTCCCATGCCACCACCAACCCTGCCACCGCAGCTGCTAATTGCCCCAAGACCTCTGTTGTCATCTTCCGCCCCGGCCATGCGTCATCACCAGAGCCTCCCTCGCACTGGTACCACCGCCTTCCAAATGACTATAAAACCGTGCCAACCCTCCATTAGCCTCTGCGTACACCCAATCACACCCCCGACTCCCTCTCCCCATCGTCGGCCAAGGAGTCACCGCTGTTGCCATAAAAGCCCAGTAAGCCCTACAACCCTAATCTATGAAATTCCACCACCAAACTTCAATTAATCTTGCCCCTACCGCCACTCAAATACCCTGAACTCAACCCAAGCCTCGCCGACACCTTCCATGGACCTCCGGCCACCGACGACATGCGATGCCACTGCCTAAACCATGTCACCATGGACAGCCCTCCATAGAGCGCCATAGCCCGAGCCAACCTCACCACAACCTTCCCCTTGCTTCAGACATGCTTAAAATGCCCATGCCTTCACCAATTAGGCCTTCGGTAACTCTGGTGCTATGGTCGACCTTCGTGAGCAACCACTCCCCGCTAATCGTCCACAATGATCCCCGAGCCTCCACAAGTCGTAAAATGGACACCTTAGCATCCCTAGAATCCATTTCTACCCTCAATTGCCATCGGAAACCAGTGAAGAGGCCGTAATTGCTCACTGTTGTTTTCTCTGCTTGTGCAACACTGTAGCACTGAAACAAAGATGAAGATGACATTTTTCACAGTGGGCCTGGGCCAAAATAGTAGCAACCCACAACCAAGAAACCTTACAGACCAAGCCCAACACTGTGAAGCATTGTTCATTAGCTAACCCGGCCCGATACTGTTTAAACCCAGTTCGTCACGAATAGTAAAACCCTGTTACTATTCAACCCAACCCGACACTGTTCCTAGCTGACCGATGTGAATAGTGCAGACCCGACACTGTTCATCCAAAACCCATTAGACACATTTATATCCGTTTTGACCCCGTGAAACCCATTCTCCACTCCGTTTAACCTAAATAGACTTCGATAAAACCCTAGCCAAGCCTAATACTGCTCAAACCTATTGCTATTCACAAAAATCCGTTTAACACAAATATAATCATTTCGACCATCTCAAGCCCCTTTAACCTATTTTCAACTCCATTCAGCCAAACCAAGTACCACTTAAACCCCAACCGCCTAGACTTATTTTCTTTATATATTTTTGGTTATTTTATTGTGTTTTGTTCTTATGTATTTTGCAAAATAGGAACTTATTTTAACTCGTTCTTCTATGTTAGCATCTAAATTCAACTAGTTAGTCAATGGAGGAGCTATAGGATCAAGTAAAGTTGTTGGTGTCCAACCCGAAGCTTACAATAAAATAATCAAAAACTATGGATAATGTGGTAAGTCGCATATTTGTATCATATTAAAGCTACATTCCTTAATTATTTAATTATCAGTATTTTCATTAAATAAATGTTTGGAATGACATGATAATTTAGCTATATCCTACCACTGAAAAATCTCTATTTTATTTTATGGCCATATTCACTTTGACAAACCTTAGTAATAATAAATTACTATAAGAAATACATGATAGAATAAATTTCAAATGTTTCATATTATTAAGAGATTCGACGTCTTATCGGTAGAATCACAAAATGATACTAAGGTGAAGGGTGAATCATGGAAAGCTATAAGATGATTGGAGTCCACGACCTTACCCTAGAAAGGAGGCTTAGATGAGAGTGATGGTAGTGCCGTAGTGTACTGAGATATTAGTTTGTGAATGGCTTCCTCATTGATAAAAACTAAGGACTAGAATTTTTGTTGAGTCTACAGAAAGAGGAGAGCAGTGAAAACCTTGTTTTTTCAACTCATTGGTACGCTAACTGTTACGTGTCTATTGCATGGCATTAAGAGATTAAGAAATCTTGTGTGTAAAGTTAGGCAACTCTGCAGAGTCAGAATTATAAATGGCATTCGAATACACTATGCTTTCGGTAAATAAAGTTGTGTTTCATGAGTAATTCCAATAACAAGGCATAAGTAGCTTTAATAATGTTTTAATATGGTAATTAACTTATTTCAACCATATTTCCCTTAAGAAGTTAAAGTTTGTTGTTTTATATTCAAAAATATTTACAAATAAAATTGCATCCACAAATACCTTAATAAAACTATTATATCCCCATTTTTTTGATAATCCTGGCAAGTACTTAAATAGCATTTTTCCATGTAACTTATTGAGTACGATTGGTTGTACTCAATCTTGCTTATTTCCAACAGAACAGATACCAAAAGAAGAATGGGTGTTTCAAGTTTTCGTGTTAGACTTACAACCGCACTCAAGTGTTCCGATGGGAATTTTCTTCGGTTCTTCTGAATGTAAGTTAAATTTTGGGCTTGGATACCCACTAAATTTCTAGTGTTGACCGTTATGTCATATTTTAATCAAGTTAATCATTTTTAAATGTTTGTGATCAGACATGATACTTTTTCTATCTGTAACTAAACTCCTGAGCTGTTGCAGGCAATGAGGCTGTTACAATTATACCAACGACCACGGACCAGTCATGCATTCGTCGCTCCTATGTACTAACGAATGCTTGCCAATCGATACGTATTTAGTACAGTGGCTTATATTCTAATCCTAATAGGATTTGAAGAGATGCGTTATAAGGATTACTGTACGAATCTTAATTGATTAGAATTTCTACTTTTTGAAGTAGGATTCCTATTTCATTTAGCTACTTTATTTTTGATACCGTATATATTTGTGTCATATATCACAAATTCTAATGTAATTTAAAAGCTACCATGAATAAGGAGGTATGAAAGTATAACTATTTCCAAGACGAGTTTTGATAAACCTTGCATCCTTGCCATCTTGGCATGCTAGGGCTTTGATTGCGAGAGGTTTCGTTATACCAGGTTAGCAAAAGCCCTTCAACCGCTTTAACCTCACCCCTCAACTCAACCCTCAAGCGACGACGCCATCAACATTTGACATCACTCCATCAACAAATTCAACATTGACCTTAATCTGTTGTTCAGGGGAGCTCTCCAGACCTACCTTGGCTTACTTCGAGGAACACTGCACCCTTGTTGATGCGGGGGATTGCCCGATCTTCACGGCGTAGGATCGATGGAGATAATTCGGATCCGTGTAACCTGACGAATCGATGGCGCCAACCACTGTTAGAACAGTAACCTGCGATAAAAGAATTCGCCCAACCACACGCTCGTGATCCCGTCTACCCGACCACCAAGTAGACGCGTCGTCGCTCCGGCAAATCACAAGGAATCACAAGAACGACGGGGAAGAACGCCCGATTCCCCTCTAGGTTGCAATCATATGTCAAACCCTAGGAGGAACAAGCGCCATGGCTCTCTCAAAATAATAGATCTGTTATCTAGTCGTCTCCAAAAACTCACGTACATCAGGTATATATATCCCCTGCAACCGACTAAACTAGGAATCGATCGACTCACGCGCACCCGCTCTGCTAATTAGTTCGGAAATAAAAGAGATACAAACCGACTATGCCACAGGTCGGCCCAAACAAACCGACGCATAGGCCTGGACCTATCCAAGTTCTCACGTTCCTTCAGGCCTTTAGCTTTTGTGGTGTCCTACTAAAACCCCTTTGGTTTTGTAGAGAAGAAAGAAGACAAATTGATTCTCCTTCCTAACCAGCTTAGGATCAACAATTAATGCAGATTCCTTTCTCCTTCCTTTTCTTGCGTGTGCAGCATGCATGTTGTTTCACGAGCCATGCACAAGGCTCCCTGCATCATTCCCTCATCGCCAACACTTGAATCCTTGCACATGTATGTATTTCCTTTTAGTGCTTGGTCTGCATGCTGTCCTTCCTCTACACCATTCTCTTTGTTAATTTCCTCCCGTACAAACCTAAGAATAATTAAAATACTAGTATTAGGTAGCAGTCAGTTCTCATGTAAATTAAAACCAAATTTAATTAGGAGCGAGTTCACCTGTTGATTAATCTTTTCAGCTCGTGCTCGCGTAATCGGTCCGATTGGAATGTCCTCATTATCTTGTACGCATCTTCACTTTAGACTTGTACAGATCAAGTATGGGCCTGTATATAATTAAATAAAATAGTAGTAGCTCCGTATCGCCAAGTATAATTATTAAAAACCCAATTAAATTAGAGTTCACCTGATAATATTTAATATGGCTCAATAATTCCTTCCAGTTAAATAATATATTTAACTGAGAAGTGCAAGACATGAACGTATCCGCGTCATCCTCCCCTTCTTCAAGAAAAGCCGTCCTCGGCTTTTGATAGCCTGAAATTGTACTAAACAAAGAATACAATGTATATGCATGGTATATGTATCTATCGTTCACACTTTTCCTGTTTAACATATCTTGAACATCTGAAGGTGTGGTCAACAAAAAGAATAACACATATGCATGGTATATGTATGAATCAATTATTATGTCATTCTTATTGTTTTGTATGAACCAATTAGTACAACAATAACTATAAGATGTATGCATTGCAATACTGTCATTCATATCATTCTCCCTCCCATGAGAAAAAGTCGTCCTCGACTTTGCTAAGTACATGGACAAGTCATTAATGGGCCAATCCAAATTAAGTTGTTCAAATATGGGGGAGAAAATTTTTGGTGCCTTCCATGCTTCAACTGCGCTACTCTGATTATTTGTATATGATTGTACATTAAAGGATGAACAAGTAGGCTTAAGAAATCTTTTAAAACATGAAGCATTATTGTTGAAACTCATCTCATTATGATCATGATATAGCACAAAAGATTGTTTATCCAAAATATGCAATTTCAATTCAGCAAGCTTATCACATGTAATGCATATTCGGTAAACATAAAACTTGTCATCTACACCATAATCTCCAATTAAATTGAACTTATATGTGTAGGTATATGTACTAACTAGTGATTTTAAACATGAAATTTCAGCAACATTCTGGATCACACTAGATAGCTCTTTAGGATCATCGAACATGATATAATACAAAGAATCATCAGGAGATATTCTACTAAGAACTTCTTTATGAGTAATCAATTCCACATTATGTAAATTAAGCATATTAAATTCAGAACGTGGTATTTCCAATTGAGCACAAAAATTCTCACAATTACTCACCTTTCCTTGATGAACTACCAATATATAACCCTTATTATTACCTTGAACGTCCTCCTCAGATGATGTAGGTGATGTAGGTATGGTAGCTTCAACTTCAAGTTGTGCGGTTTGTTTAGCATTTAGCTTCTCTTCTTCTTTAACCTGCACAATGGGAGAAATAACACTAGAAGTAGAGAGTAAGTCGTTAGTATAAAAAATAATCTCACTTGTACTATCATCTACTTCTCTCTTTTCTTTTTGTGTATTTATCTCATTCTCAATATGGATGCTCTCAACCTCACATATGGTGGAATCACATAACTCACTGTTTTTATCGCTCTCACTCAATTTGGCTATGTGGCTCTCATCCTCACATAGGTTTTGAAACTTCTCATCCTTTATGGATCGTGGACTAGCAATGGCGCAATTACTATCAACCACGATCTCCTCATGTAGCAACGGGGCAGCACTATATGACGCATTGACCGAAGGGAAAGTCCCATGCTCGATCATCTTCTCATGTGACGTATTGGAAAAGGCATGCAAACTGAAGTGGGGACTCAGGTTGAAACGTGGTGTACACCTCTCCTTAATTCTCTTCTCCTCCTCTATAGCATAATTCACAAGATCCTGCATACTACCATCATATTTCAAACGAACAGTAGCAGCGATCTCAGAATTCAAACCTCTTTTGAAGTAAGCTCTCTTTGCACATGCCTTTGTGATATTGGCACGATACATAGCATAATCTAGCTCATCATAATAAGATTGGACAGATCGACGTCCTTGGCGAATGCTCTTCATATGATGAAGTAACTCAAGCTCATACTCATATGGCACAAACTTCTTTCTCATGACTTCCTTTAATTCTTTCCAAATAGTGACATATTGCTTCTCAGGATATCGCTTCCACCAAGTACATGCATATTTTTCAAACTCCATGGTGGCTTGTGTCACTTTCTTGGCTTCGGACAGCTTCTGAAACTTAAGGTCACATTCAAGTTGTTCCACCCATTCGAGATACTCCTCCGGATTTGTACTTCCATAGAATGGAAAATACAAGTATCGAGAGTCGCACCATGAGGAACGAAATGTTGGGCATCCTGCCATTGTTAGCACTGCAAAAAAAATAGCAAAGAATATGTGGAATTTATGTGGAATCACTCATCCTCGCCTTCTCTTACCAACCGAAGTTCTTATGCGTCCTTGTTGGGATTGAAGAATTGCACGCATTTTGGTGTCGGTAGACAACACAAGGTGATAGATAAAGCGAATTCAATTGCACAAGCACTGTTATAACAATGGCTTATATGTGGAGCTTGGAGGGAAAATAATAACCTATGCAATCTGAAATTCTTGATGTTGTTAAGTTAAGTAATAGTCCAAACTAGAATACTTTGCTTAAGTGCTGATCCAAAAGGTTTAAGTGAAGTGTATGAACGCACACGCAAAGATCAATGTGACTTGATGCAACAAAGGAATGAGCTAAATAGAAGCGATCTGAAATTGAGAATTAAATAGCTCGTTTTGCACCAAGTACTAGGAGAGACGCTAGCCAATTGCAATGATATGAATGTAAGGGCACAAGATTGCTCAAGAAGATAAATTACACAATCTGAATTTATGGACTAAGAACTCACCCAAATTCGGCCAATACTCTTTTTTTCTTTTTTTTTTGAAATATACTCACGCCGTGGCTTTTTTTTAATGGCTGCCTTTTTTTGCTTTCTCTTTTTTTTTAACTCAAATGCCGAACTACAGTTTCGTTGTCCCTTGAATTTGCACAAGTCATAAATATTCAGCAGAGTGTAAAATATTCAAGAGCAGCCCTAAATGCAATATTCAACAGCTAGTCTCGAAGATGAAATAAAATATGGATATAAGTGACGCTCAAAGCACCGAAGTTTCAGTTGGGCAAAACACCAACAAACCGAAACCAGGAATCAGTATTTCGATTTAGTGGTTCTGGACAGACAGAGTGTTTGATTTGAGCTTGACTTCCTTCCCAAAAACTTAGCAATGCACTCGGATGACAAAAGTACTTGTGTTCTAATCCACATGAAGAGTTAGCAATGCATTCGGATGGCTAAAAGCTCTTGCACGTGAAAACCGAACATAATTCTCCCAATGGAATTCAGATTTAATCACAGCAGGGCACTCAGGCTAATCACGGCTCAATTCGGCCACCAACCCTTGCATGTACAAACCGAACAGCAATAGGACTTTCGGCCAGCTGATAGAAATTTAAATGCTGCGGTGCCGATTTCAATCTCCCAACAGAGCTGCTAGGAGATCAACTAGGAAGTCTACAGCACGCCGCGTTGGACTCTTGACTCCACCGTTTGGATTTTTGGCCGGAAAAAAGGGGATCCGTGCGGCTACTGCTTAACCACCTTGCAGAACGTGAACACAAAGACGTTTTTTTAATGCTAATTAAGAGATTTAACTAGCAAAATTTTCTAGGATTTATATGAACACAACGATTAAGCGACGCAAAGGAACACAATGATCAGCACATAAACAAAAATTCTAATGGACGAAAACTTAACAAAACTCACAAAAAATAATAGATGCAAAACTAGGGTTTAGATTTTTTTTCTGGCATTTTGTGTATAGGGAAAATATAAATCTAGCTACAGGTAAATTGATCCTACCGTGTCAACCGCGCTCTGATACCAAGCTGATGCGGGGGATTGCCCGATCTTCACGGCGTAGGATCGATGGAGATAATTCGGATCCGTGTAACCTGACGAATCGATGGCGCCAACCATCATTAGAACGGTAACTGCGATAAAAGAATTCGCCCAACCACACGCTCGTGATCCCGTCTACCCGACCACCAAGTAGACGCGTCGTCGCTCCGGCAAATCACAAGGAATCACAAGAACGACGGGGAAGAACGCCCGATTCCCCTCTAGGTTGCAATCATATGTCAAACCCTAGGAGGAACAAGCGCCATGGCTCTCTCAAAATAATAGATCTGTTATCTAGTCGTCTCCAAAAACTCACGTACATCAGGTATATATATCCCCTGCAACCGACTAAACTAGGAATCGATCGACTCACGCGCACCCGCTCTGCTAATTAGTTCGGAAATAAAAGAGATACAAACCGACTATGCCACAGGTCGGCCCAAACAAACCGACGCATAGGCCTGGACCTATCCGAAGTTCTCACGTTCCTTCAGGCCTTTAGCTTTTGTGGTGTCCTACTAAAACCCCTTTGGTTTTGTAGAGAAGAAAGAAGACAAATTGATTCTCCTTCCTAACCAGCTTAGGATCAACAATTAATGCAGATTCCTTTCTCCTTCCTTTTCTTGCGTGTGCAGCATGCATGTTGTTTCACGAGCCATGCACAAGGCTCCCTGCATCATTCCCTCATCGCCAACACTTGAATCCTTGCACATGTATGTATTTCCTTTTAGTGCTTGGTCTGCATGCTGTCCTTCCTCTACACCATTCTCTTTGTTAATTTCCTCCCGTACAAACCTAAGAATAATTAAAATACTAGTATTAGGTAGCAGCCAGTTCTCATGTAAATTAAAACCAAATTTAATTAGGAGCGAGTTCACCTGTTGATTAATCTTTTCAGCTCGTGCTCGCGTAATCGGTCCGATTGGAATGTCCTCATTATCTTGTACGCATCTTCACTTTAGACTTGTACAGATCAAGTATGGGCCTGTATATAATTAAATAAAATAGTAGTAGCTCCGTATCGCCAAGTATAATTATTAAAGACCCAATTAAATTAGAGTTCACCTGATAATATTTAATATGGCTCAATAATTCCTTCCAGTTAAATAATATATTTAACTGAGAAGTGCAAGACATGAACGTATCCGCGTCACTTGTTTCGGTAGCTCTAAAGAGCCTACGGTCTTCTTCTTTTTAGCTTTTTAGCTAGTTTTTAGCTTCAATTTCTTTAAATAATCTCTGTTTATTAGATTAATAAATCACAATTTAAAAAAAATAGACCTTTAAGCCTTCTTTTTATGCACTCCATGGATTTCATTGGCGCAACGCCCACCTTTCCATGCACGAGCAGACCAGCTTATTCGTCGACAACTAAATTCACCACGTAACTCAATCTCTCTAATTGAGTTATGCTAATCGAGAACACTTTTGGTAGTGATACCTAAATACTATGCGGATGGTGGCACAAATTTGGATATAGAATCTACGATGGAAACATGTATTTGTGTAGTTTGAACTTATACTATAAGAGCTTGGTTGGAATTTAAAAAAAATGATTTAAAGGGGCTCAACCGTCAAACATAGGCTTCCTTGCAAATAGTTTCTAGTTTTAGAAACTAAAAACCATTTAGAACACATTAATTTTTTAACATAGTTTTTCTTTCTTTTTTTGTTTGTATTATTCAGGGAGGTATAACGATATTTTTATTATTTATTTATTGTTATTTAATTAAATATTTCAAAAAAAAGATAGCACCGTGGGATAATGGAGAAAAAATCAAAAAGCCATATCACTTTGACGAGGGGATTATAAAAGTGTGAGTTGGTGGTTGGTCCATTCTCTCTCCTCTCTTCTTAGCCATTCGATTTAATCTGGACCATTCGTCTCTCTCCTCCTCTCTATCAGGATACAACTGCCCACCCCTTCACTTTTTCTATCTCCTCGCGCATTCTGACCACACTTCTCTCTGTTGATTGCTCTCTAATATTTGATGTGTGAAATTGGCTAGATGATAAATTTCGTCTCATTATTTTTATGATTTTGTTCTAACTAGACACTTTGACGAGGGGAAGCAAGCGAACTTTTCCAGTCCAGCTCCCGGAGATCTACGAAATAACGGAGCAGGGCCACTCCGTTGAGCCTGTACATGAAGGCACAGATGTAGGCCGGAGCAGGGCGCCACGAGGCGAGCCAAGAAGTGTTGCTTTCCCTCGAGCCGCGCCGCCGTATAACGAGTACTTCACGTGCCCTATCGTTCGTCCCTTTTGTTCACGAGTAGATATATCCCTAGAGTGTAGGTTCATCTCCCCTGAGGTCTGGACACCCAAACCACCACCATGGAGGCCAAGAAGAAGTCGCCACCCGCCCCCGCAGCCGCCGGAGCGGCGCCGCAGCCGGCGAACGGATTTTTCAACTCCGTCTTCTCCGCGTCGCCCGTGGTACCCTCTCTTCACGCCATCTTGACGATCTATTTGTTGTTAGGTTCTTGGGTTTTTAGGGATTGTTTCTACATTTGTGGCGCAAAGGTGCCTCCTTTGGTGGTGAACTAGTTATGTGATTCGGTAATTCTAGTGCTCTATTGTTTCTATAGTGAGAATTTGATGTTTTTCCTCTTGAGTTCATTCCGTGGATTCTTTTGTGGTAATTTTTGTGATAGAGGAGCTCTAGGTTTCTTTACAATCTTATTTGGGTGTCCCTGTGATATTGTTGCTTTTGTTTTACCTGATAGGCAAACGCAAAAGACACGAAGCAGACGGACTTGTACGCGATGCTGAACAAGCAGAACTCCAAAGGGCAGAATGGCGGTGGCATTGCATGTAGTAGTGGGATCTCCTCTCCTTTTGAAATTGCAATGTGAAAAGAATTGGAAAAAAGAATAATTCCAAAGCATTAGCTGGCCTGAAATTTGGATTTAGGTGAAGTGATTGTGAGAACGTTCATGCTTGCAGCTTTGTTGGCTATGGGCAAGTCAGCCAACGCCAAAGCTCGTTGATCTTTAAAGTATTATTGCTCGGTGGTTATAGGTTGTTCTACCATGTTGATGAAAACCTTAGTTTGGAGAGGAACTTTGTCATTGATATGTGATACACCAGTGAAGTAACCGCGTAAAATTTATTTTGTCCCCCAGATGGCAAATGCCAAGGCAGTCCCACTAAAGGTCGCGCTGCTTACAAGGATGGAAAACAATTTTATCCAAACGAGTCATCAGAGTCGCCTTATTTTGGCTCGTCAGTGCATTACGGTGGTCGGGAATTTTATGGCAGCTCTCCACACAAGGAAGCCAATGAATCAACAAGAAATGTACGTAGAAGTTGGTATTATTAATAACACAGCTCCTGGTTGATTATATCACATATGTTTCAATATTTACTTTGTATGTCCAATCCAGTATGAGGACAATCCAGATGGCTCCCTGGCTACCAGAGGTGATTGGTGGCAAGGTATGGCATTACTGAACGTTTGGATATTATTATCTAGAGAAGATGAAATACATATAATATGTACTGACTATAATCTACTGTCAGGTTCACTTTATTACTAAATAATATGCTGAGGACTCTCCTTTTGTGAACAAGGTATACTACAGTAGGCGTGTGCTTTGTATTTAATCGCTGGCTTAATTGTTTGATTTGTCTCAATTTTGTGCCCTTATGCTGTGTCTGCATCATTGGTGTCATACTGTCATTCAATGTATTTCATTTCCAGTTTGAGCAGTGGTATGCTGGCAGCAGTATCTGATAGTATAGTTAATTAATTATGCATGTTATGGCATATCTGCCCGAGGTAACTTAAAATTGTTTTTTCTCTGGTAGAACCAGCTCACAATAGATGATCCGCATTTGTTTCAAAATTGTTTTAACAGAGGACAGATTGCTTAAGTCTTTTATACAAGAAACATGAACAATGTATTATGTAACATGAGAGATGTGAACTTGTGAAGCAGCAATCAACTAAGGTTCATTCAGTTTTGCTGTCTCTGGGGCACTGCCCTTAGTCACAGGCTCACTGTTGATCAACTTTCCTTTTCTAATACACAAACATTAAGAACTTCACAAAATATCCTTGTTTATGTTTGTGTCGTTGTCGCAAATCTGGTGTCAATAGTTAAATCCTGCAATCTGCACAAGATTTACTGTCACATTTGTGCATAATGATTTCAGAGTAGTGGTAATTGACAATGATAGCTCCAAGACAAAATGGTTAACTGTCCTGAAGTGAAAGCTTAGTTAATCTGCAATATTATCTCAAGAGCTTGTAGTGAGTGACATCATCATCAGTGTAGCCGTCTGACCTAGCAATCCATCATCAGTGTTATCCAAGGATTCAAAAACCAGATACGGACAAAATATCTGAACCCTACCCAGTACCGGTTACCAGTTTTAAATCAACCAAATTTCGTCAAACGAACATTTGAATTCTCCACTTGTTACCAGCCAGTAACCGGCCGAAATTGACCGATTACCGGCTGCTTACCAGTGAACAAGGAAACAAGTCCATTTGAAACAATTTTTCTAGTTAGCAATCAATGCAATATATGCTTGATAGTACACTGGCCTCGGCACTAATACTGCATTATAACCATAACCATTATGTGCTGATACACTTCCTGTTGATGCAGACGACGAATCATCTTGATACCTATAGCACTGCATGGTGGTTGACAAGAAAGCTTTCATATTGTTGTTTCATTCAATACAATTAATTTCATTACCTTAGCTCAAATACTTTCATTAGCTTGCAAACAATCATATAGTAACACTTTTTGCTACAATTTTAAATTTAAAATTTTTCGGACTGGTATTTCTTTACCGGTACCGGTCTTGGCCGGTACGGCCGGTAATCGCTAGTCACCGGCCGGTTACCACCGATTATTTCGCCTGGTGTTACCGTATATTTAAGATGGGATGGGAAGTATCGTGTGTTAATCTTTCTAGAACCTTGTTATTAGCGTTGTTCCTAAGAACTCTATACATTTGACATTGTTTGATGTTTTGGCATTTTATCTCATGTTTATCATGATATGAACTTGTGACAATGGTTAATCCCCCGGTCCATTTCTTTAGATCTTATCATCCTGCATTGGACACCCAGTTGGCATTTTGTTATTTGGTTAATCCCCAAGGCATTCCTATGGCCTTAATGACTGACTTTAATACTCACAACCATGTATAGTTTGTCAGGTCCTCAATCGCGAGAAAATAGAAACTGAAAGTATAGTTGACCATCGTTAAATATCTAAGCAGTTTGTGCCTATTTATTGTTCTTTTTATGCTTGGTGTTGGGATTTTGAATATTCCAAATCATTAACAATGTTCAAGAAAGCGCTAGGCGCTAGATGGACGGCAAGGTGGGGCCTAGCGTCTAAGGGGGTCTAAGCGGGCGAATTGAAAATGCATATATATTTGATGTTTATGTGAAGAAAATTCTTACCTTGAGTAACAATGATAGCTCTCCATCCATTGATATAAATTTTTGATGTAAAGTGGTAAAACCTGCACATTATGTAATGTACTAATGTATGAGACTATGAGTCTTTTGGTAATTGGTATAGAATAAATGTTGTGCATTTCATATGTATAGTCCTTGCCTTCTTTTTGTTGAACTCCTAAGTCCTAACAATATACAAATTCCTCATACAACATCTGGTCTTCCTTCATCGAAATCTCCGGTGCCAACGCAACAAACGACATCCTACGTAGCATAAAGAAGCATGAGCATAGCACAATTATAGAGAGCATATCATTTAGCATTTAGCTATTACAAGACAACAAATCACCGCAACTGCAAGACAGCAAGAGTGGTCCAATACTAAGTTAGGGTAAATGAAAAATCATTTCAGAGTATCAGAATTCACTAATACAGACATGACATAATAATACATTTAAACATTTAACCTTCAACTGCACCATATCTTAATGCTCTGGCTGTTTAATGGTTTCATTGGACAAATCACAAATGGACAATATCTAATCATGAAATTAACACATGGAATAGACCATGCTTGTCCAAGTTGTGTTCTGGTTTCCAACAATGAACAATCTAATATTTTGCTTCCACCTCATATCATGAAGCTCCCTGCTCCCCATAGCCCACTTTCCACGATGCTGGACAAGAAGGTGGGCGGCCAACAAGGTAGCAAACCTGGACTGCAAGGGAAGGGATTGAAGATTTGAAGCCTTGAAGCAAGCATTAGAGAGGAGATTGAGGAGATAGGCGCAAAATCAGAAGAGAGACAGAGAGAGTGGAGAAGCAGAGAGGAAGGGACGAAGGGATGGCAAACCTGGAGAGGAGAAGAGGGGGGCAACGGAGGGGGGACGGTAGCGCAGCCGAAGAAGAGGGCTCATCGTCCTCATTGGTGGCGGCGGCGTGCAGGGAGTTGGCCGAGAAGTAGAGAGAGGAAGGAACAAAGGGAGATGGCAAACCCGGAGAGGTGAAGAGGGGGCGACAGAGGGGGACGGCGGTGCGGCTGAAGAAGAGGACACATCGTCCTCATTGGCGGCGGCGGCGCACACAGAGTCCGCCGGTCAAGTCCTCATCTCCACCTCTTCAGTCTCCACCAATGCAGACTAAGGAGAAGAGGGGCTAAGGGGGGCAACAAAGGAGGGACGGCGGCGCGACTGAAGAAGAGGACACGTCATCCTCGTTGACGGCGACGGTGGCGCACAAGGAGTCCGTCAGTCAAGTCCTCATCTCCGCCTCTTCGGTCTCCACCAATGCCGGCTAAGGAGAAGAGGGACTAGGGGCAACAGAAGGGGGACGACGGTTGGCGCCGCGGCCAAAACCAGCGAGACGAAGGGTGGACAGCGGTCGGTGGCGCGTGGGGAAGCTTCGTGGCGGAGGGTGGCGGCGCCAACTAAAAATATTCCCGTTCACTCACGGCTCGACCGCTTAGTACTCTTGTAAACCCTAGCTTGAAGCATTGTGCCTGAGCGTCCCTATTCCCTTCTTTATCTTCCCGCGTACACACGCTAGGCGACCAATACCATGCCGCCGCCTGGTGCGCCTACCCAACCGCCATGCTGCCGTCTGGTGTGCCTACCCGGCCGCCACACCTCACTCGCCTGGCTCTGTCTTGGACCGCTGTTGACCGCCCAGCCGCCCGTTCGGCCGTCGAGGACCCAAGGCGCAGCGGTTGACTGCCGTTGAGCCTGCCTTCTAGATCACAGATCATTTATAAGATATATAAGGTTGACAATGGTTGATAGGAGCTTAGGGCACTGTTTATATTGGCTTCTAAACTATTTTTCTATATTAAATGGTTTTTCTATAGTACCTTACTTTCCAACGAAGTGTCTTTTTAAGGTGAAGTCTACCAGTCTATTGTAATACACACTATATTGGTCAAAATCACACATACGTCTCTCTCTATAAGTTTTTTTACAAGTTGTTGCTGTTTATAAGATAAAGTCAAAGCCAAAGACCGATATAAACGGCCCTAAGCTATTCTGAGCAGCTAACCCGGCTCTATCTTGTAACCTACTATGATGTTCCACCTGCAACCTGTGTTACTTACGATGCCTTATCATTGGGTTCATCATTTATTCACATCTTATTCGGTTGTTTGTGCCAAAAATAAAAGGGGTGGGCCGAGCTGGTGTGCTGTAGAGTTGATCTGACCGTCAGGCATAAAAAATCATAGTGGACGTTCTGTCGGTGGAGGCTGTATTTAGATGCGCCGTCTTGTGTCTATTTTTTCTTCTTCCTCTTCTTTGCCCCTTGTTTTGGTGTTTACCTGATTTAGTGGTGAAATGTAATGAACTGGTAGGGCCGCAGGAAGTAGTTTCTATAAAAAGTGGCTACTCTTTCGCACCTGGTTTACCTGATCTTGCTGTGTGTGCCGCGTTCGTGGCGTGTTTCTCAAAGCTTTGGATTGTACCCATCTTTTCCAGTCCAACATTAAGAGTAAAACTCAGTCTCGTACTCCCATTTACATGGAGAATGTTCTGTAGTTTGAGCTCCAAAAAGATTATAGCAGCAGCCGAGCAGTTGAACCTGTAGACAGTGTGCTTATCTGGTTAGCCGACGCTCATGAGCGGGCGGCTGGCGGGAACCGTAAAAGTTCCCTGGGCGAGGACGGTGTAGCTGCTGTAAGGCGCACCTTATATTTGCGTTGGCCTGCCGTCTGCAATTTCCTGACCGGTCATCAGAAGCATCGCTCTCTTGTGAATTGTGATGCGTCGTCATTTGCACAGACGCGGTGCTGTGTTGATCATCCGATGAATATCGAAATAAAAATTCTCTCAACACTGGTAATTCTACACGGCACTGCCAAGCATTACAAACTGAGGGCGGCAAACGGCAAAAGAAATCGCCCTCCCATGCTAACACGCGACAAGAAATTAGGAACGCATACACGAGGTGAAAGTATGCACAGAGTGGCCTCCCCAGACCTGGATTCACAGCTCCGCGTCCATCGGGACGTCGAACACGGCGCTGTCGACCGCCATCCCCTTGACCTCCACGCTGCCGTGGTCCGTCAACGCTGAGACCTTCGTGCCGATCCCCCTGCCGTGGTGCGACCGCCGGTCGACCAGTAGCGCCCTCCCGATCTTGGACGGGCTCGACAGCTGTGCCGGCGAGAAGCTCGGCGTGACGTACGCTGTCGCGTACGGCGTGCCCGAGGCGGGCACCACTGTGAACGCCGACGACGGCACCGTGGCCTTGCTCTTGCAAACTATCTTGCCGTCTGCGCCACCGACGGGCAGCTGATCTGACTGCTTGCTCAGCTCATCCACGTAGAGCAGGTCGTCGATCCGCGCGATGATGTTGGAAGCCAGGCTCTCCATAACCCTTGAGTAGCTCTCAATGATCGATTTCCCCACATCCTGGAGCGTTCAGTGAAAACACTACATGAGTTCATCAAGCTTACCAACGCACACGACGCTTAACGAACGTAGACTGCAAAGGGATTCACAAACCATGTTGTACTGGATCTTGCTCATGTCCAAGCTCGTCTGCGTCAGCCCGGGGAACCTCTGTTTCAGGGATATCAAGAGGCCCTCGGCGCGCTCGGCGAAGAGATCTCTCTTCTCCGTGTCCACAATCATGTCCTTGACTATGGCCCAGGACGATTTGGTGCCCCCGCGGTTCGTGCCGCTCGCTGATTTCGCGGTGCCCCTCCGGCGCCACACGTAGACGGAGGCCTCGACGCGGTTGGCGATCTCCAGGGCCTGGTACTCGGACGACAGGTCGAGGCAGTCGAGGAGGCATTCGGGAGAGAACTGATCCGACGTGATGTAGCGGTATATGGTGTCGCCGAGTGCCGCACGTCCATTCTGACATCCAACGTTCATCAAAGCAGAGCATGTCAGGATCAAGAAATGCACATAGCACATTAGCACGTGTGAGAACGAGCAGGGAGTGTCCGTGCTGTGCTGCACCTTTGGTAACGAGTCGTGGTACGAGTCGGGGACGTCCATCTCAGCCAAGGCGTTGCTGTTGATGGCCATGGCGGCCTTCAGGATTTGGTTGGCGCAGTCGCGCTTGTGCTCCAGCTTCCTCGTTGTGGTCTCGTGGAGGCCGCCGTCGGGCACGCGGGGCACCGGCAGCCACCACTTCTCGTCGCGGCGGTGGAACGATCCCCTGATGGAGGCGGAGTCGTCGCAGTCTGGCGCGCATATCCCCTGGTCGACGTACCAAAATTCAGGGTCTCTGAAGCTGTTCAGTATTTCCTAGAAGCAGAGGTTCGTCAGGCAATGAAGTATTCCTCAGTTTTTTTCAGAAGGATCAACAAGTTTGTCAAACTCACAAGGAGCATGTGGTCTAGTTTTCGAAGTGCCGGCAGATTGATGTACAGATCGGACCGTGGCCTGCTTGTCATGATCTGAAATAGGCAGTCCATAAGCACCACTTAGTACTAATGTTCTGTTTTTACGTAAAACCACATACTGCAATGTAATGTTCAAGGCAATCTTTATTAATAACGAAATCAGATACACCCTACAATTAGTAAAACTCTGCACATAATTTTGATCTTTAGTGCATATGGTGGTAAGTAAACAGATGCAACAGGCAGATGCTTGTAAATTTTGAAATTTGATTAAACGCGCAAAAAGTGGAACACCAAACGAACAGCACATTGATGCGGTCTTCACTCTTTGGACCTCAAAAACACCACGCGCCCAACCGTTTTAGTAAACGGGATTAGGTACCAAGCGGGTAAGCACGTATTTAATGGCTATTTGCAATGGTCCATGTCCAAGCAAAATTCAAACTATGAGCGGTTTGCGCTCGATTTATGCTTCATCCGTAGAACGCCAAATTATCTCTGTATTTGCCCATGAAGACCAACACTGATACCACATTCTAGATCACCATTTTTATAACTGAACTTGTTTCATAATTTCTACGACTAGTCCATGTTATTAAGACCAGTCGATTTTACCGTGACGGTAACTGATCCACTCGTAAGAACTTTCGCTTAAATGTATCTACTGCATAATTTTGTTTAGAAACATTGCAAAATTTAGTTTGACAGGAGAATTATTACTGGTTGGTTAGTTCTCGGTTACCTCAAGCCTAGTCCCGTCAGGTAACGGCTGCCATGTCGGCACCAGCTCGACGATGTGGTCGCTCACGCACAGCAGCCAGTCCATCTCTCGCTTCCACATCGCCTTCTTCTCCGGCGGCAGCGGCTCCAGCCTCCACAGCTGCCCAAATACCGTTGCTGCAAGAACGGCATAATTAACCCCGAGAACTTGATTACCCCCATTGTTGTAGTTAATTCTCGTCCAGGAAATTAAGCAACTGCACAGCATTTAACCAACGAATCTCACGTACGTACCGCAGAGGTTGGTGATGGCGTTGGAGATGGCGAGCGCGGTGCAGACGCCCTTGCCGCTCCCGGACATGTCCTCGCCCAGAAGCAGCTTCGACAACCTCTCCTTCATCATCTCCATCTCTGCCAAATCAATTCAAACCACACGGTGAATGAGACCCCACTCACTCTGAGTACAAATTAATTGCACGTTCGAATAATTAAGGAACGATTTGCCGTGTACGTACGTACCTGACGTTTTGTTATTGTCGGCGCCCGCGTCGTCGACGCCTCCGCCGCGCGGGAGCAGCTTCTCCTTGCCGGCCGGCTCGGCCTTGACGACGTCTTCGGTCACGCAGGTCTTGATGGCGACCTGCTGCCACTCGTCGGGCGGGCAGTAGGACTCGCTGGAGGCGGCATCGGAGCTGCCGCTGGAGCTGCTCCCGCGACGGCACTCGTCGTCCGCCGAGTCCGACGCCGTCAGCGCCTCGCTCACCTCCCTCTCCTCCTCCTGCTCGGCCGCGCCGCCTCTCGCCATCCCGGGTCGCCAAGCGCTTCGGACCCTCCTCACACCCGTACCGGCAACGGCCCGGCTCGTCCGCTGTTTCTTGGTTGCTGCGGGCTTGACGAGGAGCGCGAGGGTGGCTACTACGCAACGACGGACGCGTCGCCGCTTGCAGCTGCTGCGGCTGCTACTTCTAGTGCGCGACGAGAGGGGCGTCTCGGACATGGCATGGCTGTGCTCTCGGCCTCTCGTGGTCTTTGCCTGTGGGGCGATGCATGAGACAGTGAAGGGAGTAAAGAGGCGAGGTGAAAGGCGGAGGAGTGACCGTTGGGTTTTGAGTTGTTTTGGTGGGTTCTTTTCTCAACCGGACAGTGCAGCAACGGTTAGTGGTCCGGTCCGTCTCGCTACGCATCACAGTCACAGCTTTCTCTCTGTCCTCAACGCCTTGCCGTTTGTGTGCTGTCGACCGCTGCGCATGTGGGGGAGGGGTCGATAGAAAATGCATGGGGTTGCAGGATCTGCACGTCAAGGGAGCACAAATCTCAAGGGCCGTTTGATTCGTCGTTGCATTTGGATTGGCTTAGTGGCGTTCAACATGATGATCAAACGGTCAATTCGAGGGCAATACTCGGCGTATAGTTTATTCGACTGCCACAATTTATTTGTTATATGGAAGATGCTTCTTTTCTTTTTCTTTTTTCAAGCAGTAATTTGTATAATTTTTAAAGTACGATAAATAATAGATAGATATTACTTACCTCTTAGTAATTTGCACAATTTTTAAAATATGATGAATGATGGATTGATATTACTTATTTTTTTCATATATTTTGATATTAATGTTACTCTTATTAGAGAAAAAAGTATAGAAGCATTTTTCTTGTCATATAACTTTATTGTGTGTTTGGAAATATAGTTGTATTTGCTATATGATTGTAACAATAGTATATATATACATAATTAATCCGTACCGTTATATTTGATCTACTAAAATAAGTGGTGTAGATCTTTTCGTTTTCTCTCAATTAATGAGAGATTTTTTTTAGGATTTTTTCAATTTAGGGGTTATTATTGTGGGATTCTTTTCTAGGCCTCCAAAACGAAGGTGTTACCTTAAACATCATCAGTTATTTTTGTGTGTATATGTATATATGTAAGCAAATTTCGTACTAAAAAGCAAAAAAATAATATAAAAGTTTAAGAAATTGACCCATTCAACATATACGTGTATCTCATCGTGAAGCACGAGCGAGCGTGGTCTCAAAAATCTGAGTTTGAAACGGATAGGAGGCATCTCTATCTACTTAGCGCAGTACAAAACGTTAGGGGGGAAAAGCGCCTGCGGTTTGACTCGGTGGTCGCGGCAACAACTCCTTTTGCAGCGCATGAAAAATCAAAGGGCCAGTTAGTATTAGATTTAGATTCTCAATTCTGTTCAGAAATTAAAAATCAACATAAACACCTTAATTTTTATAAGTTATTTTTATCGGTCACTAATATTTATGAATCACTACTTTTATGCTTTTGTATGTTATAATGTATTTTGTATTTTATTATATCATAATTTCATAAGTCATATGACAGTCCGAACGTTGTATTGTCTTTCGTTAAACTATCGTTTGCTCTCTTTCTTACATAATGCATTTAGCAAAAAAATCAAAAAATCATAAGCCAATACGAATATCTCAGTTTCTATAAATCATTCATATCCATCATTACTATTTATCAGTTAAAATTAAAAAATTATTAATAAAAATCAATATGGACGGACCGCCGGTTTCGCTGGCCGCTGCCACCACCTCACGGTGGCCCCACAAAAGCGACGCCGAGTACTCGCTCCTATATTAAAAGGAGGAGCAACTCATCAGCATCAAAGACACGCACCTACCAACTTAATAAACCATCGGATTACCGCTGCACTAATCGTGCATGACTCACTTCTAGTGGAAGCAAAGAGTTCTCAGGAAGTTCAGCAGAGCGTAACAGGCCGGAATGATGCCACGTAGGGCCCACTCGCAAGTGGCTTTGATACTGCAGGATCAGCTTTACCTGGCTAGCTAGCCTTGTAGTAGCTTTTAAGTGATGCGCTGGGTTCTCGTGTACAACTGTGCTTGTGCAAACGAGGGCTTGTGCAAAGAACCCACCCCAAGATCTGCATCGACCAATTGGCGTCGTCAGGGAAACAGCGTAGGAAGGAATTGAAGGGACGCAACCGTTCCTTGGTCCATGCGGCGTGACACCTTGGGTGTTCATTTAGTGGCTAATTAAAATTCGACTTTCACTAGTTACATACTCTCTTTTTTCATCACTAGTTGCATGCTCCGTATGGGTGATGTCTGAAAACACTCGGTCCTCGACATCAAACTCCGGTATGTATTAGCTGTGTCAAATGTGGATTTACTATGACTTGATTCTGTGACTTAAGTTGTTATGGTAGTAATACACTAACCAATTGGTTCAGGTCTGATCTAAATGGCGATGGTTTCTATTTTTTAAAAACCAAAAGTAGTTTGAAACACGTTGGTTTCTTAACACAGTTTTTTTTCATTTTTTTATCGTTTCCCACTTTTTCCTTTGTATTATTCATGAAGATATAATGGTGTGAATATAGAGACCTCTGATAAATTCTGGTATCAATAGACACCTTGTAACATGGTACGCACAAAGCAATTAGACCCAATAGCCATATAAAGGGTAAGTTAACGTGCATAAGTTCTCACAGCTTCCAGCTTGTTTTCCTCGAAACAAATTAGGGCCCGCTCATTTTAGCTTGAACTTCTGGCTTTTGGTTTATTTTCTACTATTCATAAATTTTGTCTTTTTCTAAACTTTTGGTTTTTTGAGCTTTTTTGCCGGTTCTTTTTTTCGTATTCGTTTGCGTTATCTATGATGAGCTAACATTTTTATTTTTATTTTTTTTAAATTTAATTATATCAAATAAATCACCTTTAGCTATAGTACGATTTTAGCCATAAATCATTATTTTTCAGTCCATCCTAGCAACACCTGCCTCTCATTAATTTGCTTCCCCCAGCACTCAGAATTGTAGTACCGGTCCAATGTGTATAGCCCGTACGCAGCAAATTAAGCACATCATAACCACGGACGAGACGACGGCTGCGGTGCCACTGTTTTTTAATTCCCTCTCGGACAGGGTGTTGCAGTGTTGCCAATGTCTCACTAATCAATCACATCAGGTACTCACCATAAGCCACATCTTGAATGGCTAACCACATATTGAATGGCTAACCTGTGCATGGACCAACAGGACAAACCATAAACTAACAGCTCGCAACCGTGGAAATGTCAGAGGGGAATCGCGCTTGCTCCATGCGAGAACTCCAAGCCGGGGACCCAAATGTCAAAAGAGAAAAGACAAGACGGCCTCTTCTTGTCCTCTCTAACGTGAAGAATGTTCATGAGATGGTAGTAGTAAGTAGTAGTAACTGCGTTCAGGCAGAGGCGTACCCTCCCTCTGCGTACGAGAAGCCAAGATTTGAGTCAGGGCGATCAGCCGGTCAGGGCAAGTCGCGATCTGCTACTACTTCTAGCTCGGAATCCGGCCTGTCGGTTTCTGTGGCGTCGGGTGCAGATTGGTCGTAACGACGTTCGGAAGAGCTGATGGAAACACGCGTGGGGGCGTTCTCTTTTTGCATACACGTGTCGGTTTAGAGCAAAGCTAATAATACAACCTTCAGCTGGCTGTATGAACACTTACAGCCCACTTATCAACTTATTTATATAGTAGTTTACAGCCAGCTGAAGGCTGTATGACCCACTCCTTTCTCTCACAAAGTTTCTTAGTTCTTGTCTTGGTGGTGGTACAAACTTACTGATCCACCTCTCTTCTCTCTCCTCCTCTCTCTCCTTCACCTCAGCATACAGCCTACTAACAGCCTCTTATTATACTTGCTCTTATGGCTTTACTCACAAACAAATGAGACGATTTGCTATCGTTATTTTGTAATAGTTTATCGAGACAATCTTTTTAAAGTGATTTATTAGCAATTGGTTTGTTCACAATAGCGTTTATGCTAGAGCTAAAAAACATAAGCTATAGCCATAAGCCACAGCCAAAAAAGATTGGCTCCTATTCTTTTAGGCTATGGCTGATAACTTTTAAGCTACAGTTCATGGTTTTTGTTTATTAGTTTCAAGACTACGGTAGACGACGAAAACGCCGATACGGACGGCGTATATGGTTTTAGGCTCAGGAAACCGTTTGGAGAAGTGGCTTCCAGAAGCCGCATGGAGAAGTCGTCCCATTTGTTTCAGCTTCTGGAGAAGTTGAAACCAAAAGCCACCAAAAAAAAGAACAGGGTCTTTGACTAATCAAAACAAATTGACTACTTTTTAAAGCGCATTTTCTAAATGGTTTCTCAAGACCAAAACCGTGGGCACTATCTGCGTTGATGTTTCCGTTGCCCACTACCGTCTCGAAAAATATAGGTAAAAACTATCAGCTATGGCTAAAAGCCA
This sequence comes from Dendrocalamus sinicus, assembly GCA_036346575.1. Classification (NCBI taxonomy): domain Eukaryota; kingdom Viridiplantae; phylum Streptophyta; class Magnoliopsida; order Poales; family Poaceae; genus Dendrocalamus; species Dendrocalamus sinicus. The sequence continues at coordinate 25,553,055 of CM070653.1, read as the reverse complement.
TTAGACGCAATCCAAAACAACAGTGACTAGTCCTTGCTAGCAAAACGAGGCTTTCAGCTGCAAAATCTTGAGGTTTAATGGAACGGGATTTTCTTGTCCGGAGTAATTTAGCCCGTCCTGTGGTTTTTATAGGCACTTGTTGCAACCTCTTGAATTGATAGTTGGGTAGTACATGAGATGGTTCAAGCAATAGCTCGGGTTGCAATATGGTTACGCTGAGCTCCAGAAGTTAGAGATGGTGATTAGCCGTTCCATGCAGCCAGGCTATCTATTTTTTCGAGCAAAATATTAGCAGATGGTCATGATTCATGAGAATGTGGACCTAATTAATAAGGGTAAGAGAAAAAGACATTCTTCACTTCGAAGGCTTAGATATAAGATTAGATGTATAGGTTTAGCACCTAGTCCTTGTCATTGTTTGGCTAGGTTTGCAGTTGTCCATGATTAGCATGTAACCATCATGCCATGTCTTTTGTGACCAACCTCCAATTTGTGTGCTGCAGGGGCAGCAGATGCATTAGTACCATGGCCTACCAGTTAGTTATACCAAAGAACAACACCTCCAAAAAAATATAGAGGGAAAGGATATGAAATAAAGTAGCTTGCTGCTCTGAATATATCTGAGGGTGTGTTTGGTTGAGCTGTGGCTTATGAAAAAGCTGTTGTGGTGTGAAATGTGGAAAAGCTCTTTGTAGGTTGTGGGTGTGGAAAAGTCATGTAAGCTATTTGGTTCAAACAAGTATAAAACTTACCTCCTATCTCTATTTTTCTTGAAACAAGCTGTGAAACACTCTTTATTTTCACCATTTCAAAAGCAGAAAGCCAAAAGTCAAAAGCGAGTCCAAGGTGCTTTCAAAGCAGACTACCAAAAGTAGTGCTTTTGAAAAGCGACTCAGTTTTCACCCATTTGATTGGCTTTTAGCTTTTTGGAAGTAAAAGCAGCTCTCAAAAGCTCAACCAAAGGCACCCTGCGATTTGAAGTTTGCTACTACTTGATAGGCCGATTTTAAGCTTTGAGTATACTCACAGTACTAGATTACATGGACCACAATTAAGCTTAGCTTCTCACAGTGCCAGCATAACACATTACAGGCACTCGACTTTGAAAGAGAATGTTACAGCAGCTATACTTAAGGGCTAAGGCTGCTCAGTTCGGCTGAAATAAGTTGATTTATGGCTTATTTTATATTGTACTTGGTTTATTTTACACTGTAGCTCATGGTAATTTATTTGGCGTAATCAAATTTAAAAAAAAATAAAAATAGATAAAACAGATTAACTCATCACGGACAATGTAAACAAATACGGAAAAAAGCAAAAAAAAGCCTAAAAACCAAAAAGTCAGAAAAGGATGAAATCGAGTAATAGTGAACTAGAAACCAGAATCTCAAACCAAAACGAGCCAGAAAAATAAGAACCAGAAATAGGAATTGTGGAGTATATAATAGCAAAAGTTTGTTCATTGCCACGATGCCATCTGCCAAAGTATTCACCAAAAGAAAAGCAGTTCCTTTGTGAAACGACAAATAGCTAGTATACGTACCGCAAAGCATCGTCCATACAAACATCAGATAATGAGGAAATAAGGAAACGAGTTCGAATCAAGGGTGGAAATGTCGGTGGTTAACCGTTCGGTAGAAAACCAGCCTGACTGATAACCGGTTTTGGCCAGGTTCCGATATTTTTTTCGTAACCGATTTTTGAATCTTTAGTTTGAATTGTTTTAAGAAGGGATAGTACTGTAGTAGATTTGGGAATGATTTATAGCCCTGTGAAGTAGGTTTAGGAGAGAAGAAAATTTTCTAGAAAAGAGCCTTAGGGTCTACCCTAGATTTCGTTACATGTTTCTCACTAATCTCAAAGAAAGACTAATTTCCCCAACCTCTCCCCACAATCGCTTTCCACCTCCCTACCTTTTTTGCCGCGCCCGGCGAGGCAAGGAGGTGGCGAGCACGCTGCGGCGGTGTGGGCTGACGAGCGCATGGCGACGTCCGGCAGCATGCGCAGTTCCCATGGCCGGCGAGCGCGTCACGGTGGTGGCCTCTGGTGAGCACGCGGCGGCGGCGGCCAGCGAGCACTCCCGGCAATGGCATGGATGGGCGAGCACACGGGGGCAACGGCCAGCAAACCGGCGTCTACAGTACCGCGCCATGCTTACCTCCCACGGCATTAGGTACGGCAATCCCTACGAGCGCCTCCTCGCCCCGGCCACCGCCGGCCTCCGCGAGGCGCGCGAGCGGGTGCTCGTCCCGTGGCTGCGCCCCACCGCTGGCTCCTTCCTCTCTCGCCTCGTCCAACAATGGGGTGGCGTCCGGCGAGCACATGCAGCATTGTCTTCCTCCAGATCTGGGGATGCGTCTGCCATGGAGTATGGAGAGAGAGGTGTTGGAGAAAAGGAGAACAGTTTTTTTCACATCCGTGACTATGAATCTATGACTACACATGGCAAAAATCAGAGAGGAGCCTTAAGAGGAGGGGTTCAGGGCCCTTCCCCCAGAGAATTTTCTTCCGGTTTGGAAGGTAGTAGCAGCTAGCATTCGAACCATGTCCTCATTAATACAAATTTTAAACACCTTACCGGGATCAGCAACCAGATGTGAAGTTCAGAAATGGTAAGTCATGAGTGTTAGAACAGACAACCTCATCTGTTCAGAGAAAAAAAATTCAGAAGACAAAGCAATACATTGGCATTGAACTAAGCGTGAACAGAATTGTTAAAAGTGGCTTGACTAAACATGGTAAAACCATTTCAATCTGATGCTTGTACTTTGTACTTGCAACTGTATCTGTTAAACTTCACCGCAGAGTTTTTCTAGCATATAAATCGCGTGCATACGTAAGCACAAATTATGGCATGAAGAACATTTCAGCTGACACAATAAACAGAAAGGTGTATAACCAGGAGTTCAAAGTCACGAACAACGAGATGACATTGCATACTTAAACAAGTGCACCGTTAATGTAAGTATCATGCAATCTGATGTGAAAATTTGTGGGCAGTGAAGGCAAGCGTATGTACATCACTAGTAATGCATGGTTTTATCGCAGGTAATTTATGCAACTGTTAAGATAGAACTTTTAAATTTCAGTAAGCGATAGCCAGGCCAGTGTCCAAGTTAAGTTTCCTATGAATAAAAGCATCTCAAGAAACTTGTGGTGACTAAAAGGCGATACCAATTGTGGTGACTAAAAGGCGATACCAATCTTAACTATGTGATGTTCAGTACACCTTTACATAAGTGCAGCAAGCAGGAACCTTCCTGCATGTACGGCACTAGTCTTGCTTCCTGGCAAAAGGGGGAAGTCATTTGTGACAGTAGTACAAAGGTGGAATGAGCCTGAGTTTTGGCTTCTAATTAAAAGTTAAAACAAGAAGGGTCCAAACTCTGAAAGAGCTGTTGTTGTAGCAAAAAGAGCACAGGAGTGAATCAAACTGAATTTATCAGAAAACATTAGGATCCTCCAGGCTGAGCATGTCAAACAGAACTTGTCATCTTCCTACTGCAGTGAATTTCAGGAAGATTACTTGTACAATTTTACAAAGTTTTAAATTCTATCATGGAATAATACAACATGCAAAGAATGGTCACAGCAACAAACTTGAATCATTCATCTAAAACTAGAAGTCATCACGAACAAGTTAGGAGCTCTCCAGTTCACAATCCCTCACGTACGCATCATGCCTTCAAATCTGAGACAACATATGTTGTTTCCTTTTCATGCAGAGTCTGTCAGAATTCCAAAGAGTCTTTATTCCATCAGACAGCGGCAACGAAGAAAATGTTGTGGGAGTTATATCCTCAATTATAATCTGCCGCTCACACATGTACAGTTTGAGAAATCAGATCCAAATACAAAACAAAAGATTCTAAGTTGGTAGCTATTAGTAGCCCTAAATTGAAAATATGTATAGCAGTAATAGCTTACAGTTTGAGAAATCAGATCCAAATACAAAACAAAAGATTCGAAGTTGGTAGCTATTAGTAGCCCTAAATTGAAAATATGTATAGCAGTAATAGCTGAACTAGTTGTACGTGTCAAATAAAAAACATTCAGCAACCACTAAGCCTTTTCTCATCAAGGCATACTATCTTTGGTCATTATGAAAATCGAAGCATTACAGCACTATTACACAATGGCTGAAAGTACAACGTAAGTAATAAGATCATCATGAGGAGTAATACCTATTGTACATCATATGTGATCCCTACTCCAGAAATTCTTCCATAAGACCCTATTGTAGGTTCAGTAGCATATTGTTAAACAGATAAAATCAAGACAGCAGGAAGATCATGAAGTAACAAATGACAAACCTGTGATATAAATTGATCGGTGTCTGTGCGTCTTAGGAAATGGAGTGAATTCTTGGTCAACGATATGGAATGGTCACCAAGAGATACTTCACCAATGTCCTCCAGCACCCGTACCTGGATGTAAGGATCCTTGGGAGGCACCATGTCCTGCAAAAATGTACAGATAGTCTGGTAAATGTATTTCATCCCTAAGAAAGTAAATGAAATGGAAAAATAGCATACCACTGTTAAATCTATATCCATCTCCGTAATGTATGACTTAATGGCTGCAGAGTGATTCTTGAAGTACTCTTTCTCTGAAAAATGGAGCTTTTCTTGTATTTCATGAGGAAGCACAGGGCCAACTTTCCATCTAAAACTCTGAATAACTTCTGCTCGGTTATACCTGGTTGGATACAATTCTTTCAGCTAGCGTACACTCAAAACCATGTTTAAACATGTGCAATCAACATAAAAGAGTGAAAAAGTAAAAGTTTGTCAAGCTGTGAAATTTCAATTTTGTACATGTAAGCCATCAGGCATCTTTTGTTACGGAGCAGCGAAAGATGGTGGGTAGCTGCTCCATAGTGGTCCTCGTTTCTTGTTGTTTCAATGTCTAAGTTTTGCTCCACAATTTTCCTGTCACAGGCACAAAGCTAATCAGGCATTTGAAAAGCTTGTAAACTGTGCTAGTGAGGAGGTTAACTAATGATGTTCTTGATTTGATGTAGTTCTGTTTTGTTTTGCTGATGAAAGACATTCTAAAAATTGGTCATGGCTCATAAGGCGAAGTTACACAAAGATGAGCAACATCCTGATATAGGATGCAGGTTACCTGATCAATGCCTGAAATTGTGCATTGTGCTCATTGCACTCTCTAATGACCTGATCAAACACATCGCTCTGCACATTCCATAAGACAGCAAGTTAAGGATGAACGCATTAAACAAAGTAAAAAGAACTATAGCTACCACAATCATATTGCCCAAACAGTAATTTCACTTTAAAAAGGAAAGGTATACTATTATACAGCCTTGCCGCTGCTCCATTATTTCCGTTCTAAAGATTTTTCACAACACTATAATTTATCTGAAGACCCGGTGCTCTTCGGAGTAAACACATGCTGGCTCACAAATTGCATGAACTTTGAAAGCCAGACCACAAAGCAAAATCGTTAACATTCCCACTGAGGCCCTATGCACTAGAGGTGCCGGCACATAACACTTTCCACGAAGTAGTAAAACACATAAATTTTAAACTCAATTGCTCCCATAGAGACACCTAAGAAACCAGATCGAACAAAATTGCGTGCTAATACACAAACATCAAGGAAACCGAAGCGCCGGCCACTCAGATTCCGAACGAGTAACTAACTGCGAGTGCGTATTTAGAAGAGAAGAAAATTACGTTGAAAGGCGCGAGCTGGCCGGCCTCGCAGGAGTCAAGCTCCCTCAGCAGCTGCGACGCGCGCCTCCCGTACATCCTCCTCCTCCTGCCCCTCCCCCACACCCTCCTGCCGCCGCCGCTGGCGACGTGCTCGACGGAATGGCGCTTCCAGAGAGGGCCGGATCTGCCACGGCAGGAGGCTGAGACCGGCAGGGAAACGGCCAAGTAGCGGACAAAGGAAGACAGCGCGCGGCGGTCGGGGCGCGGCCGCGGCGAGGGGCAGCGGTGGTACGCGGCGCGAGTGGTGGCGGAAGAAGGGGAATTTGGCGTGGCCGCGCGGGGAAAATTTTGGGGGCTCGGTTTGGGAGGCCGGAGGAGGGAGGGAGGGTTTCCGTTTGTGCGGGTCGTGTCACGTGTTTGCTGGTTGCGGCTTGCGAGATCCAACGGCCAACATCGCGCCTGCCTTGGAAGTGTGGTCGGCAGAGATGGGAGGCCTGGGTTCAACGTGCGTGTCGATCGGCGATCGAACGGACCGGACTGGACTGTCCCTGATCCTGTGATCCGCAGGTGGTTTTCTTACAGCCCAACCCACGGGCTCAGCCTGGCCGAATCACGGGCTCAGCTCAGCCGGCCTAGCACTGAACCATAAGTGAGCACCAAAATAAGCGGATAGAACGAATGCCCTTTAGGACCTGTCTAATATAGCTGCGGCTTATGCCTTTTGGCTGAAATTTTTAAATTTTAGTTGTGTGTAACAGAGATTACGGAGAGATAGATACTCACTTGTGATTTTAGTTGATACAGATGTTGGGCTTTTAACATGTACTACAATTAATTTGTAGATCCCGTCTTGAGAAAATACTCCGTTTGAAAGTTAAGTACTGTAGCAAAAGCTAAAAGCCGCTTTTAAAAGCCGTAAAGAACAGGCCAGAAGCACCTAATCATCTAGGCCAATCGAGACTTTACTGTAACAATATGCTTGTTCATCTAAATCCCCAAATTTGGTCTAAATATCACTGTTCACGTGATTGAGCACTGTCGATGTTTTAATATCGATCTTACGTATGATTGATTTGGATTCCAGAAAACTCTAGAAGCTCAGTGTATGAACTTGCGGAGTAGAGACACAGAAATTTTTATACAAGTTCGGATCTTCTCCTGAGAGTAACAATCCTACGTCCTGTGTAGTTATTGCTCAGAGAAATTGATTACAACTGAGAGTAATGCGAAATGCCTAACACTATCTTTTGATCCAATGTATTCTACACCCTTCTCTTCTCCAACGTCAACCTTCATATATTCGACGAAGCGATGGCCATTGTCCTGTGCCAAAAACGCCTCAATGCTTCAGGTGATAACCGTTCAACGGGAGTTAGTCGTAGGAAATCTTATGACCAAGTAGTCGTAGAAAGACTTACGACCAAGGAGTGGTCGTAGTAAAACTTACGACCATACAGTCGTAGGAAGACTTACGACTAAGAAGTAACTGTAATAAGACTTACGACTATATAGTCATAGAAAGACATATGACTACTGATCGTAGAAAGTTGTACGACTATTTTGTAAAATCTCTCTCCTAACGATAAAAGATATACTTGGAGATCATAACAACTTATAATTAGTGGATTTATATGCTTATAAAGCACGTCAGCATCGAATGTTCTTAAACAGTCAAACAGACTCGGCTAGAAGAATTGGTTACATTACAAACACAAGAAGGTCCATACTTTATTCAGATACAGTGACAACACAGAACACAGTGCTATTCCCACACAAGTCGCACCCTCAATCACATCACTGGTAGACTGGCGGCTGCCGGCAACTTTCCCTTGACGACTGTCACAGGGCATGATGCGTTTGGCAGCACGTAGTTTGTCACGCTTCCCAGCAGAATCCTGCCGTATATTGCCAGACATGAAAAGTTGTCAATAAAATGGGAATAAGCTAAACTGTTACGGGTCATATTGCGCATGCATCAAGTTCCGATTTCTGAATGTAACATTTGCTTGTTATAGGAATGTAATGGAGTTTACATTACTACTGGAAAATAACGACGTCGCATATTGTTAGTCCCGACTAACAGAAATCCAGCAAAGAGTTTAGTGGAATTTACGATCCAGTCGATCAAATTTAGAAGCTGGCATATCAACAGTCCCTCTTTTGTTGTACCAAATTCAGAATTATTCGTTGGTAACGTAAGCACTAAAACCTCCCAAATGTTTGTTGTCACCTCTAGATGGTCAATACTAGGCGTTCAAGCCATCAATGTATCACAGACACCAAAACTTTCATTGACTACTGCCCAAATAATGTTCTTTTTTGGAAATAAATAATGCCCTTGTACCAAACATTACAATTTACATGCAATCACCAACCAAGAGAGTTTACTATGACTTCTTATAAGAAGTTCTTTTTTTGTGAACAATTGGCAGGTGCAATGCCGTTTCATAATAAGCCGTCTAAATTGGACCCAAGCGAACTAGGTACACAGGATGTCACCCAGGGGCAGAGCCACCAGTGGGGGTTTCATCATGCTCTAGCCTACCCTCCGACGGCTCCCCACCTCCCAGTTGCGTCGCTGGATGGGCGCCATAGACAAAACCACGGAGGTGAAGGTGATGGCTCCATGGACGGAGGAAGGAACAGATGGGACTGCCAAGGTGGGGAGGAGAAAGGAAATAGGCCGGCCCACAACACAAGGCCCGATACCACTTACTCCTTACATCCAAATCCAACCTACCTTACCCTACGTACATCAATCTAAAAATCCAAATTGATAGGAGAGAGGAATGCGGGTGGCGTACCTGAGCGCAGTCCTACCTGAGTGGTTGAGCAAGCCGACGTGAGTCATTACCATGAGGTAGCGATGGATCTCTGGAGGGCCATGACCGTGACGCAACAGCGGATCTCAGGTGGCGTTGTGGCCTATGTCGCAGTGGGGCGACTAATGGCGAGCGATGAAGCCAAGGAGGGAGGACTCGAGGAGGGGAAGGGTTGGAACCAGAGGAGACGAGAAGTGGTGGTGCAGCAGTGGGGCAGGCAGCGACGAGCGGTGGAGCCAAGGAGCAACTAGCGAGGACTCGAGGTCAAGAAGGAGAAAAGCCAGAGCTGGAGAAGATGAGGAGGGGAAGGGCTGGAGCTAGAGCCTAGAGGGGACTCGAGGTCGAGAAGGGGAAGGCAGATTGGCTGAGCCAGCGAGCCGCAGAGGTAAAATACTAAAATCTAAAGTTATAATCCTGGTCTCCTAGACTATTTTTTATTTGTGTTAATGTTGTATAATTGTATTATATAATTGCATAGACAATTAGGAAGTAAAATGTAGACTATTTAGATGTATTTTGTATAATGATGGATTTTATAATTTGTTGATAGATTTGCAATGATGGAGAAATGATGAGAGTAGAACTCAACCAAAGATATTCTTGCATCCGATTGCCTGGTGTGGACCATACACGAGTATACCATATACTAGTATATATTCTTGAATCTTGATTTCTTATTTTTCTCCCTTTTACTATTTAGCATATAGCAGTCGTATACTCTGGTAATTTAGATATATACTTGATACTTCAATATTTGTATAAATATTTTTGTTCATAGATTTGTAACAATGAAAAAACAAATTTTGCGTAACTATTTCACAAAGAATTCAAGTAATACTCCTCTAACCGATAAAAGCACAACTCAACCAAAATTAAAAAAGAGCTATGTTCGTATCAATTTAACTTAGTTCTTTGAGCTCATCCTTTTTTTTTTTATTCTGGCTTCGCCAATGGTGTCATCGTCTATGAGTTTTAGCTTCTGTTAGGCTGTACATTATGGATAGCAATATAAACCACGGTTAGGCCCCTTTTCAGTTCAAGCCTACAATCTGTAGTAAAGGCAAAAAAAAAAATTTGTTCCTCTTGACGCTATAAAAATTGTCGAAGGACCACTTCAAATGGATTAACAAAATATTTTATTTAATCTGAAATACGATGACATTTGTTGTGTTTTAAAATTCATAGTTATAATCTTTGGATGTGGACACTCACCTTATCAAGATAACTGTAAAACAAGTTGTCAATGTATTCAACTGAAGTCGTAGTTCCAGAATTCTTTTTTTTTAAAAAAAATCACGTTCTAATAATACTTCTTTTTTCATAAACATTGTAGTTGTTGAGCCAACTACTACAACATTCTTATGATCAAACTGTTATAAGAGCATTTGAATACCGAAGGCAGTTTCACATGACAACATAAACGATTCGGCAATCACGATGGAGATGTCTTAATGACAGTGATTATGCTTCGTGCAAGTTAATAATTCGCAAGGCAACAACTTGACGGTCCCCTGAAATACAAGTACAGCTCAATATTCCAATCTCACTGGATGCAATAATGCGAGGTATAATCAGAAAAGCATCGACCCAGGTGTGCATTGTTGTAATGGCATTCCAGCGTAAGGTAATGAGGTGTTGTGATTTAAAAAACTGTACAACAGAAACTGACTTAGTATGCAGCTTATCGGTTTTCAAGCAATGTCTCATCGATTATAACCCTTTCCAACATTCCAATGACGCAAAGATTGCCTATCTAAACAAGAATACGAGCAACGAGCTGTTAGAGTTTGTAATCTTATTTTCAGTTTAGAAATTGAAGTCGTGTATAAATCCGAAGTCGAAGTCATATATAAGTCATCGTGGTCGTGTACGAGTACGAGTCAGTCTATCGAGTCCATGTCGGAGTCGTAGGAGTAGTAGTCGTAGTCGAGTCTGCCGTGAAGTTGTAGAGTAGGGTATAAAAGGCAAAGCTATATAACGAGAGAAGGGAAGCCAATGCGATCAGTGTGACCGAGAGAGGGAAAACAGAGTGAGCGATCAGTGTGATCGAGAAGAACAGTTTGACTCTGGGAAATCTATCAAGTTATCGAGTTCACAGACGTGGTCATAAACGGAGTTACGACCATGGCGATCAAGTGGAGGTGTCCGCAGGAGCAGCAGACATGGTCGTAAATGAGTTACGACTAGGGTTGGCAACGGGGCTCATCCCCGACGGGACCTAATCCCCGTCCCCGATCCCCGCAAAATTGAAATTCCCCGATCCCCGGCCCCGGCCCCGGGCTCGGGGCCAAGTTGGACCCGTCCCCGTTCCCCGACGGGCTTCGGGGGCCCGACGGGGCAAAATTCCCCGCCAACAGGTTAACCAAGAATAGTCAATTCGCAGTGCCAACTATCATCAGTTTTCTATACCAACTATCAATGCATTCAGATTTGTAGTACATGACATATTCACAATTTCACATACTATCAAGGAAATGCAGTACATCACATCCACATACCAGCAAGGAAGAAGACCAGAGGAGCAGTAGAAGCTCGGTGGAGAAGAGGAACCGGTGGGGAAGGGCCGAAGGGGGAGCCGCCGCCGCGGGTGAGGAAGAACCACCGCCGCGAGTGGATGTGCCGGTCGCCGCCGCAGTAGATGCGCCGGCTCGAGGGCCGCAGCGCCGTGGTGGTGGGTAAGGGCGTCGTCGGTCGCAGATCTGTGGAGGAGGCGAGGCGCCGGGGAAGGAGAGGCGACAGTGGAGGGGCGGAGGAGGCGGCGGGCGCCGGGAAGGGAAGGGAAGAGGGCGGCGGGGAGGCGGAGGGGGGGGGCGGAGGCGCTGGGAGGGGGACCAGGGCGCGGGGTAGGGCGATCAGCGCAAGCGCAAGGAGGTGTTGGCGCTGGGGAGAGAGCGGCGGGGTAGGGGAGGCGAGGCGCGGGGAGGGGCGGGGCGCCGGGAAGGGGAAGGGGAGAGAGGCGGCGGGGAGCCGCGGTGAAGCGGAGGCGCTGGGGAGGCCGAGAGGGGACTAATGGGCGGCGGGGTAGGGGGCAGTCGGGCGCTGCGGGAGAGGGACTGGGGGCGGCGGGTAGGGTTTTTGGCTGACTTTTATATGAAGTGTAGAGGACCCCACATGTCAGTGATCCCCGACGGTTAACGGGGACGGGGATCACTTCCCCGGCCCCGGCCCCGCCATCCCCGACGGGGACAGTATTTTGCCCACGAAAATCCCCGCGGGGAATAAAATCCGCCAGACCCATCCCCTAATAGGTGAATTCACCGTCGGGGATCGGGGATCGGGTCACCATTGCCATCCCTAGTTACGACCACAGTCACAGAGTGAGAAGACATAGTTGTAAGCAACCATAGCGGGAAGATGTGGTCGTAAAGGAGTTACGACCACAGTTGTGAAGCAGCTAATGTGGTCATAAGAATTACGTCAACGGCGGTCGATAAAGCCTTCAACGTGGCCGACAAAATCACTGCGTAGTCATAATCGAGTTATGACTACGGTGATCAAGCCTACTACGTAGTCAAAGGAAGTGCAGCACAGCGGCAGTGAACGTGGTCATAACTTCAGCTGAAGTTACGACTACGTGGTTGGAGCAGCAAAACGTGATCGGAGAGGTCACAATGTGGTTGTAACGACTGCTAGGGTGGTAAGAGAAGCAACAGAGTGGTTGTAACATCCCAAAAAGGGAACTATTATAATTGCGAAAATTATAAAACCTTTTTATTGTTTTTCCCGTGTATCTCAAAAAATTTTGGCATGATCCAAATTTCTTAAGTTGGTTTCTTGCCAAAAAGCCCAAATAATTAAAAAAAAATACAAACCTTGAAATCAAGAACCAAAATTTAAAGTTTAAAATTTAGAAGATCCTAATGTCCTTGGAAGTTTTAATTTCAAATTTAAATTGAAATCCGGGTACTCACAACCAAGAATGGAAATTGGCAATCAATATAAAATCCTTCAATCCAATTTTCGTATCCGAAAATTCAAATTCAAAAAATTAAGATTTATTTCTCCAAAACTCGACAATCTTAAAATTAAATTGTTGAATCCAAAAATTTGAACCAAGTTTTAAAATTCAAATATACTCACAAATCTAGATATGAAATTTAAAAATTCAGAAATTTCCTTCTCAATTTTTGGGCCCGGCCCATTTTTCCTCCCGACCCAGCCGCTCATCTATTTCCCCCCGTCTCGCTACCTTTTTCCTTTTTTCCGGCCGTTTCCTTTTCTTCTCTAGCCCGCCCGGCCTCTTCTTCTCCTTAATTCGGCCTAGCGGCTCGCTTCTTTCTTCCTTCCTCCTCTGTTTTCTTCCTTCTCCTCCCCGGTTCCTGGCGCTCGCCGACCCGGCCCCGTGCGTCGGTCGCGCTCACCAGCTACAGCCGCGCTGCTCCGCCCCCAGTTTCGCCAGCCCCACCCCTGGTTTTCTGTCACTTCCGTGCTGCCCCATGCCGCCAGACGCGCCGCCCATGCCCGACATACTCCTTGCCCATGCCATCGCCCACACCCTCCACCGAGCGCGCGCCTGCCTCCCCTTCCTCGCCTCCTTCCCTTGCTCCCTTCTTCCTCCTTCAAGCCGAGCTCAACTCGAGCTACCCCTGTGTGCGCCGCCGGCCACCACCCCGTCCCGGCCACCTCCAGCAAGCATTCCGCAAATCACCCGCGTCACGACGCGCCCCCTAATGCTCGCTGCCTCCCCTCACAGCTGATTAGAAAATCTTTGCCTGAGCACGCTGCACCCTTGCCGTCTTCGCCTCCGGCCGGCTACTGCCATTTCCGCTGCCATCTTCTCATCAATCGGCCCTAGGTCAATTCGTCGCGGTGAGAGCAACACCTCAGCACCCCGAAGCTTCCCCAACCGTCGGCCGACGCCCTCCGCCACCCAAGCTCTCCCGCCACGGTGACCCGACCGCGCCGCCGCCCGTGCACGTCGCCGGCTTGCCTCAGCCTGCCCTCGGTCGGTTCAATCACTCAGGTAAGCTTCTTGCACCCTACTAGTGCTCGTGCTCACCCTATTCCGCTCTCCTCTCTCTTCGGCCACCGGCTCCCCACACCTGGCCACCTCCCACCGTTGCCGGCCCACCACCGTGCCTTCTGACCGAAGCTGCCACCCCCAGGGTCATCCTCTCCTCCACGAGGTTCCATTTTCCGGTCGACGCCACCCATTCCCTGCGTCGTGAGCCCTCCTCTGTTCTTCCCCTATTCTGCCCTGTTTCTGCCAAGCAGCTTCCTCCTCTCCCTCTCTGTGTCTACCATGTGGGCCCAGCTAGCTAATGGCACAACTCTTCACCCATTTGCCTAAATGATAAATCCATGTGCAAATGTTCATGCATACATCAAAAATATTTGTGAATAATAAAGGGAATAAGAAATTAAATATGCATTCATAAAGAAAATATTTATGCAATTGAATTAAAAAAACTTAACATTGGTTAATTTAATTATGTGCCAAACAAGATTAATACATTAATCCCCATGTAAAAGGTTAATTAAAGTAAGCCTATGCCATGAACTCTTTTCCTATTATCAAGAAATTAACATGAAATCAATAAAATAATACTAATACTAATACTAATAATATCATGGCTAAAATATTTAATCATGAAGCTTAGGAATTATACCCTCTCATCTTGTCTAAATCGATGACAACTAAGATAATACCAACAAAGATAATTAATATAATAATTTTACTAAATGCATCAATGATAACACTTCAAATAGTGAGAATTTGAAACTACCCTGCTTATTTATCTCTCAAAAAAATCATTAGCATGCCACACAAAATATCGAGCATGGTTCACTCATCTCTAAGATCATGATAGCTATCTTTTCAAGAGTGCTTAAAATATTTGTAGTAAAGACTTCAACATTTATCCTAAAATACTAAGATTTAAAATGACAAATGAGTACGATTAAGAATTCTTGAATAACAAAGAGCTATCATTAATCGTTGTCTCCCGCCCAAATCCCCAATCATTATATTAGGATTTAAAATTTAATAGTCGAATATAATTAATAATAAAAGAAATAGCTTTATCAAAAAGATCCTTGTTAAAATCGTAAACTCCCCTTTCTAATGAATCACAACCGTTGGCCATTTCTAATAATTTTGTTAATCAAGCCGAATAATTAACTTTGCTCATAATAACGACTGGACTAAAATGGCCAGCCCCATCATTTAATTAAGTCGTTAACATAATGATTCATTAAGTTGGCTATTGCAATCTCATATAAGTATTGCCTCATGAAATATCAAAATTTCATTAAGTAATTAAAGTTACTCATCTCCTGTAAAACTCCTGCATCCTAAAATCACAAAATTCTATTCCTCTTTACTATCTTCGATAACCTCCTTTATCTGTCCATAAGTCATGCCTGACTCATGGAACTTCCTTGATAAATATGAATCAATAAAAAGAAAGTCATCAAATAAAAGATCGAGCCTCGTCTTTCCCCAATCGGCTATGTTTGGCCACCTTCTTTTTCCAAAGTGGATAATTCCTGTAGATACTTCTTCACCTCCGATGCCTCCTTATCCTAAAATTTTCCCTCACGGTAAAGCTACTCAACCAACTCGTCCTCTTGCTCAAATCTAGCTACCGCTGTGTTTACAACACACTAATCCGAATTCCCTTTCTATACTCAAATCGTAATAAATTTATAATTTAAATTTAATTGGGCATTTAAAGTGTTTGGATTTATTTGGTCTTTCGTTTATTTGCCGCATATTAGAATCTGAAGACTCGATGATACGACACATTCGAATAGGATCAAGACTTGGGTAAAAGCGAGAACCAGTAAATTAAGATCACTGACCGAGCAGGCTTTGAGTTGTGTCAAGGCCGTGGTAAACCAAGTAAGGCAAGTCATCACCTTGATCATGTTGATCCTACATTTTATGCAAAATTATGTTCCTTTAAATTATCAAGTTGCATGCTTAATTTATTAATACGCAAATGTATATCCAAAACTTAAGGTATCTACATGCCCACTTGATGTTGTATTAATTTTAATATGCCATTCCTCAATACTTGAATCACATGACCGTTGTCATCCTGGCTTGTATTTTTAGCTATTTGATTGTGTAGAGCAGGCAATTCATCTTCTTTTTGTTGAAGTACAGCTGTAAGTTGGGCTATCTACTCATCAGCTGAATGTGTTTCATTTGCCGCAAGAAATTGTTTTGCGCAGCTTGGCTCAAAACCATGGGAATGCAATTCGTAAGCATGTGGGGAATCATTTTCAGGAGAGGAAAAGGAATCACAATGTAGGAGATTATGAGATCCTGAGTAATTCGAATCATGCTCTTCATTACCCGAATTTGTTTGACTACGAGTTACAGGATGATGACCCTTTACAACATTCTTTCGGGCCTTCTTCCTTTTGAAGTGTGTTGATGTTGAAGACGCTTCGCTAGTGTCGTCTACTGCCTCCGTGACTCCGACCGACATTGAGAGGAGCACCTCAACCATATCATTTGAGGTCCTCTTCCGAACTGGTCAGGCAGCCATTGTCGTCGATGCCTTCTTAAGTGTACTTGCTGGCATCTTCTTTATTTGTATTTTGTCACCATGACTTGATGAAGGAGAATTTGCCCCTTGAATTTTGCTGGATTTGAAATCAGCTCGTATTGCCAACTCCCTTTGCTTGTAGGCTACTCGTTTTGCACATGCCCAGGCAGCCTAGGTGACGTAGTTTTGTTGTCGAGGGTCTTACTCAACAAACTCTTGGTACTCTGGCCATTTGGCGAGGGCTTCTACTCGTGCGCATGATGGTACCCTCGACATCATTAGCAGATGTGGACATGCCTGGAAGTATCTCCCTCAGTGTCTGGCAAAATACTCCGTGTGATATATGCATCCAGAGCAGGATTCATTCTTTCTCGAATCCTTGGGCGGTTCTTCATTACCCTGCTCCAAATGGTATTGTCCACTTGTTCACGTTGATGATTTGCCATGACAGGGTCAATTGCCACAGGGAAATCAACCCACACACGCTCTAAGGAATGTCACCACTTGCAACGCACAAGATCAATTGGCACACTACATGTTGTTTCCTCACGATTCTTGTCTTTCCTCCGTACTTCTCGACTTGAGATGTTGCTCCACCCAGACTTACGTAACACGCCATGATCTTAGGACCCCTTCCATAGCATCGATCTTGCCGCTAACCACAATAATCATCAGACCACCTACACACCAAAGAACAAAGCAATCGATCCGAGTATAACTGTCATCTACTTAACTTTCGATTAGCAAAACATATGTGTGGAACTACACCATACTAACTCTTGCATGGACACACCATGACTAACACAAACAAAACCAACAACTCAAAACCAACTTAGCATAGGGGACAGTCTGACCGCGGCACCTATGCCGGTCATACCGCCAACTCTACACCAGTCAGATCATCTTGCCAAGGCTAGTCATACCGCTACATCTCGGTCATACCATGATTACAAAAACGGTACTATCACACTAGGTCTTAGCTCAAAAACTCCAATAAAACCTTTTCTGGAAAATAATTGTCGTCAACCACAGGCCGATATTACCGCTTCGGCCAATCATACGTGGCACCCTTGCCAGTATGACCACCAGCTTTAGACAATAGCAACTCAAAATGCAAATAATCAAAATCAAATTCAAACAACAAAAGCAAGACACAAGTAATATTAAATACTCATTATTTTCATGGGGCTACCACCACATAGTCTTACACCTTCAGATTTTAGTCCTTTTTGTTAGAGCATCTCCAACAGTATGAGCTAATTACTAGCTCTAAGACAACTTCTCCAATAGTACAAACTTTTAGCACATAGCTCATAACATAAATAGCCTCACATGGCACTCTCACATAATCTTGGAATGAGTGTATGAGACTAGCTCTTAATCAAGAGCTAGCTTTTCTCTCTCTTCTATTAAAATATGAAATAATATGCTTAGAGCTAGCTCATAAGTCACTATTGGAGATGCTCTTATGCTTCATGCTTTTCATCTTCCCCGTTTCAATCTGCTACAACTCATTCTTGCATCTTGGATGTCTCTAGGAGGAGAATAACAAATTTATATAGCGCTGATTGGCAGTGATGTATTGCAGGTCTTCTTATCTGGGAAAAAACGGAATGAAGCTGTCGCGTGAGCTCCTGGTCCGCTCTCTGTAAACTGCTCATCAGCTTCCCGGTTCCTTGTGTATATGCTGTACATGTCCATGTAGTTATGATTGCCATTTGTCAAGTCATGTAGGTAGTGTGAGAACATTCTTACAGACGATAGGATCAGTAAGGTTTGTATCATGAAGTTAGCACCCAATAAGGTTTGTTAGCTCACGGCTCACCACTATGAAGCTGCAGAGGGGCGCAGCAGCCGCAGCAGCAACACTGCTCAGCAAGAACTGCTTATGTAAACAGGAACTGCCTCTGTAACGAGCAAAAGTAATACGATCATAGCTGGAAAGAGATGTATCATGTGTACAGATATCCTTGAATAAATTGTGGCCTTGTGTATCTTATTCCTTCAATCGTTCTGCTGAAAATCCTGCATCTTCATGCGTGTGCATCGTCTGCCTTTGATCCCTGCTCTAGGAGAAAACTTGTCTTTCCCTCTAGTAAATACCTGATCCATGAACTTTAAAAAGTGCAGCAGTTGCAGTGGCGGGATCCATATTGTTGTTTGGTGTACACTGCAACGCCAACCGGCGTCGCTGTCGTCGGCTCGCCGGGATCTGAATCTCCCCAGTGTGATTTGAGCTCGCGTTGGCCGAGCGGTCGTCAGTGTTAGGTCGCGGGAACCAGACTTGTACCAACCGCCCGTGCCTGCCTGCCTGCAGGTAGCATTCTAGCGGTTGGATTTGGGGAAAACAATGGTGATCCGGGAGCAACCGTCTCATTGTCGATGGTTAGTCGCACCGGTTATTAGGGATTCATTCGTCCAACACGTAAACGCACCGTACGAAGTGCGTCTAATCATTTGTCGCTCAGTAGGTACAATGCTAGTGATTACATGACTCAATAGAATCAGTTCACTTTGCCATGCTACTATACCTGTATGTATGCCTGTGGCTGGCTGTCCATGGAAGTTCTGAAAATAGTAACATCGAAGTTTAACACGAATACGTAAGCTGATACCCCGAATCGGAGGTTTTTAGTTGCTGTCGAACAAAGCGTAACGACATCGCTAATCTCCTTAGCAATGATTAAGAGCTTGATGGGAATAACACCGAATGCTTTTCAGTTTTCTGCCGCCTAGTTGATTCAGCAAGCGAGGTGGCTATCGAAAAGTCGCTGCATAAGGGCTTTTCGTGAGCTGCTCCGATTCGACGATTCACTCGCCTAATGCAGACGCGCAGCTTAATTTCTCCGGAGTTGCAACCGCAGAGGAAACCGATGTAACGGATCACCCCCATATTGCCGCGCGAGTGGAGTGACATCAGAGACAAGGACGTGAGTTCAGACGACCGTGATGGATCGGTTCAGGCGACAGCGATGGCGCCTTCAGATCAACGAACGTGTCAGCGCATGAATGGAAATCAAGACTTGAATCGCACTTCAGAAGTAGGGTAAAGTGACGGAAAAGATGTGTAGATTATCGGTTTTCTTAACTGTTTGTTGATTAACCATGGTGCCAAACGTAATCCGGAAGTAACATGGACGTTTATCTTGGATTTTCTCAACTGTTTCTCGATTAACCAGTCTTCAGGTGGCTTGCTGCTACAGCAGAAAGAATCGTTGTGAAAGGGTAACTTATCCCTTCCACCGATCAGATGCAACCGTAGCAGCTTTTAAGTCAGGATGCGCTCTCCTGCAAACAAAAGAGAACGAAGTTTTCGAGCAGGCCGTTCATATCTTCGACAGGTCAGGTCGTCTATCGGCTAGTACTAGTCCAATCCGAGTCACAGCGTACGCCGACCTTACCTTGAGCTACTGGTTACAATCGAGCCCGAAATCAAAAGACCGGAAAAGCAAAATCCGAAGGCTCTCGGCTTCTCATCCTCTAAAGCAAAAAAGGAGACTAATAGCATGTAGTCCAGTGTAGGAGCATTTGGAGGAGGTAACGTCGGAGATTAACTGATTAAGCGCCATAGAAACCGCCTTTTCTCTTCTTTTTCAGCTTTTTTTCTTCCAAGTGATAATTCGGTGCGTGTCCGGTCGAATTTTCTGCCGGTGACAAGATGTGATATGGACGTGTGGTACGACGCACACACGCACGCATGTGTAACGTAGCACCGGGCGGCCACATCCGGCGTCCAATGGCGGCGAGCCTAGCTTGGTGGTGCGCAGTCCCTTGCGGTCGCCATCGATTGCCCGAACGGCGGCGCCAACCACGACCAAATATGCGAAGCGTGCGGTCGGTTAACTTCTTTCGCCGCCAGCGAGACGTCGTCTCCGCCTTTCCTCCGTCCGGGGCGCGTGCGCTGGTTTCTTTGAGCGGAGCACGAGATTTTGAAGCCAGCAACCGTGAGCGGTGTCACCGTAACATTGCCGGATGCGGCGGCTCCGGATCGAACATGTTATCAGAGTAAAGTGAGGGGGAAAATACACGTTATATGTTCTTGCAAAACTCGTGAATCAAATTCAGTCAAACTGACCTGATAAGGGTGTGGGAACTCAAGCTTTTATTTCATTTTCCCCCTCCTTTTTAAAAACCAAACAGCTCTAATAGGAATGAAGGATCATATGAGAAGATTAAAATTATGTTATGATAAACTATTACCATTTTCGAAGAGTAAAAATTTCAATTTACAAATTTATTAGTTTTTCGACCTGCAGACTAACCGGTCTGACCGGCAAAAGGGGGAGGTTAGACCGGCCCTCCCCAGCAGTCAGACCGCCGGCCAAAACCAGTCTGACTAGTCCCCCGTTAGCGGTCTAACCGGTATGGGCATGCGGTCAACCCGGTTGGTAAGTGTTGCTCTCGACAGAGTTTTATAATGTGGGGATTTTACTCATAGGATGAGTTTGTTTGACCTAGATCAGTGTTTATGTGTTGCATGAGGCATGTCACAACTGACGTGAGTCAAGTTGTGATGAACTTATGCCCAAAAATAATTTATTTGTCTTTAGATGTGTAGGGTCGTTTGGAGTCAACCATGATTAACAATGATGATTGGAGCCATACTTATGAAGAAGCTGAGACCTAGAATGATCAAGGATGCTAAGTGAAATAGCTGAACTCAAATATAGCATGAGAAAGACAGTAAATATTGAAAAGAAGTTTGAGCAGCAGGTTTCATCATGTGGTTTAATCAGTTCAAGTGGGATGTGGTCCAAGTGGAACCGGAACAAGAGAGATTTGCTGGCGCGTAACAAGCTAGTGGTGCATTTATACATGGCAAGTATGACGATTGATTGCAATAGAAGGTGAAGACCATATCAGGAAAGAGTATTTTTATAAGTTGACCAAAATACTAAAAACTATGTTGGATCAAAACAACGACGCTTGGGAGAGAGCTTTAGGTCAAAGAGAAGCTAAGAATATCAAATTGGATTAAGGCTAAGTATTTAGCGGATTTGGATTTATATGCTTTGAAAAACGTGCATAAGCCTAGTAAGAAAAACCCCGTATTGTGTGGGGATTAACAGGTTTTCTCCATTTATGCTAAGTGGATAATATCCATAGGGTTAGATAGGTGCCAGTTGCCTATTTATTTAGCGAATTGGAATTGAGACTTATTAATTAACCATCCAACCATGCCACTCTTGCTCATTGAAGCCCAGTGTTCTAAGGTTATGGTTAGAGAAGTTAAGTCCTAAGATGTGCTCTCTTATCCTCTATGTGGAGTGGCTGTAAAACATTTATCCTCAAGTAGCAATACATCGATCTTTGTTTATCTTCTATGGATGCCTCTTTTATTGATTGATTTGCTCTTGATTTGGTTGATTTTGCTCTTCTCTCTCCCCTTCTAAATCTTATTATACCAAGAATGTATAAGTGATAGAGATTACTCTTGAAAATCAATCCACATTCATCTAAGCATCAGGTTGTAAGTTCATGAAGTTGCCTGGCTTTTTATTGGGTTTTGCCTCTCCGATTGATTTCTTTATCTAAGTGTTTTTGCCTTAGTTTCTTTGTTGTTCTTACTTGCTGTAATATGTGGAAATACATATATAGCTATCTTCTAGCTATAAGTAAGTCATATTCACCATTTTCGATTTTAGTGCAATCTTGCTTAATCTTTAAAAAAAGTCTAGACTTTGACATGGATTCTTGCAATCCTTGGTTGAAATAGATTCCTGATATTTTAAGCAAGGTGTATGCACAATTTCATATCATTTAAATTTGGATTTTTATAGTTGCACCAAAAGTTGGGTCGTTTCGGACTGAAATTTCAGTCATACTACCCTATTCCCGTTCAGACCACTTAGTGCCGGCGATCTAACCGCTAGGAGATTAGACTAGACCTGGGTAGCCGGTCAGACCGCTTGGAGTTTGCATTTCTCCAAATTTTGAATTCTTGAACGATTTGTTTTGGATTTTGACTGTTGATCCTAATCTTAGTAACTCTGTAGTTATTTGAATAAAGAATCAAGAATACTTAAAAAAGATATTTAATCGGCACCATTTATTCCTCTGTTGCCTTTGGATTCTACAAAGAACCATATTCATTCAATGCCCGACAGAGAATACAACTAGGGTTGGGAGATGACAATAAAAACAGAGCACCTTACAGCAACTCGGCAGCAGATGAACATCCAGCCTCGCATCACGCGCTCTGCAGCGAGTAGCAGCAGCAGTCTCTAGCTAGCTTCAATGCGTCTCCTGAATTAACACGACGAACAAAACGGCCGCATGAAGCAAATCTAGCTACCTATTCAATTCACGACGCATATCTCAGCTGTGCTATCCAATCATTAAAGCTAACTCGACTCATCACAAGTCAGTCAGTCACCGCAACTGTATACTAGTAGTACGTACAGACAGCGTGCACCAGTGAGTGGGGTTTTTCTGTGCGCAGTTCTTCCGCCTTCAAGGCAAGATCCGGTAGGTTACGTGATTTTTGGCTTAAATTTTGTAATTCCAGTTGTTTAAAAGAGAGAGTACAGAGAGATACGTTTGCGTATAATTTTAACTGATATGTATGAATTTAATACAGTATCTACTACAATTAATTTTTAGAGTCTATCTTGAAAAAAATACTATTTAAAAGTTAATTACTGTAACATAAGTTAAAAGCATAAAGACTAAACGAACCTATACCTTGTCATCTGGCCGGGGCCATATCTCTACGGATCTTTTAGGGTCAGTTTCGAAGTGCCATCGCTTTTAGTTGAAATGGCACATCGGCAGTTAGATTTTTTTAGATATTTAATTAAAGAAAAATATAAAAATAAAAATACTGTTATATCTCCACAGATAAAAAAAGACAAATAAATAAATAATAAAACCATGTTAAAAAATTAATATGGTTTAAATAATTTTTAACTTTTAAAACAAAAAACCATCGCTGTTTAGATCGGATCGCTCCTATCACAGTGCTCGTTAGCTCCTAGCCAACCAGGACTAGTATCACAATTCCACGCCTCCTATCCTTTTAATGTCATCTGTACAATAAGGGAAACCGAGTGACTGCCTGACTGGACCCATCTAGCTACGCATGTTCATCCTGAAACTCTTCGCTTCTACTCAACGGATAATTGATATTTATTCCTAGCCGCGCCATGCTTGTCGCATGTAGATCTGCATCATTGGCATGCATCTGTGGAAACTTAGCGACGTGATTTCTTATCATTTACTACTATACTAACCACACTTATTTGCCATTCTTGCATCTGAAGAATTTAGTCACTTCAACTGGTAATTGTTTCCGCAAAAGCACAAACAATCTTTGTCTTCGTCGTGCACGTGCGCAACGAATTACTCAAACACGCGTAATTTTATGCGCCGTAATCTGCAATGATCCTTACGTTAGTTACGTACATACACATGAATGATTAAGCACGCATGGCCCCGTGTGAGTGCTTATTGCCGCGTCCGTTTCGTTTTTAGCAAGGGTTATGACCTGCGAGGCATATGAAAGGCTTGCAACTTGCAGAAGCGAGTACCAGTACGTCGCCGACGGCATCGGTGAGACTTTTGAGACGGGCATGCATGTGATCGAGGAGATCGCAAGCATACAAGCCTCAATGCTTGACGTCTTTCATGGCTACGAGCCTACGAATGATCAAGATGGCCGGTGGGGGCGTTTGATTGCTAGTTTGACGATCGGAAGCTAGCGAAGCACAAATGTACAGTACAGCAACGTGGAGAATGGCCTTTTTAAGGTTTCGAATGGTTCCTTTCGAACAGCGGAAAAATCCGTCCAGTGATTCTGAGGTCAAGATCGAATTAATAATCCAGTGACTTATTACTTATAGCACAAACTAACGCTCTGCTTCTATCTCGCCTCCTCGTGGTTGCTCGCTTCAACTCTTAGATCCAAACCTCTGTCTAAAACAGTTTAATTCCATTTAAAACAAATTTTAGCTTTTAGCTTCTCTATTAGAGGAGCCAGAAGCTATTTTAAACGTAACAATTTGTAACTAAAAGAAATCAATAAAAACTAAAAGATATAACTACAGGGCCTGTTCGGCAGGCAACAAGCCGTCCGGCTTTTCGCAGCTGCTACAGTATCTAACTTTTAAACAGAGTATTTTCTCAAGACGAGGTCTACAAGTTAAACGTAGTACACGTTAAAAGCCCAACATCTGTGCCAGCCAAAATTGCAAGTGAATATCGATCTCTCCGTAATCTGTATCGTAAACAGCCAAAATTTAAAAATTTCAGCCAAAAGTCATAAGTCGCAGCCAAAAAGGACAGGCCCAAAAACCAACCGAAGAAAAACCATTTTGAACGCCCCCCCCCCCCTCTCTCTTTGATGTGGAGAGAGGTGCCCTCCACACTATGGTTCCATTCGGTTGGGCTGAAATAAACTGTTGTATAGCTGAAATTGCACTGTAGCTGACTGAAATTATATTGTAACTGATTGTGCCTTATTTGACGTAACTAAATTTTAAAAAATAAAAATAGAAAAAACATGTTAGTCCATCACAAACAATATAAACTAATACGGGAAAAAAATCGGCAAAAAAGCTTAAAAAAGCTAAAAAGTCAGGAAAAAAGATAAAATTTAGAAATAGTAAAAAATAAACTAGAAACTAGAAGCTCAAGCTGAAATGAGCGAGACCATATTGACATGGCCATTATCATACTCTGCTCAGGCCAAGCCGGCTGGCTTCAACAATCAACATACAAACCGGCGAAATTTTCACAGAGGGCAACTCCACACATTTCCAAATATTTTACTGTCGGGTTAATTTCTTTTTCTCTAGAATTCGTTGGTCAACTCTATCTCTCAATTGATGCAGTTGACTTCTTTTTGTGTTTTGTTGGCGGTTCTGTACATTTGCATCTTATGAATTTCAAAGTAGGTGGAATCTTTTATACGAACTTCAGAAGTGCTGGTCAAGAAACGTTAGATCAATATTGGTACACATTTGAGCAAGTTGATCGAGATACGGGCTTACGTTGAAAATCACTTTCCAAAGTTTTTATGGTTTTGCATGTAAACGTTTTGTTTCAGAGGCAAACAGGGTAGGCTACCCCTGTAGAAGTACTACGTTAGTAGTAGCAGATTTGGAAACATAAATTGCCTTTGCAAGGGCTACAGGAAATGCCAGCAACCAGCTCGTGATTGTTAGGTAAAAACATTAACATGCGGTTGTAGCACCTTCATGGTACACGCATATGATTAGTACCATCGACGGAAATCCAATTCTGCTATTTTGACTTCTCTTTCTTGGAACAGCTATAGCTTTTAGTACCCTGAACGTACACGGGCTCATATATGAATAACCATGTTGTGACAGTTCAATAGGAGTGATAAGTATTTGATATTGCTTGTGTTTTGATTTCAATGTTGCTGTTGGGATGACATTGGTTCAACTGGCCTAGCGAGGCAGTCTAACCGCTATGTGGTTGCGATCGGACTGGCCAGAGGTGGCGGTTAACCACCTTGGTTGCCATGGTTAGATCAGCTTCTATGCCCAGTTGGCTTTGAATGTTGGTTTTTGGTGGTGTTAGTCGCGGTGGGAGTTTGTGCAAGTATTAGTCATGATGTGTTTATGCATTTGTTAGTTATGGTGTATCCATGCATGTGTTTTGCTAATTGAGAATCTAGTACATGTCATTTATGCTCAAATTGAATGCTTTGCCTTTGGTGTACAGGTGCTGTAATGATGGATTGCAGCCGAAGGCAAAATCGATACTTAGTGGCAATGGAATGCCGTGTAAGTTTGGATGAAGCATTATCTCAAGCCAAGAGCACGAGAGAAATACAAGAATCGTAAGAAGGCAATGCATGCATGTAATATGCCAATCGAACTTATGCATTTTAAGTGGTGATGTTTTTCAGAGCAGGCATACTATCTTAGCGGCAAGAGTTGGATATCACAGACTATGGTGTAATGTGTTGTGCTATTGGATTCGGGCGTTTCAGTGGTGACGGCCTCAACACAAGTGGATGATCGTAGAGGTGAATCATTGGGCATCGTATTTTCGTGAAGACCGGTGGTTGGCAAGTTGGAAAATTGTCCAATATCAGGTAGAGTGACGATTTGCTAAACCACGGCGCTGACTTAAGTGGTTTAGGTTATGTCTTTGTAGATTGAATGTCTTATTGAGCTTATGAAGTCTTTGGGAAGTCACATTTTGATAAGTGTGTGTAGTACAAAACCCGTTTGTGTATGGGTTATCGGGTTTTTCAAATTGTAAGTGGTGTGATCCACCAAGGAGTAGCTAGTTGTTAGGATTAGGTGAGAGGTGAGGAGCCTCCACTATGTAAGTCTTATATTGAGTTGTGCGATAGATGCCTTTTATGATTTGAGATATTAGAGTTAGGGTTTTCTTGTGTTGAAGTCTTGTATTTGCTCTAAACTTGGAGCTCAGTTATTCCAATGGATTGACTGTTAAATAATCCTTTCCAAGTGAAATGACCATTCAAAAATTACTCAAGTGAATTATGCCATGGATCCCCTTGTGCTTTTGATTTGATTGGCTTTTTTGCTTGGATTTCTTTCTTATTGTTTTTTCTGATGTTAAGGACGTGTAAAAAGTGAAGATGTCTCATAAAGATTAGATCACATCCATCTAGAGTTCTAGACACCTTTTCTAGGGGAGGTTCTTGAATTTGTCCGGTTTCCCTCAAGAGAGGTGCAGTATTGATTGCACTGTTCCTATGGTGAGCGGTTAGATCGGCGCCTCAGGTGATCCAACCGCTAGGCAATCAGATCGGCACAAAGCTGGTTGTTAGATCGGAGCAAAAGCCAGTGGTCAGATCGGATTGAGTCTTAGTGTCTTGATGATTTTGGCTTTTCGTCGGTTTGAGTCTTAGTGTCTCGATGATTTTGGCTTTGAGTGCTTAAAGATTTGTGATCTATTGCGTTGTGTCGATACTTAAGAAAAGATTTTAAACGAATCATTTACCATCTTCTGACTCACCAAGCTCTGTCCTACAAATTAAGATCTTATCAATGGCGGCGCTCACAATGCTGTACTACCAAGGTTAGATCATGGTGGGCCTTGCCCGTGTACTAAATGCTAATTATCTTGTGTTCCCAATTTGATCCCATTTGCGCAGTTCGACATATCGTGTACAATCCTGCTAGCCATACATAGCATACGCACTCATGTACCACAGTACCACGTTGCTAAACAATAGAAATGTCCGGTGAAAGATACAGAAGCAAATTATACGCTCGAAGCCCTCCCCTAAATGCTACCAAGCAGAGACACATGACGGTATCTGGGGAGGGCCGGCCTTCCCCTTGAGATACGAAGTAGCACGTACAAGGCATTATGGGTAGCAAGGGAAATTGACCATCGCGCCCCTGCCCCTGCAACCGCAAGCGGGGGCCTTCATTTGCGCGGGAAAAGCTCCCACGTCCTCCACAAATGGCGGGAAAGCAAGGTACGAGGCGCCAAACCAAGTTTGACCGGGGACAGCCGGCTCCCGCGCTCTGCGAGCGCAGCAAAGACGAGCCGCAGTGAGATGCCATCTGCATGGCCGTCGCTGACATAAATAACCAAAAATCGGTCACCCACAATAGATTGCCAGATGCCAGCCATCGTCCCATTTGATTTTTGTCCAACCCGTACGTCGCCTCTAGTAAACAAAACACACAGCGCCGGATTGTCCTCCTACGACCACTACGAGCACGCCGCACAAATATTAGATCCCACCAAAGTTCGACGCTGTCGGTAAAGCTTCGTTAACAAGGCCCATCTGGTGCTAACACCAGCGGCACTACGTACATCAGTGCTCCACTAATCTAATGTGATCTACATCCAGACCCTAGCGGCGCCTGCGCCTACGTTGTCGGGCTTGCGCACGCGCGTGCGGTGTAAACGCAAGCTTGCTAGGCCGCGAGGCGGCAGCAGCGGTGTGTTTTCTTCTCTGATCCGTGCGCCCGCCGTAGTGGTTGCATGCGAAAACCTTTTCTCTACGGCGGCAGGCGGTTCACAAAGGCTGCCGGGAGCGAAGCCCAGAAAAAGAAACCGCCGTGCCGCGTGCGGTGGGAGCGTGCAGGCCCGCCTGGAGACAGACGCCAAAAATCCTCCCACTCCGCTCGAGTATCTTTCAAACTCTCGGAGTCTTTTTTTTTTTTGTTCCTGCGAGGGAAAACTTTGGAGCCTCTGTTTGAGGAACGTCATTTTTTTCTTCTTCTGTTTTCTGTTCTGTCCGGACTGGACTTTTGCATGTATTGGCAATGCAGAGACAGAGCAGGCGAGTTGATGCGCAGCATGTTCATCTTTTATGAGCCGTGCCTGCTTAAATTGCTCGGGCTGCCGAACACTTCGGGGCCCTACTTGCTCTTCCTCACTCGAAACAACGAGGCTGCTTTTTCAAAAAAGACGCGTCTCGGTCTCACTTGCGCGGCAAAGACCGAAGGGCATCCAATGCGCAGACGATTTTTCATTTTTCCCAAAAAAATCATGGCGCTCATCTCATACAAAAAAAAAAACTGTACTGATGAGTACTAGGAGTGGCAACGGTACGTCGCGCTTGATCCTAAGCCAAAAAAGCACGACGCTATCGCAGCACGTCACGAAATAGGGAGCTGCCAATGAGGACCCGACACGCACGCGCGCGCATGCATCCTAGAGTTCATGTGTTTTCGCTCGGTCTTTTCGGCAGTGGGTTAGGTTTTTTGTTTATATTTTTAAAATTCTGATTATTTATAAAAGATAGTATATAGAAAAAATAGTTACATGTGATTTTAATCGGTATATCTAAACTTATTATAATATCTATTATAGGTTTTTATAGACTCTATTTTAAAATAATATACTATTTAAAAGTTAGTTACAATAAAAACTAAAACTAAAACCTAAATATAAGAGAAAAGAACCCACCCTTAATACCGGTATCACTGATCAACGAATGCTTTACTGCAACACGATTGGGTAGAATACTACAGTGAAACGCCACACACGTCAAATATCACATCGCTACTTGCTAGTACATGTACTATTAACTCGGGGGTTCTTTTGCCGTCGTTTTCCGGTTGGTACGCAAGTCCCCACGTCCACCGCCTGAACACCTGCCACTCGAGTAATCCGGAGTATTTAGGTCCTGTTTGGCACAGCTTCACCAACAGCTTCATGAGCTGTTATGAGCTATTTTTTGCCAAACACCTTTTTTGCAAACAGCTTCATGGGTGAAGCTCCTTTTTTTGTGCTCTCACAAAGGAATAGAGAGAGAAAGGTGAAAAAGTAGCTTTTCACGCTCTCTCCCTCATGCCCATATTTCTAGGAAGCGATCCTCTAGTTCACAACAATTTACACGCAATTGCCACTCCCTCCTCAGCCCGTATCCGCTCGTTCACCTCTCTCTTTCTTCAGACGCACCGCCGCAACTGCTCCATATCTGCATGCACGCGATGGTTGATTCTTCGATCATGTGGGATCGTGACATATTGATGATTGAAATACCTCTTTTATTTTAATTTTTAATTCATACTCATTCAAATATATTATTTTTAATTCATATGACCATATACAAATATACAACTCCAAATGTTAGAACAAGTCGTAGACAGGGCATCTTGGACAATTGACCTCTCTCGACCATGCATGAAGTCATTGGTGAAGTTGTTTTGCCAAACAGTTTTCTAAAACAGCTTTAGCTTCACCGGTGAAGCTGCTCATGAAGCTGAAACTAAAAAAAATAGCTTCACTAGTGAAGCTGAGCTGTGCCAAACGGGGCCTTACTCCACACAAGACAAACACACCACACGACTCACTGAGAAAAAGCTAAGTGCTATTTAGTAAAGCTTCTGATCTCAGTTTCTCTTTGAGATCTTGGTGAGCTATGTCAAATATTTACCTTCCTAAAATAATCTGGTTTTATTTCTCATAAGAAGTAGAGTTCAAAATAAACTGCTTAGGAGAAGCAGCCTTTCAATGAATTATGGTAGAGAGCCAGCCAGCACACTCAAAACCACCCATTGAAGTTTGAGGTTCTTTCCCGCAATTCGAAATACCCTTCGCATCATTTCACCCCGAGAAAACACACCAAAGTGCGAACACGAACAATCCCCAAACACAAGGACACAAACCCTAGCCCCTCCTCCAATCTAAACACATTGTGGTTTCCATGGCCCACTCGCCATGGCCTCGCCCAGCGGCGACGATGACAAGCATCTCTTCATCGGCGTCCACTTCATCCACGTTGTCTTTGACAACATCTTCGAGTCCCAGGTGTGAGCGCATGGCTCCACCCGTCCTCTCATTTTGCCTCACAAGCTCAGTTCTGCTTCGGTTCATGTCGGTCCCCAGCCTGACTCTCGATGGCATTCCTGTAGTACTGGTTGGAGATGGTGCAATGTGTCGATGTCGATGCCGGGCAGTTCGGCAACGGGTGCACACATGTCATCGTGTGCAACCGTGTCTACGTGAGTTGGTTTTGCGATTCAGTATGTTGCTGTTTTGGCGGTTTCGTTGGGGACCTGGTGTGATTTGGTTTTTTGGATAGGATGACCTAGCGTGCGTGGCAGCGCAGGCAGAGGGGAGCAAGGTTGTCAATGAGTTGTGGGAGGACAATAGCTTGGATCGGGGGGTGCTTGTCGATGCCGATAGGGCCTGTTTTGCTACTAGTTGTTTGTGTGTTATGCTCCTATTCTCGCATTGTTGCCAAATTTTTTTACAAATTCGTTTAAAAGTTGCTGCATTCGTTGTGGTCAATGTTGGGATACGGGTAAGCTACACTAGGCAGATTAAAATTTTCTATTGCGTAAACTAGAAAGTCATGTGAGTAAGAGATCATAAATCATTACCACTACACACAGTACAGCAGAACTAGAGTTGAAGCAGCTGATTCAATGAAGAACGCGTCGGCGTAGTGGAAGTAGTCAATCACCCTCTGCCCAATTGTCTCCTCCTCGCTATCATCTCGATCAGCACCATAATCATAGCAGCGTCTCTACTAAGGTCCACACATCCTGGGATGGAACATCGTGCTTCGGTGTGCTAGCACCAGTGCGCACAACAGGAGTTATGAAAGGTGACAGCTACAGTTTCGATGGGTGTGTTTCGGGATGACTTTGTATAGCCTCTAATCAGATCTTTATTTGATACGATCAGATATCATATCCAATTCGAAAAGTCTCAAGCTTGATCTTTATCCAATATAAGTAGAAATCGTATCCCACTCGGAGACTATCATTTGGACCCTTATTGTTGCAGCCCATTAAGTGTGCGACTCTGTAGGTTCATGTATATTTGATCATGGGCCAAAAACTCCTTTCCAGGCTATAAGTCGGTAGCGTTCCCTAGCAGAACATAACAACTCCCATACATACATAAAGATCATATCGGACGAGCCTATATAGTTCTTATGTATCGATCCCTTTGCATCATGATACCAGTAAAACTCAAGGCGAGAAATATGTCATTCTATGATTGCTCGATTCTTTACTCGAACCTATAGTGGATTACTCAGTTGTGATTGACTCCTCAACCACATTCGGCATGGCCATGCACTTCCTTAATTCAACCACAGCAAGGGGCAAGAGATATCTCTCCTATCATATAGGAGGGATAAATTATGTCTTGATCTCTAATATTCCTTCGCATGTTTAATAGTAAACCCAAAAGCTACCTTTATGACCAGCTAGTCACGGAGTAGTATTTGGTAACTCGTAAGTAAACTATTATATATGTAGAAAACAATGACGATCTCAGGTTCAAGGATACTACATACACTATGTATAAGACCAACTGATGACACTCAAGAATATAACAGTTCCCACAGTGTCTCGTGGTGGGTCAATCCAACATCATATTATCTAACATATGTACATATTATTAGTTTGATATCTCATATCTATGATCCGTGAAACATGATCATTAATTAATACATGTATTAATCTATAAATCATAATTGTCCCACGCAATGATATAAGATCAGGGATATTTTAAAATAACATCAAAAATATGAATACAGAGTTTTATGAACAAATCACATACTCGTTGATCAATATGAAAAACATTTATTCAATGGATAAAATAACATATTATTCAAAATATCATAAATATAGAAGTGATACAATCATCTCCATTATTACCTCTAAGTGTAAGTTCAAGCTCCATCATGTTAGTTTTGGTGATAATGACTAATCTAATTGTGAGACTAACTTGTTTATTGATTATGATATTGATTAGTTTCATTTGGATCAAAAGGTAAAAATCATAAAAGATATGCATTCAATATCATATGTTATGTCTTATCGTATTCATCAGATCCAAAATATAGATTGAACTCCATCATGTAGTCTAACTCGAATATGTGCATATGTTTTCATTATACATTCTTGTATGCATACATTTTAAGAGAAGTTCACTCTATGTTTTGAGATTTCATTAGTATTGATCCATATTGCCTTTTCACATATTAAGGATTTTTATTTTGAAACATATCTCTTGAATATATATAGCATGTGTAGTTTATATATACTCATAATCGGGTTGTCATCTAGTTCCTCCATTATGCGTTAATGGTTGGAAAATTCACGACAATCGGATAAGTTAGCTTTGTCAAAGAAGCTTATCTTACAGTATATAATTGTTGTGTACATGTTGTATACTTGCAATTCAATTTCTATCTCATTATTTGTTGAGATTGTCATGAATTACCAAAAATGGAAGATTGTAGAATTTAGTCACTCCATTATGAGTTAATAGTGAAGTTTAGTAATTAATTACAATTGGTTTGTGGACTAACATTTTTCATGAGTTAGATGAACATGTTTTGTTTCACAAATAAGAATGACTTGGGATGACTTCATGTGTTAAGGATCATGAGTGTAGCAGTACTTCCGATGATGGTAGTACTAGACTTTTGCCCGATTCGCCGATAACGACTAGTTTTTTTAGTGTTGCTGAGGGGAGTGGAAGTACCCGAGTTTTGCTGTTGGTACTTCTGAAAATCCTATTTTCTCAGGTATTTTGCTTCCAACGACTAGTTTTTATAATGTGGATATATACCCCTTGTGGCCGATTGGAGGAAGAACTTTGGCACTCTATTTCATTTTCTTGAGTTAGTGTGAGGTCCTCCTCTTAATTGTACATATGTTGCACCTTGCGAGCAAGGAGGAAAGCTCTAGATTGTATGTGTTGCATCTACGGGTGGATTTAGTATCTACTTAAGCTTGTGCATTCGTTGCACGTGGTGAGAGTCAAGTGAGAGGTTTAACTTATTACTCTTGGAGGTTACCAATTCCTAAACGGCGTTGGAGGCGTCATGCTCGTTGAACTACTCAAAAAAGGTTGTGAGATGACCTGGCGAAGTGTGAAGGTTGAAGCTCACCTATCCGGAGCGGGAAAGAACTACCACTAGTGGATTTGAGGTAGAAGGCTTAATTCATGGAGCCAGTCCAATTAGTTTAGACTTACCTCAACGTGGTTTAGGGGAGACCAACAAGTCTCCGAACACCATGGTAAAAAAGAACCATGTCATTGTGATTTGTTTCATTATACTAAATTTACATTCAAGTAATTTACATTCATATAATTAAACTGCTTGTTTATCATCATATGATTGCAAATCTTGATGTAGTCTTAACTTGTTGGTGCAAGTAGGTGAACATAGTTGAGTTAGGCTTTATTTGTACTAAACCAAATTGAGTTAAATTTTCGCATTATATACTAGGTTTTAGCCAAATAAAAACAATTGATAATTGAAGAAAGATTGTTTAATCTGCCTATTCACTCTTACTCTAATCAACCTCCTCAATCTTCCACAAGGGAGTATCACTAACAGCATATACATAGTTTTTTTTGCCATAGTTCTATCGTTAATTTACTTTTGTGAGGCAGTACTGTTTTTTTCGCCAGGTTATTTATTGGCTAGTGAGAGATTTGAATGGAATTCCAGGAAGTGAATCATTGCACGATTGCTTGACGGGGTTCCAAAGAAATGATCGCGAAGACATAATGGTAATAGCTTGCTAGTTTTATTCCCATATAAAGAGACAATGAGAGATATAATATAATATAATAGAGAACCATTTTTTATAAGAGGTACTATCCAAAGCTATCTCATTAGACCCTAATCTAACAGAATAGCCTCCTGGATGCTCCCCTCCCCTCCCTCTCATCATTGGTACCCGGCCTCCCTCCTAGTCGCTCCTCTGTTGTTCCTTGCTGTCGTTGCTGCTCCCCTCCTATATTTTCTCTGGCGCAAGTAGCTCTACACTCCTTATGCACCAACGGCGGCTGGCGTCAATCTCGTTGCCTCACTGCACCGTCGTCTCTTTCTCACATGTTGTTATCACCCCACCCAATCTAATATTCACAGCACAATCACCTCGCTTATTCCTCCCTCTACTGTCACCCATCGTCGAAACATTGCATCCCTGGCCTCGCTTTACATCCGAAAGACGTGGACGTGGTGAACCTGTCATCGCGACGGTGCTTCACCAGGTCGAAGCTAGAGGCAGCATGATGAAGAAGAAAGGAGAGGCAACACTATGCCATGGGTGAAGGAAGAAACGATATACCGTCCGTTTGTTTGTTTTTATTGCTATCAATCTTTTTCACGTATAATAGAGTGTATTTATAGACTAAGTCCATAAAGGATAGTTTAATTATTTGTCCAGAAAAGCCGTTAGGTCTTTGGTAACAAGAACAAAGTTAAACCGAGAAAGTAAAAAAAAGGAAATTAACCGGATAGAAAGTAAAAAAAGAGGGAAAATTATACCGTATAATAGAGTTTAATTATACCGTCCGTTTGTTTGTTTTTATTGCTATCAATCTTTTTCACGTATAATAGAGTGTATTTATAGACTAAGTCCATAAAGGATAGTTTAATTATTTGTCCAGAAAAGCCGTTAGGTCTTTGGTAACAAGAACAAAGTTAAACCGAGAAAGTAAAAAAAAAGGAAATTAACCGGATAGAAAGTAAAAAAAGGAGGGAAAATTAACCGGATAAGATAATTCCGGCGTGGCGTCCGCGAGGTACTAGGGTGGGGCGGGCCCCGCTGCGTCGGTCATGGAGGTTGCCTAGCATGGCCCCACGACGCGACAAGCGCACCGTTAGAATAGACGGAGAGGGAGGGGACGTGCGCCGTGGGGGCCGCGCGGCAGCCACGTAGGGCGAGGCCGACGAGGGAATCTCCGGCGTCGTGCGTCAGCCTGGCTCCCGGAGATTCACAGGAATCCGAGAGAGCCACTTCCGGATGGGGCCACGCGTGGTGCCCCGATCAGGCGGGTGACAGGCGGGGCCCAGGTGGGAGGGCGACAGGTGGGGCAGGGGTGGATTACATCGCACAGCAGTTCGCTGCTGTTTGCCTGTGCCCCTCTTATCCAGGTTTCCAAAAGTGAGTGGGATACTGAATTTCTGATTCGGTAATTAATTGCCTGGACGCTTGGATTTTCTGTCGTTTCAAACAGCAAGTTTGTGAATTTGATTACGTTCAGATCCACAAGTTTTTAAAATTTCAGCCGAACCATATTCAACTTCTGATTATTGCGTGATGTATTCAAACGCTTCTAGTGTACATAATTTTTTTTGTAAAAAAAAACTCCATGTTGACCGCCTTCACGATTCACTAAGCGGCCGACGGACACTCCTCGGGATGGCCCCCTGCACAGCCGCAGCCAGCAGAGGCACCGCTTCGTCGGCGTCGAGCTCACCGGGTTCCGTTTCACCGACAGCTAGCTTTAGGCCTCGCTCTTTTTCTCCCTTCAGCTTCTCCCTTTTAGTTTCTAATTTATTATTTCTTAATTTTATTTTTTGTATTCTTTGCATTATTTGTAATAGATTAATTTTTTATTTTTAACTTTTTAAATTTAAATATACCAAAAAAACTACCAGTATATACAGTACAAAATAAGTCAGTTACAATAAAAAAAGACATATGGGTTCTTTTCTACTTATGACATGTGACTTATGTTTTATACTATAGCAAATAGTTTTCAAACAATGCATTTTTTCAAGACGATGTTAAAAAAAACTGTAGTAAAAATTACTGGATTCAACCATACTTAGTTAAAATTTAAAATTTTTAATCATATGTTATAAGGTACAATGTAAAAGAATCTATAGCAAAGAAAAAAGCTAAATTAAACAATGCCTCCGTTTCACCGGTCACCACGATGAATTTATAGCGGGTTACCGGGCGCAGCAGCCATTGCCACTAGGGTCGGGGCAGTGCGTTACGGGGCGCAGCATTTTCTAAGTGACATGTACCCGACACCACCCTTATCATCCCATGCTCATCCTTTTTCCGCACCGTACTATACTGCCTTTAAAGTGTTCACAACTTTAATGCGCTGTAAAATTAAAACTCCCCAAGCCTACACAGAATCGCGTCCTCAATCCTGATGCAGTTCTCGTGACCGTACGACACACCCTCGACCATCCTGCATCGCGCCAACATGGCATATACAGTGCTTTTCGGATCGATAGTATGTTTTTTTAGCTCCAATTTATAACTGTTATATAAAAATAAATAGTAATAACTAAAAGAACTGATTTTTAGAAAGAAAGTTAAATAAAAGAAATATACGTGCAAGATATAAACCAGAGAAGTAAGGTGCATAATATACTTGTAACCAGTCTTACCTTCAGAGTAAGACATAAGCAGTGGAGTTAGACAAGGGCATAATAAGGAAGTAATTTAAAAACTGAACATTTATATTAAATTTTAATTATTTCAAACAGATGTTACAAGTAGCCTAACATCTAATCGCAGTGCTTGCTCCCTGGTCCGGAACACTGATCGGCAATTTTCACACGATAAATAGTACCTGAAATATCGTGTGCCAGTCTAAGGAAAAACTTTGATGTTCCCATTATTTTGACACGGTTTTTCTCCTCGATCCGTTGAACCGCCGCGTAACAATCTGGGAAGTGGGTGGAATGCTCTTGACACGACGCATCACGCACACAAAAAATCCAAAAAACAGATCTAGAAAGAATTCGTACGTACTCATGATAACTGCTCGCCAGCCACAGTGCCAAAAATACGCGTAAATTTAGAACGCATAGGATATTTTTGAGTGATTTTAAGATATATTTTATATTTTAATATAAAATTAATATGATGTTCTTTTTATATCCATATTAAATACACAATTTATTTGCTATTCTTTGTATGCAAATATTAAATATAGTGTTTAGATATACTAATTAAGAGTAATATAGCTAGTTTTATTATCTCTTTGATCTATGTATAAAAAATACATTTTATAAATTTAGACGGTAGGAGTATTGAATATGGCAACGTAATAATCTTTTGGATTGCGGTCGATGACTTTAGTTATAACTGATGTTTTTTTGTTTGGGCTTTTCAAGACAACGACAGGCAATAGAGATATCGATGTGGATGAATATACGGTTTTAAATTAAAGAAGCAATTTATAATTTTGAGAAATGACTTTAAAAAATAGTTTAGAGAAATTATAGTTTGTTTCATCTCGAATAAGCCAGCCAAAACAAAAAAAAACAAAAAAGAAGAACGGGGCTGGGAGGGATACGGCTCACCCTGGTCACTCAACTCCAGTTGCACCCAAATGAAAAGGGAAAACAATTTATGGCCTATTTTTGTAGCTTCTAAACACTGCCTTTAGCTTTTCTGTAGTACCTAGTTTTTAAATAAAATATTTTTTAATATTAGATCTATAATTTAATTATAATATATTATAATAATTTTATTTATATTAATTAAAACTGTAAATAAATTTCTATTTGTCGTACTCTTTCAGATAAACTGTTTAGAAGTTATAATCTACCGTCAAAAACAAACATGAGGGCGTCTCCAACAGCTGGTTATTTAGTTAGCTAGATCTGATGTGGCAAGGAAAAAAGTAGGAGAGAGAGTAGTCACTAGCGACGAGCAAATAGCTGATCTATTTCACGTAGTCCAAGAATATGAGAGAGGAGCATGTGAGTTCAACAGTATAAAATAGTCTTTGATTTTGTCTCTCACTTTCACGTCAGTTGACTATGTAGCTAGTACTAACTATTACCATTGCGGACGTCCTGAACGGGTCTTATTCTTTCCGCAAATCAAAATTTAAATCCCCGTTTCTCTCTCCTATAGTCCCCACGCACCGAGGGCGAGCAGCTCTTTAACCCGCCAGCCGTTTCTAAATATACCCGTCGTCCATCGACATTCCCCCCTCCTCCTCCGTCCGTCCCACCTCACCTCTTTTCGGTGATAAGCATAGCTCTTCTCCCCTCCGCGCGCTTTGCTTTCCTCCTCCCCCGCTCTTTGTGTGGGGGACCTGGCCGGAGCAGGCAAGGCAGTAGTTGCTACTTGGTACGCTCCGGGCTATTATTGCGTTTTCCCGGCCCGGACAGCAGATTTCCGCCTACCCAACTGGTCCGCCATAACTCCGAGGGAGGGAGGGTGAGGTTTCTTGGGTGGTGGAGGAAATGGCGACAGAGTGGTCGGACGGCGGCGAGGAGTTCTGGCTGCCGGACGAGTTCCTGGACGACGACTTCTTCTCCGAGGAGGAAAAGGCGGCGGTGGCGGCGAGCAGCGAGAGCAACGAGGAGGACTGCGTGGCCGGGCTCTCGCGCCGTCTCGCGGGGCTCCTAGGCGAGGACGGCAAGCGCGCCCCTCTTCCCAAGGTTTGTTTGGTTCCTTGTTTCTTTCCATGTTTGGGTTGTTTGGCTCTTTTGCTGTGTGCATGTGCGGGAGTTTCTAATTGTATTTGTTCGGTAGGCGGAGGTCTTGCCGGGGTCGCCGCAGTCAACGCTGTGCGGGCTGCCCAAGTCGGGACAGGAGAGTCCCAACGGCGTGGGGTCGCAGGTGAACTCGCCGCCGTCGTCGCCGCTG
Source organism: Dendrocalamus sinicus (assembly GCA_036346575.1). Taxonomy (NCBI): domain Eukaryota; kingdom Viridiplantae; phylum Streptophyta; class Magnoliopsida; order Poales; family Poaceae; genus Dendrocalamus; species Dendrocalamus sinicus. The sequence goes on along the minus strand of CM070653.1, from coordinate 25,514,248 downwards.
GAGCAGCAGCCGACCGACCCGTGGGATCTCCTCTACGAGGCTGCCGGCCAGGTGGCGCGCATGCGGGTGACCAATAGCATCCCGGTGCCAAGCAACCCCTACGGTTTCCACTGCCACGGTGGCTTCGTGCCTCCGGCGCGCAAGCCTTCGCCGCCGCCGCCTGTGGCGGCACCGGCGGCCAAGGTCCCGGCCGGCGGGTACTACCACCCGTTCGCTCACTTGGTCACGCAGCGCCAGATACAAGCCGCTCAGGTGCGTTCTTCTTGCCAAGATTCTTCAGTAGTATGTTTCCGTTTTGTTGCGTTGCTCTTGCCTGATGTTGTTTGTTTGGTTCGTTTGTTGGTTCGCAGTTTCATCTTCTCAAGCAACAGCAGAGGGAAAGCCAGCTGGCCGCGGCCGCCGCGTGGGGCGCGCGTCAGACCGTGGCGGCCAAAGGCGCCGCGCCTGTTGACCTGAGCCCGGCGGCGTGGCCTCCGCTGCAGAAGCCGCAGCCGCCGCAGCAGCACGCGCCACCGCCGCCCTCCGCCGGCATGCGTGCAGTGTTCCTTACCCCGCCCGGCGCCAATCGCGAGCGCACCGGCACCGGTGTCTTCCTCCCGCGCCCGGCCGGCGGCCCGGCCGAGCTAAAGAAAAAGCCAAGTGCGTGCTTTGTAACACTTGTTTGGCCGTTTCTTTGCCTATGGATTCCTCTCTAATTGGTGTTCCTAGGCTAAGTATTCTTCTCGTTTGGTGTTTTCCGCGGCATGCAGGCTGCTCGACGGTTCTTGTCCCTGCCCGCGTCGTTCAAGCTCTGAATCTTAACCTCGACGACCTCGGCGCCCAGCCTCGCTATCCCGGCGGATTCGTTCTTGATCACGGTAACCATCTCACACTGCAGTTATGGTTTCCTGTCGGAAAATGACAAGATAACCTAATGTCACTCTGTTGGTACGCAGATGCCTTGATTAGTCGGAGCAACGCCATGCTCGCGAGCCAGAAGCGGCGGGCGTCGGCCAGCGTGCCGGCGCCGACGCTCTGCCATAGTTCGTGAGCCTTTCACCCTCCAGAGCAGACGAAGGGAGCCGAGATTGCGGCGACATCCTTCATCACTTCTCGAGTCCAGTTTAATCTTAATAAGTAAAAAATTGTTAGTAGTGCTTTGTGTTAGCAATAGAGGTAGGAGGCAGTAGTAGCATCAGCGGTAGGTTTGTTTATTTTGGATTGGTGATATATTGGTTTTTTTTGGTGTGGACGGAAAGCGGCGGAGATGGAACAGCGGAAAAGAAATCCATGTCTCATTTGGGTGGTTTGGCAGTGTGGTCTGGAAGAAATAATAAGTGGTTCTTTTGGAGATGCGAGAGAGATGTTAGCTGCTTGTGGCAAGCAAGAAGAAGATGAGAAGTGACAAGATTTGGTGGTTTAGATGGGTGCTATCTTGGAGAAGCAAAAATAAGAGAGCCCACTTCTCCATGTTATCTCCATCAATCCATGGCTTTGCTTGCTTTGGGTGCTTGCCAAGAAGTACCAGCGCACACACAGCTAAGGTCTCTCTCTCCCCTCTTTTTGTAGCCTATTTACTTGCAAAAGAAGCTTTGCCGTGGGCTCCATGAATAAGGGCGTTCGTTTCGTATGATAAGAACATAGGATTTATTGGTATTTTTATTTCTTGTACTAGCAAGTAGTAATAGGTGTTTACGTTTGCCCTAACCTTTTCTTTTGGTTTGGCAAAAGAAGAGTATTAGGAGAGTTTTAAGATTTGCCCTAACCTTTTCTTTTGGTTTTGGCAAAAGAAGATTATTAGGAGTGTAGTGGTTCGTTCGTCGCTTGGCAGCAGCAAAGGCGGGCTGGGTATTATATATTGTACTTTGTTCCTTGGAACCTTAATATATGAAATGAATGAATGGCGATATTTTATTGCTTAATACGGCGCATCATGTCTTAATCAGCGCTGTTTTCCTACATGATTGTGGAGTACATGTGAGATGAACAGTTCGTTGTCTGGTGCCTAACCGCCTAAGAATCTGCCCTGGGTCTGGGTCATGGGATCTGCATCTCCACCGCATCCCTTCCCCTCCCTGAAAACGACGCCTCTGGGAGCTCCCAAAGGCTTGGCTGGCTTATTCGCGTGAAGTCCAGCGCGGGTATAGCTGGAACGGGTGGCTCCAGCGCTAAGCCTCATCTCATGGAATTTGATGGCCTCCGAGACGAGACGATCTTCTGTTCCTTAAACCACTGTGTACTGTTGCGCACGCAAATCCATCAACTGGCTTGTTCTGCTCGCACTGCGTGCGTGATGCTACGTCCTTGCCTCTCTGACCGGTCAAAGTGCGCAGGCTTCTCGCTTGGGGGTGTGTAGTGTAGTGCGCTGCCTTTTGTTTTGGTGGTTTTTTAGTAACCCTTGCAGCGCATCGCGCATCCATCGATCGCCGCAAAAGGCGTATTTCCAAGAGAAAGCGGCGTCCTCGGGTTCCATCGACTCGAGCCCAAAAGTAGCCCCTCCCTCGGGCCTTGCTGCCATGATGCCGACCCTTTTCCGGTGGTGTAAAATGCACGGTATCCCGCCCACATTTTTAGCTCCACCACGGAGCATGGGGTGCTTGGGGCGCTGGTCTGCTAAATCTGGATCACAGTTCACATGCAGCTTTCATATCGTTTCGGTGGCCGTTTGCCCGGTGCGTTTGGGTCGGGGGTTAGTCACGGCGACAGTGGCGTGCTAATCGCGGGCGTGGCCTGCGCCGAGCATACGGGTACCGGGGATCTGATTGCTGAGCGGTGGTGGAGTTGGGCCGTCGTGATCGGTGGAAACGTGGTTGCGCGCACTTGGGGCTTGGTTGGTGCGCGGGAGGAGGGCAACCCGCGCCCACGCGGCCGTCACGTTGCGTCGAGGCGGGGAAGGAGGATGAGGGTGTGGTGATGAGGGCCACCACCGGCTGGTCTCGGCTCGTTGTCATGCTCGTTGCGTGGTAGCAGCATTCAGCACTGTAGCTCTGCGTTGTGCCTTGGCTGCAACTCAAACTCCTCGTCTCCCACCCTTTTTTAAGTAGGAGTACACTACTCCCAGGCCAGCTATTGAGCAGAGTCTTATTAACTTTTTTTTTACTCCAGATGAACTCGTTTCAATTTTAAATTCATTCACTACTATAATTAAAATAACTTTGATTCGAACTTTAATGATCTTTTTTTTTGTTTTTTTTCCCCATCCGACTGACCTTGTGATCCTCTGCGCAAGTGCATAATCAACTTCCCGCCATCGAGCTGTAACGTTAGAAACTGCTCGTTTCCTTCGAGATTCCTGGTTCTAAAGAGGCGACGTGTTCTGTAACGTTACTTTCATATATATATATATATATATATATATTATACTCAAATAGCCGACCTGAGCGAGTGGCCAAAGATTATCCGTCCTGTTGCATCTACGCAATGGCACCGCCGAAACTTTATGGGTGCAAATTACGACTACTATATACAAGTAGATGTAAAATTGTACGTAGGGCCCATTTCAGTGAGGGAGCTCCCAGAGCGAATTGACATGAGCGGTGCCACCCGGTGCAATGTATCCTTCCATTTTTTACGTACTACTCCGTTTCGTGTATCGTGCTTGTGTGCGGATGTAATCAAATATGAATGATAATACCAGTATCACCGATATAGTTTGATCGTTGATGAGCAAACTGTTGGGCAATTGGGCATGCATTGTTTGTCACATGGCTGGGGCAACCATCCAATTCTTAAACGGTGAAGACGTTTCTGTCGACTTGTAAACCTTGCCTCAACTGGCAAAAGGCTGACGGAAAATCATGGAGGGCAAGTGGAGGACTAGAGAGTTCAGCCTGCGTTCTTGGTCTCATTCTCTCAAGATTCTATAGCCGCTTAACAAATCACAGGAAGGTGGGACCCCCCGTTCTTCAGCACAACAAATCATAGGACGGTAGGACCCCCGGTTCTTCATCACCGTTTGCCACTAATTGCGCCCAATCGCGACCGACCGACGTTTTTGCTGCGAATTCATTTCAGCGCTGTTCAGCGAAAGTGACGGTTTCAGTATTTTTGTTAGGACGTAGCTTTTGTGCCCGGTGTTGTTCACCCACCATTACCAAGCCCCCGTGTCCGTTTCGATAATCTAACAATAGGATGGTACCGGCTGATGGGAGGATTATTTGCAGAATTAGCTGCCGTTTGGCAATTATCATACGCGTATAACACCACCAAGATCGCACCTACCTGGCAAATGTCGCCTCGACGTGTTTGCAAGCCCGTATCTTGTCCATTTGTCGGTAACCAATTCTCCAGTGCAATTATGCATTAAGTTGAACCTGAAACATCTCCCCACCCCCGCGGCAGGGGATGAGTTGCAGTCGTTGCAGCGACTACACGGACCTGTAGACCCCAGTGAACTTGACGGTCCATGTTAAGCGCAATGATCGAACGTAACTTATAGAAGTACTGTTTGGCCATGATAAGTAAATACTCCTATCCTGGTTTAACCATGGTCATGGCTGCAGCTGAGACAACTGCGTATGAACAACGTAGACGCCGACAAAGCGAAAAGCCATGTCCCTGGATCTGGGCTGCGCATGACGGTTCCTCACTAGCCAGCGCTTTGGGTGCTGTTTCGTTTTCGCTGTTGCAACCAGCGAGCGAGCGGGGAGAGCGGCCATTTTTCCTCTCGACTCCAAGAGAAGAAGACCACACCGTGCAGCGCCGAGCCGACCTGCCGAGGGGACCGAGATAGCAGCAGTGGCGCGCGACACAGCAGCAAAAGAACAGCTAGAATCTAGCAAGACAACCTGCTAATTAGCTGTGCTGTCTTTCAACCCCTGCAGGCCCCACCCTGGTTCGTTTGGGTGGCCGAAAAAAACCTAGATGATGGGCATATGAGTAATTTTCCCCCTCTCTCTTTAGTGCGTATCAGTACATGTTCTTTTTCTTTTTTGAGACCGTATCAGTACATGTTCTTAAGAGGACAGGTACGCGTACTGAGGGATTTCTTTATGTCTTGGATTGCGATCACTGCTACTAGGACACAGCAGTAGTAGCTGTGTGCGTGAAGGATTTGTTCTGGATGGTGATTGACAAGCCGGCCCTGTTGATGGGGTGTAATTCTGTGAGGCAGCCTGTGGCGATATTTTGGGCAGGGAGTTTCTCCGTGCGCCTGGTTGGATTGCTGTTGCAGAACATGGCAAGCCGCGCCGACATTAAGATCTCGGCTGTTGAGAGTTGAGACGGTGTTGTTTGCTAGCAAAAATGCTTACACTGCAAGTTGGCTCTTAGCACTAATTAACATCTCCCTTCAATAATTGCATCACTATGGACGGATGGATGCATGGGCTCCAATAATCCTATCATGCCGGAGCCTGACGTGCCAATGGAACACCTGTCACCATGAAACTGCCCTCTGCTCGTATACAGGCGTGTGCTTATTAGCTGTCTGATATCTTTGGTTACGATTGATAACTTTTAATTTAAAATAAATAATAATAGTAAAAAGAAGTGTCTTTTTAAAAAAGAGCGAGCAGTAAAAATGAAGAAGAGATACATACGCAATACGGTAGCGAGAGTAGGGATACATCCGTGATCTTCTGTCTTTATCTCCGAAACAAAAGGAGTGGGAAAGCCAATATGAACATGCCATGTATTCTGGCTAGCTATTTGAATTATAAAATGGATGGATAAAAAATTAAGAAATACTACAAATTGGATGGATAAAAAAAATTGAGAAATACTACGGAACCTGTACTGTTCCATCCAAAAGATACAGGGTAGAGCCGTTTGATTGAGATGCCATTTGGTTAAGCTGAAACAAACTGGTTTATGACTGAAATTACACTGTAGCTAACTAAAATTACAATGTAGTTGATGGTGACTTATGACTAAAATTTTTTTCTCAAAAGAGCCCGTGTTCGGTGGCCAAAGGGAGCTCACCAACGTCTAGCCACGGGTGGAGGCCTTGCCGCTTGCACCGCAGACGACGATGGAGCTCACGACAGTGCTGCTCGGGACTAATGGATTTGGCGGTGACATAGCTTGAGACGGCCAAATCGGGCGACGGCACGGCTCTTGGGCCAAAACCGGAGAGAGAGAGAGAGCTGGAGGCTCGATGCAGAGCTTGAGCACAAATTAGGTAGTGGGCAGCGTTAGTCAGCTCCGTGGTGGTACTGGTAGTCAGGCCAGAGTCAGAGAAGAGGGTGCATCAGCGGCGAATGGCGTCGGACAGCTCCATGGCGGCGCAGTAGTGCCGTCGTAGCCAAGTGAGCTCGCCAAAACTTGTTAAAACTTCTTAAACTTTTTGGTTGAAATTTATTAAAGCTTTTAGTTGAAACTTGCCAAAACTTGTTAAAACTGTTCGGTTGAAATTTGTTAGAACTTGGGTTTTTAATATCTAAAACTCATTGAAACTTTCTTGAAATCAAAACTTACAAATATACGCGAAACTTACTAAAACATGAAACCTTTCAAATATTTTCATAAATTTTACTAAAACTATATAAAACCTATTGATATACTTTTGCAAACGCTACACCGCTCTCGTTACAGATTCTACTGCAACAATGGACAAATCGCTCCGTCCCATGCCGGGGCCCAGAACCGCTTGATCGAGCTAGAGTACAAACCACGAAGGCTGTCGCGCGCACGAGAGGGAACGCGCCCCGCACGTCTTTGCTTCGGGCGCGCACGAGGGAGACCATCGCGAATGCGTCCGCTTCACGCCTCGTCCATCTCGATTGATTCCCCGCGAAGCGCATGGCATGCATGAATGCCCCGTTGCCTTGTTAATTGCTGTACGCCTACGTCCACAGGCGATCGATAATTAAACATTTAAAAGCGACGTTGCCATGCACGCTTTCTGTGAGGACTAGTAGCGGCGAATCGGTGATTGCCGTGGGCACGCAGGGCGTAGCTTGACGTTGAAGAGTCGGCAAGTCGGAACGTAGGTGGCGCGATGCTCTCCTGCGTTGGCCAGCATTGTGGAAAAAGGAGTGCTGGAGCTCGTGATATTTTTTGAAGTTGCACCTGAGCTGCAAGCCCAGGCCTGACAGAAACAGGCCGGTTTATCTAGCCCAATATGAATGGCAATTTACGAACTGCTGATCCCGGAGACAGCTGACTCGGGTGTAGTCTGTAGAGTGCTACTAACAGACATGATTGCATGAACTCTGCTTTTAGGATCTCTCGTCCCGTGAGCATCGATCACTGTTCTGGACGTGTCCTTCGACAACATTGTGATAACGCAAAATTTTTAAATTTTTTGAAATTATTTTAAATTTATTCGAATTCAAGAGTTTTTTTTTGCCAAATCCGAAAATTCTAGCAAGAAAAAACCGTTTTTTTTTTTTTGAAAATATGCTTTCTACCATGAGAAAGCGCATTTCTTGTCACCCATCTTCTTCCCTGTTGCCGCTGCCTCGCATCACGCCGCTAGTCGCTCGCGCCGCACTGCCTCAACCAGCCACCTCCTTTGCCTGTACCACCTCACTTCGGCATTAATCGCTGCCCGCACTAGCACCACACCGCACTCGCCGTCGATTTGCATCACCGTCAAACCACGCTGCCAAATGCTTGATACGCCGCGCTCACCGCTGTTCTTCGTCGCCACCTTGCACACCCACTCCGGGGAGGAACAACGACTCCTATGTTGCCACCGTGTTGATGTCCCAGTGCTAAACCTGCGCAACCGTCCACACTGCTGTCCATGTGCCAAGCTCACCCTTACGCCGCTACTGTCACCTCCGCCTCTCGCTGCCTTTTTAGACTAGCCCATCGACTATCTCCATCTCTTTCTGCACCGCCTCACACCCGCTGCCAACCTCCCTTCGTCTGCTTTGGCCAAGCTGTGCAGAAATCACCTATGCCTAAATCTTTGCCGGTAAGCTCATTCCCAATTTCTTGCCTCCGCCTCCTTTCTAATCCAATTGCTCGTGTCCGTAACATCTCCACAACACCACAAAGCTATCCCTAGCTTTCCGCCTAGCCTCGTCGTCCCTAGCTCACCGTTGCCATGTACCACCTCTCCACCACCCACGGTCACCGTCACAAGAGTTCCTCATGCCACCTCGAGCCAAGCCATCACTACCACTGAGCTCCCCTAACCTCCTAAATGCTCAAGTTGCCTCTAATTTGGCAAATGCTCGCAGCTTTGCTGTGCCATGCCCTTGTTCCGGCCATACCGCCATCGCCAGCCATTTCCAAGCTGCCACCATCTGCACGTGTGCCCAAAATTAATTGCTTGTGTTTTGTTGGTGCTTGCAGCACCACCGCTCACTGTTGTCCGTTGTCACTGATGTTGAATTCGACAATACCACTGTTTTCCCTAAGCTGCCATGAGAATGAGCTCTAGCTCGTTCTGGTGAGAGCAGGGCCGCGTGCTCTTGGGCCACTAAGGTGGGGCTAGCAAGGCCAGCCCGGGTTGTCCCTTGATCCAATCGGCTAACTAGGGCAAGTCTATACTGTGCAATCTAACACTACTCATAGTCTAACCCAATACTATTCACCAATAGGCCAACACTATGCAGACCAATAATCTCAGACAAACCTTCACCAAACCCGACCCGCTAGAAATAGTGCCAATCCGGTACTGTTTATCTGACACGTTACTATTATATGAAATCCGATAATCTTGTTTATACTCATTTTGATTGTTTTGAGGCCGTCTAACCCATTTTCAATCCCATTTAATCTACCCAAGCTTAGTTTCAACCCAATCCACTTAAACCCACCTTCTTTTATGCCTTCTTTGGATTATCTCTTTTATTTTGTTCTCAGCTTGTATTATGTAAAGTAGGAACTAATCTTTATTCGTTCTTTTACGCTAGCATCTAGATTCGACTAATTGACCAACTGCGAAGCTACTAGAGCAATTGAAGTAAATGGTAACAAATCTGGAGCCTACAAAGGAGTGATTGAATACCCTAAATAAGAAGGCAAGTCACACATCTTTGATCATGTTGATATCATATTATTTAATTATTATTACTTTTATTTTATGTTATTTGAATATTGTTATTAACATAATATAATAATTTAAAATGACATGATGAATAGTTAGATCCAATCACTGAAAAGCCTATGCTCTCGTAAACCATATTCATCTTAACAACCATAAGTGTTACTATAATATGAAATCACCCTGTTGGTAATTATTAGGTAGGTTAGATAAATATAAATACTTTACAAACAGTGTATTGGATTACCCAGCTTAGTGTCAGCAGACTTTAAAACAAAGTTGAGTAATGAGGATTCTTGTCAACCAACCACTATATGGTTAGAGCCCACAATCTCATCCAAATATTAAGGCTCTGGTTTGGATATAGTAATTTACCGATGTATACATGGTATGTGCTAATCAGATATCTTCTATAATCAATCAGTTAGTATCTAAAATTTCCTAGCACAGAAACACTTAAGTGCTAATCAGGTATCGTCCAAGCTACAGCTAACACATAACAATATTAACCAATTTCCACTACCAACGAATCCAAGTAAACCATATGTCTGTATCATATTTTGGGCAGACAACATCGACTAAACTACAATTATCATATGCATTCGAGTTAACCAGTAATTAGCTCGAAGAGCAAATTCACTCCAATTAGATTATGTCCCTAAATGGATCCAAGTAATCAATATCACAGTGTCAATATCTCCTTGCACCAGCAATTGAATAGCAACTGTATACAGCAACAAAGAGTGTACCACACCAAACAGAACTGATATGCAGATCGAACTGCAGAGCACCAGTTCAGTACCACCGATCTTGTCACAGCACTGCATCAACCCACAAGAAACCTGAGCATTCATAAGGGTGCTTCAAACCAAAAAAAAAAAAAATACAATAGCACCACTGGGAACAGAATCTAGATCACTATTCTTCCATCTAAACAATTTCGCATCACAGTTTCCTGACCAAGCTATGGATCTACATATTGAAATTTGCAGACGCACCATATAATGCCTCAACTCAACAAACAATAATTATCTGAACAAATCAAAGTGTGCTGCCAATCGTCCAAGCAACCCAACCAGTTAATTATGTGGCATGAAAAAACATTAGGAAACATTAACTCAAAAATCGTACCAATGTTCTGTAGCATAGAGTGTAATATGGCAATTAGTTAATAGAGCAGAGTGGAAATCTGGGATCGAAAAAGCACCCTATGGCACATTTGATTCTTCATTTTCATAACTCGGCAGCAGCCTCAACTGAAATTTGGTAGAAACATGAATATGCAAAGAAAAGAAGTATCCGAAATTTTGCATTAACAAGTGATCAAATGACCTAAGATTACCGCAATGGCAACAGGCACTGCAGGCACAAATCCTGGCTAGCTGTTGTCCCATGAATCCTTGGATGATACTTGTAAACTGTAAATACCCACACTAAAAAAATAACAGAACAAGACTAAAAAAAGACGTAGTGGGAGAATGAATGGATATTGAGGGCATTCCAGACATTACATCCAGCAGGATGAAAAAAAAGCCAAACTTTTTGTAACTACTCTGCTTTGCACATAGGTTAATGGCACTCTCACAAAAGCAATATTGGGAAAATATACATAAATAAGCAACCCCCAAATTAAGAAATCATTTGTCATCACTCATCAAAGTGTACTATAAATGTTCCACTAATTTGTAATCGGTCGAGAAGCTCCTAGCTCACAAGACTACATAGATCTTTCTGATGCATCATTCTACAACACACTATCAAAGTAATTCTATGACATGTTCATGTAAGTTTGGATAGGGTGAAACATTTATTCAAAATTTTCGGTGATTCACAATTGTAATGTTCTACTCCAGTAACAAATTGTGAAGAATAAAAAAGACATAGCGCGAGATGCATAGAAAGAAATCAGCACTCACTGAACCACATAAATTATGTTCTAGTTGGCAAGAGCAAAGCAGTATCAATGTAACCTGCTCTAGCAAGAAAATATGGAGGAAGCTCTCCAAGTGCAGTTCCAATGCCCCAAAGCACAGCCTCAAGATGAACTTCATGCAGTATCTTGATAAATGGAATTGTTTCCTGATATATCGGAGGTCAAAACTCTAGACAGTCTTTCTCCAACTATGGAGGCATCCTTTTAAGGAGAATAATGCCATAAGGAGCACTCTTTAAATAAAGACGGCCGCACTGAATAGCTTTGGTTGTCAAAAGGGAATATGAGGCCCTTAATACAATATACAAACGTGTGCAAACCAGAGCCTGCATATATATATATATATATATATATATATATATATATATATATATATATATATATATATATATATATATATATATATATATATATATATATATATATATATATATATATATATATATATATATATATATATATATATATATATATATATATATATATATATATATATACTCTCCATCCATGGAGACATCCTTGTAAGGAGAATAATGTCATAACGAGCACTCTTTAAATCAAGCCGGCCGCACCGAGCAGTTTCAATTGTCAAAAGGGCAATATGAGGCCCTTAATACAATAAAAACATGTGCAAACCAGAGCCTGCAAAATAACACAATGCACTGATAAATACTTAGTTGCTATGTTAACACCTCTGAACCGATTAATTCTTGCTCACACAGTTTCACTAAGCTGAAATGCAATCTGCACTTACGGGCTTACCTAATCCAATGGATGAAGCCACCCCTAGTATGACTCACCGTAATCCACATCTGACATACGAAATCAGCTCCTGCATATGCTGCATCGAAGACAAGATCCTGTTATATCCATGCTGCAAGAGCGCATGCACCGCACCCCCACCAAGGAAAGAAAAGGAAGAAAGCACACACATTCGCACATACAAGTGGAGCTACTGGAAAACTACAACAATTTATCACCTAATGTGAACAAGCTATAGCCATAGAAATGAATCTTTCCTAACATAGGTGCATGCGCAGTTGCCAAAACGGCAGATCAGGGCCTCAGACCAGCACCTAAAACAGCAGGTAAGCATTAGAGCAGACAACAACAGAATTTATTTCATCATTCGAAAGCAGCAATTTATTTTATGCATATCTAGAGAATGTGGCGGCGTTCGGGTGAAGGGGAGCGGTGGTGGCGGTCGGGTGAAGGGGAGTGGGAGCGAGGGAGGTGCTCGGGTGAAGGGGAGCGGTGGCGGAGTGGCATAGGCGGTGGCAGAGGGTGAGTGTGTGTGTGTGAGAGAGAGAGAGAGACGCCCAACGGAAAGATCAGGGAAAAGGATGAGTACATACTAACATATTGCAAAGAACACATAAGGTAAGGCGAGGCGGCGGGAGGGCCCTGGGCGGAGGGGGGCGCCAGCAGGGACGGGCACGGGCACGGGCACGGGCACGGGCTCCTCGTCCTTGACGGCCACGAGCGCGCGGCAGCCCAGGGGATGGAGCGCGAAGAGCAGGGACTTCCTCCGGGGCTTCGCTGTCTGCGACGATGGCGAGGTCGAACGGGAGGCAACGGGGCACGGAGGAGGGGATGGGCGAAGGGAAGGCGCGCTGAGTAGTGGTGGCCTATGGGCCGTGCCCCGCCACGGCACAGGCCCAGCCGTGGCACAGCCCATTTAAGTCAACCTGTTAATGTCTGTCAAATAAATGGGTTATGCTGTGTCGGCCTATGAGCCATGGTTCGAGCTCAGGCATAGCCGGCGATTGCGCTGTACCGGCATGGACATAGTTAGGGTTTAAAGGGCTGTACCGGCCCGGTTGGCCCGTTAAGCCAAGAAAAACTGAAAAAGAAAAAATTTAGAAAAATTATAGAAAAATAAGAAAAAAATTGTAAAAAATCAGAAAAATTATAGACATAGTTAATCATCAAAATAATTATTTTCAATGACATAACAAGCTTTATTGACTTGTTAAATTACATGAGATGGCTGCCTCAACTTTACTAAGTAAAAACTCAACTTAAGAAAACCCTAGTAAAGAAAAAAGATGACAGCCTATAAAGCTCATTAGTGACAACATATGAAGAAAAATATTGAAAATCCTATTCATTGCTATCTAGATATAAATGCTCAAAAGATTCTTCTAAATCTCTATTATCTGCAGTATGTTGGAGTATTGATTCAGCTTGTTCCCAGTCTTTGATGGTCAGAAGGATTTCGACCATCTCGTTTGAGAGACTTGTTCTTCGCTCCTCGATTATTCTTCTAGATAGACTGAAGGCTGATTTCGAGGAGACTGTGGAGACAGGAACAGTCAACACATCCCGCGCTAATATGGATAGAACTGGATATGTTACTTTCTGGGTTTGCCACCATGAGAGGATGTTTAACTCTTGCTCGAATCTGACGCTACCACTATTGAGATAGCTTGATAGGTTTCCAGTGCTTTGTCGCCTTCCTCCTCCTGACTGATGTGTACTTGTACCTACACGAGAATATCTAGAGGAAGAACAAAAAATCTTGCCCCATTGCATAGTCCCCCTAGAGGTGCTAGAGGTTACTGAGGGTCTTTTCAAACACATGGATCCAAACTTATTTTCATATCTCTCATATACCTTATATAATTTATCCTTAACTACTATATAGTATGTACAATAGTCTAAACTAGTAGCATCACTTAAAAGTTGTAATACATTTATCAATCCTTAAAGTTTGGCCCTAAGATCCAAAATAAAGACGAATGCATATAAAATAGAAATTTCCCTCTAATATTTTAAAAACTTAGTTTTCATGGCGACTACAACATCCTGTAGTATAGGATTATTTTCAAAAGACTTTAGGTGAGTGGCAATTTCAAGAATATTATGAACAATTAGAGGAGAGGTTGGATAGTATACTCCAGAAAGACAAAATATAGCTTTATGAAAAAGTTTTTTAAAAAGAAAATATTTTTCACCAACAACCCAATCATCCTCAATAAGTTCAGAGTATCTAACTTAGGTTCTACTAGAGGAGCTACGAGATTGATGACCTTGGGTGTGAAGAAAAATAGATAAGATGCTCTTATATAGTAATATATGTTTAAGCATAAGATAAGTAGAGTTTCATCTAACGGGCATGTCTAAGTCAAATTTTCTAGAACGGACGTTCATTGCTACTCAAAAGCTCTTATATGCGGCTATTCGTTGGTTAGAACAATTAATATATGAAATTGCATCCCTAAAAGAATCAATACAAGCATTTAATCTTTTTAAACTAGATTTAACAATAAGATTAATAATAGACAAGCACAACATTGATGCAGTAAGAAAGATTATGCATAAGTATTAAACAAATGAGTAAGAATTTCCATAGATTTAATGTTTGCAGATGCATTATCTAAAGTTGCAGAAAAAATCTTATCAGTGAGGCCAAAATCTTCTACAACTTTAATAATATTTTCTGTAATATTTTCAGCAGTATGCGAAACATTAATTAATTTAAATCCTATAATTATTTTTCCATTACCCAGTCATCAATAACACAATGAGCAACAACACTAATGTAATCCTCTCTAGCCCTACCACTCCATATGTCTGATGTCAAAGCAATAGAGAATGTACAGGTACGAAACATTTCTTTTAATTTTTCACGATAATTGTTATAATATTTAATTAAATCTCTAGTCATGGTTTACCTAGATACAACACTAAATTGAGGGTTATGAGCAGTCCTAACATATTTTTGAAAAGCATCAGACTCACCAAAATTTAAAGGTAAATCTTAAGAAGTAATTAATCTACAAAGAGATTCCTGGATTACATCTCGGTTGTACTCCCAAGTAAGTACCAAGCCGTCGGGGTTATATTGCACATGCGTTTGGCGCATTTGTATTTCTTGCCTTCTTTTGCAGCTTGCAGCATGCCGTTGTAAGTGACCCATCCTACCTAAAGATTTTGTAGACAGTTAATTACCTCAAATTTTACAAACAGCATACCTCACTGAATTCTCATCATCGTCGGTCTTAAACTTCTTGTTGAAATCGTTCCAGACTCCTGATGTAGTAACACTTATTTTTTTTACACCCGTACTATGGGGTTGTGGATGCACTTGTTGAGACAACAGAAGATGGATCAATTAGACCCTACGCCACCGAAGCCGCCGCTTCTTTTGGCTCTCTAGTTTGTTGTGTATATGGACCTTCCGCAGATGGATATTCTTCTTGAAAGGATTGCATATCCTCCGTCGAGAGGCCGAATTTGGAGAGTTGAAAATCATAGTTCTCCATTGAATCAACTACAAATTGAAATATTAAAGAACAATTAACTTACTATTGAATCAACAAATAATAGCAAAAAATTAAAATAAGATAGCACTATTACCTCTTTTGTGGCTCTCAGAAAATTCTTTGAAGATTTTTGAATTTTCTGAATTTCGCATGAATTTCTCACTAATTTTGCCAAATTTCCGCAAACACTACTAGATTTTTCACAGCTAAACAGAGAGATGAGAGTGATGTTTGAGGTGTGGAAAATGGAGGCCAGATGCCCCTGTTTATAGAAAAATTCTATTTTTTTGAATTTTTGCTGTTTTCTGAATTTTTTATACCCAACGGTCAAACAATGGCTATATTTAGCTAGGTCGGGTCCTACCAGCATGGCCTGTTTATGACCATTGGCTGGCGGGGTTGTGCTGTGCTCGGGTTGGGCCAACAATACTGGGCCGCATGCCGACATGGTTAGGCCTGGCCTATTGGATAGCTCTAGTGTTGAGGCAGCGGGGTCTGTGAGGGGAATGAGGGGGTTAGGGCATGGGCTGCACGTCGCGGAGGTGGGCGGCTGGATCTTGCTGGTGGGGAGATCGAACTGACAACACCAACGAAGGGCGTCGACATGATTTCGGGAAACTCCGAGGGCTCTTTTGCAAAACTGGGGACGTGGATGGCCTGAGGAGGCTCCAATCCTCCCACCTTTAAGAGAGTAGCTAAATGTTTGTGCGTTGCTATGGATTTTTAAAATTTATTATACTACATGTTTTAAAACTCATGGGTGGTAAAAGTTTTTACAATATGCATACAAACATGTTCTAAAAGTTTTTAAATCCGTTAATTAAGTTGGAAGAAGTCGATCACACCTTGTGGTTATAAGTCAGAAGACATTGACCACACCTTGTGGTCGTAGGTCGAGAGCCCTTAAGCACACCTCGTCATCGTAACTCAGAAGCCGTCGACCATCGTGCATGATCGTAGGTCAGGAGTGATCGACAATCCCTGGTGGTCGTAAGTTGGCAGCGGTCGACGATCGATCGTGGTCTTAAATCGGGAGCCTTCAACAATGGCTCGTGGTTGTACGTCGGAAACCGACGACAATCGTTTGTGAAGTCGGAAGTCATCGAGGACACCTTATGGTCATAAGTCAGAACACATAGACCAACATTTGTGGTCGTAAGTCAGAAGATATCGACCACACCTCGGGGTCATAAGTCAAAACGCATCGACCAGTGCACGTGGTCGAAAATCGGAAGCCATAGACCACAGCCCTGACTTCAACCACGCCCCCAACTTTGACTACTACCTCCTTCAATTTTGATCACTGCTCCCTTTAACCATTGTCCCCTTCGACCACGGCCCTTCGACATCGACCATTTCCCCCTTCGACCACGGCTTCGACTATGACCATGGATCTTCGATTTCGACCAACGCTTATGGTCGTAAGTCAGAAGACATCGACTACACCTCGTGGTCGTAAGTCGGAACACATTGACCAGCGCTCATGGTTGTAAATCGGAAGCCATTGATCACACCTCATGGTCAAAAGCATGTTACAATCCATGGGGAGTACCAGACCTTGTGGGTCTTTCCATCAAGGGTGGGGAGCTCAATCTCAGGGGTGACTTGGGGATAGGCGACAGGGATGTCCAACCGGAGGGGGAACTTGTAGTGGAGGAGGTTATGGATGAACCAGCAGGTACCCTCCGGGTTGGCGCGACGACTACGACCATGATCGCTACAACCATGTTCACGGGCGCTACGACTATGACCATGACCGCGACTTCAACCACTGCCCCCTTTAACCACGAACCTTCAACGTCGACCACTTTCCTCTTCGATCATGGCTTCGACGATGACCACGAATCTTTAACTTCGACCACTGCCCTCCTCGACTATTGTCTCCTTCGACCATGGCCCTTCGACGATGACCACTTCCCCCTTCGACCATGGCCCCCTTCAACCACGTCTTCAACTTCGACCACGGCCTGACCATGACCCCCTTCGATCATGGTTTGGACTTTGGCCATGACCCTTCAACTTCGACCACGGCCCTTCAACTTCGATCGCGGACTGACTTCGTCCATGACCCTTTGACTTCTTCGATCGCGGACTGACTTCGTCCATGACCCTTTGACTTCAACCACTGCCCCCCTTCGACAACGGCTTAGACTTCAAACATGACCCTTTGACTTTGACCATGGCTTGACTTCAGCCACGGCTTCAACTTCGACCACTGATCTTTGACTTCGGCCAGAGCCCATTTGACCATGGCTTTGACTTCGACCATGGTCCCTCAACCATGGTCCCCTTCGACCACGACACCAACTTTGATGACCAGTTTGGGAGACCAAAATCGCTAGACAACGCGATGGGCTCCAAGCGAAGAGTAGTAGGAGGTAGAGAGGCTTACCGGGTGAGCGATCGCTGGTTGGCGGCGGTGGGGGAGAGCCACGTGGGCGGGCGTAGGAAGAGGAAGCACCGCCGCCATCATCGAGCGCCCTTCTCTCTAATCCACTGGTCGCTATCGCCGAGCTCTCTTCTCTCTGATCCACCGGCCGCTATCGTCGAGCGTTGTGCCATTGGTTTGAGGGGCAATGGGAGATGGAATTATTGGTGGCACCGAGGAGGCGCGACACGAGAGTTCGGGGGAGAGAAGGAGGCAGCAGTTGCGGGAGGTGGAGATGGGGAGGTGGCGACGGGGAGATGGGGGAGAGGAGGCGGTGGGCGAATGCGTTAGGGAGGCGGCGACGGGGAGATACGACGTTGCTGGGGAAGTGGGGACTGCGACCAGACGCTGCCATGTGGGGAAGGAATTGGTGGCGGCACCAATGAGGAGGAAGAGGCGTGGAACAAGGGTTCGGGGAGAGAAGGAGGCAGCGGTTGCGGGAGGTGGAGGTGGGGAGGCGGCGACAGGCAGATGGGGAGAGGAGGCGGCGGGCAAATGCGTTGGGAAGGTCACGACGGGGGGATGTAGCGCTGCTAGGGGAAGTTGGGGGACTGCGACCAGATGCTACCACATGGGAAGGAATTGGTTGCGGCGCTGAGGAGGAGGTGCAACGCTGAGATTCGGGGGGAGAGAAGGAGGCGGCGGTTGCAGGAGGTGGAGTGGTTGCGGGAGGCGGAGGATGCGGGGGAAGAGAAGAGGAGGAGTGCAGCCCAAGCGTTGGCCCAACCTTTTCTACAAGGAGTAGAAGAACTACCTACATGCGGATCTGGACAGCTGATCTTTGATCGAACGATTGAGAAGAGAGGAGGAAGAACGAACCGATGACCACCAACTCACATTTTTAAAGAGTAGAGATTTCACTGTCTTAGCCAGGAGCGTAGGTAGAAAAAAAAAATCTAAATTGGACAAGTGATGGTCTATTGGCGTAGGCACCTGGCTATCAGGGTTGTAGCTCTTGAGCGACAACCTAGGAGATGAGGCTTATTCGAGGAGGCGCCACTTTTATCATGCCTAGCCAAAGCATGACTTCATGGTATGTTGTTTTGGGATATGAGTTATAGCTTTTGATTTAAAATTTTGAGTTCTACCTTTCGCAAGAGAGGGTACGAAGTGAGACACTAGCGTGTGATTTTGACTGATATAGATGAATTTGGTATAGTGTCTACTACAATCGACTTGTAGACCCCGTTTTGAAAAAACACACTATTTGAAAATTAGTTACTATAGCATAAATTAAAAGACACAAACAACAAATCCACGATATCCCGGCTTAGAACTCTATGGCTCGCGGGCAATGACCACCCAGCTGGAGGGCAAGCTCTGCCCTTGGTCTTAGCGAAAACCCAGATGGAAAGCAACATCCATCTAGAATGAGATCAAGACAGTCGAGTCCACTACTCCACTACACGCTAACATATATGCATGCCTCTTGTTAATTAGGTCACTCTCACATGGGATCGGCATGATGAGCCTGCTTGCCTACTCGATCCATGTGAGCACGCGGCGGAGTGGCTACTGGCTACGACAACGCACCTATGTGCCACAACTGATGGCCACGGCGTGTGGCCCACTCGATCAGCATGCCACACGCATAGGCGACAACTTGACAAGGCAGCACCGCGCGCTCCTCGAGCACACCAAGAAACCACATATGTTCCCGTCACAGCGTCTGATAGGGCTGAGACGTCTAGAGGTGGCAATTTCCCCGTGGGGGTGGGCCTTGTAGGGAATATCCCGGGGGGGGGGGGGGTGACCTCCCCCCATGGGGGATGGAGCGGGGCCAGCTATGCTAGCAGAGCAGGGACATGGGTCGTCTTTTCTGTGCGGGCCTCACGGGGACCTGATAAATATATAAAATAATTTTTAAATAATATATTATAGTTTTTAATATAGAAGATTGCATTTTTTCTTGTATATTCATTAAATTGGAATTTATATGTTAGAATATATGTTTTAAAACTCTAATTTAAAAATATATATACCTAAATAATTATAAATTAATAAATAAAATTATATTATTATTTTTTGCAAACATTTAACCTATTTTTTATCCCCCGCGGAGATTCCCGTGAGGATCGAGTCCCCATAGGGACCGGAGACAGGGTCATCTCCCCTAATAGCCTTAGTGGGGCACAAGTTGGGGGGAGGGTGTAACACCCCCGTTTTTATGGACGGGAATGTCGTTACCTTCCGTAACAACCCAGTAGTTCAGTTACGGACAGAAGAAGTATCATGCCTGCTTATGAACATTTAAAAGAGTTAATTTAATTAAAATAAGACTTAACATTCAATTTTAAATATTTTAAGGCATTCAAGCCCAAGACATAACTTACATTCAGAAGAACTCAAGAAAGCTCCACAGGAACGCTTGAGTGCAGTCGTAACCCTAACACGAATACTTGCAACATCTTCTTTTCTTTTAGTATCTGTGGGGGGGGGGGGATTTTTGCAAGTCTGAGTACCAACCACTGTACTCAACAAATCACATGTGGAAATACTATATATCTACTTGCCAGGATATTCTCAAAGGAAGGAATATAGTTGTTTTATTATGAGGTGGATGCAATTTTATTTGCAAACAAATAAAATTTAAAACAATTGCTCCTTAAGATCAGGAGTTTTCTGTTATCAAATAAAGCTTCATCATTACTCAAATTAACAACATCAGAAACACTACTTATGCCTCGTTGTTGGAATCACCCAATTAACACAGCTTCATTAACCGGAAGCACGACGTATTCGAATACCATTTATTTCACTCTGCAGAGTCGCCCTGCTTTACCCACAGGATTTCTTAACTACACGTCTGGCTTTAAGAAAACAAGACTTTTCACTGCTCAAATTCTTTATATAGCCTCCACCTAGTAGGCCTCCCAATAAGCTCAGACCACTCCTGACTTATCTTAGCCTACTATTATGCGGCTCACATAACACATGATCGAAGTTCAGATCGATCAGTTAGATTATTCAGATAAAATAACCAACTTCCATACGACCCTACTTAACCCCTTTCGTATGGACTCGCACTTTGCCTCCACACTGCTTTTGTAGAGGTTCAATTGAACTTGAGCAGTTACTAGACTAGGGTTGACGTATCAACATTTGTGGTTGGGCGATTATTGTGTCTTTTACTTAGCACAAGGTTCTTGCCCTTACATTTTTCTGAGGTCCGCAACCTCCATCTCAGGGTAAAGCGGTGGACGAAGTCCGCCACTGTAAGATCGAGGAGGCCGACTAGAGGGGGGTGAATAGGAGGTTTTAAAATTTTCGTCTAATTCTAATTAGCAATTTTAAACTTGATGGATTGATAGAGCAAGATAACACTAACACTAGCACAAGTAATCGACTAAGAGCAATAACGAATGGTAGAGAAAAACAATTGCTACTCTAACTAAGCAAGCAATCAAGTGATATGAATGAAGAGCGTTGCTTGAATGAAAATGATCACAAGAGAGCAAACCACAATTGACACGATTACTTTTTACCGTGGTGATCGGAGACTTGCCGGTCTCCCCTAGTCCACGTTGAGGTAAGCCCGAACGAATCGGACCGGCTCCACGAATGAGCCTAAGCACCTCGATCACTATTGGATGCCCTTTCCCTCTCCGGGTAGGCGAGCTCCAAGCCTTCACAATCTTCCGGGCCTTCTCACAATCTTCTTGAGAAGATCACCGAAACTCCGCCAAGCCGTCTAGGTGCCGGCAAGCACCAAGAGAATAGACCACTGCGGCTTGATCTCACTCAAGTGCTCAATGGATCAACTAGAATGCAATGCACTTGAATTTTGGGTCAACTACCTCAAATAAATGCACAAGTGAGTGAATGAGGTGTGAGAGGTTGCACTAGGCTCAAATGTATTCAATGGATGTTCAACAACATGTCCAAGTTCTGGTGGGGGTGTATTTATACCCTCACCAACCTCAAATAGCCGTTACAATAAACAATCCTGAAAATTCAGGAAATCCGGTACTACCGCAGGCAAAACCGCGGTACTACCGGACTCTAGCTGACCGGTCAGAACGGCTATGTCAGAGAGTCAGAAGTAACCGTTGGTCAATGAGTGCGGTACTACCGCCGTTAAAAACGCGGTACTTCCGGACGTCCGGAAGTTCCGCTCCAAGATCCGGTACTTCCGATCTCAACGAGTCTAAGTCTTAATCTCGGCGCTCTCTGGAAATAACGTTCCGCACAGGTATCCGGAACTTCCGCACATGCGGTAGTTCCGCAGGTGAAACCGCGGTACTTCCGTTTTCAGAGAGGCTAAGTTAAATTCCGGGCGCTCTCTGGAATTAAAGTTCCGCTCGGGTGCCCGGTACTACCGGCCATCCGGTAGTTCCGCAGGTCAACCCGCGGTACTTCCGTTCTCCGAGAGGCTAAGTCTGAGTCCGGGCGCTCTCTGGAAAAAACGTTCGCTGGGCCTGTACTCGGACTGCGGTAGTTCCGCCCAATACACACCGGAACTACCGGATTTTCTGACAATGCACAGATTTGAATTAATTTTAATTTCTAAGTGCATGCATGATCCTAAATTGATCCAAAGGGCACATTTGAACATGATCAAGCAATCACCATGATCCCTCTTAATAGTACGACGTCTATCCTATAATCCGGTCTTCCAACCTAACTCCAAGACCGGTAAAACAAAATAGATACCTAAACTATTTACCTTGTCGCCCTAGAGATCTTGAGTCTTCATGGGAAATTTTGTGAGCCTCTTTCTTTGCCATTTGAACTTATCTTTTCAAACACTTAATGCACACATTAGTCCCATATTCACATAAATTCATTAATTACCAAAACTAACATGTTTAGGGGCCTAGATGCTTTTAATCTCCCCCTTTTTGGTAATTGATGACAACAAGAGCAATTTATGAGAAGAATTTAAGATTTGGATATACTCCTAGTTTGCAAGAAGTATATCACAAGGTCTTTGAAATTTTAGCAATTTTAGAACATGGGGAATTTTTGCATTTTAGAAACTAATAAGAAAGAGCTCCCCCTAAATATGTGCATCAAATTTTGCAGGAATTTATTAGGCATGATTACATTATAGTATTTCAGCACATTTACCAAAAATCGAAGATACGCAATAGACAAGTAAACAAGCATTGCATTAGGGACATGACAAAGTTCATTACAATGCATCAGAAATTAAAATACTAACCATCCACAGAGTTTAAACCACACAATAAGCATTACATGGTTCATTTCACCATACTTTATTACAACGATAGATAAGACTTAAAAACTTCTCCTACAATTTCTCCCCCTTTGGCATCGAAATACCAAAAAGAGGAGCTAGTCCTGAGCTGCACTGGGAGAAGGAGGACCACGGCGACAAGTGCGACGACCATAGCGAACTGGAGAAGGCGGATGAACTGCACTCTCCAAAGCTGATACGCGATCACCAAGGGAAG
The DNA here is from genome assembly GCA_036346575.1 of Dendrocalamus sinicus. Lineage (NCBI taxonomy): Eukaryota > Viridiplantae > Streptophyta > Magnoliopsida > Poales > Poaceae > Dendrocalamus > Dendrocalamus sinicus. The sequence goes on along the minus strand of CM070653.1, from coordinate 25,491,282 downwards.
ACACAGTGGAGATCAATACATCCTGGCGCTCCTCTAGCCTGAGTATGGCGGAGTAAATCTGAGAAAGCGACACATCGCCCTCGCCCTGGGGAGGAGGATCAGCAGCTGCCTGATGTTGAGGCTGAGGCTGAGGCTGTGGCTGAGACTGAGCACGGGTACGAAGAGGAGCAGGAACAGGAGGCTCTGCACGCGGCTTGTATGGCTTGTGCGGGATGCAGAGTGCTCCTCGGTATCCAGTCTTCCTAATGATCACAACCATGATGAATGGTGCAAAGTTGATCCTTTTCTGTTTGTCATTCTTATTGGCGTCGATCCCCCTGATGATAAGATCCACCACATCAAACTTTTGGCCGCGCATAATGTAATCAATTACATTCCACGCATGACCACGAATAGCATCATAATTCCCACTCTTGGGAAGAATGGTGTGGTTGATGATCCTGATGACAAGACGGGAATAGGAGTAAGCCATTTGTCGTCCCGTGTCCGCTCAGCAGCTTGGTCATAGTACTCAATATGCAGCAATGGGAAGAGCTCGCTTGCTGAACACCTTCTCATATGCACCGGTTTCCGTCCCAAGTGCTAGCTCAAACTCGTGCTCGTGCACTCAATGAACTGGTCCTGTCATCCAACTCGGATGCTCAAAGTTGGGAGAGATGTACGGGTAGCATAAACCGCTCGATCATGTTGTCCATATAGTTGCATTTGAATGCAACGAGTTGATGAATATCGGCTCGCTGAAAGAGCTGATAAGCACCACTGAACTTGTCGATCTGCGACAAGTGATCCCAGTCCACATACTTATGTGCAGCAAATTTGCGAGCTGGACCATACATCTCCTGGTACACCTTCTCTGGAAACTTGGAATGAAATTGGGGGTTCATTGAGTTTCGAGGGCGTACATACTGACTGCGACGACGAAGAATAGCATAATCCTCATTTGTCATCTTGTCGAGGTCCACTTCTTCGTCTGCAGTTACCTCAGGCATCTCCTCATCTGAGATCGCGTAATCCTCGCTCTCATGTGAGGCCTCAGATCCGCTCTCATGCGAATCCTCTGAGTCACTCTCAGGGTCGGAGGCGGGACCCTTGCCCTTGTGCTCCGCCGTCTGAGATGCAGGAATAGAGGAGGAGGATTGACCAGCCGTGCCCCCATAGGACTTGTGCGAGACGTTCTTCATCCTCGGCATCTTCAAGGACACAATCAAGGTATGAGGAGAATAAGCAAAAGAAGATTTGAAATTGAAAGCAATGAATTTTTGCTGTTCCAGGAAAAACGGAAGTACCGGCGGCAAAACTGCGGAACTTCCGGAAATCCGTAGTTCGGCATTAAACATGCGGTACTTCCGGACCCCGTAGTTCGGCGCTCGTCCGTAGTTCCGGTTTTTCTGGACATTTCTAGGGCATGATAAAAATTGAATATTTTTGGGGTATTTCTTGGATTGAATCCAGTGCATGCATGTATAAGCATTCTAATACCCCAAACAAACTACTTTGCCCAAGAATATTTCAGCAAAAATCATCACATTTCAAATTTAACCTAAACTCCACCTAGGGTTCCAAGAACAAGATAAAAAGTGGGTTTTGATCCGATTTACCTTGTGAAGTCGGAGGAGGAGAACCCTGGGAGTGCAAGGAATCACCCAAAAACGAAGAACTCCCCTCGGATTCAAAGATCGGGAGAGGAGAGAGGTTCTTGGGAGAGAGAGGGTGGAGGAGAGGAAGGAGAGAGGAGTAGCGGTCATGATCCGGGAGGAGTGAAGATGAGAGAGAAGAGAGATAAAGGAAAAGGAGTAACGGTTGGAGGAGTTGGCGGTTTTGGAAACCGCATTGAATCCCACAGAAAGCGGTAGTACCGCGCGTAACACGCCGGTAGTACCGTGTTCACAGAAATTCCGGAAGTTCCGCGGATTACACTGCGGTAGTTCCGGTTTTTCTGTCAGGAGCGGAAGTACCGCACAATGGACTGCGGTAGTTCCGGTTTTTCTGGAACTTTTCAGGATTTGACTTTTAGATCTGGAAATTTTGCAAATGATCCCTAGTTTGCATCCAACTAAAGTCATTCAGGATCATTATGCATCAATTGAGCTAATGCTATATTTTGAAACTAATTTTTATGAATTTAAACAAATTTTTGACCAAAATAGGGGAAAAACCAACAAAAATCCATATGAGCACAACAAATGAGCAGAAATGGATGAAATGAGATTTCAAGCTACATTTGAGTAGTCTATGACATTTAATTCATTCCTCAATTTGCAAAAGCGGCTTTCATCTAATGGTTTGGTGAAAATGTCCGCTAGTTGATTTTCGGTTCGGATGTGGCTAATCTCAATATCTCCCTTGCTCACATGATCTCTCAAGAAATGGTGGCGTATATCTATATGCTTGGTTCTTGAGTGTTGAACAGGATTATTGGATATTTTGATAACACTATCATTATCACACAAAAGAGGTATTTTATCAAAATTGATACCATAATCCAACAATGTTTGCCTCATCCAAAGCAATTGAGCACAAGAACTTCCCGCTGAAATATATTCGGCTTCGGCGGTTGAAAGTGCTACGGAATTTTGTTTCTTGGATGACCAACACACTAGAGATCTTCCTAGAAATTGGCAACTACCCGAGGTGCTTTTTCTATCCACTTTGCATCCCACATAATCAGAATCCGAATATCCAATTAATTCAAATTTTGCACCTTTGGGATACCAAAGCCCTATGCTTGAGGAATGCTTTAAATATCTTAGAATCCTCTTTACGGCCACTAAATGGCACTCTTTTGGAGAAGCTTGAAAACGTGCACACATGCATACACTAAACATAATGTCGGGCCTAGATGCGGTAAGATAAAGCAAACTACCAATCATGGATCTATAAAGTTTTAAATCTACCGACTTACCTTCTTCGTTGAGGTCTAGATGCCCGTTTGTTGCCATGGGTGTTTTGATGGGTTTGGCTTCTTCCATTCCGAATCTTTTGAGTAGATCCTTCACATACTTTGTTTAGCTTATAAACGTCCCATCTTTAAGTTGTTTGATTTGATGTCCAAGGAAGTAACTTAGCTCACCAATCATCGACATCTCGAATTCCCTAGACATCATCTCACCAAATTCTTTGCAAAAGTCTTGATTAGTAGAACCAAATATAATATCATCAACATATATTTGACATACAAAGAAATTATCTCCAATAATTTTTGTGAATAGAGTTGTATCTACTTTACCAATTTTAAAGCCTTTTGATACTAGAAAGTTACGAAGGCGCTCATACCAAGCTCTAGGAGCTTGCTTTAAACCATATAGTGCCTTTGACAATCTATACACATGATTAGAGTATTTAGCATCTTCAAATCCCGGGGGATGTTCCACATATACTAATTCGGAAATTGTACCATTGAGAAATGCACTTTTGACATCCATTTGAAACAATTTAATGTCAAAGCATGATGCAAAAGCAAGCAAGATTCTAATTGATTCAAGTCTAGCAACGGGCGTAAAAGTCTCATCATAATCTAAGCCCTCGACTTGAGTATAACCTTGAGCTACTAACCTTACTTTATTTCTTACCACAATTCCGTTCTCATCTTGTTTGTTTCGGAAGACCCATTTTGTGCCAATGACATTGTGCTCCTTGGGTCTCTCCACCAAAGTCCAAACATCGTTTTGAGCAAAGTTATTCATCTCTTCATGCATAGCATTTATCCAATCCGGGTCATCTAATGCTTCTTCTACACGCTTAGGTTCAAGTGAAGATACAAAAGAATAGTGTTCACAAAATGAAGCTACTCTAGAGCGAGTTTGAACACCCTTACTTACGTCACCCAATATTTGGTCAATTGGATGATCCTTGGCTATTGCATTGTGAATCTTGAACATATTTTGCGGTTGATCCTTTTCTTCATCTTCAATAACTTGAACATCGTTTATTGTGGAAGAAGAGGGTGGTTCCACTTGTCTAGATGAGCTTGGTGATGTTGGATCCTCTTTTGGCTTGTTGTCTCCGATTTGCATGTTCTCCATTGCCTTGCGAAGACTTTCATCTCCTACATCATCCAAGTTCTCATGCTCTTCTTGAGAGCCGTTAGTTTCATCAAATTGAACATCACATGATTCTTCCACTAAACCCAAATTTTTATTAAAGACCCTATAGGCTTTACTATTTGAGGAATACCCTAAAAGGAAGCCTTCATCACATCGACTTTGAAATTTTGAAAGCCGAACACCTTTTCTTAGAATATAGCATTTGCAACCAAATACTCTAAAGTAAGAGATGTTCGGTCTCCTTCCAACAAGAAGCTCATAGGAAGTCTTTTTCAAGAGTCGATGTAAGTAGAGGCGATTTATGGCATGACATGCGGTGTTAATAGCTTCCGCCCAACACTTGTCGGAAGTATCATATTCATCAAGCATTGTCCTAGCCATTTCAATCAATGTTCGATTTTTCCTCTCTACAACTCCATTTTGCTCCGGAGTGTAGGTTGTGGAAAGTTCGTGCTTTATTCAAGTTCATCACAAAAGTCTTCAACTTTTGTATTTTTGAACTCGAACCATTGTCACTCCTAATTTTCTTTATTTTAAAATCAAATTCATTTTGAGCCCTTTTTGAAAAACTTTTGAAAATCCCGGAGGTTTCACTTTTGTCATTTAGGAAGAAGACCCATGTATATCTAGAGTAATCATCCACAATGACTAAACAATAGCTATTTCCTCCAATGCTCTTATAGGTTGTTGGCCCGAACAAATCCATATGTAAGAGCGCTAATGGCCTAGAGGTTGACATGATACTTTTGGAAGGATGAGAATTAGCGATTTGTTTTCCGGCTTGACAAGCACTACAAAGTCGATTTTTCTCAAACTTTACATCCTTCAAGCCAACCACTAAGTCATGCTTAAAAAGCTTTTTAAGTTGAATCATTCCCACATGACCTAGCCTTCTATGCCACAACCAACCCAAAGAAATTTTTGCAATTAAACAAGTTTTCAAACAAGACTCATTTGAAGAAAAATCTACCAAATAGAGATTCCCAAATCTAAAGCCTTTGAAGACTAGTTCATTATTATTATCTTTTGAGATTATAACATTTTCTTTTGAGAATGAGCATGTTAAGCCTAGATCACATATTTGAGCAACGGATAGCAAGTTGAAATTTAATGATTCAACTAAAGATACATTAGAAATTGAAAGGTCGTTTGAGATAGCGATTTTACCCAATCCTAATACCTTTCCTTTGCTATTATCTCCAAATGTGATTTTGTCATTATTTCCATTCTCAAATGTGGTGAACATCTTCCGGTCTCTGGTCATATGTTGGGTGCAACCGCTATCCAACACCCAATGCCTTCCACCGGTTTTGTAGTTCACCTACAAAAGAAGATCAAGTTCTTTTAGGTACCCAAATTTGTTTGGGTCCTTGGAGGTTAGTGACCAAGGTCTTGGGTACCCAAATGGATTTCTTTTTAGCACCCAAAATCGAGGTGCCAATGAAATGAGCAATAACATTTCCATTTGTGGATTTTCTAAGCATATAGCAAGAATCATATAAACCAATGGAATGCATGTTATTCTTACAATAATCATTTTGCATATGTCCAATACACCGGTATTTTGTGCAATACTTACCATTTTCCTTTACAAACCTTGGAGGCTTGTATACCAGTTTCTTACCCTTTTGGGGGACATATCCAAGTCCCTCTTTGTTAAAAGAGCATCTTTGATCGCTTAGTAACTTATCAAGGGTTTCCTTTCCCTTGTAAGCCCTCTCTAAACTTTTGTTTAATTTTAGCACTTGTTCTTTTAAATTTTTGTTTTCATTAGCAATGATATCATCATGAACAAGATTTAGAGCATTTCTAGAATCTACACTTGATGAACAAGGTATGGCAAGTAAATCATCACAACAAGTAGATATGCTAGACTTTGAAATTTCTATACTAGACTTTTCATTCAAGATATTGCAAGTGACTCCAATGCTAGTACTAGATTTGTGATTTTCTTGGAGAAGCAAATCATGAGCTTCCTTTAGCTCCTCATAAGAGTCTTTGAGAGAGGTGTGTTCTCTCTTTAAGACCTTAAACTTTGATTTTTCTTTTCCAAGAAATTCATTCAATTCAACTAGCATATTCATCAAGTCATCATATGAAGGCTCATCATCATCAAGCAAGTTTACCTTTTCTCCTTTAGCCATAAGGCATGTAGGAGTGGAGAATAGTGATGGAGCCTCCTTGATTGCAATGCCCACAAGCCCTTTCTTCTTGGGAGATTCGTCCTCGCTTGAGTCGGAGTCCGAATACTCCTCTTCGGAGTTCCACTCACCAATATGGACTTCATTCTTGCCATCCTTGTGAAGCTTCTTGAAAAGCTTCTTTTTGCCGTTGTAGTTCTTCTTCTTTGATGACTTCTCCTTGTCATCCTTCTTTGTTGGACATTGAGAGGCAATGTGCCCCTTCTCATCACATTCATAGCAACGAATGTTGCTAAACTTCTTGTTGGAGGAAGAATGTCATTTCTTGGTCTTCTCATGGCTTGTACTCCGAAATGGGCGTCTTCTCATGAACTTCTTCATTCTTCTTACTAGAAGCGCAAATTCTTCTTCGGAGTCCTCCTCATCATCTTCTTCGGATTCTTCACTCATTACCGCTTTAGCCTTGAAAGCGGTGATCTTCTTATTCTTGGAAGAAGATTGCTCCAAGAGTTCTTTCTTGTCTTTCTTATAGAGCTCGTTGGTGATGAGGTTGCCCAACAATTGCGTTGGTGTCATTCTTGCCAACTTCGGTGAGTTGAGGAAGAGAGTCACCAACACTTCATATTTCTCCGGCAAGGCCCTAAGCATCTTTCGAACAATATCAAGATCGGAAAGGTTAGTTCCAAGGCCCTTAAGCTCATTCACAATGTTGTTGAGCCTTGAGTACATCTCATTGATGTCTTCATGGGGCAACATTGTGAATGTCTCATATTTGATCCTAAGCCGATGCAATTTAGCCTCCTTGACCGTGGATGTCCCTTCGTGTATTTCCGAAAGGGTAGTCCAAATAGCATGAGCCGTCTCAAGATTGCTCACCCTATTGAACTCATCCGCGTTCAAGGCTCCAAATAGAGCATTCATAGCTTGGGCCTAAATGAGCATTACGCCGCCTTGATCCGTTGGGTGATCCGGATCAAGAGCCATAACGTAACCCTCATTTACGACTTTCCAAATTTGAGGACTCATGGCCTTTAAATAAATAGACATTCTAATTTTCCAATAAGCATAATTTGAGCCATCAAATAGAGGTGCCTTTCCTATTGCTATACCCTCACTAGCCATCCTTTTCTCTCTAGACGGTTAAGTCCAAATTTGAGAAACCAAGCTCTGATACCACTTGTAAGATCGAGGAGGCCGACTAGAGGGGGGGTGAATAGGAGGTTTTAAAATTTTCGTCTAATTCTAATTAGCAATTTTAAACTTGATGGATTGATAGAGCAAGATAACACTAACACTAGCACAAGTAATCGACTAAGAGCAATAACGAATGGTAGAGAAAAACAATTGCTACTCTAACTAAGCAAGCAATCAAGTGATATGAATGAAGAGCGTTGCTTGAATGAAAATGATCACAAGAGAGCAAACCACAATTGACACGATTACTTTTTACCGTGGTGATCGGAGACTTGCGGTCTCCCTAGTCCACGTTGAGGTAAGCCCAACGAATCGGACCGGCTCCACGAATGAGTCTAAGCACCTCGATCACTATTGGATGCCCTTTCCTCTCCGGTAGGCGAGCTCCAAGCCTTCACAATCTTCCGGCCTTCTCACAATCTTCTTGAGAAGATCACCAAACTCCGCTAAGCCGCCTAGGTGCCGGCAAGCACCAAGAGAATAGACCATCGCGCTTGATCTCACTCAAGTGCTCAATGGATCAACTAGAATGCAATGCACTTGAATTTTGGGTCAACTACCTCAAATAAATGCACAAGTGAGTGAATGAGGTGTGAGAGGTTGCACTAGGCTCAAATGTATTCAATGGATGTTCAACAACATGTCCAAGTTCTGGTGGGGGTGTATTTATACCCTCACCAACCTCAAATAGCCGTTACAATAAACAATCCTGAAAATTCAGGAAATCCGGTACTACCGCAGGCAAAACCGCGGTACTACCGGACTCTAGCTGACCGGTCAGAACGGCTATGTCGAGAGTCGGCAACCGTTGGTCAATGAGTGCGGTACTACCGCCGTTAAAAACGCGGTACTTCCGGACGTCCGGAAGTTCCGCTCCAAGATCCGGTACTTCCGATCTCAACGAGTCTAAGTCTTAATCTCGGCGCTCTCTGGAAATAACGTTCCGCACAGGTATCCGGAACTTCCGCACATGCGGTAGTTCCGCAGGTGAAACCGCGGTACTTCCGTTTTCAGAGAGGCTAAGTTAAATTCCGGGCGCTCTTTGGAATTAAAGTTCCGCTCGGGTGCCCGGTACTACCGGCCATCCGGTAGTTCCGCAGGTCAACCCGCGGTACTTCCGTTCTCCGAGAGGCTAAGTCTGAGTCCGGGCGCTCTCTGGAAAAAACGTTCCGCCTGGACGCCCGGTACTACCGGACCTGCGGTAGTTCCGCCCAATACACACCGGAACTACCGGATTTTCTGACAATGCACAGATTTGAATTAATTTTAATTTCTAAGTGCATGCATGATCCTAAATTGATCCAAAGGGCACATTTGAACATGATCAAGCAATCACCATGATCCCTCTTAATAGTACGACGTCTATCCTATAATCCGGTCTTCCAACCTAACTCCAAGACCGGTAAAACAAAATAGATACCTAAACTATTTACCTTGTCGCCCTAGAGATCTTGAGTCTTCATGGGAAATTTTGTGAGCCTCTTTCTTTGCCATTTGAACTTATCCTTTCAAACACTTAATGCACACATTAGTCCCATATTCACATAAATTCATTAATTACCAAAACTAACATTTTTAGGGGCCTAGATGCTTTCAGCCGCACGGACCTCCACACCCTTTTTTACCCTAAACTACACATCAGCATCACCGGCCTAGGGTACGGTGTCCCATACCACCGTACCCTCTCCGGGTTTTCCAAACCTACCGGCCAACGGCCAAGGTTACTTAGTAGTGTAAAATGTTGAATGAGATGATTCATGAGTATTTATACAACAAGTTAATAATTACTATGGCTGTCAAGGTGAATGTGGCCATCAAAGTAAAAAGGGCTTTTATCAGAGGCGGGATCTGTCTAATTAACATGTCATTCTAAATATTTATTTTAAGCAATTAACATTTTGCAATTATCAACAATGAAAATACATTAATTAAATAATGTAAATTTCATGGGATTCAATATGATCAAAAACATGTGACTTGCCTTCTTTTTGTTGCTCTGGATCTTCTTGATCTTACTTCATCTGCTTTTGTTGTTCTTCAGTTGACCAACTCGCTTGGTCCGTTCACTAGCGTAGAAAACGAAGCCAAATAGGTTCCTGCTTTGCTAGATGCAAGCTGGGAACAAAATACAAATTAAAAATAAGAAAAAGTATAAAAAGAAATGGGTTGGGTTGGGAGGTTGAGGTTCAACGATGCTTGATGGGCTGACAGGTTAAATTGGATTAGGTAAATTTAAGACGATCGAATAGGTGATATATGAGTTAGACCAGTTTTCGGAAATAGAAGATAAACATTTAGAACTGAATGGTTGATCTTTAAATTAGTTGAATTTGGATTTTATCAAAGTTTACTTTAGTGAAACAAAGGAATTTGAATTAATAAGATTTGCATTGGCCGGAACGGTGGAATTTGATTTTAAAGTTAAGTTTATAAAATGGTGAAGTTTAAATTTTTAGAATTTAAATTTTGAAAGGATGGATGCCAAATTTGAATTTGGGACATTAAACTAGTCAAAATGGTGTATTTTGATATTTTTGGGGTTTTTAGATTTTTCTGGGATTTTTAATTGATTTTCTGAATTTTTAAACCAATTGAATAAGAGTGGTCGGCCACGACAATACGCCCAACGAAATCGCGCTGCGTGGCGAGCAGAGCCAGCCGCCCACGGCCCATGCGCGCGCGCGGAGAGGCCCAGCGTGCGCGCGCGGCCGCATGCGATGGCCAACACGCGGACAACGCCAATGGCCCAGATGCGTAACGAGCGAACGCTCGGATGAAGCAGCCCTAACAGCCCCAACGGTTGCGATCTGGACACGTCGCCTCCCTGGGTTGTCTTCAACCTCCAGCTCCCTCTCTCGGCAGGAAATAGGGGAGCGGCAGCTCAAGTGGACCGACAACGGCGACGGTTCTCCGGGGAAATGGAAGGCACAGAGTGGAGCGGTGTAAGTTCGGGAACCCATTTTGGGTTTTTGGAAGACAAGAAAGAGTACGGCGGTGGTTGGCGGTAGATGGGAAGGTGGTGGCCTCCGTGATGGCGCCAGGGGCACCTAGAGGTGCTCCGGCCAAATTAGGAGGATTTTAACCATCTAGGGTTCGCAAGGATCACGAGGGTGGCGTTGATTTGGGTAGTTTCTTGTAGGGCTGTCCACGGGGAGGTCCTTCCCGCCGGCAAGGCTCACGCCGTCGGGGTTCTAGGGTTGCTCTCGGGCTAAGGCGAGCTCATGGTTGAAACCAGGGTGCTTTGGTGACACTAAGTACCGAAGTAATTGGATTTTTATTGAAAGACGAAGAAGATTGAAAGAATGGCTCACCGGCGTAGGGAGACGACAGCGTCGGCGATGGCGGGCGAGGTAGGGCAATTGGCTGCTCGAGAGAGTTGTGCGGGGTGCATACAAGCTTCCGAGCAGCTTCAACGGGCTTTAAGGCGACTGAGAGGCGGTTGTGCAGGTAGGCGGTTCGGGATATTTTCTTGAGCGTGCAAGCGAAGACGACAGGGGCTCTGCAAAGGGAGTAGAGGTGTTGGCGACGTGGCGCCCTGTGCTTCTACAATAGCTGATAAGGTTTAACTTTGTGGTACGGAGGCGAGGGCATCGCCGGGTGCAGAGAGCCGCAGCGAGGGAGAAGGGAAGGGAGTGAGCAGAGTGGCGTGTAAGCAAGAGAGAGCGGCGGTAGGGCTGGGCGGCTGATGGGTGGGGTCGCAGCACCTAGTTGGTGTCAACACACAGGCAAGGGCGGTCGTGAGCTAGTGGATTAACGGCGAGGCGCGGGGAAGAGACAAGGCAGAGAGGTGGTGGGGAGGCGGTTGCGTTCGGGACCACCAGCAAGGAGGAGAAGGCGGAAAGGCCAATTAGGGAAAGCAAATTCCCAGGGAAGTGCCAAAAAGGGAAAGGAATTCAAATTCAAAAGAAATTCAAGAAATTTCAATTTTTGAAAATTTCCGGGTCGTTTCAAAGGGCATGTTGGCGGGAGGCAGGACGAGGCCGTGGGGGCCTTCCTCGAGACCCTTGTCCTGTTGCCACCCCTAGAGACGCCAGTTTGGCAGTTACACTTGCATCGATGCATCTAGCGATGATATGTATAGTGGTATAGACGACTGAATTACATTCTATGTTATCTATAAATAAAACTAAAAATAATTCATAATAAATTATCTTTAAATTGTCTATATAAGATCCTACAATTTTTACATTCGGTATAGATACAATAGAAAGAAAACATATTTAAAGAACTTATGGGTGTCTATTACATGTCAGCCGACTTTTCTCCCTCTCGTCCCAGGGCCTGTTTGTTTTGGCTGCGGCTTATGGCTTTTGGCTGAAAGTTTTGAATTTTGGCTGTTTACGGTACAGATTACGGAGAGACCGATACTCACTTACAATTTTGGCTAGTACAGATGTTGGGCTTTTAACGTGTACAACGTTTAACTTGTAGACCCCGTTTTGAAAAAATATTTCGTTTGAAAGTTAGATACTATAGCAAAAACTAAAAGCTGACCGACTTATTACTTGCCAAACAGCCCCAAGTCATGAAAAAACTTACCTAACAAGAATTATATATGGCTCATGTCACCCGTTTGTACATGCAGGGGTGCCTCCACGGGGCGTGAGCGACGACCTCACCCACTATCCCCTGTTGATTGGCACGGAGTTGTTAGCCTCTTGCCTCTGTCGCTGTCGTGCGCATGATGGAAGGCGGTGGCTTTGCGTCAAGCAGGGCCTGTTTTATAATTTACTACATCAACGCCCATTACGAGAAGGCCCGGTTTTCGAGTGAGTTGCCTTTCTTTGAACGCACTTATTCCAAGTTGGAAGGACGAGATCTAGTGGCGTGTGTTGCCTGTTGAGGTTGTAGACGTTTTCCCTAGTGGTACGTCGATCCCAACAATGGCTTCTTTGTTTTCACGGCCCAGCTGGCCTAAGAATACTCCCAAATACAGGGTCTCTATATGGGCTGGTTTTTTTAGCTTGCTGTCTGGAGTTTTTAGTTTTTTTATAGTAACTAGAGGTATGCTTTTTTTAACACAGGATTTTATAAGTCGATTGTAGTAGATACTGTATCGACTTTAGTTATAGCGGTCAAAATTGTATGTGACTATATCTCTATCATGAATAACTAGAATTCAAAATGCATAAGACACAAATCAAAAGAACCCATCCATGTTACATCCTTGCATTTTAGAAAATTTTCTAAAACCCTCCCACAGATAGCTAGTAGTATACTTACTACTGAGTACTGGCAGTTTCGCCTGTTCTGAACTGGTAGATAGAGCCAGGTGTTTAGGCCTTCAACAAGAAAATAACGGTGCTAAGAAAAATTAAAGATGTAACTCAAGAACCCTGGCCATCATATGAACTTTGCATGTCAATCATCATGTAGCCGCGTAAAATAACCCCAGCAATGTCTAGATTCAGTGAAATCATCACATCAACGTATACCTGCTCCACTTATATGGCAGGATAGGGCATTATCAGGTGAGAAGAGCATGTCATTTGATGGATCGTTGCAGTGGACTCCGTGTTGTTGATCAGAGCAAGCCATCAGTTACAGCTGCGGAATGTGGGATAAGGACTGTTTGATGCACGCACATCCGCAGATGGCTTCGTCAGTTGACCGCTCTTTTTCCCCCCTAAAAAAAACAAAGAGATCGATTTTATTATACATAGCGTCCAATTCTCCATCTGAGCAGAAGAAATCAAACAGTTTTTTTAGGAAAAATCAAACGGTAAATGATCTACTATGATACAGGGTACTTCACCTTTTCTTAAGGGAAGCATATTTTTTAGTGCTTATCCAGTGTGGCTCGTTGCTTTCATACTTTGGCAACAGGTACTCTCGTCCCAGCGAAAATTGAGGATTTGTCACTCCTATGCGTGATGATTTAGCAATTGCTGCTTTCAAGTTTTTTTCTTGATAATTTGTTACTATTAAGATCCAAATACTTGAGTTTTGCCACTATGGGCGTATTCTAGTATTTTAAAATTTTCTTGCCCCAAAATGCACCATCGTCCCCTCTCCACTCACCAACCCGTCTCCTCTCTTTGATCCACAAGTTGTGTCCATTAGCAAAAGTTGGTGTCTTGCTTGTCCACGAGTGATTATTGTTGCGATTTGCCTCTTTTTTTCTGACAGAACGTGATTGACCTCTTTGATTTTTGGTGGATTAGATTTTAGGTGCTTAGATTATTGCGAATCCGTAGTGTAATTCGTGGTGTTACTAGTGCCAAATTAGAGATGTTGACCGTGTTTTTCTATGGATTCCATCCGGAACAATTGATGTTGAGAGGCACAATAGTGTGGCCATGAACTCACTTCAGTCCTCTTCGTGCACACAGGGAAGTGTAGTCATCGCCTTCGACCCAAAATCACGCCTAAGAAGGCTCGCGAGATGGCGTCAGGAGAAGATGAGGTTCAGTCAACCACTTCATGGCTTGGGAGCAGATGAGGTGCGGGACAAGGTGTGGCTCAACCTCTTTGTGTGCATGGCACAAGGGTGTTTTCTCCGTGCATTTCAGGGCATTTTTTTTTGAAAATATTGAAATACGACCACATTGGCAAATCTTAGGTATTTGTGGTTTTTTAGTGACAAATCATCAAGAAAAAAACTTAAAAGTGATAAATGATAAATCAAAGAGCTTATAAATGGCATACCCTCAGTTTTCCCTTCGTCCTTTTTGTAAGAAATTGTATACCAGTTCGAGGAGGCAGGATCCTCACCAATTTTATATCGCTGAAATAAATTAAACTGCATACACGTAACCATCAGAGTATAGTCTCGGTTCAAACGGCGAAGAATTTTGGCTTTCAGAAGGCAAAAATTATTTAGAATGCATTGGCTTTTTAATACGCCCTTTCTTTCTTTTTTCCTCTTATTTTCTCCTTTGCATTATTCATAGGGATATAATTGTGTTTCGTTTGCATTTTTCTATTTTTCTTTATTTTTAGTTAAATATATAAAAAAGTAGTTAAATATATAAAAAAGTAACAGCTAATACAATATTATTTTGGTCAAAAATCAAAAGCTATGGCACCTTAAAACATAAACATGGTCTATATCCTCTGGCATGTCAACGCCTAAAACCATTTGAGTTCGGACCTCAAATTAATATCATACGGGGATTCTTACGCATACACGCTGCACAATTCGTTATTGCACCATGGACCTTGTTCAAGATGACCATTCTTCACATGGGCCACATGGCCGAGATAAGACTTATGAGAGGGCTGGGCAGTCGTTGGGATCATCGAATCAAAGCTGACCTTTTGCCTCCATCACAATATGTCAATATCACGTGAACTTTGGCATTTCGACTTGACCCAACGACCTTGCTTTCTGCCCGTCACAGATGATCTCTAAGCGTTAACATGTCAGAGACGAATCAGAACCTCACATCTCACTCGTTCTTGCGAGAGAGAGAGAGAGAGAGACACACAGAGAGAGATCTAGGTGGTCTTTATATTATCTTACAGCCCAGCGAAAAAGCAATTAATCAAGACTACAACTTGTCAGTATAATTCTCCGACATAAGCGCATCTCGAAACGTGCTGTGCACATCAAGCACGCACCCAGGCTAAATTCATCTACACTCGAGGTCCACCCAGCAGGCCTGTCCCACGGTTGTGCATACTCATGCATGGCAGCCATCGAAGACTCGATCACCGCATGCCCATAGATGCATGTTACGTAAGTAGCAGATCTTGGCGATCGAATGCATATACATGTAGCGAGCATTAATTTGTGTGGGTCAAGCACGGAGATGACCAAGTAATGCTATCTGTGCAAACAAGTTCAAACCTAAGGTCTATTTAGAACACATTAGTTTTATATGAAACGGTTCGATTCATATAGGAATCGGAGAAGAGTTGTACGTTTCAATTGTAGCTTCAGCTTGTAGGAAACTGCCTGCCTTTTGTCATTCTTTGAGCTTTGAAAGCGGCTTCAATGAGCTGTTCTGGCTAAAGTCATTTCCGGTGTAGAGATGTATGTGTGCAGACAACGGTATCACTACTGTATTCACCTCCAGTGGCGGACCCACCGGGGGAGGTGGGGCTGGCGCCCCCTTCCGCTGGCTAAATGCTGTATACCTTAGCACTGTGAATATTGAGTTGATTCATTCCAGAAAGCATTCGGTGAGTTCATTTAGCATGCTACTCAGCTACTGCATGCTGTCCTGCTGACTGCTTAGTTTCTCCCTCTCTGGAATCTGAATCAGAACCTAGAAGCAGCCTGTCTTTACTGATCCAAGCCTAGACCAAGCCTTGCAGGTACAATGTGCACAATGCTAACATTGTCTTTCTTCTTTCCCCGAGAACACACAGGAATGCCAACATTTTCTTTCTTTTTTTGTTAAAAACACGTAGGAATGCCAACTATTTCTTTCACTGCCTAGTCCAACTAAAGGCAAAGAGAGTTAATTTTGTAGAAACTGATTCAACCAACGATGCAAACTTCAGCTCCAAATCTACAAGGTCACAAAAATGTCCATGTTTTATGCTTAAAATCCACACAACTTGCATGTAATATATATGTAGATTTACATACCGATCGACCGACCCAACGTGACACATTCAAAGAAGGATCAGGGTATTTGCATCCAATGGTGCTCGTTTAGATTCCTATGTGTAACGAAAAGTAGGCAATATGGCAGGCTACCGTAGGCCGACAACACGGTATTCGACAAACTGGTGAAGTCCCATCAGCCCACCCTAAATTTTGATCCTGGATCCGCCACTTTCACCTCTGCATCACTGCATGTGGCGGATGGAGAGTATTAAAATTGCAAGTTTGCAACTGCATGGGTCACAGACTCGCAACATAAATCCGTCATCTTCTTTTTAGCTTCTAAAAACTATTTTTTATTACTTCATACAGTAACTAGTTTTCAAATGAAATATTTTTTCAATACAAGATGTATAAATTAATTGTAGCATATATTACAGCGACTTTATTTATATCAACCAATATCACATCTCTCTGTACTTTTCCTTACGAATAACTAAAAATTATAAATTATATCAAAAACCATAAACAACATATAAAAATAATAGGCCCATGTGTTCCACCGAGTAGGTAGCACTGACTTGCTGTGTAGCATGATCCCGTCATTTGGGTCTTGGGTCCGCATCCGTAACAAAGACAAGGTATGTGATTTGGCCCTCTACAGCGCTGTGGGCTCAACCAACTGCCAACTCCACTAGCATGGGGAAGGTTTTCTTTTTTAGCTTCTTTTATTTGCCAGATGTTCTGGTTTTAAAAAGATCTGACGAAGGCTATGTTTCTCTGTTGCGTTGCTATGCGGACGGATCGGATTCTGCTTAGTGAATATCTGAAAATTTTGTATAAAAAATTTTAGAATGTTATGCTGCTATGGAACTTTGAATGTTTGTTTCCGCTTATTTGCTAGCACATTTACCTTATAATATAGTTCCTAGTTTACCAAAATATATGATATAAATACTATGTTACTAATAGTGAATGTAACCCTTCATGCATATTTTTAATGTAACTTAATTTATTTGTGTAACTATTCTAAATACATAAGAAAGAGCTGATTATCAAATGATACTTCGATGACTACAAATTAAAGCTCGTAGCCTATCAAATTTCGTAACGTGGACGGTCTCAATTTATCACTACTAAATATATTGATTATAAAATATGGTATAATTTAAAAACTTATTTATAGCAACTGCATCGTGCCGAAGAGATCTGTTAAAACTCAAAAAAAATTGTCGGTTAAAAAACCCACGACCTTCGTCACCCCCACCTCCCACCTTTTCCCATAAACCCCCTCCTCACTCCCGTGTTTTCGCGACCCGCCCTCACCTCTCTCGTTCTCTCTCACGACTCCGAAGTCTCAGCGCTCACGCCGCCGGGCCGCCCGTCGCGCGTTGCTTCTCGCTGACCGCCTCCTCCGCCCGCGAGGCAACGCCCCTCCCGTGAACTACCCTTGGCCTCTCTCTCCCCAGTCACCACCGCTCGAGGAGCGGAGCCAAATTGGTGGGCCCGTTCCGTCTCCCTGGTTCGCGCCGTTCTCTGCTCCGGGCAAGTGGCGATCCCGCTCGGGGATGCGGCAGACCGGGGCGTGATGTGCGGATCGGAGCATGGACGTTATCGCCTCGCCCAGTAGTAGCTGCAGCGGTCGGTGCGGGATCAGAGGTCGCGCGGGCTGCGGCCATGACGATTTACATAGCGCGGGAGGCTTCCAAGGTCCGATTTGATTCGGCGTTGCCTTCTGCTGCTGCTGCTGCTGCTGCTGCTGTGTGTGTGTGTGTTTTTGGAGCTGTGAGGATTTATAATCCTTTTTGGGGTGTGTAGGTATGGAGGAAGGTGGCCACGGAGACGACGGCGGAGCTGCCGCTTCTTCGCGAGAAGTGGCGGCTGCTCCTCGCCGGAGTGGTGTTTCAGGTGAGCTCTTCGGTTTATTACCCCCAGTCTCGGGTCGCGTGCGTGGAAGTATTAATTTCGTGCGTGCTCTCTTATTGCTAGTGGTGCGCGTATCAGCATTTTAATGTCGTGTTAATATGAGTACCTATTAACGTATCAATTTTGCCCCCTTTAGTAACTTGCGCTGCATTAACTAATGTTGCCTTTGGATTTAGGGTTTTTGAAATCCTGCAATCAGCTTGTACCAAGTTTTTTTTAATTTACGAGGGCCATGGGTCTGTTTAATGGAACCAGTGTTCTAGATGAGAACTTAGATAGTTAGATTTGCAGGTTGTTGAGTCTTCTTTTTTATCAGTGTTTTTTCCTAGTAGATTGGAGTATTGGACTGCATTCTGTGGGCTGTGTTGTTGATCAGGAGAGAACGAGAGAGGAATTTTACTGTGAAAACTGTTCTGTGCCACACATCTCCCCTTTGAAGGAAAGGTGTTGAACACAAATTGCTTTTTTAGTTTCGAGTGAGTAATAGATTGCTATATCTGGTGTACTTCTGAGGAATAGTTGCATTGTGTGCTCGGAATGAATAATTCATTGGCAAGTAGTATAAGAAAAATGAGCGTGGTTAAGCACTTTGTTCAAATGTTTGTCGAGCTGGAGCTGCATTGTTACATGATATATGTTGTGTTGTAGAGTTGAATTGTCTCCTTGTGCATTGATGGATACTTTTTCTGCATGGAATTATTGTGTTTGTCTTCCTTTCTGAGACATGTTAAATCTATCCTCATTGTCTCAATTTTCCAACATCAATATGGATTTATGTTTCTTTAAAAAGTATAGCACATCGGCCTTCAAGTCTTGCATAGAAAAAATATTCTCTCTAGATGTTGTGTATGTTTCCGTGGCCTTTACTTCTCTGTGATTGCTTTCTTCAAGCTCTCGTTCAGTGTCATCAAGTTTTGCTGGTGTATTGACAAACTGCATAGGTATGCCAGAATCAGATTCCTATCAACAAACTTCATCTAACACTATCAAATTTCACAAAAACATTCTTCAATGCTATCCATCTCAAGTGCTTTTCGGGTAGTGCAGGCACTCTTTACAGTCTGTAACTGTAATCTTGTGTCCTCTGGGATCCATCTACATACCGCTCCAATCTTTGATGCCTACATTCCTTCCACATTAGTTATTGATGATTCTGGGATAAATATTTTATGTCTCATGAAATATTAAACAGAATATTTCCAGTGTACACTCAAGCGTTTACAATCTAAGTCAAAAAGGTTGCCTAAAGCACAATTCTTCCATTCTATTCGTAGATCATTATTTTCATAAGCAAAGAACATAGTTCTGATTGTTTAATATTATATCTTCCTTTGCATCCCACATGTTTTCTTTTTTTAGTGTGACTAAAATTCCCTGTTTGATCACTTTTCATTTTTCTGCGTTTTGTTATCTTGGACTACTTATATTGCTATGTTTGTCAGTTGATAAATAGATTACTTTGGAGATTTATGCAATGATTTTCCCTATAATTAGTATATTCATGGGCTGGCTGCTCGAGGAGTGCATTACTTGCATCGGCCTGGGCCATTGCTCAAGGATCTGGGATTTATGGCCCTTCCAGTACGTGACTTACTTATCTTTTTAGTTTATTTCTATTTGGTTGATATAAATTCATTACAGCTGTTTGGTACTTTTGCTTTTTTAGGAGCTTGGGCAAGACAAAGGTTATCTTAGTGAGAGCATATTTGCTTCCATCTTCTTTTCCTTTGTTTTGGTAGGTAATTCTTTTACTCTACTACTTGTCTTAACTACTGTCACCCACCTTATATGCATGTATTCTCATGTGTTTGTGCTTTCCGTATGTTGAGTTACTAGTTCATAACTTTATATAACCTGAAAAACTAGACTATTCAGATGTTATCTCTTGAGTTTTGCATCTTTAGTACCAACAAAACATAAACATTAGGAGCCGTTTGTTATCACTCTCTTCTAAGAGGAGAAGGCGGTCATTCAATACGCTTCTTGGTAATGACATTTATAGTTCTTCCTTCCTTTCAGGCATCTATTATGACTCTCTCTCCCTTTTTATGCTGCTGCATATCAAGCTGGGTCTTACAACTATTGTGACATTATCTTTATGTGCAGTGGACTTTTCATCCTTTTATTTATCATAGCAAACGTTTCTACACCGTCCTAATCTGGCGCAGGGTGCTCGCTTTTTTAGTTGTGAGTGCATCCCTCCTATTTTTTTCTATATAATATTATGCATGCCCTTGGAAGTAACTGAATATTGCTTGTCCAGGCTTCACAGGTTTTAAGGATCATTACATTCTATTCCACCCAGCTTCCAGGTCCAAATTATCACTGTCGAGAGGTAACCTTTTTTCGTTTTAGCCAAAATTTTGCATGTGCTCTTGCTCTGCATTATGGCTTGTGAAAACCTGTCATTCAGTCATCTCTGGAGTCATGTATAGCTTTGCCTTTATAGGGCTCAAAAATGGCCACTCTTCCACCGCCCAATAATGTACTTGAAGTGCTCCTGATTAACTGTAAGTCTTTTTTGTTATTTTGACAAATTGTGTAAGGTCTTCTGCCTGACCGTCCAGAACTGTACTATCTTTGCAGTTCCCCATGGAGTACTTTTTGGTTGTGGCGATCTGATATTTTCATCGCACATGATTTTTACTCTTGTTTTCGTTCGAACATACAACAAATATGGCTCGAAAAGGTATTATTGTTTCACCAGTATTTTTTTACTAGAACTTTGTCAAGCTCTGACTGGTAACTCCCTGCGGGTATTCCTGAACTGAAATTGAACTGGTGGACATTGTGTTACAGGTTTATTAAGCTCCTTGCCTGGTTCATGGCTATAATTCAGAGTCTTCTTATAATTGCTTCTCGCAAGCACTACACTGTGGATGTTGTTGTTGCTTGGTATGGTAACTTCTGTTTCACCTATCAGTTATTTGGCCACGACCTTGTTTTTAACAGTTATTTTCCTTGCAGGTATACCGTTAATTTAGTTGTATTCTTCGTGGACAACAAGCTCCCAGGTGCTGTTTTCATGTCACATTTGTGTACGTGCCTACAAGGTTTTCTATGGTAGGCACTTTCTAACAGGCTTTGCTGACATTTTCTGCAGAAATGCCGGATCGTACAAATGGGTTACATTTGCTTCCATTGAGTACCAGAGAAAAAGATAGCAGGTTGAAGGAGGAGAGAGACAACAGATTGAAGGATGAGTTCCATAAGTTAAACGGAAACCATGGGGATCCTACTGATCGGGTATTGTAGAGCTTTTACCAATAAACTCTACTAGATTTGTGACTTGTTAATCATCTATCTTAATTGCCAACCCTCTTGCACTCTTAGACCTATACTTTTGTGAGTTGATATGGTCTATCACAGCATCACAATAATGATGCTTGAACTTGGTTTTGATTTACAACACAGCCTCGTGTTGGGATCTTTCTATTGAGCTTCTAGCCATATGTACTTATCTAGGCATGACGGTGCAAACTGTCCTTGTTGTGCCTCACTGTTTTGCACTTCACATGACGTGTCTGTTTCTGATCATTTCAGCGACAGCGGGCGCAGATGAACGGGAGGCACGACGAAGACATCACTCACACCAGTCATGGCACGCTCTCCGACGCCACTGCCAATGGTACATGAGCGGCATCCGCTTTCCAGCGGGAGTTTGTCTTCGCGCCCAAGGAGAATCTGCGTCCTGAAGCCACTCAAGATTCCAGCCACAACATACGCATGGTTACATTACACATTTGCACTCTTCCGCCCTCGCATGATCGCAGATGAATGAACAGGGGCAGGTGCTCTAGTATGCGGTAGGCTGTGCAAGCAACAGAACCTCGCGGCGTTCATCGGGTCAGCGTTCCAGTTTTGAATCCTTCATTGCGACGGCCTTTCACTCAGAACGGCACAAAAAAAATGATCTTGATGTACATATCGATCAGCCTAATCTTATTATCCATTCATGCATTCGTATCGGTTGCTCACCTGCTATGGTTTTGGCTGTTTGGCGTGAAGTACGTGAATAGCAGCATTTCCTTGGTGGTGCCAGAATTTTTTTGTACGAATATTCTATTGTCTATTTAAAATTACAGAAATATTGAGCATATCGTGCAACAGATAAACTGGGATGATCAGATGGTATGGGCTGAAGAGGAAGCTGTACAGGACGACGACGAGGACAGTTCGGATGAGGACGAAGCTCCCGTCCTGCAGGAATGGAACCAGTTTAATGTTGTGAGTGTTTTCGCACATGATGAGCATGAATCAAAGTGAGAGTATCAAGAGATAAATGTTCGGTTGCATTCTATGTTTGTTGACAAGGCAGCGTTGCAGAATGCCATCAAGCTGAGGGCTCTTTCAATGCAGCGGACTTTTTGGATCGTGAAATCTATTCAGGAGCAGTACACAGTTAAGTGCGAGCAGACCGGTTGTCTTTCGAGGGTGCACGCACGTAGACCCAAGTATAAGATACTGGATTGTATCGAACGTGGAGCCGCACTCTTGCATTCTCAGCAGTGTTTTCACGAAGTATCGTAACCTAACGTCTGTCTTTGTAGCCAATTTGATGTACGGAGAGATAGTGAGAAGAAAGACATGGATGCCACACATATTGTGGTAACTATCGAGAAGAAATTCAAGTACAAGATTACCTATGCAAAGGCGTGACGTGCCAAGTATGCTTAAGGTGTTGCAGAACAGGAACCCGGATACGTATATCGCTGTGCATGACAAGCCGTCCACAAGTCCACAAGGATATGTGATGTTGCAGAGAATCTTGTTAGCATTTGGTGCTTGTATCGAGGAATTCAGGCACATACTGCCGGTGATCTCAGTTGACGAGACCTTTCTGACAGGCAAATATAAGGGGCAGATCTTGATGGCTATAGGCGTTGATGGCAATAACCAAATATTGCCGCTAGCCATCGCATTCATGGAAACGGAGAATTATGAAAGCTGGTTGTGGTTTCTCAGATATGTCAGGGTTGGAGTAGTCGGCGCTCGTCCTGGTGTGTGCGTAATCCATGATCGCCACCCTGGGATTGTGAAGGCTATAAGAAAAATTCAGAAAGACCCTGAGGAACTCTTTTCTTGGCCGGATATGCGGAACAGGTGGTGCATTCGTCACTTATGGGCAAACTTTTTTCAAGCAGTTCCCCAAACAACTGTTGATGAATCTATTCAAGATGTTGGCTATGCAGAACCAGCGGAGAAAATTTGATGTTTTGTGGGCGTTGTTGGATGAGCACAGCAGAAAGCACGTCGACAAGAGGAGCAAGGGTCCATTCATGGCTGAGGCGGCACAATCGAAATGCTTGCCAGCACTCGATGAGCCTAACCCATCTGGTTCAAGGAGTTCACAAAATATCAAGTGCTTCTCGCAGTGGATTGAGGGAGAACCATTGGAGAAGTGGTCACTATTGCACGACACGGATGGCGCAAGGTACGGCATAATGACGGCTAACTTTGTCGAGATGTACAATTGGGTTCTCAGGGGCCTCCATTCTCAGCCCCTCGTCGTCATCGTCGAAGGTGTTCTTCACAGTACAATCGGCTACTTCAGGGAGAGGTACGCGAATGCCACACTTCATGCGGCCAATCCCCGAGCATTGTATTCATCGAAAATTACGGCATACATGGAGACGACGGCATAGAAGGGTCAATTGCACATAGTGCACGTCATGGGCAACAGGGAGTATCGTTTTGACGTGGTACTCCGTGATAGAGCCGGATTTGGGACGGCTTGTTCCCTTTTTACCCATGAGGTATGCCTTGGAAATCATGCAAACAAACCTAGTTGCACGTGCAATAAGCTGAAGTTGTTACACAAGCCATACTCATATCCTCGCTGCATGCGGAACCGTGGGTATAGATCCTTCGAACTTCATGTTAGAGTACTTCTTCAAGGAGAGGGTACTGCATGCGTGGTGTGGGGAGCTCGGGGGTTCAGGGTTGTTGGAAACTTCGTCACCTTGGACATTGCATGGAGGAACTAGATTCCAGATGTTAACATGCTGAAGGGTTGGAAGGATCGGCGACAGAGCCGGCGTATTAGAATGATATGGACGAATTGCAAGTCGGAGCATCTGTTGCATGTTGCGGGCGATGCGGTTAGGAGGGACACACAGCTAGACGATGCAACACATGTGCTGATCAGTAGGCAGAGCGGTATGGTGTGTACTACTAGTTGTTGGAGACTAGAAATATATTTGCATTGTAAACTGTGTTTGGTTAGTACGCACTTATGACGTACGGAATGTCATACTAAATGTATCGTATATTTCATGTAACATTTGTACAACAGCTATGTTATATCCCCTTTTTTAGTAATGTAGTTGGTGTTGTGCTGGTAGCATAGTATTACTCTGTTTATTTACTTGCAAGTTCTATTTATTATTACTTTACATGCGATATTTTTTTGATTCCTTATAAGTGCTAACTTGAACTCTTTTTGCAGGTATGGCTCGTGACCTTCGTGAGTCGGACTGGCGGTACCCCCTGTTGTACGAGCATGTGGACTGCCTGCATCGTGCTTCCCGTCGTGTCCCGCCTATGGGTTGCGTGGAAGAGCCAGCTAAGCTAGGAGTGGTCCGGACATGCACACCTCGCGTGGCCTGGAGACTTGACTCCCGTTGGATAGTCAGGTTTGCACTCCGTCAGCGTTTTACTATTGCCGTAAGTACGTTCCATTTTAACATTCACTTTGTTTGCAGGCTGTGGGATGCCGGGCTACTCCCTCTCACCCGGATGGTGCAGGCCACTGACGAGGACGGACCCGCCGTGGCCGTGGGCGGGGACGACGTTGTGGAGTGATCACAACACTTTCCGTTCAACTGTTCCCTGCTGACGGCGTTAATGGACCGTTGGCGGCCTGAAACGCACACTTTCCATCTCCCATTCGGGGAGATGATGCCTACCATGCAGGATGTGTCCCTGCTGCTTGGCCTTCCGATCGCGGGAGCCACTGTCTTCCTATCGGAGGCTCCGACTGAGTAGCGCGCTAACTTGCCCGAGAGATTCGAGGGGGGTCCTTCAGCCGGATGCCGCGGATGACTACTACATCTTCCAGGCAAGTCAGACACACGTGCCGTCGCTAAGGTGGCTCGCACAGTTCCAGGTACGTGCTCTTTATAATCGGTCATGTCGTGGAAGCTCTTATTTGCGCTATTATATACTAATAACTTCTTTGTTTGCATTCAGGTGGAGCGAATGGATCCAGAGGTAGACGATTACCAGGTCTCGCGCCACTTGGAGGCATACTTGCTGTGGCTGTTTGGTTGGGTGCTCTTTACCACCAGTCACGGCCAGGGGCGGATCTAGCGGTGGGGCGGGGGCTCGAGCCCCTACCGCTACCGGACCCTTGGAGCCCCCCTGGAGCCCCCCTAAACTTTTAGCCATAGATGTATAATGTAGAAGGGGCTGAGGTCAAGCTGAAGGTATTTCAGCCCCTCCAAAATTTTTTTCTGGATCCGCCACTGGTCACGGCAACACCATCGACGCGTGCCTCATCACTCATGCTAGGGCGATCACGGACGGCGAGGCTCCCCAGGTCAGCTGGGGATCGGTCGCACTTGATGTGACCTACTGTGGCCTGTGCGACGCGTGCTCGAGGACCAAGGCGAACTCGGTCCTCATGGGTTGTCCGCTACTACTGCAGCTGTGGTCGTTCGAGCACTTCAGCCTCGGATGACCTTTGCTAGAGGACATGAGTCCGTACGGAGCAGAGATGTACCCCGAGGGAGACGTCAACCGGCCGACGATGGGTTTTATTTGGTGTCGTCGCCGGGTAAGTATTATGACAATCACCTATTTCCTTTGTATTAACGATGGTCGTACGTAACAACTGTTCTTCCTTGTAGGTACAGTTTGTGCACATCCAGGTCACGCTGGCGTATCTACCCTTTGTGGAGCAGTTCAACCACCTCACAGCAGACGACATGCGATGGGAGCCGTACTCACCTACGGCACTACAGGACCGTTCTCTTGACGGGCTATCCACGTTGTGCTGGTGTGACCGGGCTTTCTGGTTGACGCGCCGGAAGCTCGTGCACGACATCTTCGTAGAGGACTACACGCCGCAGCGAGTGATGCGGCAGTTTGGTCTATGTCAGGCGCTTTCGGTACTAGTCGGACCAAGGCTGCCGCAGAGCGTGTCACGCATGAGTGACTACTCTGTTTGCAAGTACTAATGAAATGGTCCTATAAGTAGGCACTCTAGAAAGGGAGTGAAACGCGACACGGGTTGGAAGACGAAGATGCAAGGGTGGACTGCGTAGTGGGAGGGCGCGCTCGACGACCACGTGGAGAAGGACTGCCCCTACGACAGCAGGGACTACACAGAGTACTTGCGCCGGTACCAGTCACGAACACGTACGAGGCTTGTACATGTTGTTGACTCGCTCGCCGCACACGTCGCCGCTCTGACAAACATGTACCCCGCGCACCTCGCACAGGACACTCATACGCGGTACGTTATATGTAATTTTTAAAGATTCCCCAATGGCAATGTTGCTTTAATGATTGACCATTTTATGTCTTTTCCTTTAGGCTGATGTCGGTGCTTCGATCTGCAGGGAGTCCTACACTATGGTGCAGAGGTGACCCACGAGGAGAACATGAGCGCTTGGCGTTGTGTGGAGGCCTGGGGTAGACGTATCATAGCCATGCTCTTCTGCACAAGGCTACCGGCGGTCTCCACAGCCACGCCCAGTGCATAGACGGTTCATCCACCGGTGCCGCCCCGACCGGCGTGGCACTACTCCAGAGGTTCTACATGGGCACGTCTTACACCATCTCACCTGGACGAGGCTGGGGTCTGCCTGGGGATGGTCTAGTACACCGCCAGGGCAGCTATTCACACGTCCTCCGCACATCCCCGGCTTCCCCCACACAGGGGGTGTACTCCGCGTCATACGTCCCTCCTCTAGACACGATGGCGCCAATTGAGGGTACGCATCGTCGGATCTTGCTTTTATCCCAATGCTTTATGTCACAAACTAATGATATTACTATTGCAGTTCTTTTCTGCCCTGAGCAGGGATGGGGCGTCTCCCCCGGCCCGGACGATCTAGACCAATACTTTTCGGACTGGCCCGGGCATGCGTTCGGCTATGCACCTCGGGGCACACCACCAGAGGTTCTCTCCGAGAGTGCCCTCACCGGTGCACCGGAGGGCACACAGGCAGCGGTGCAGCCCACTCCAACAGCTCAGGGGTGGGTGCGACTATTTCCTTAACGTCTTACGTTTTATGGGCGTCGTCACTTGTTGCAGCAGAGGACGGCCAAGCGGGGCCGTATGGGAGGACGCGGACGCGGAGATGGAGGGGGCCAGGGTGGCGACGGAGGGGGTGCTGGGGATGCTATTGGGGGACGGTAGTGCTCACTGTACACTATTTGTTCATGTACTGTTTATGTTTGTTATTTATGTAGTGAACTTTTATTTCTACTGTGCCGAGCTTACTTCTACTTCTCCTTACCTTCTCGACGCACACACCAAACGAACAGTGAACTGCACTGATGGCAACCGCAGCAACGCATGAACCATTCAATTACATGCTTAACAACATTGAAAATTATTTCGAACAACAGTCCTGAGTACACCAGTACAACCATACACATCGTTGCCTATAGGTGGAACGAGTCTCGTGGCACCCACATGGAGTATTGCTGAGGGGGCCGCCTTAGACGGGAGTAGCCGTCGTTGTAGTGACAAGCACATATACAACTAGCATTCGCGCATCAGCATGTTGGGTCGTACAACTCTCTATGTTGATGACCTCGTTGCCCCTCTCGCGCTCTACCTACTAACGGAGGTCATTGTTCTGCTCTTCAAGACTATCAATTCGTGCCTCCAATCAAAGATTCGCTCCCACAATGTATGCACGTACGTCGAAATATACCCTTAATGGGGATGATCGATCCATCACACAAAGTCACATTTATCCATCTGCTACAAACGAACGTTAACATCGAAGCTATATTAGTAGTACAACAAAATATACGAGTGCAAACTTGTACCCTGGAGTATAGGCATCGAAAGAAACGTCGACCGCCATCCGTATGGCCTTCTGCCACCTGCACCACCGCGTCCTGCATGTGTTTGCATTTCGGCCACACTGGCTGAGCGTGCCTATTTGGCAACAAGCGGTATGTAGGGCCGAAGTCCTCCTTCCTTTTGAGTGGCAGGTCCTCCTTTGGTGACCTATGTTCGACTGGCCCCTCGGCGTCCGTCATGGTGGCTTACTCTACGACGGAGAAGATAGTTGTTTCAACCAGCAAGCCTTGTCAATTCATTTTATAGCGTAACTTTGGGCCATATTTGCTTGGTAACATGACATGATGGCCCAGCTTTGCGCAGCGAGAAGACCGAGCGTGACAGCTTTGCGCAGTGAGAAGACCGAGCGCGACAGCTTTGCGTAGCGACATGACTACATAGTCTAGCTTTCGGCAGCAACATGACCGCACGGGCCAGCTTTCCTCAGTGACATGACATGACGGCGGTGGCTACCTGCGGATGGCCTCATACACCGCCAAGCCAGCTTTGCGCAGCGACATGACAGCACGGACCAGCTTTCCGCAGCGACATGATTGCATGAGCCAACTTTTTGCAGCGACATTACCGCATGGTCCAGCTTTCGGCAGCGACATGACTGCATGGGCCAGCTTTCCTCAGTGACATGACATGACGACGCGGCTTTTCGCAATGACATGACAGCACGGTCCAGCTTTACGCAGTGACAAAACTGAACGCGCCAGCTTTGCGCTGCAACATGACCGCATGTGCCAACTTTCCACAGCGACAAGATCTCACGGCTCAGCTTTACCAGCTTTGCAGACTATAAAATGAGGTCGAGGAGATTTCTTAGAGAACACTGTGCAACCAAACCCCACACTACACTATGTGGCTACCGCAAATGGATCGATCTTAAGATCCACCCAGAGGATCAGTGGGCCCTCGACTTCGAGGAGTGGAATGTCGCAAGGTCATCGGAGATCCAGGAGGAGCGCCACAAGAACGAGCAAACATTGCGTATACAACACGAGACGAAAGCTCATCTCGAGCTGTGCACGCGTAGGGAGCGGGAGACTCGCGAGAAGGAGCGCGAGAGAAAGAGATAAATGGCGACAAAGGCAAATGAGGCCGCCGAGGAGTTTAACGCCGAGCTGGCAAGGAAGAGAAAATGACCCCGGTCTACACAGTAGGTTGTACGAGAAGTTGGGTGGGTTAGTCGCACATGATGCTATATGCTATGTATGTAATCAAAAAGTACACGGCATATTACTCCCAACTTTATTATGTAGTCTATTTAAATTCAGACAAGTTTATTATCTCGTCTTTTCGCATTTAATTATTCATTTAGCAAGTCATCTAACAATATTAACATACCAATTTTCTCCGTATACGAATTCCCATTAACATCACAATATCACTTACCATCGTATTTACCAATCGTTCTTAAAAAAATCCCCAAATTTTGTTATGCACCTACAACATACAATGATCATAAACTTTTATTACAAATCCAGCAAATTATTTTCTAGTTATAATCTATAAAATTGATAAAATATACAAAATTCATGGGGGACTAAAACCAGTCGCCCCTTGGCCAGGCGACTGCACATCCAGTCAAGTCGCCCAAGGGTCGGGCGACTGGAGCTCTGTCGTCTGGCTCCAGTCGTCCTTCCATTAGACGACTGGATCCTATTTATGTAAAAAAATATTGTCACAGATATATTTTTGTAATTTTAAATAAAAAATAGTTTATTCGTACCAAAAAAATTCGGTGGTGCCAGTGGCTAGGCCCGCTTGTTTCGTGCTTGTCGCCTGGGCTGTTGAGTGCACGCGATGGTACGCACGGCGATGCGTGCAAGGCGCAACAGCGGGGAGGGCTAAAGCACGTGCCGCGTGCCCATGTTACGTCCCGTATACGGCGACGTGTGGGCGCAGGCATGCGCAGTGTACTGGCGTAACGGCAAAAGCGGGCTACGCGTGCGCGCAGCGGCGGCAGGCCCGTCCCTCGGGTGCCATCGTGCGCGCCGTGCAGCCCGGCTGTGTGGGCCGCTTGGCGACCAGGGCATCGGACTCGGGGTTTGCGCCGAGCAGCGTCGTCGTCGTCGAGCCGTCGAGGTGAGTTTCCTTGGCTGGTTGAGCCGAGTCTTTCCCGTTTTGTGTTGGCAAAACGGTAGCACAAATTAGGTAAGAAAAAAAATATCAGCTATGTTTTAGAAGATGGACACTTCCTGACGGTGATAGAGTTCATACAGTTGAGTAAGCCTCATGGAATGGTACTACAATGCAATAAATCGTAAGCTTGATTGATATTGTTTCCCGGGGCACTGTAGCGGGCATCGTAGCACAGTACGAGCATGATCCTTTGCGGCACCTGCCTGTTTGGTTTTTTTTCCCTCGGGCTATATCCTGAAAATTCCAAAAACCGAAGTGCTACATTGTTGTGAATTTGTACAGTCTCATCGAAGAGAAACTATGAGATTTTGCCTTGGCTCTGTAGCGTTTCAACACAATGAATATTGCAGCATTAATACTGTAGCAGTCCATCGAGACCATTACCTTTCTTTTAAGGGTGATGCTAGCACCCCGATGTCCGATATAGGATAGCTCCGGTTGCTCGGCTATAATATTTTTTTTCCCTATTTATGCAATTTTTCCGATCATATTTACAATAAAAAACAAAGAACGATGTGACTATTTGTAACATCCTGAAAAATATAAATAGTAATTTGCTAGACTTTTGGATTATTTTATTTACTTTGCATTTGAATTTGGAGTTTATTGGCTTTTTGTAAATATAAAGGAATTTTAAAAGTAAAAAGAGGAAAGAAATCCACACATAAACCCATATGATTATCAATGTATATATATATATATATATATATATATATATATATATATATATATATATATATATATATATATATATATATATATATATATGTGTGTGTGTGTGTGTGTGTGTGTGTGTGTGTGTGTGTGTGTGTGTGTGTGTGTATAAATGCACATGTATATTATATGAAAGAGTAAGTAAACAAACATATGTGTACATATACCAAAAATCGAGAGAAATGAAAATGTATATACATGAAATTTTTAATACAAAAGCAAAATAAAAGAGTTGAGCAAAATAAAAGAAAAAGGAAAGCGGGCCGGCCATCACCCCGCCAGCCTCTCTCTCGCACGCGCCGTGCCACGCGTGGTGGCCGCGCTGTGTGACCCAGCGCGCGGCGCCGCGCGACCGCCTCCGCGCGTCCCGCCCTCGCTGCGCCGCGGGCGCGACTTCGCGTCTCGCGCCACCCGCCCCACGCGCGGACCCTTCCCCGACCGGTGGCGCGCTCCCGACCGCGCCTCTTTCCCACCGCCGGTGGGCCCGCGCCGTCAGCTTCTTCTTCCTCGGCTCCTTCTCCACGCGGCCGCGCCCCTCGCGCCAGCTCTCTCTCGCGTCCCCGCAGCAGATCACCCGCTCTCCCTCTCTCACCTCGCGGGCAAATTAAACAGGAGGGGAGGCGAACCTCTCCCGCCACCTCTCTCCTGCAAATCTCGGGGAGATTTGGTTCATCCCCCCTCCAGCGGCAACAGGACGACGATCTCCGCCACCTCGCCACGCGCCCTCTCTATCGGCTATAAAGCCCTCCCGGAGTCGCAATCGCGCGCAACATACGCCTTTCTTCCTCTGCGCGCACCGAACTCTAATGCCCTCAAACCCCGCCCACGCCTCGTCTTCCCACGGCGGTAACCAAGCCACCACCGATTCCGACCACCGTAGCCCAATCCCTTGCTCTCAGAGCATCGTGAAGCTCAGGCGCAGCTGATTCCCTCCCCCACGGGGTCTCCCGTAGCCTCCACCCCGCCGGCATCGGAAGCCACCTCTGGACCGCCGCCGCGTCGCCGCCGCCGCCGCTTCGCCACCGTGCCCTCCTCCCCGCCGATCGCACGGGAGATTCCCGGTCTTGCGGGGATTATATATCACGCAACCCCAGGCCTCCCCGACCACCGCTCGCCGCCGGCCACCGCCGTCCCCGACTTCCTCTGCCCGGCCTCCTCCGCGAGCCACCTCAAAGGGATTTATTACCCTTATAGGGTAAGCATCGCTCGAGCGAACCGAGTGGCTTTGGTGCGATTCCTCCTCCCCTCGCTCCGCGCGCGCGTTGAGCCCGGCTCCGCGCTGCGATCGAGCATTCTTTTGAAATGCCTCCCTGACAGCTGGGCCCCGCCCGTCAGCCGCTGTTGGCCGTGGGCCGGCTGCCATCTGGGCCCCGCCTGTCGGCGCCACCCGCTGACAGATGGGTCCAGGGCCCCCTGGGTCCCACCTGTCAGTGAATAATGCCTGCCGACATATGGGTCCCACATGTCATACACACGTGATAGAAAATATAATAAAAAGATTAAAAGATTTAATTAACCAGTGGGTCCCACTGTCAGAGATATTTGAATTTAACTGAATCGAAATATTCAAAGGAGCATAACTTATTCATTTTAACTCCAAATTGGATGAGACAAATTTCTAAATTCATATAAATTCAAGATCTGTCCAGTGGAACTGAAACCATAAATTTTAGAGGTCCATTGAATTTTGGTGATATTTAATGTGGTTTGCATAAATAAATTGAAAAGACTAAATATTAGTTAAGACGTTGATAAAGAGGAACAACTTTGGCTAAACATCTAAACGTAGTAAAGATGCTCTTCAATCATAAATTAAAACATAAGTTCAATATTTATCATAATGTCACCTAATAAATCTCAGTGATGTACCTTATTAATAGAATACTACATTGTACAGAGATCTCTGCCTAGATTATAACACCAGCTTATTTCATAGATTAGTTATCATATATGAATAAGTAATATTTAACTCAAGGACTAAATGTTAATTAAAGGCATTAGTAAAGAAAAGTATCCTTGGTTGGTATTGAAATTTAGTAAAAGGATGTCCATTAAAGTTAGAGACATTCATAAGCAAATGAATATAGATAAATAGTTAGAAAAATGTTAATGACAATGTATGGCCCATACAGCTAAATCCTAATTCAAGTTGAAATAGGTTTAGTGAAAATTGAAGCTACATAAAAAGTCACCCCATCATATAACCCTAGATTCTAAAATTAGTTCAGTAGGCCAAAATGCCCGGAATAATAACGCTTGACAAAATAATACCTGCTCGAAGGTCCGTTCTGACTCATGGAACTTCCTTGATAAATATAAATAATAAAAGGAATTTATCAATCAAAAGGTCAAGACATCATTCTCTGCCACCAGCCTTGCCTCAAAATTACTCAAATCATCTAATAACTCATAGTAATACAAAAGTTGAATTTATTTTGATTTATTTGGATCTTTTGAGTTATTTGCTTTCATTTTGGATTCAGTCGTTTGTCGCGTAATTAGAAACTGAAGTCCGAAGATTCCACGGATCAAGCGATATCAAGAGCGAAGTGAAGAAAACATCCGAAGCTCAAGAGAAAGCATTGTGTGAGCTCAAGACCGCGGTAAACCGTGCCAGGCGAGTCAATACTTTGATCATGTTGAACCTACATTTCATGCAAATTACTTTGTTTTAAATTAACAAATTGCATGCTGTTATTTTTATGCAAATACATGCTAAATTTGATATTCTAGTTATATGACATTGTTTATCTTGAATAATATTACCCTTCCTTTTGAATATTTGAATGTGTGAACCTTGTCACCCTAGCAAAACTATAATAATAACATTCCAAAATAAGTCTCTAATATATGCTATGCTTAGTACTGCATAGATATACCCACGGAGCTGAAATGCCCCAGACATCATTGTCGTTTTTAATCATGAGAAATTGGTTTGGGCAGTCATTGTGATAATGACTGGTATATTTGATATGATTATTTTACACTCTCAAAATCCCCAACTTGCTTAAATTTCTGGGCGGATTGGCTCGATGGTGTGTATGTGTGTGGTGCAGTGATTGCACAAGTGGGTTAGTGGTAGACCGCCCAGATACCACTAAGGACTGAATCTTGTCATGTCAACCCGTGTAAAACAGTACAACCACAAGCTGGCAAAGTGTAGGCAGGGTTTACTAATTTGTGTGGCTCTAAGGTGGTTACGTGAAGGTATGACCACGAGCAAAGGGATGGATGGTCGCATCCCGCCTTTGCCGTGATGGCTCACGAGGACCCTTCCCGAGGATGGTCGTATCCTACGGAAGATAGACCTTAGCGGGCGTAACCACGTGGGACTATGCATTGTAACAATCTGTGATAGTCTACTCAACCGCATGGCTAAGGAATCATGTGGGGCAACGGGTGGATTTATCTCTTGTGGGTGAAGTGTGCAAACTCTGCGAGTCAAAACTATTCGAATAGCCGTGCCCACGGTCAAGAGCGAACATGGGAACTTAACCGGATATAGTTCTATTTAAAAATGTTTGGAAAATGGGAATGGAAAAGTGGAAGGCGGAGAAAGCCCGATTTGGAATTGTCTGGGTGTCGTCCCGATGGTAAGTTAAGCGGCTATAACGCTGAAAAATGTTATACGGTGTGATGCCGTATGTATGGAGAAATTATGGTGATATTAGGCATATGGTGTGATGCCATATGTATGGAAATTCATATTAATATTCCTTGAACATTATGTTTTTGCTCAAAACTGCTAGGTCTCAGGAAATTTTATGTATTATATTTCAAATAGTGGCATTCCTATTCTTACAAAATAAAATATGGGTGGAATAAATAGGGTCGCGAGTAAAAGAGAGGAATGTTTGTAGAGTACATATAAAGGCATTGGTGGATTCATGTCGATCTTGAATAGGAAAGGATAGTGTGGGTTCTGGAGGAAATAAATTGGTGAAGTCTAGCTGAATAATAGGCTAGATAGAGGATTTAAATGATTTTTGGAGATTTAGGAATTGCACAGATAAATATTGGATTATGACACTAATAAATAAATTCTTGGGAGATGTCAATCTTAGAATTAATAGATTCAGTTACTAGATGAATCAAATGAATTTTCGAGGATTTGGTGGAATAATACAAGTATTGGATTATAATTCTTGATTAATGATATTCTTGGTGGATATATAATAGTGATTGTTAATCCTTGGAAGATGTTGTCAATATAGGGAATTAATAGGAGTTGATCAATTACTAGAGGGACGAATTAAATTTCTGAGAAGATTAGAGGAGTCATGATAATTAGTGGATTATAATCTTGGTAAATTGAATTTTTGGTGGAGGTATATTTGAGGATTAGCTAGTGATAGATAATGGAAAATGAGATGGATTATTGGATTATGGGTTGAAATCAATGACAAAAAGGATTGAATACAAATGATATCGATGGATTTGAAAGTAATTATGTTAGAGAATCATTAGAGTTCAGAGGTAAGGAGCTGATGAATAGTAATGACAGGATTGGATTATTAAT
This sequence comes from Dendrocalamus sinicus, assembly GCA_036346575.1. Classification (NCBI taxonomy): domain Eukaryota; kingdom Viridiplantae; phylum Streptophyta; class Magnoliopsida; order Poales; family Poaceae; genus Dendrocalamus; species Dendrocalamus sinicus. The sequence continues at coordinate 25,456,073 of CM070653.1, read as the reverse complement.
AATTCAAAATACAAAGTATGATCGGTAGATTAAATAAATGATGATACTTGCTGTTTGGAGTTTTAGACAGCAGTCAATAAATAGAGTGCATTTTCGGTGGATTAAGTCGATTTTGGTAATTGTAGTATGGAGTTAGGTAGTAATGATAAAACTTTGATTAATTAAGAATAATAATGCCGCTAAAAGCAAATTTTTGGCAAATAAAATAACCCGAGTCTTTCCTTTGTTATGCCCCGCATACTATTTATTTGCATTCATGTATTGGCTCGCGAGCACGGGGTCGAGTGCTCACGCTCGCTTTGCGACAAAATTCGAATCAAGAATCACATCACCGCGCATCAGCAACAAGATGGCAGAGAAGATGAAGATGTCAAAGGCTAGGTCGCGAACCTCCAGTTGGTCGCTGTGGGCATGTCTGAAGGTCCCACCTGTGTGCTTCCGTTCTTCATTGCTACAACTTTTGAATTCGCCTAATCGGCCCTTGAGTAAGTTTATTATTTTAATTATGCTTCCGCAAGATATGAAATTTGATATCCATTACTGTAACTGTGTGCACTATCTACTGATCCAGGGAATAGTGCAGCTAAACACAGAGGTATCCAGATTTTAAAATATCTGGGTCCCTACACTATTCCCATCCGCAACATTTCTCATCCATGCCTACCACATTTGTCGGCCATGTATGCAATAAAAAAACAAAGAACGATGTGAGTATTCATATCGTACGCTCCGATGCAATATTCTTACATAATGTGTGCAATAATTTTAATCACTGTATGCAATAAAAATATGTGATACAAAGTCGATGTTGTATACACAAAATAAAAGTATTACAACAAAAACATGGACAAAATTTTACAAACATGACCAATAAATATTTCAACCGAACGTCCAAAAAAATACGCCTAAATTAAACGTCCGAGCGCTAACATTTTCCTCCTTTTAATCAAATGGGCGGCAGGAGCCCTAGCGGCATTGTAGCAACAGTGAATTTCCTTCACGGCAGCAGAGATCCATTTGCTCCAACATACAGTACACGCACCAAGGTTAGAAATCAAACACACATAGGTACTTTCAAGCTGCATTAAAGCATACATAATAGTATAGATAATTGCTATCTATAAAATCATTCATATCATCTATAGACAGAATTAAATATAGCTTCTACAATAGATTATTTTTTATATGCCTTTTTAGACAGCTTCTTTATTACACAATGTATCTTATTTCTCATATTACAGTGGATTGTTGTTTAAGAGACAAACCAATTCTTCATGATTTCTTTCTCTCATCCACATTATCTCGTGTCCTACGTGACAAGGTTTACATACAACTGATATTAATGGTACATGCTCTTAATGTATAGTGTTTCAAAATTTTCACTAAATTTATTTGCATTTATAGTTGGGCCCACTTGCAGCATAGTACTCCTTGAAGAAGAACGATTCGTTGTACGATCCCAAGTATCGTACAATTTATTGCGTGCTACAGCAACGCAGAGAATTGCACGCTCCTGGGAATTCTGCAGTCTCATCTCGCCCTCTGCCTGCAATCCCAGATGTGAGAGAGCTTAAACATCTCGAGGTTACATGAACTTACACTGAACCGAATTGCTGCTGCTGCTCTGTATGTGAGTATGTGGTCAGTTCTAGGTCAAACACATCCAAAGCATGGCTAAACTTACAAACAAAACACAATTGCATGAGCACAGATAAGCTCAAGCATTTCACAATATTTTCTTTATTCTTTTCGGCAGCATGCTTCAGAACTGAGTTCACAATAGATTTTTTTGCAAGGACATTTACCACCTCACCCTGCTTAATAGGATTATAAACATGGGAACAGAGGGTAAGCATAAAGATATCTGCACAGGATCACACCAAATCAGCAGACAAAATGGCAAGTGCTTGAGAAGCTAGGAAATGACTACACTAACACAATCCTGTTCTGCAAACCATGATAACAGAAACCGCGGAACGACATTCTTCTATTTCTTTGCTTTCACCTTCACCCAAATCTTGAAACGGGCAGAAAATGCTCATCGGGGTTCCTTTCTTACGGAATCCTGATCTTTATGAAAGGAGAGACATTCACCACAGGCAAATTTAAGGCCATGATGCCCCACCATATATATCTTGTACCACTTCACAACTTTACTTCACCTCAGCCTGTTCTTCAGATTTCCTGAATCTAACCCACATGTTTGTAGTAATGGCATTGGAGCTTTTATTGAGGACCATGAGTGGTAAAACTCAGCCGGGGACGTTGAAGTGGAAGAGCCAAGAGATGACAAAGGCAAAAACCATGCAAGCAAGAAGGAAGTTGAGGAACCGATGCCCTTGCCAAAATCTCCGGTTTTCAGCAGGTGGTGCTTGCACAGCTGCTGTGTTGTTTGATTCGTTCCACTGCTCAACGAACTCCGAATTGTCAAAACCTACCACATTGCATGCGGTTGAGCTACAGATTTCACAGATCCTAGGCAAAGAAAAAGAGAAATCTTTTAGTTTATCCACATTTGAATCACAAAAACCATAAACATAACCATCTTTGCACTTGAAGTAGCATTGGAAGCATAGAGGGTCATTTCAAATTTTTTTGTGGCAGCAGAAGGTAATGGATAGATCATGTCATGGATAAAAAAGAGTGTGTTTACTGTAGGAAACGTTAGCCTGATATCAAGAATTCTAAAAGCAAAATCAGTTCATCTGTGCAAATAAGTACAATTGAAGCAATATTCATAATCAAGGAGGAAAAGGCATAAGCCTGTCTGTAACAGATGAATGTTCATATGCATGCATAGATGATATGTATTATGTGTATCGCTCAGCAAGCCTAGGCATCTTCGAATGAATTGTCGCGATGTTTTCCTCAATTGCAAACACTAAATGATAAGAGTTAATACCCACCAGTTTTCCATAGAGTGTTACACAAGAATCACCAATAAACACAGCAACCAGCATTCACTCTATTCTTAACATAGGAACGACACAGATGTTGCGGAAGGGCTCAATGTGACATTTCATGGTTTGAAACAATGGAATGAAATAATCATCAACCCAATGAGTTTTGATGTAGTTGACAGCACACAATTAAATAATTTACATTGCAGGTAAATCAACTCTAAACTTTCCAACTCGTATTGAAAAAAGAGAGCTCTAGAAACTAGATTCAAAACAAGGAAACATTGGCTAGCTTCACACTGTGCACATCGATTATAAATGCTTCTTTGAATAACAGTAAAATTGTAGTTGTATGGTGGAAAATATGCTGCTATGTTGCTCACTGTAAGTTATTAAATACGCTTTCCAGCAGGTTCCTTCAACTTCTTTTGTTAACGCTAATGTGATAAAGAACTCACTGCCAATGTTCCTGTTTCCAATTACAATATCTGGTTCAAACTAAATTGACACCATGTGCTCGAACTAATTCCAATAGAACACATCTTGTCCAATTTAAGGTTTATAATTCAGTGAGAACTCCAACAGCCCAAACTGCATTAGTTGAGAAATATCCTTATTAGCAGTTTGCAGGAATCCTTTTACATGATATGATCAAGCTATGATACCTCAGCTTAATATCAACTAAATATATGCAACTCTGTTCCACTTCTAACACAAGAATATTTAGAACAAAACAAACAACTATGTGTCTCTTTATACTGCCAAATTCTATGACAAACAAGCACGAGCTTGAATAGTTTGTATTACTTGGTGCCTTCTACAATTTGAACAGTAACTAATCTTCGAGCCAACGAAATCCATATTTCTCTAGAACCATCCCCCCTTTATACCCCCATTCCTACATTGGAAGCTCTTGTCACTGAGACTAAGTGCAACACATTATGATTCTTGACTACACATAGTGGAAAGTGACACACTGACACAACCACCCCTCCCCTACACCACCAAACAAGAATGCATGTCACATACTCACATCAGACCCCATCAATCTATCAAGAAACAAACTTGATCAACACAACACTCCAGGAGAGCAAACAGATGATGCAGAGAATCTGTGAAAAAAAGCAGAATCAAAGAACGAATCCTAACTTTATCCTCTCCAATGATCTCAACCTTCCCGATTCCTACAACCCTACTAATTAATCCCTACTTTGCCTTTTCCTCCCCATCTGTTCCCTTTACCTTTACCCACATAAAGAAAGAAAAAAAACCAGCCACCTCTTAAGATTCCTTAACCATGTGTTCATACACCCAAATGCATTATCTTTCAGAAAAGCCTATCTGAAACAAATCTTTGAGTTTTTCACTGTTACACTGAATGGATAAAGCCCTGAAAACGCTGCATCGAGTTCGTGTGTTATGCCTAATCCAATAAACCGAGTTGTTGTGAATTACCAATCTATTCGAGTTAATGCACTGAGTTGGCACAATGCACCTAGCAATCAAATAATGGAGAGTGAATTGGACTGCATCGCTGAGCTAAGTGAATTGGACTGAATCACCGAGCTAAATGAGTTGGAGCTTACTTGTTGCCTCTGATCTTGAACCAGGTCTCGGCGCACTGCTTGTGGGAGTAGGACAGGTCTCCCTTGCAGGAGCAGCCGAGCGTGATGCCGGTGCCAGACTCGGCCGCCGCGCTCTCGAGGCCGAGGTGGCAAATGCGGCAGTTCTTCTCGGCCTTCTCGAGGCTCGCCTTGATGATCTCGGCCAGCCCGGCCTCTAGGTCGACGTCGTCCAGAGAGCACTCTGACACGCATGACGACTTCCTGCAGTGCTCGCCGCCCTCGCCCTCGCAGGAGCTCGCGCGGGCGGACGCGCACGGCGAGATGTAGTCCTCATAGGCGGTGGAGTTGTGGCGCGAGTGCGAGGGCCACGATCGGTCCTCCGCGTCCGAGAAGTACTGGCTGCCCTCGTCGTCAGCGTCGGCGAACTCACCCGCGAGGCGCCGCTCGCCGCGCTCGACGTCTTCAGCCTCGGCGGCGATCGCCGATTGCTCACCGTCACCCACCATTGCTCCTCCTCAGGTGGAAATACCTAGCCAGAGATAAGCATAAAGAAACACAACCTAGCCAAAATAAAATTCCAGGAAACGCCACAAATCAATTCAGCCATCCCCAATATCATATCCCAACTCATCAAGAACAGAAATTTACCAACAAAAGCGCCGCCACCGCACGCCACTCCGAATCCCACCTCCAAGAACCAACCAAGGCAGACAAAATTAAGAACACAGGCAATGCGATCGCGAGAAGCGATCCAAAGAGAACTGGAACCCGCTAATGCGGCACCAGACCGCCCAAGGGGTGGGGTTCTCTTGAGGTTTCTTGATCCATAACCGCAGGCCACGCAAGAAGACAAGAGGAGAGGGGAATAAAGAGAGAACGGATTGTACTGGCCACACACACACACAGGCGTACACAGTGAGGGGAAAAGAAGGGGGGGGGGGGGGGGGGGTGAAGGAAAAGACGAGCTCTGTGGTTGGCGCCTGGCGGGAGGGGGAGGAAGAGGAGGAGAGAGGAGGGGGGTTGGGGCGGCTCTCACCTCACCTTCTTATGGCCATGTCGGTCATGGAGAAGTGCAGCTCACGACTGCTTCCTGTGAATCTCTGGAGGGCATGGGAGTTGGCAAAGAAGCAACAACTCAACAAAGCAGCAGTTTTTTTTATCCTTTTCTTGAAAGAAAAACCATATGGCTCTGCCAATCAGCAATGTAATATCTATATGCACAAAATAAATTTGGTCTCTATCTTGTGTTGATTACTTAGCAACGTGGTTTACTTACAGATATAGTAATGCCTTGCGGCTGTCATCGTTTAGAACATTGTAGTTTTTTCTAATCCCGATAGGAAATGAACAATTTCTTCTGAAATTCCTATAATTTTTTTTTGTGAAATTCATATATTCTAAACAGGACCTTAGGGGTTTACCTGTTGTCAATGAGCCTTACAGAAACTCTGGAAAAATTCGTTCGTATGCGCTAAGTTACAACGAATGATAATACTTACTAGTTGTGTAAAACACTGCCCAAATCATTGCGAAAGAATAAGGTGGAATCGGCATCAACAGAGAAAGGGGCAAATGTTAGGAGAAAACTATCTATCATGTCTTGGCCGCCTAGATTATCAATGATGCACTAATGTTGGGAGCAAATGTTTGAATATTGGCTATTCTTTGTAAGATTAGCTATAAGGTATGCTGTATTTGTTGATTTGGGGTACTCGATTGTACATTGCAGAAGCAGGGATTTATGATTGTTAGGTCAGACAAAGATGAGGCGCATACTGGAATCATTGAAAAGAAGCTCTTCTGTGCATGAGTGAATGGCACGTCTACCATGATTTTCATTCGGGAAGAACACTTCATGATTTCAGTGAGGCACGCTCTCTTTGTACTCTACTAGCAAACAACGAAATAGATTGTCAGCCTTTTCGAAACACTAGATATTTATATTGATTTGTCTATTATCATAATTTGGTAGATTAATAAGTTTGCTTTAATTTACCCCAACTACAACATACATTTTTCCATTTTGCAAATACATACAACAAAGTGTGCAATTTAACGCATGCACTTAAGCAGATTTACACCGTACCTATTAATGGCATGTTTGGAATGGAGGAATTTTATAGCAATTTTAGAGGGATTCCACGAATTCCGGCTAAATTCCTATGAAACAGGGCTTAATTCCGCCAAATTAAACATTGTTTCATAATCAGGGTTCAGTCAGTTGCTTTTTCCCTTCCGATCAGAGCACAAACCTTTTGTATGAAGGCCGTAATGAGTTCATTCCTTCCACGGCCACTGGAATACCAGAACTCTATTTTTCCGGCACGCTTGGAATCAATTTTTGACTTTCAATTTATCGGAACCACCCCGGGTTTAAACAGCGAGGAAAACCTCTAGCACCAAGTATAGCACACAGAGCTTGTTTGAACTTAGAAATGTCATTAGCATTTCACAAGAATTTTATAGAAAACAATAACAAATCAGTAAAAAAACTCTTGCTCATAAGAATCAAAATTCTCACGTTCCAAACAGTGCGGTGTTGCATCAATTAAATTACTCTCACCAATCCTATGTTTAACACTAGCGTATATTGCAGTGCGAAATGCTTGTTTTCTGTGGAGCGGTAGGGACAGTGCCGAGCTGCAGTGCTAGCACATATGTTCCCCGTCCCTCATTGCAAGGTTAGTACCACTTAGTACACTAGTGCTCCGTGCCACTTGAATGGCGCTGGTAAGCGTAACAAAAGGGGCTGGGTTTTGGAGGGAAGTCGTACGTCGTCAAGTACTGGCCTGGCCATCATTTTACTCGCCACAATTGTGTCCCCCCAAAGCTGCATTGCTCGCTAGTACTCCTCCATCCATCGATGGATGGATGTGGACAAAAGGCAGGCCACCATGATTCATCTGCTCTTCAGGCTTAGCATTGCAAATGCCATGCCAGATGCAGCAACTTGCTTCGATCAGACACATGTAAGTGTTAGCCTCCTTGGCCGGTTAATGATTGTCATGTTCTAATTTCCAAAAAGTAACTGTCATGTTCCTATATAGATCCTAATGGATTGACGTTTCCTGGTGGTGTGTTGCTATCGGGCGAATTGGCTTTGGTAGATCTGGATGTTAATCATGGAAGAAAGCAATCAGACAAACTGCGAGACGCGCGGCCTAGCTTTTATTTGTTCATGTGTATGTAGGGTTCTTGCTGTTAAGAATGGCACATGTGTCCTTTGGGTCTTTTTGGGAGGCTTTGTTTCGGCAAGCTTACTGGCAGAGGAATCAGGGGACAAAAGTTTTGCTGAAGGAACTTCAGGTTCTCTTAGTACAACTGCAAAGTAATGAGCATCTGTGTTCACCTAAGGAGTCACTCTTAACAACATTTTTTTTAAAAGGTTTCAAGTTTCTTTTAGCCTTACAACGAAATTTTATAAGGATTGTACAGAAGCAAATTAACCCTTCAGAATTCATTTGCCATTTCTCCCATCCAGACGGACCCTCAAGGATGCTCGTGAAAACAATAAGACGACAGCTAGCTCAATGACATGATAATGGTAAGCACTAGTGCTAAACAACAACAGCAGCTCAATTCATAGCTGGAATCTAGGGAAATGATAGAGGCCGAACATGATCGAAACGAAATGTTAACTACTAAACCACCACAAAGCATCACCAACCCTTCTAATATCCTAACTGCAAAGCGCGTAATATTTTATACTCGAGAAAGTTTCTTATTTGCCAAAGTCTGCCATTTTCCTATCTGTCGTGGAAATAAAAGTTGGTGATGTCTAAAGAGCACTAGAGTGTTTTTTTGGTTGAGAGCATTCACATTTTTTAGACATTGAATCTCGCACTCATATTATTTCTGGAGAGGTGGTATAAGAGGATCCGTTGCATAGAGATCCAACGGCCCATATTCATTTTTTTAGAGGGGTATAAAGGATCCGATAGATGTAAATTCAATACTCCAAAATCCAAGTGCTTTCAGCCCTAAAAACATTCAATTACTTTTACAACTTCCCAAAATAGTCTTCTGCTGTGCCATTGGAATGATTTTTTTTGTGTCCTTTGGTACCATTTCCGTTAAGTCTGTTAGTTTGACTCGCCGTTGACCGTTGGAGACCTGTCAGTTTTTTTTTTGCCGAAATGGCCATATTGCCCTTGTCAGTCTTTTGGGCATGCTGCCAGCCCCTCGTCTTCTTCTCTAGGAACACTAACTACCGCATGAGCTTCGCGTGGACTCTAGGAACTCACCCGTATGGGCCTTAAGAGCGGAGGAGCACCGAGATGGCCGGGGGACGTGAGGAAGCGATGGCGGCGAGGAGGTCTATGGCCCCGGAGCTCCACGGCGATGGAGAGCTTCAAAGGAGCCATGGCCCATGGGTTGGGTTCAGGGAAGGAAGAGGGTGCTTTGAGGAAGAGGAATCGAACCAAGCCTCCCCGAGGTGGTGGGTAATGGCATGGTGGCGGCGGTGAACGGGGTCGGGGAAGACGAGTCGATCCCGGAGGTGCGCTGCACGAATCATAAAATTGCTTTAGGGGTTTGAGAGAACGGAGGTAAAGGCGCAATGTGGCGCGAACAAAAGCCTTAGGGCTCTCCGGATGCGGCCGAGTGCACGGCGGCGCGCATGCCGGCGCCGAGGAAGACTTATGACCAGCAGAGTTGTCTTCAGGGGATGCTGCGACCAGATGATTCGACCTCCTCCTCTGGACACCGCGCGTCCTCGCCGTCCACCTCGCCCTTGGTGTCATCGTCCTCCTCTATTATGGCAGCCTAGTGGTTTTGATTTGCGTGTGGCAGCCCACGGCGATGATGTCGTCCAAATCTGGTGGTGTTGATTTTTGTGTTTGTGTGATGGGCGAATGATTGGTTTTGATCTCTGCAGAGCCATGGAGCAAGTAGAGGAAATCGAAGGAAAGGAAGGTGAGTAGGAAGAAGAAGGGCAATTCTGTCTTTTCACAGACTACTTGCCGGGAGATTAACAGCACATGCACGAAAGTGGCTTGGAGGGACACAAAATTTCATTCCTATGGTATAAAAGGGAACCTGTTTTTTCAATGTTAAGGGGTGTTTGGGACTGCTCCACTCCACGTTTTTTAGTTCCGCTCTATATTTTTTAGCCAAACAGCTTCAGCTCCACGCACTCTATTCGAGGAAAAAAAGGTGGAGTTGTGAGAGCACCTAAAGGGGTGCTCCACAAACTCTAGGTTTTTTGTGGAGCTGCTTCACGGTAGAATTCGTGGAGCAGAGTTTGTGGAGCAGTCCCAAACACCCCCTAAGTTAGAGAGTTGCAAATTTTCGATGATAAATGAAGAAATTTCTCTCTATGCTTCTTGCTGTTTCCATTTAGCCATCCATGACCCCTTGGTCCATGGAGAGGATCACAGAATTCTCTAATAAGTCTTCAGGAAAAAAAAAGAATTCCCTAATACCTGCAACTTCCTATATGTATCCGACACCGACATTGGGGTCTACGACGTCATATGTCCCACCGGCCAGTGACCCTAAGCAGGAACATGCGCTTGCTTATAGATAGAAGACTCGTCATCTTTGCTGAAAGAGCAGTAGGCCAGTCATCTTTGCTTGCAACGTGATGCTAATCATGCTACCCTCTCTTTGAAGCCATGAGAAAAATTATGGCAGAGGATTAGGTGTCAACCCTCCCACTCCGGCATTAACAAAGAAGCACAGCATACTGTACTAGTATGATAACGTCAATTGTAGTCTTTGAAGCCATGAGAAAAATAATGGCAGAGGATTAGTTGTCACTGGCCATGAGAAAAATAATGGCACATGTTGAGTTTCATGTCATAAGGACCTACTCGTGCGTTTATCCCAGTGGGAGCGAATTTCAGGCTGAGGGTAAAAAAACCCCCTCGCCTGCCCCACAAGCCAAAGCACAGGTTAAGGTCCGGCCTTGGTCGTGGTCGTTCTCACAAGGGCTACGGTGCCCCTGTGTCAGGGTGTGGGCAGGGGTTCGGGGGTTTTCTGGATCTACATGAGAAGATCTTCTTCTTTCAGAGATAATGCCCAGGGTGGCTCTTCCCCGTAGGTCCAGTTTTTTTTTATTAGTTGTCAACCCTCCCACTCTGGCATTAACACAGAAGCAGTGCATACTGTACTAGTATGATAACGTCAATTAATCTCAAGTAGTCTTTAAGCAAGTACTTAAATATTTCCTTCTAACAACGTGCTTTTTGAGGCTTGAGACCTACTCTTCAGTCCTAGCTGGCATGTTCAGTTGTTCTACTAGTACTGAAATTAAACCCTCACTAGCTAGTCACTACTACTGTACTACATGAGACAACTAATGAGTCACGCAAAAGCATTTAGTGGGTGAGCAAGTCACAATTGGGTGCAAGAATTAGAGATGGTATGATTTGACGCCTTATCTTAGAGGTGCTCAAAATGACTTTTTTGAGTGACTTATGACCTAGAAGTATTATAGCTGATGGTGGTTTATTTGGCGTAAATAATTTAAGAAAATTTAAAATAGAAAAAACATGTTAGCACATCACGGATAGTACAAATGAATATGGGAAAAAAGAACCAACAAAAAACTCAAAAACAACCAAAAACACCAAAAAAAAGATGAAATTGTTGAATAGTGAAAAATAAGTCAGAAGCCTAAACCGTTTTGAGCGGACCTACTCGTGCGTTTATGCCACGGTTTCTTAGGCACATGTTGAGTTTCATGTCATAATTATGGCTTGCTACGTTTTCTTCACCCACCATCATGTGTCATAGATTCAACTTCTAGGTTAAATTTGTCACACTTGTGGCAGCCATTTGCTGATCAAACTTTTTGTGACATGACACATATTGCCTATGATTAATTATTACAATATTAGGTATGAACCAAACAGACTTTAAATATAGCTTTTCCTTGGTTAGTTATCACACCCAATCCCATTTCTTTCCCATGTGTGGTGCGTTGAAGGATCAGCGAACTTGTACGATTTTGTATAGAAAATTGTGGGGCAAAAGGAGCCAAAACTCAGCTAGAGCATCATAGCGTGATAATGATAAACAGTAGACCAAGGTTCCAAAAATTGGCGAAAAACGGCTAAAACAGGTCAAACCGTCCGGTCTGATTTTGGTACCCAGTTTCGATTCACCCCCAAACCCCTCTTTCAAATTCAACTTATATATCAAAAGGCTTATAACTGCATCTAATTTATATCCCAGGCTTCAAATCTACATAAAGAAAATTTTCAATTTTTTAAAGAGGAAAACTAGCCAATTTGACTGATTTTGACAAGTTTTAAAAACCGAAACTGCCTCCCTCCGGTTTTTTTTGGTCCGGTTCCGGTTTCCAAAACTCTGCAGTAGTCACTCCACAGTCCACACTATGCAAGTGTAGCAGGACACTGTTGTACTCCACTGCAGGCTGCCAAAGAGATCCCAGAATTAATGGCAAAGCAACACGAGCGTCATGGCCCATCAATTAATATAGCACAGTGTACTAGAACAGCAAAACCCGCCGAGTTATATATTTCTCGGGGCCGTTTGATCTGTTACAGATTTGCTAGCACTTGCAGCACATTTAGTGGTGCGAGAAATGCGAGTACGTACGTGCATGCAGCATGCAGCGGCACAGTGCATGCAATACTATTGCTCAACATTACAGAATCTGATCGAATACAAAGATGGCTAGGTATTCTAGTACTATACTTATGTGTCACATAATGCAGTAGATTACAAGAGTTGGCAGATCTGCGAATTTAGTCACACAGAATAAATGTAAACAATGGATGTACGTAAGAGTTGCAGTACAAGGACCATAGTGGCATCACGGAGATCAAACGTAATGTCGTCCGATCCATGGCTGGCAGTAAGAAATTAAACCGCCTCAACATAATGAAACGTACGAGTGCTAGCTCGTGTACTACTTAAATGTTAATGCGTCGTGGCAGTAAACAGTAGCTCCCATTTATGAAGACGATCGATGTCGTAGCAGACCAGAACGGGGCAACATTTCGAAATAAAGAGGCAAGGAGACACTGGAATCGCGAACAGGATTTGGCCGGTTCGTAGGGTAGTTCGGTACCATGATTGCAACGCAGGTTACGAAGCAAGCAAGCCAAAGCCATATATTTTTGTGGGCTCGACTATGACTTATGATTTTTGGTTTAAATTTTTGAATTTTGTCTATTTGTAAAAGGTAGTATGTAGAGAAAATTAATCGCATACGATTTTAATCGGTACAGCTGAACTCAGTACACTTTTTACTACAATCTACTTGTAGTACGTACTATTTAAAAGCTAGGTACTATAACATGTACAAGCTAAAGCTAAGCACTTTTGAAAGGAGCATATAATCGACACTGATCAAGCCGGGACCTACATTAAAATTGTACTGACGATGTATCCATATCTTGCAAGTGCCATGTAGTGGCATATGGAATTCGTGATTTCTGTAAGTTACTTCCTCGTTGAGGGTATATCTAGAACACATGATTTCTGTAAAAAATTATAGAGCAAACAATGTGGTATATGGAATTCATGATTTCTATAAGTTATCTTTCTCGTTGAGAGCATGTCTGGAACACGTGATTTCTATAAGAATTATCTCTACTACTTAAAAATAGTTGGTAGTGGTAGTTCACCACCATCTCCTAGTGGTTCATCTACCATCCCACCACCTCTCACATTAGTTTTGCGCCGACAGGTGGGCTCGCCACTTCATGCACATGTGCACGTCTCCCTTCCAAGTCCACAAAAAACCGGCTACCCTAACCGGCTAAGCCCATGTTCACTGCTACGGATCCACCTTCCCCGCAGCTAATCCCACATCGCATCCAGCTTCGCATCTCGCTGCTAGCGAAAGACAGTCAGAATTAGCTACACCACATTACTCCTTTGCCACCCCCTCATCTCCCTAGGCCGCCTCAAGCCAACGCCTCCTCCCTGCCTCCATCTGCGTCACCTCTACGTCCTCCCTAAGCACTGGGTTCGTGTGGGGCCCGATGGGGCTACTCACGAGCGGAGAGGAGAAGGACGGAGGGGAGGAGGTGGAGAGGCTCGCCCTCCCACATCCCTTGTCCCCTTTCTTTTCTAATGACCTATGCACATGGTCGGCTCCTCCCTGTACTGTGCGCTCATCACCACCACCATAACATTTGCCATCAGGTTGCCGGAGTCGAAGACATCAGAGAGGAATCAGTTGGTGGTGTCTCCGTTGTCCACCGGAGATGGGGGAGAGCGAGTGTGGTCGTTGTCAACCGGAGATGGGGGAGAAGCAATAGAATCAAGAGAGTAGATCAATAGCGATGACGGCTCAATGATGCTGGTGGTAAGTTCCTTCGCTCCCCCTCCTTTCTCCCTCTCCGTGTGAGACCTTCCCTCGAATTTCCGATTTCTCCAATCTGTCAATGAGCCCAATCATCTCCAACTAACAAATAGAATCTGGTACTCGTGGAGGCCACCAACGCCTCCACGTCTCCTGGCTCCCTTTGGACTGACAAATGCACTAGCCTACTTTATGAGTATGATGAATAAGATGTTTATGGAATACCTGGATAAGTTCGTAGTGATCTTCATTGATAATATTCTTATTTACTCTAAGAATGAGAAAGAGCACAAAGACCACCTCAGAATAATTCTAGAGAAACTTAGAGAGCATCAACTCTATGCTAAGTTCAGTAAGTGTGAGTTTTGGTTAACAAAGATAGCTTTTCTTGATCACATTATGATGTCTAAAAGAATTACAGTAGATTTCTCCAAGATTAAAGTAGTAATGGATTGGAAGTAACATATATCAGTAACTAAAGTCAGGAGTTTTCTTGGACTTGCCGGTTACCATCGACGCTTCATAGCAGGATTTTCTGAGATAACCAAGTCTATGACTTAACTTCTGAAGAAGGAGAAGAAGTTTGAATGGACAAGAGCTTGCGAGCAGAGTTTCTACTCAAGAAAAAGTTGGTGTTAGTGCTGGTACTTATTTTACCAGATATGTGCAAGGATTTTGAGGTATTCTGTGATGCTTCCCAGCAAGGACTTGGTTGCGTGTTGATGCAAGAAGGCAAGGTGGTATCCTATGCATCATGCCGGTCGAGATCTCACGAGTGCAACTATCCCACTCATGACCTAGAGTTAGTTGCAGTGGTTCATGCCTTGAAGATTTGGTGGTATTACCTTATTGGTAACCGTTGTGAAATTTACATGGACCACAAGAACTTGAAATACATTTTCACCCACGTAGAACTCAACTCGAAACAATGAAGATGGCTAGAGCTGATCAAGGATTATAATATTGGAATTCACTACCATCCAGATAAGGCTAATATCATAGTAGATGCATTAAGCAGAAATACCTATGCAAACTGCACTTTGGTAGAAGAAGACCATACCCAACTTTAGGAAAGAATTGCCCGTCTTAGCCTGAATCCAGTGGACTAGAGTATTCTTTCAACTCTGGAAATTCAGCCCACCCTACCTGAGCAGATCCGAGAAGCCCAAAAGATTGATGAGGATATCATGGAGATAAAGAAGAACATGAGGAGAGGAACGGCCACTGGTTTTAGTGAGGATGAATATGGAACCATTTGGTTCGAGAATCGTATATATGTGCCCAATAACAAAGAGATTAAGGATATGATTCTACACGAAGCTCATGAGACCTCTTATTCAATTCACCCAGGTCGTACCAAGATGTACCAATTCCTGAGAGAAAGATACTGGTGGGTCAACATGAAAAGAGAAATTGCTGAGTATATTGACGCCTATGACACCTGTCAAAAAGTCAAAGTAGATCATTAGAGACTTGGTGGACTCTTGCAACCATTGCCCATTCTAGATTGGAAGTGGGAAGAGATTAGCATGGATTTCATCACCGGACTCCCCAGAACTCAATCAGATTATGACTCCATTTAGGTGGTGATAGATCGTTTGACTAAGGTAGCGCATTTGATACCAGTCAAGACCACCTATTCTAGGGGCAAATTGGCAGAACTATACATGTCCAGAATTATGTGCCTACATGGAGTTCCCAAGAAGATAGTGTCAGATAGAGAAAGCCAATTTACCTCCCGGTTCTAGCAGAAGCTATATGAGGAATCAGGGAGTAAGCTCAACTTCAGCACCCTCAACTTCAGCACCACTTACCACCCTTAGGCTGATGGTCAGATAGAGTGAGTCAACCAAGTGTTAGAAGACATGCTGGGAGCTTGTGCATTGGATTTTGGAGATCGCTGCCTGGGATCACACCCTATCCTACGCTGAATTCTCCTATAATAGCAGTTACCAAGCTAGTCTCCAGATGACACCTTAAAGCATTGTACAGATGGAAGTGTAGGACATCGCTACTGTGGGATTGACCAGAAGAACCTCAAGACCCCAGACTCAATCTGCTTCACGATTCTGAAGAGAACGTGAGGAAAATCAAGGATAGGTTGAAGATAGCCCAGTCCTGACAGAAGAGCTATGTTGACAATCATTGTTGAGACTCACCTTCGAAGTGGATGACTTTGTTTACCTTAGAGTATCCTCGCTTAGAGGAGTTACGAGATTCCAGACCAGGGGAAGCTTGCACTGAGGTTTGTGGGACCATTCAAAATCTTGAGCTGCAGAGGAGAAGTCACTTATCAGCTAGAATTATCACTAACCATGACCAAAGTACACGACGTCTTTCATGTGTCCCAATTTAAGAAGTGTCTTCGAGTACCCGTAGCGCAGGCAGCACTCGAGACCCTTGATCTTCAAGAAGACCTAACCTACAGGGAGCATCTGATCAAGATTCTTGAGTTAATGGAACGTAAGACCAAGAGAAAATCATCTGTTTCTGCAAAGTGCAATGGAGTAACCATTCAGTAGACGAAGCCACCTGGGAACGGGAAGAAGATCTGAAGGCCAATCATCCCCACCTTTTTGCTAGCCCGTCCAGATCTCAAGGTTGAGATTTTTTTAAGGGGGTAGGTTTGTGACATCCCAAATTTTTGAATTTTATTTATTTGGATTTAATTAAAATTTTTTGGATTTTCTTTTCTTTCCCTTTTCTTTTATTTTGGCCTAGAGCTAGATTTAATGGTAACTTGTGCTTAATTGATGCCAAGTTAAGTTGAATTTATTTTTGCTGAGTTCCCCTTGCGTTGGAGAATTTTTGAGAATTTTCCTGGATTTTTTGGGGTATGTTCTGCTATTTTCTAAGCCTTTTTTCATTTAACCAGCATTTATTTGAAAAGAAAAGGGAAGTTAAATCCCAAACTCCCTCCGACACTTGGATGGTCCGGATTCCGTGCCGCCGCCACACGTAGTTTCATTCTTGTTTCTTTGAAGAACATACACACGTTTTAAAAGCTCAAAAGAAAGAAAGAAAATAGGCTTATAGATATAGCTGGGCATTTGTTGGTCACTATCATATACTCCATGTTGTCCACATATTGCAGTATTAAGAAGTAAATGCCCTCTTCTTCCAACATAATTCTTGTCAGGAATCATTGTAGACTTGCATAATAATTCTATGAGCAATGTTACTTATGTACTATTTCTGTTCCTTCCGCGGCCCGAACTCCACTATAGAGCTGCGTTCTTCTCTGTCGCCTCTGTGGCCAACTCACCGTCCCCCTTATGCGGCGTAGATGGATGATTGGATGGTGGTCTGGCCGTTCGGGCACAGTGCTGGTGTGTGGTTGCCCACGGATGGGGTTGGAGCTAGGGCTGTGCATATCTCAATCGAACCGAAAAATCGAACCGGTCAACTCGGTTTGACCGGTTTTTGGTATTCGGTTCGGTTTTTATATTTTAAGTTTTTTTGGTATTCAGTTTTTTCGGAAAAACCCAATTAAAAACCGAAAAAACTGAAAAAACCGAAACATTGAAAATCGAGGCGCAGGAGACCGTGCGTCCGTGCCGCGCTCGCGTCTCTGGTGTAACTTTTTACTTCTTGGTGTAACATTGACGAAAGTAGCTTGTCTAGACACTAGGTTTGGTTGGGTTATTTGTGGCTACGAACTATCGACCTTTAAGCGTTTTGACAACCGGTATACGTCATTTGCATTTCGAACAGAGGTCATGCACGCATGCTACAGTGCTAAATATCTTCCGTATCATCCTAACTTCATCATGTGTCTCATAATATTTTTTTTAAATGTAGTATCTCAAAAGATTCACAAAGTTTGGTAGTATTTCACGGAACTTTACTGACAGTGACGCTCATTGCAAAATATTGAAGCCAGTACTGCGTCTGTGGCCTTGCCATTTTGGCGTGGTCTCCGGGCAGAGCAATTGCCTTCCTCATTTTTCGTAACAGACAGAAGCACCAACAGCAGCACTCATAAGTAACTGCCGTTGTGACGGCTCGTAGTATATGTACTGTTGCATACTCATCTCGTTAGTCACTATATCATTTGCAATTTACGTCAACTTTGGTAAATATGGTATTTACCGATACCGCATCGAAATAAATTAGGATTTACCGATACCGAACCATATTTTTAAAAATACCGTATACTACCGAACTAACAATACCGTATATACCGTATATACCGAACCGATTTTACCGAACTAACCGAATGCACAGTCCTAGTTGGAGTGGGTTAGCCGATACGGGCAAAACACAGTGTGCGCTTGTGGCACTCTTGTTCCTGCGTTTCCCAAGCCTCTTATGATTAGGGGTGAAAACGGATCGGATAAAAATGGATAATAGTTCTACCATTTTTATTTTTATTTTTTTCTCAAATGTGGATACGAATGCGGATACCTCGAATACAAATATGAATAATATTGAATATAGATACGGAGCGAATACGAATCGAAACGAATACAATTACGAATATTTATCGAAACATAAAAATCTCTTAAACTGTATGTCCAGAATCAATGAAAATACATAAAATGGGCCTTTGACAAAAGATGTGCGTATGACAAGTGGGTCATAGGGCAAAGAAGGAAAATGGCTAAAGTGGTGATTGCGCACCAAACACTGACAAAAAAAAAATCAACAGCCTAACTAGAATGCAGGTCTGCAGGAAGCTTTTTTTGAAAAAACAAGGCAAAAAAACCTCAAATTCCTATGTTCCAGGCTTCCAGCCTGCATTATGCCAGCAGCCTGCAGGTCCCACAATTATAGTTTATAACCAAACAACCTCTTGGAATAAGCATACAATAACTAGGGAATCATCTATATTAACTGGGCATACTCCTTTTAAGCTAAGCGAGTACAAAAAGTCTAATAGTTGCTAAGCATTAGATGTTATGTTACTTTGTTACACATGTACCTGTTTTCACTCATATGCGAGAATTCACCTCAGTCTTATGCTTAATGCATGGTAACTAGCCAAATGAGAATTTGCTTCAAGTAACATGCCGTGCCGCGGAGTCGTGGACTGGTTGGTTTGGTAGTGTGGTGTCTGACTAGTGTGTAACGTCAATGTGAGTACTGTGAAAGTGTAAGGGTGTGTTTGGTTGAGCTGTGCCTTCTGAAAAAGCTGCTATGAGCTGTGGGTTATGGAAAAACTGCTGTAGGCTGTGGGCTGTGGAAAGGTTGTAAGCTGTTTGGTTCAAACAAGTATAAAACTTACCTCCTATCTCTATTTTCCTTGAAACAACTTTGAAACAGCTCTCTATTTTTACCATTTCAAAAAGCAGAAAGCCAAAAGCCAAAAGCAGGATCCAAGGTGCTTTCAAAGCAGACTACCAAAGTAGTAGTTCGAAAAAAACGACTTGGTTTCCACCCCTTTGGTTGGCTTTTGGCTTTTTGGAAGCAAAAGCAGCTTCCAAAAGCTCAACCAAAGGCACCCTAAGTGTGTACCGTGTAACAGCTATAGTCCGGACCAGATATCCGAACTCCTTAATCACCGGATAGTCTGGATTCGTATTCATATTCGATGAATAGTAGATTATTATATTTGTATCTATTTCTAACAAAAAAGTTCATATTTATTTTTTATCTAACACTATCCAATAAAAATCTAAACCGACACAATTCGTATTTAAAATTTTTTCGGATCTATGAAAAAGTAACTACCCAATCTATCTTCACTCCTGCTTGCCACCGCGACAAGAGCACAAGACGGCCCCCCATCCACCAGGACGGAACATCCTAGGCGCCGAGCAGGCTCGGGCCTCGTTACAAGCGTGCCGGGGAAGGAAGCCCACCTCCCTAGCGCGCAACCCCGATGGCTACGGTCCATGCGAGAGGATCAGCGGCCAGTCAGCCCACGCGGTACGCCCCAACCATCATGGTCCGTCCATGGTCCGGCAGATCAGGCAACGATGGAACGTCGAGAAATCAACAATGGCACGCCTGGGACGACATGTTGCACAACGCAGGGATGCAGCGCTTTGATTCATACTAAAACAATGCAATGTTCTCTGGCCGGTACATCCAAGATTGACAGACAGACTTGTCGCACACAGAACATCGTTTTGCTGAGACAGAATGATCCACTAATCAGCTCCGCGCGTATCAGCTTTACATAACTACGTAGTACGTACTATGAAATCTGGATAACCACAAACTAAGTGGTCGCTCTCATATCTGTGCATCAGTTACAGATCCATGTCATGTATATACGTTCTTGAGTCTCCTCATTCACATGGGAGCTGGTGCGCCAACCGGAGCCCCGACCGGAGCGCCAACCGGCGACACACCCGCCATCATACGGCGGTTCCCCACGTTCTTCTGCGCCTCGCACAACGCCGGCAGAGACATACCTGCATCCATTAAAGACCAATCAGTTATTCGTTGAGTAAAAAGAAAAAAGGGTTTCAGTCCATCGCATCGACAAGAAAGTCAAAGTTGACACAATTAATGTTGAGACTATCTCTTCGATATATCGATCGATCGGTGCATGTTTGCATGCATGATCATACGCAATTAACGAACCTTCACCGGCGGCGAGGGTGGCGTAGAGGTCCACGATGTTGGGGCATCCTCCGTAGCAGGCCGGGGAGCAGAGCGCCCGCACGAACAGGCGGTCCTCCGCGGCGGCGCTGGCGACGGGGAGGCCGAGCGCGGCGCGGTCGACGCCGCAGGTGCGCACGCACTCGTCGGTCTCGACCCAGCCGGACAGGGCCCGGACAGCCACCGCCGACGTCTGGCACCGGTGCGCCCCCTCGGGCGTGCTCTCCAGCACGCACCGCCTCCCGCCGGACGAGACGGCGAACGCGCACACGTCCGGCGGCAGCTGCTCGCACACCAGGCCATCACCTGCATTCATGCATAGTTCAAACATGCACGCGTGCACGCGTTTTCCCTAAGTGCCATTCGTAGATAAACGAAATAATTAGCCGAAGAAAGTACAGCCGCTTGTATATATATATACGTACCAAGAGCGGGCTGGGCAACGACGGCGAGGGAGACGAGGAGCGCGAAAACGACGGCGAAGGAGGAAGCCATTGATGCACACCGAGCTAGCTAACAAGTAACAATTATATATGTATAGATTGGTAAGGACTAGAGAAGAGTAGCAAGCACTTGCGTTACTACTACTTGGCTTGTGATGGATGAGATGGTGAGGGCGAGGAGAGAGCTGTGCGTTTATATACATCCAGGCAGGCAGGTGTGGCCGCGCGCGGCGTACGTACGTGGTGGTTTTCTGAGGCAGGCCGGGTGAAATTATCGAAACGAAGCGGCACGCTGCTTGAAGAGCAGCTGCCTGCCGTGCCCGCGCGGCCCCTCGTCCCCTGGCCCTAGCTTTCAACGCTCAGGTGTTTTTGGCTGATTCAACTGCGCACTTTGTTTGTCTGAAGCGTTGCACCTTACCGTACGGGCCAGGTTCATTGGAGAGATGGACAAATAAATAAGGAGAGTGATATGCTATCGGCTCACACGGTCACACGTTAGCTAGTGCGTACATCGCGCCATGTACATGTTATTCAATTCGACATGAGCAATGAGGCGTTGCAATTTATGAATTGCATTTTGTCGTCACTTTACCGGTTAACCAGAGAGAACAATATATTACTTCTTCTATTTTATTATATTTGTCTATAACCTCAGAGTCTCCATTTTAATGTATTTATCTATTATGAAAATCAAGAGTATAGTTACTATAATATTTTCACTCTCTACCCTCTGTTTAAATGTTTTGAAAGAGATTAAGTGTTTATAGTACGTCATGTAATAGATGTATGCATGGTTATTCCTTATTAACTTTTTTTTTTAGATTTAGTAGATTCTTGGTCTATACGTATGGTAAGCTGTGGACAAATATTATGAAAACGGAGGGAGTATTATACAACAATCAGTTCCCTGGATGGTCACCATTAATTACTTTGAGAGTAAATTGCAGAAAACCTCACCATCTTTAATAAAATTATCATAAAACCATACTTTGAAGCATCAATTTCACATAACCATAATTACTTATGTATAATGCTTCATTAAACCTCGTTTTTAAGCATTACCATCATATGTAATGGGCGTGGCATCTCGAGCCCACTTGTCAAAGTAACAGTGCCATCCTGCTTCGCATGACTTCTACTCGCCCAACCTCTCACCTCTCCTTGCGACCTTGCATGTGGCTCCAATACACGGTTGACGGCTTTGAGGAGTCTAAGCCCTTTGGTGGTTAAACCCCACCACAACATGCAGTCACACAAGTCAATGGCTTCTAGGACGAGCCGAAGCCCTTTGGTCAACCCCACCACAACACTCAGTTATGCTAACGAGTCAATTGTTATCCATTGTAACAATTACCCCCACATCAGCAATAAAAATTGGACAGCCTTGTTACTATGACAAGTAACCCTAGGATGTTAGCCCCATCGTCGATGATGGCATTGCTTAAAACTGATAACAATATTGCTTTAAAGTATGGTTTTATAAAACGCTGTAAAAAATGTCGTTATATGATATTAATAGTTAAAAGTGTAGTTTTACGATAATTTCTATAACACATAGTATGATTTTATAAAATTTACTCTTACTACGATGAAGGTAAATGCCAAGCAAGTCTTAAGAAGAATCAAGAATTAGTGCAGTGCTTGGCGTGGTAAATTCCAATATTTCCTCTTGAGCTCGTGGCTACCCGGAGCCACTACCAACCTGCCAATTGCAGGAAAACCGGGGCAATTGCTTGTAGTGATCAGCACGTATCCCCATCCCACGACTAAACACCATCAACCACCAGTCACACCATTGTAAAGTTGTTCACATTGCATTTCAGCATAGAAGAATTACTAGTACTTCTCTTTCAGTGCAGCAGACCGATGCTGGTTCTTGCAGCCAAATTCACGATAACTTTTAAGGTATATACAAAATTTGTGATAACTTTGAAAACGTCCATATAATATCTTAAACTTTTCTCATAAGTCTATCACACTCCGAACTATGAAATCATATATTTGATTTATAATTCAGTTCAAATAATACGCTAACCCAGTTTTAGATGTTAGTATTACCCATGTAATATGATGAGTGAATAATTTTACCATATAGAATTACACGCTGGTCAAATTTAGATGAAAAACAGGTGGGACTTACAGGGCCTTCTCTCCCAAATCAAAACAAAGAGGAAGGAAACTACAAGAGACAATGGCCATGAAAGCACCGCTAGGGAGAAACCCTTGTGTGCCCCACATATCATTGACTTAACTTTGCCAACGTATCATTCTACGTGATAAAACAGTCCACTCATCGTGCCACATAGGCAATACCACCATATAAAACCGGATCAAAGTGTTATTTAAATTGTATTGCAAACTTTAGGAGGTTAAATATCTGATTTTATAGTTCGAGGTGTTGACCGGACTTTTGAGCAAAGTTTAGGACATTATACAGAGTTATTCCTAACTTTTAAGGCCGGGATATTCTAAGGCTGGGTTCGATTGAACTTTCGGCTTGTAGCTTATGTCTTATGCTATAGTAACTAGCTTTTAAACCGATGTATTTTTTCAAGACGGAGTCAACAGAAAAATTGTTGTAAAAAGTGTATTGAGTTCAACTATACCGGTCAAAATTGTATACGACTATTTTCCTCTGCGTACTGCTTCTCGCGAATAGCCAGAATTCAAAAATTTAAGTCATAAACTACAACCCAAAAGAACACACCCTAAATATATGCATGCCACTATACATGATAAAATGATATGGGAAATTGTTCTATACGATTTCAAAGGAAAAAAAAAGAAAGAAAACGTCTGTACAGGCCAAGCACATACAACAAAATAATCTGATAGTAAAGAACAAAAGCAAACAAGATAACGAACAGGGAACAATAAGACAGTTTTACACCATGTTAAGGGCTCAGCAAAATTTGAAAATTATCCTGATGTGCTCCCTAACTGCTATGCAGTTATGCTTTCATCATAGCACAAAAGAATGCTCTATGGACATAAACTGGTATAATCATATCTTGACAGCAAATCCAGCATATCTCATGCCAAACCTCCTCCAATCCGATGGTTTCAGTGGACACTGCCACCAAAGCTCGCAGCAATATAACATACAGGTGACCGTGCATGAGCATGACCCCTTTGGAACTGTTCTTCCCAGGGAAACGGTTATGCCAAAACCATACGAGTAAAAGAAAAAAATTACACATCACAACAAGAATAGTATACCCATGCATATGAAATCTCTATGTCTTCATTTGATCTGCACTGGTTGTGGTTGATGCACTTGTCTCATAATCCTAGGACTTGTAGAAAGATAACAAAGGGGCAGGTCATGTTTCATTGCCTTGAGGGTTTTTACCAATGTGGAATTAAAAGAGTTTACAAATAATAAAAATATGACAAAAGGGAGCATCTCAGGATATTTTTCCCCAATGTTTTATTCACTGGTAACATTACCTGAAAGTGAGATTTGCATAAGGCAAGGATGCTCGGGTTATCATGTGTGCTAGTCTGCTAATCTACAATTAGGTGTTTGGAACTTAAAAACTGAACTACAATCGGTTCATTTAGTTGTTTTATTCCGTACAAGTTTCATAAATTACGATCTAATGTAATTTCCATGATATTAGTAGAATTTATTCACCAACATATGGACCTCAAAAGTACAATTCACTAATGTAAGCACTGAAGGAAATGCATGACCATTCCAGAAGCAGAGTACACTATTCTGCAAAAGTGTTTTATAACTTTATAAGCAGTAACAGGTGGAGCGTGCGTGTGATCTCAGTAAGTAATGTCTTCTTCAATAATTGAGAAGTTGCAGGAAGATAACGCAGATAATAATTGCATCATCGACCCAGGACTTGAAGCAACACAAAGCCACGAACAAAAGAACAAACCAAGAAACGAAGAACACGAGAGCATCTCAGACTACATATTCCCCGATGGTTTCTTCACTGGCAGCCCTCGAAGTGCAAGGATGAGTAAAGATGGATGTAACATCACCGATGCTCTCGGAAACCAAACGGCAAGTGGATTCTCGCAGCGTCAAACCAATATACAACTAAACGGACAGATAGGCTAGAGCATGGAGACGGAAGCAGCGGACGCATACCTCGCCGGCTTCGGGTTCCGCGGCCGGCGGTTCAGACTTACCTAGTGCGAACGGGTCGCTGGTACGACGCGAGGGCGGCGGCGCGGTGGCTTCGTGGTTTTAGAGGAGGCATCCAAACCCTAACGGGGCAGCAGAACTACACGCGGCCACGCCGGAGCATGTGGTGGGCCTGCAGTTCTAGGGTCAGTTGGGCTTCTACTGGCTCTTTTTGAGTTTGGGCGGAAGGATCCAATAACTAACGCTGGGATTTTGTTATATTGATTATTTTCCTCTAAAAGAAAAAGGTTACGACTGACTTTTTTCTAAAAAAAATATTTACCACTTACAAGCTCTTGTAGGTTGAGAACTTGCACACGATGAGAATGACAATCAATATAAAGGCCTTGAATTTGTCTATATATAATTCGATGGTTCGTACGGTAGGGTTTTGCAAAACATATATATTGTCCATATCTCCAAAAATACAAAGGATTTCATCCAAAGATGAAGGAAGTGAATTTAGAAACTATGCTGCTCAGCTGTTTCAGAATGAAAGCTCACTGTTCGTTATTCCCAGAAACAGAGCAGTTTCCCAGGAAGATGGTACTCACAGCAACCACTTCAACAACATATAAACGAATGACATGGAACTCATCAGGTCGCAAATAAACCACACTTAGAGAAGTAATACTTATTTGCCATTGCAGTTTCATCATATCTTTGAATAAATGAACTATGAATTTACCAAAGGATGAAACTACCACCATAAGGATATACACATCCCACCATAAGACATCGGCGTATATACTTACGTATGACTCAAGTAGGCTTTCTACATCATTTCGGATCAGAACTTCTCGTCGGTTTCTATGAAAATGGAAACATGAGTCTTTCCTTGTTAGAAAAAAAAAATCTCAGATATGTTAGAGTGATCTCAGGGCTTTGGCCCAACGGCCAAAGCCCAGCCTCTGATGCGCTCGATCGGGGCGCCCGGCCGCTTGGTGGTGGGCCCTGTCGCCGCTTATAAATACTGAGAGTGGGGCCGGGCGGCACGCATCACGAGGTTGACCGCGCCGCCGTCACCCCACCGACAAACCCTAAGAACCGATCTGTTGAGGGGGCGCTGAAGTGACGGGAAGTTCCACCGCCGTTCACCGCCGCCAGGGAGTCGCCGCCGCCCGGGACGCGCAGCCGCCGAGGAGCTCCGCACCTCTTCCCCGACCGTCGCTGCCGTGCGCAGAGCTTCACCGACGAACGCGATGGCGGCTCTTCCTCCTCCACGTCGGAAGGTTGGTACCCTCTCTCTCCTCTCGGTAGAACATCAAGAACCCTAGAGAAAAGAAGCACCCCACTAGATCTACCCTAGGAGATCCTAGATCTAGAGATTAACAATGGTATCAGAGCCAGGTTGTCTAGGCGTAGATCTAGATGGGGAAAGAGACCGCCGTCGGTTGACCGGCGTGCGGAAAAGAAAAGAAAAGACAAAGCAAATCCCTAACCCTAGAAAATGGAAAAAGAGAGAAATGGAGAAGGGGATCGGGGCTTACCAGTTTGCGCTTGCGCCGCCCGGCCGCCGATGCCGCCGCGCCGCCGCCGCTGCTGCCGCTCCGGTTGGCGCCGTCGTCGCGCGTGCGCGGTCGCGCCGCGCTTGCGCCCGCCCGCCGCCTCCATGGGAGCGCGCGCGCGCGTCGGGAGCCGCCGCTCTGGCGAGGGCCGCTCGCCGCCGCTCGCGGGCGCCGCCGCCGTCGTCGCGCGCGCCGCGCGCCGTCGCCGTGTGCGCGCGCGCCGGGCCGCCTCGCGGGCTCCGCCACACGCCACCGTCGCGCTCCGCCTGCGCCCGTCGCGAGGGCGCCTCCACAGCCCCGGCCGTGCGTGCGGGAGCCGCCACCGCTGCGTCGTCCGTCCGCTTTCGGGGCGGCGAGAAATGCGGGCTAGGGTTAGGGTTTCGGGGGTTATCCCCACCGCGCACGCGTCTCAGCCGTCCGATCCAATCGGACGGTCAAAGTTTTGCGGGCCGAGTCCTTTTTTGGGCCGGTCGCGTTTTTCCGGCCGTTGGATTGAGATCCGACGGCGGGCGCATGGAAGGGGCATTTCGGGCCGCGCGTGGGCGAGTGAGGCCGCGCGCCTCTGGCCGAGTGGGCCGGCTCCGAAAGAATGGGCCAAAAGGCTGAATTGAACAGTAAATCCAAATTGGATTTTTTTTATTGTTTTGTTTTATTGTTTTTCAGAAGCATTTGTGAGTGAATTTAATTGAAATTTGATCCAAAATCTCTGTAAATTTTGCACCAACGTGTTAATTTTTCAGAGATTAAAAGTGTACAGAATAATGCTTCTGAAATATGAATTATTTTAGAATAATTACAGTTTCCGCTGCAAAAGTTAAGATTGAATGATTTTCATTATTAAATTCGAACCAACGGAAGAATTTAATTTTGGAAAAATAGATAAAATTTCCAGAGATTTATGATATTGTTATTTTTTGACCAACGTTGTGAATAACAGTATTATAAATTTTTTAATGATGATTTTATGCATTATTTCTATTTCTGCCCAACGGTGATGTAGATTTAATGTATGATAGAATTGTTTTAAATTGTATGTCGTATTTTTGACCAACGTTGGAAATAAGGCATATAATTTTGATGTTACGTTCTCACTGTATTTGAAATATTTTTCAGGAGGATACAACTTGATGAGTTGTATTAGAGAAATCCCCACTCTCAAAGGTGATAATTATGGAGAGTGGAAGAAAAAGATAGACTTAGCGTTTATCTTGGCTGAGGTGGACTGGGTCCTCACTACAAGACGTCCCACCGAGCCTTTGGCGCGGTGAGGGAACAGAATGAGGATGACACCGCATGGCGAGAAAGAGACAGAGGATCATGCTCCTTTACGGATGTCTTATGACCTTGATCATAAGAATGGACCACACCAACAAGAAATGTATGGTGTGATAAAGAACACAATTGAGCTGCGATTCTAGGCTCAATTGCAGAGTGTGACACTGTCACTGAATACCTTGATAAAATAAAGAGTCAGTTCACTGGCTCTTCAAAGACTTATGCTACACAGCTGATTAAGCAGCTGGTAACAGAAAGGTATTCTGGCAGTGGAAATGGCATAAGAGAGCACATTCTTAGAATGAGCAACTTGGCATCTAAACTTAAACCGATGGATTGGCTCTCAAGGGTGAGTTCCTTATTCATTTGGTTTTTTGCTTCTTTGCCAAAAGAGTTTGACACTTTTGTTGTCAACTATAATATGCAGCCCGAGAAATGGGACATGGAAAAGTGCATAGCTATGTGCGTACAAGAGGAGGAAAGAATCAAATCCTCACATGGTGGTTCTATCAACTATGTGAAGGATAACAAGAAAAAGAATTACAACAAGAACCCTTCTCAAAGAATAAGGGCAAAGCCTCAGACATCACCTCAACAGAATAAATTTGTTTGTAGACAAAGACCAAGTGCCTTCATCTGCAAGAAGACGGGACACTACAAGAAAGATTGTCCGACTATTTAAAGATGATAATGGCTAAGAAAGGTGAGAACATTATTACCTTTATTAATGAATGCTGTATGTGAAATATTCAAATCCACTTGGTGGATTGACTCAGAGCAACTGTTCATGTTGCTAATTCATTCTGAGATTCCGTTCGACGAGGACTACGCAAAGAAAAGAAAGATGCATTAAAGTTGCAAATGGAGTCGAAGTGAAGTGGAAGCCGTTGGCGATCTTTCATTAGAATTAGCTAATGGCTCTACTCTTTTACTTAGAGATGTCCTTTTGTACCCTCTTTACAGAGGAATTTGATTAGTGTGTCAAATTTGGACAAAGATGGTTATGATTGCAATTTTGGAAATGGCAAGTGCGAAATAATGTTTAATAAAGAATGTGTTGGTATTGCCATATTACGAATGAGCTTTATTTGTTATCATTGTGTGATGATGTGAATGTCGTATGCGATAATGAGAACGTTGCGTGCGAGAAAGTGATTGAATCCTCGTCTCGAATGTAAACAGAAAACGAAAGAGAACTCTAGATGAGTCGTCGAAATTATGGCATCGCGTTTAGGCCATATTTCGAGGGGAGAATAGAAAGACTAGTAAAGAATGATATTCTTCCTCCATTAGAGTTCTCGGACTTAGAACAATGCAGAGAATGCATTAAAGGAAAATATGTAAAGAAAATTAAAAAGACGCTAAAAGAAGCACAGGAGTTCTACAAATTATTCACACAGATATTTGTGGTCCTTTTCTGTGAAAAGTGTGGATGGATATGACTCGTTCATAACATTCACAGATGATTACTCCGTTATGGATATATTTATCCAATCAAAGAAAGAAATGAAGCCTTGGATAAATTCAAGATATTTAAGGCTGAAATTGAAAACCAAAGACGATTTAAAGATTAAGATAGTCCGATCGATCGTGGGGAGTACTACGGTCGACATACCCCATATGGACAAGTTCTGGACCTTTTGCGAGGTTTTTACAGGAAAATGGAATAGTGGCCCAAGATATTCTATGCCAAGCGAACCTCAAAAAATGGAGTAGTGAAAGACGCAACCGCACTCGATGGATATGGTGCGAAGTATGATGAGCTACTCCACACTCCCATTGAGTTTATGGATGGAGGCGTTGAAAACCGCCATTCATATTCTCAATAGAGTGCCTAGTAAGTCGGTGCCCAAAACACCGCGAGTTGTGGACGGAAGAGTTCCTCACTAAACCACTTACGTGTGTGGGGAGTCTGCTGAGGCTAAAGTATTTAACCCAAACCTTGGGAAACTTGATCCCAAAGCGATGAAGTTGCCATTTCATTGGCTACCCGAAAAGTCAAAAGGTTATCGTTTCTCTGTCCGACAGGATATACAAAGTTTGTAGAAACGAGACACGCTGTCTTCTTAGAGGATGAGATGATGAGGGGAGCATGGTAGCTCGAGAGATTGACCTTGAAGAGAAGCGGGTGTTTGCGCCACTCCGATGATTCAAGAGCCATTCTTCACACTACTGCTGTCGCTGCACCGACGGTGTGCAAGACAACGTGGTGCCGACTGTTATTGTTCCTCCCGTGGTAACAATGAATGAGAATGAAGAACCTGTTCTTGAATCATATAGAACCTATTGCCACGGATGAGGGGAGCAACAAGACCTCAAACAGTAGATGTACCAAATGAGGAGGCCCCAGGAGGTCTCAAAGAGTAAGAAGATCGGCTATTTCGATGATTATCAGATTTATCATACAGAGGAATTTCAAATGGAGGATGATCCCACCTCATTTGAAGAAGCCATGAGAAGCGAAAATTCCTCAAAATGGCTTGAGGCCATGGAAGAGGAAATGAGGTCCATGAAGACTAATAAAGTCCAGGACTTGGAAATTATTCCTAAAGGAGCCAAAGCAGAGGGTGTAAATGGGTCTACAAGACAAAACATGACTCCCAAGGGAATGTAGAAAGATACAAAGCGCGACTTGTGGCAAAAGGATTTACGCAAAGAGAAGGGATTGATTACAATGAGACCTTTTCTCCAGTCTCATGTAAAGATTCCTTCAGAATCATAATAGCATTAGTAGCACATTATGATTTAGAGTTACATCAGATGGATGTAAAGACGGCATTTCTTAATGGGGATTTGGAGGAAAATGTTTACATGGCACAACCAAAAGGTTTTGTCGTGGAAGGAAATGAAAGAATGAGATGCCGCCTAAAGAAATCGATTTATGGGTTAAAGCAAGCTTCAAGACAGTGGTACTTGAAGTTTGACAGTACAATAAGAAAATTTGGGTTTAAAGAGAATGTAGAGGACAACTGTGTTTATGCAAAGTTTAAAGATGGGAAGTTTATCTTCCTAATCACGTATGTGGATGATATCCTCTTGGCTAGTAGTGATGTCGATCACATCGGAGACAAAGAAGTTTTTGTCCTCAAACTTTGATATGAAAGATCTTGGTGAAGCTTCGTTCGTTCTAGGGATCGAAATTCACCGGGATAGAAACAAAGGGACATTGGGACTGTCACAAAAGGCATACATAGAGAAAGTCTTAAAGAAATTTGGTATGCATAAATGTAGTCCATCACCTGCACCTATAGTCAAGGGCGATGATATGGGGATTTTCAATGCCCGGAACCGATATGAGATCGATCAAATGAAAGCGGTTCCATATGCTTCACTGTCGGAAGCTTACAAGATGCTCAAGTGTGCACACGCCGACTTAGCATTTGTTACTGGGTTACTTGGCGATTCGAGCAATCCGGAATAGAACATTGAAATTGATAAAGAAAGTCTTGCGTTATTTGCAAGAAACAAAAGGCCTCATGATGACATCTGACGAAGATCGGATACACTCCACATAGTGGGGTATCTGATTCTGATTTTGCGGGAGATGATAGAAAGTCTACATCCGGATATGTATTCACTCTCGCTGGAGGAGCTATATCGTGGAAAAGCTCAAAGCAAACCGTCACTACATCGTCCACAATGTATGCCGAGTTTGTAGCATGTTATGAGGCTACGGGCGGTGAACGGCTAAAGAAGTTCATACCCGGTTTAAAAGTGGTTGACGACATCAATAGACCACTTAAGTTGTACTGCGATAACGAACCCGCAGTAACGTATGCCCACAACAATAAGTCAAGTGGTGCTGCCAAACACATTGACATAAAGTACTATGTTGTGAAAGATAAAGTTCGGGATCAAATTATAAGTCTTGAGCACATAAGTACCGCAAAGATGTTAGCGGATCCGCTTACCAAAGGCTTACCACCCAACGTGTTCAAGAGAACATGTAGCCGGCATGGGTTTAAGGGAAAGCCTATGATCCTGGACTAAAAGATGGCCCAAAGATTAAAGTAATCGTTTGAGCAGAGAGTGTATTGTAATCATTGAATCTATCGGCGATTGACCGTGACGATGAGACATGTTCTATGCACTAATCTGTGATGGAATGTGTAAAGTCAAAAGTAATTAAAAGATAAAGTATAGACTGAGATTAAGGGGGAGAATGTTAGAGTGATCTCAGGGCTTTGGCCCAACGGCCAAAGCCCAGCCCTTGATGCGCCTCGATCGGGCGCCACCCGTTTGGTGGTGGGCCTGTCGCCAGCCGCTTATAAATACAGAGGTGGGGGCGGGCGGCGCATCACGAGGTTGACCGCGCCGCCACCCCCACCGACAAACCCTAAGAACCGATCTGTTGAGGGGCGAAGTGACGGAAGTTCCACCGCCGCTCACCGCCGCTAGGAGTCGCCGCCGCCCGGGACGCGCAGCCGCCGAGGAGCTCCGCACCTCTTCCCCGACCGTCGCTGCCCGTGCGCAGAGCTTCACCGACGAACCGCGATGGCCGGCTCTTCCTCCTCCACGTCGGAAGGTTGGTACCCCTCTCTCTCCCTCTCGGTAGAACATCAAGAACCCTAGAGAAAAGAAGCACCCCACTAGATCTACCTTAGGAGATCCTAGATCTAGAGATTAACAAGATAAGGGCCCAATCAAAATACATTGTGCACATAAACTAATAGGAAGAATAAATGGAGTATACAATGGAGAAAAGCAACACCAATCATGTACAAAAAGATAGTGAAATATCACGATTAGGCTTCTACCATCTTCGTTGTAGACAACCAAGAACCCTCCAGGCTCCAGCTGAGCCCAATTGAACCTCTCAACAAGTTCGAAGAAATGAGACGTGCTATACTAGCCATCGAAGAAAAACTATGGCAAGAAGAAGAATGAAGAGAAGATTTACAATAACAAAACTTTCAAAATACAGCGCGAACTACAAATATTTCAAGTTTCAAGCAAACAAACCAAATAAGAAACTGTGCCACATACACCTTGCCACTGTCAGAATGAAACAAACTTCACAAGGATGGTGATTCCATTAAGTAGGATCAATGGAAGCCTCATATATTGGGCTGTGTATACGAGGCCAATGATCTGCCCTTTCAAGGTATTTGCTCCATGTATGCCTCTAACGTCAGAGAAGCTCCATCCTTTGGGAGAAAGAAAACGGTCTTCGTTCAATATGGCCAAAGCATTCGCAATAAGCAGAAAACCCTCAAGAATTGTCCACAGCCCCATATCTGCAAAAAGGGGGGAAACTTGGACGTTAGTCACAACTCATAAGGAATGAGCCCATATCGCACCAGCATCTTCACTTCATGCATAACGGCTGAAGTTATGGTTTTCTTTTAGGCTGGTAAAACATAATCTTTTATCCCTCTGAAATACGTTTGAATCAAGTATAATTGATCATGAATGTGTGATGCTGAAGGACACAACTACTGACAGTTACTCAAATGATTGTCATAAACATTTTTTGCAAGATTATCTAACTGAATGAATCTCAATAGGATGAATTGTCACACGGTAGGGTTGCTCCAGCCTATGCTTAATTATTGATTACTCGGGCTAGGAAGATTACTAACAATATTGTCCCGATACATCCTAGTGCAGTCACTGCCCTTTTATTGAGAGAACCCATTGCCTATTGTCTGGGGTTGCAGCAAATTATCTAATAATAACAGTCAAATTAAAAATTTTACTTCAACTGCTATGGCTGTCATTTTCCATTAAAACATCTCTTCCTTGGACGGTAGGAATGCAAACATGAGTACACGACAAGCACAACCAAATAAGCATTTTGCTGTATTTCCCTGACATATACACCTGGATGAGGACAAAAGGGCATGAACTATGTACCGTTCCAAATCTCTCCGTTTGCTACGCAGGCGGCGTCACGGTCGTCGAGAGGACGGAGGCGGTGTGCACGCTAGAGATTGGAGGGCGCAGCGAGAGCATGGAGGACTACGCGGGAGCACAGAGATGAAGTGGTCGTCGAGAGGACGGCGCCGGCGCTGTCGTCGAGAGGACGGAGGCGCCACAGACGCTGGAGATTGGAGGGCGCGGCGAGAGGATGGAGGGCAGCGTGATCGGCGAGGACGGAGGCAGCGCGGACGTCGAGAGGATATCTGCGCGCCGTGGGAGCGGAGGGGAGGGAGAGGCGGAGTACGGCGCAGCTTCTCTGACGTAGACTTTGCTTCAGATCAGCACTCCATCTTCCAACAAACGGCCCAGGTTGATCTAGCTTTTTTTGATTTTTTTTACTTTTAATTTTTAGTTTTTTTTACTTTAATCTTTTCTAACTTTTCTTTTTTTATATTTCTTTATATTATCTGTGTTAAAATAATCTATTTTTTAAAAATAAAAATATATTATTTTAACACAAATAATATATAAGAAATATAAGAAAAAAAGCTAGAAAAAGATTAAAGTAAAAAAACTAAAAACTAGAAGTAAAAAAATAAAAAAAAGCTAGATCAATCTGGACTGTTTGTTGGAAGATGTAGGGCCGGATCTGAAGCAAAGTCACAGCATGTAGGGCCGGATCTGAAGCAAAGTCACGCTGTGACTTTGCTTCATTACGTCAGAGAATCCCGCGCGGGCGGAGTAGGCAGGGCAGTAAAAAGTTCTTGTAATAATCAGTCACCCATTAATTGCTTGCAACCACCCATAAGTGACGCTATTGGTTGTTAAATCTTATATGCATACATTTAGTTAGTGGTTTACTATTTCACTTTCTGCATACGTGTAGCTTCAGTTTTTCGTTAGCATTGAGTCATGAGGCATTGAAGCTTCAGTTTTCGTTTGCATTGAGTCATGAGGCATTGAAGCTTCAGTTTCCATTTGTATTGTTTCATTGTTTTGCTTTAAAAAGAGATGAGAAACAGAAAACGCTGTCGATTCATTGTAGCACAAAAATCTTCAGTGTTCCACATGTGATTTGTGTGCGTGTTGTGCTTGAGTTCTTGCGGGTGATCCTCGTCGGAGTCCTGACATTTGGTATCAGAGCGAGGTTCAAGGCTTGGACTCGAGATCGTGCACTTGAGAGCGTGTTCATGCCTTGAGGCCACACACATTCCCCGCGCCGGCGGTCGGCGTCACCGCCTGGGCGCACTCCAGGAGGTTCCGACGGCCGCACCTCGGGCAGCGGCCGAAACGACTACGTGGTCAAGGAGGCGGGAGGCTTGGCCAATTACCCTTTGCTGACGAAGTCGAACTACAACGACTGGTCGTTGTTGATGAAGATTAAGCTGCAAGCTCGCTGCCTGTGGGACACCATTGAGCCGGGCGGCGTCGAGCTCCACGAAGACAGGATGGTGTTGGATGCCATTTGCAGCGCTGTCCCACCCGAGATGATCTCAACGTTGGCGACCAAGGAGTCGGCACAGGAAGTGTGGGATTGCATCAAGACAATGCGGGTTGGCGACGATCGCATCTGCAAAGCCAGTGCGCAGAAGGTGCGCACGGAGTACGAGTCCATCGCGTTCTGCGACGGTGAGTCCGTGGAGGACTTCGCCATGCGACTCGCCGCCATTGTCAACCAGCTCGCCATCCTCAGTGATCCCGAACCTATAGACAAAGTCGTCGCGAAGTACCTGCGCGTCGCTCACCCCAGGTTCACCCAGCTCGTTCTCTCCATTGAAACGCTGCTTGACATCTCCACGCTGTTGTTGGAGGAGGTGACCGGCAGGCTCAAGGCGGCGGAGGACACCGGGCAGCCTTTGTCCTCGCCTTCCTCGAGCGCTGGAGGCAAGCTTTATCTCACCGAGGAGGATTTGCTCGAGCACTACAAGAAGAAGGAGCAAGCTGGCTTCCGCGATGTTGGCGGCTCGAGCAATCGGGTCGAGCATCGGGGCAGAAGAGGACGAAGTCGCGGCGGAGGGAGCTCGGAAGGAGCTGGGTCTGCGCCGAACCAGAACGGCGACAAACCGGAGCTGCGGAAAAATCGGCCACTGGGCTAGGGAATGCCGCACCAAGCCCGGAAATGAGGAACAGGCCCATGTGGCCTAGGATGACGAGCCCACATTGCTCCTTCTTGAGACTAACGCCACCGTCCCGACCGCATTGTCGCCGTCGCCCTGCGATTCTCCACTCGATGGAGAGAGCGAGCGATCCAGCCGAGGCGCGGCTACTCTGGTTTCGTCGCCACCACCACCCATTGCGACTGTGCCGCCGCCGTCGACCCCATCAAGCGGCGCAGTCGAGATGGTGGAGCAGGGGGTCTTCGCGGCGCTCAACGGCGTAGAGGAACAGGATCCCCAGCGCTGGATCCTGGACACCGGGGCCACCAATCACATGACGGGGTCCCGGGCGGCGTTCTCCGACCTCGACACGGGCGTCACCAGCACGGTGAGGTTCGGCGACGGCTCCGTCGTCCGGATCGAAGGCTGCGGCACGGTTCTGTTCGCGTGCAAGAACGGCGAGCATCGCGCCCTCGTCAATGCGTACTTCATCCCACGCCTTACCGCCAACATCATCAACGTCGGTCAGCTCGATGAGTGCGGCTATCAAATCTTGATCGAGGACAGCGTTATGCGCGTGCGGGATGAGCAGCGATGCCTGCTCGCCAAGATCCACCAGAGCGCAGGCCAGCTCTACGTGCTCCACATCAACCTTGCACGGTCGGTCTGCTTAGCTGCACGTGCTGGAGAAGATGCGTAGAGCTGGCATGCCCGTTTCAGGCACATCAATTTCACCGCGCTGTGCAAGATGGGTAGAGAGAAGCTAGTTCGAGGCCTACCCGTGCTGACGCAGGTCGACCAGGTGCGCCGTGCACCCTTCCCACAGCGTGCACTGATACGCTCCACCAAACCCCTCGAGCTACTGCACGACGACCTTTGTGGCCCAATCTCGCTATCGACACTCAGCGGCAATCGCTATTTCCTCCTTCTCGTGGACAACTACAACCACTTCATGTGGCTCTCGCTTCTCCCCTCAAAGGACGCCGCACCGACCGCCATCAAGCGCATCCAAGCCACGGCCGAAAGGAAGAGTGGCAAGGAGCTCCGTGCGCTGTGCACGGACCGAGGGGGAGCATTCACTGTCGGTCACTTCGCGGAGTACTGCGCCGAGCTTAGGGTGCGGTGCGAGCTCACGGTGCCGTACTCGCCACAACAAAATGGCGTCGTCGAGCGCCGGAATCAGTCGGTGGTCGGCATTGCGCGGAGTATGCTCAAAGCAAAATGGCTTCCAGGTATGTTCTGGGGGAGGCAATCAACACAGCTATGTATCTACTAAATAGGTCATCATCCAAGAGCACCGGAGGAAAGACCCCCGTATGAGCTTTGGAACGGGAGTCCGCCGGCTGTGCACCACCTCGGCACGTTCGGGTGCGTGGCACACGTCAAGGTCACCACGCCGAACGCTAAGAAGCTCGACGACAAGAGCAGGCCCATGATCTTTGTGGGCTATGAGATAGGGACAAAGGCGTATCGCGTCTACGATCCTGTCACCCATCGTGCCCACATTTCCCATGACATCATCTTCGATGAGGAGGCACAATGGAAGTGGGACGGCGAGATGGCTACCAACATTGACTCTGCCTTCATCATCGAATTCACCTATGTGTACCAGCCGGAGGTCGTGTCCTCAATTCGGCCAAACATAGAGGAGCAAGTGGCGCCAGTCACGCCACCCGTATCGTCACCAAGCGCGAGCAAGTTTGCACCGACCCTATCGACACCCACCGTGACGCCAGCAGACGGTGCCCCGACGGTGGAGTTCATGTCTCCACCGCCTGTTGCAGAGGAGGACCTCAACGTCGACCACGGTGACATCCTGCTCTGGTTTCGGAGCATCGACAACCTGCTCGGCCCCGCGACACCGCCAGGACTGACTGTGCGCGAACTCGATGAGGAGTTGCTACTAGTCAGCGCAGAGGAGCCGACGTCGTTCGCCGACGCTCAGCAGCATGAGTGCTGGCACTAGGCGATGCGTGAAGAGATGCGATCGATTGAGTCTAATGGCACTTGGCGGCTCGTCGATCCTCCACCGCGCCAGCGCCCAATTCGGCTCAAGTGGGTCTTTAAGACCAAGAGGGACGCCGCCGGCAATGTCACCAAGTACAAGGCGCGTCTTGTTGCGAAGGGATATGTACAACGGCAGGGGATCGACTTCGATGAAGTGTTTGCACTCGTGGCACGACTCGAGTCGGTTCGCTTGCTGCTGGTGCATGCGGCGAGCGAGGGGTGGCCTGTCCATCACATGGACGTGAAGTCCGCTTTTCTCAACGGCGAGCTACAAGAGGAAGTCTACGTTGTGCAGCCACCGGGCTTCGTCGTTGACGGCAACGAGCACAAGGTGCTTCGCCTCGTCAAGGCACTCTACGGACTTCGTCAGGCCCCGCGCGCATGGTACGCCAAGTTGGACACGTTTTTGTTGTCACTTGGGTTCCATCGCAGCGCCTCCGAGCATGCTGTATACATGTGCGGTGCAGGCGTGCATCGCCTGGTGGTCGGCGTATATGTCGACGATCTCATCATCACGGGCGGTGACTCCATCGAGCTCGAGCAATTCAAGGCGGAGATGAAGGGGATGGTCCAGATGAGCGACCTCAGCCTGCTGCGCTACTACCTTGGCTTAGAGGTGAATCAGATCAGCGACGGCATCACCGTGAGCCAGAGCGCGTACGCCCAGAAGATACTGGATGTGGCAGGCATGGATGGGAGCAATCCTAGACTCACCCCCATGGAATCGCGACTCAAACTCAGTAAGTCTAGCACTGCCCCTGCTGTCGATGCCACTGAGTATAGAAGGATCATGGATTCGCTACACTATCTGGTGAATTCAAGGCCAGACTTGGCGTTCTCGGTGGGCTACATCAGCAGGTTCATGGAGAAGCCCACCACCAAGCATCTGGCAGTCGTGAAGCGAGTGCTGCGCTATGTCGCCGGCACCATCAACTACGGCCGCAGCTACAAAAGGAAGACAGAAGTTGTGCAGTTGGTTGGTTACAGTGACAGCGATCTTGCGGGCAACATCGACACTCGCAAGAGCACCTTTGGCGTCTTCTTCTTCCTCGGCGACAACTTGATCACCTGGCAATCGCAGAAACAAAAGGTCGTGGCTCTGTCATCATGCGAGGCTGAATACATCGCTACGACAACCGCCGCCGCCGGTGTGTGGTCGCGCGCTTCTAGCCGAGCTCGAGGAGAGGAGGTGGCGCCATCACGTTGAAGATTGACAACCAATCCGCAATCTTGCTCAGTAAAAACCCTATCTTCCACGATCGCAGTAAACACATACATACCACTATATCAGAGAGTGCATTGAGGAGGGCAAGGTGAAGGTTGAGTTCATCGGCACTAATAAGCAGCTAGCGGGCATCCTGACGAAGGCACTTGAGCACGACAGGTTCATTGAGCTGCGATCTAAGATTGGCCTCGTCGAAATTCAATCAGCATACAAGGTTTAGGGGGAGTTTTGTTGGTTGTTAAATCTTGTCTGCATGCATTTAGTTAGTGGTACTATTTCAGTTTCTGCATGCGCGTAGCTTCAGTTTTCCGTTTGCATTGAGTCATGAGGCATTGAGGCTTTAGTTTTCGTTTGCATTGAGTCATGAGGTATTGAAGCTTCAGTTTTCATTTGCATTGTTTCATTGTTTTGCTTTAAAAAGAGATGAGAAACAGAAAACGCTGTCGATTCATTGCAGCGCAAAAATCTTCAGTGTTCATGTGTAATTGTGTACGTGTTGTGCTTGAGTTCTTGCAGGTGATCCTCGCCGGAGTCCTGACGGACGCAAGGAACATAACATTAACAGACATCACTAATTAACAGGTTATGGATTAACAGTGCTAATTGATTAGTAATCATGCGAGAGTAATCAGTGATTGGGGAAGAGCAGCACGGCTACGCGACAGACCGGAAATCTGGAGACGAACGACCCTCCCTTCTAACCCCACGTGTGAACCTACGCGCACACGCGGCGACGGCGTCCTCGGCCGCGCACGGCACAACGGCGGCCTCGGCGCTGCTCCCGGCAAGGAGGAAGACGGCGGCACGAGTCGCAGCGGCGACCCAGCCTGCCGGCACGAGGAGGGAGGCGGCGCACCACGGCGACGGCCTGCCCGCCGGCATTGGTGGCGGCAACGCCCCAACCCTAGATGGGTTTCGGAGAGGGGGGAAGAATAGGTATTTTCTTACCTTGGAAAATTCGCGGAAAAAGAAAACTGGAAATTTTGGAATAAGGGGATATTTATAGGCAAGAGTTAGACCCCGAAATTTCTGGGGTTTTTACTTGAATTTCCTTTGATTTTCGGATTTAAGAAATTAGGGGTGTCACAGCTATGAATCTGTCCAGAGGTAAGGTGCCTGCTGCAACGAATCAGAAACATCAAGAGCATGAGGAGTGTGTATGGACTAACTACAATCAGCACCCATTAAGCGTTTTCATTCTGGCTGCCCTATGACTGATGATACATTAATCCTTCAAGTAATTCAGAATCTCTTTGCTCATTCCATCTTTCTTGAGCATTTCTTTGAGAATGCACGCACTTCTTGGCCCCATGCCCTCAACTACATGTGTTTTGTCAGCCTAGGAAAACAATCAAAATGGCTGGTCTCTGCAGTTTACTAGGATCCCCTCTATCTGGCAATCTGTCATGTGGAGGAAGTTTAATCTCCATCCATGTTACAGCTGCTGAAGCTGGCAGTATATTTGAAGACTGAATCATTTCCCTTTGAGATAAATCTGTTTCACTACTTAATCCTCTGTACCTTCTTGCACAGGCACCCAGGGATAGGATTTGAGTAGAAGTATTCCTCTTGTCTTGGACTCTCACCAGGTAATCTATCATATGGACCTCCGAGTCTATTTTCATGATGCTTCTTCACTTCACTTTGAAATTCACCCCAGGTTATTGAACCTTCGTCGAGCTTGTCAATGAGCTCCACGAACTTCAGCCTACAGGCAGAACAAATATTTAGTACCTAGAATCAAGATTAAAAAAAACTTGAGCTACTTTTTTTTTTAAAAAAAATGTACCTGTCAGGGCTTATAGTTTTCCGGAACCCTTCAAATCTTCTGTGACCCTGTACTGCTCTGGCCATATTTCCATTATATGTATACACAAAAACATCACTCTGCAGGGCCACGATATAATCCACAGCAGCTAGTCTGTTTTGGTACAACTCGAGTGGCTCGAATTCATCAACTGTGGCTAGACTGTAGTGTGTATAGATGTTTGGATATTCAGCTTTCAGTGCATCCATGCTATGCGCACCATATGTTTCACCTGCGACGATGTAGATCTTCGTGGTGGAAGGATAGCCCATAGCCTTGAGGAATACAGCAGCTTCACGAGGAGTCATGGGACAACCGCCTTGGAGTCGCTTCTCCTCGCTGTTGATTTCCTTCTCCTTCCAGTGCCTCACTTTGAGCCGCATATCTGTCAACTCCTCTGCCTCATGAAGTGTCAGGTTGTGGTTGCAGCCGGTGAAGGAGAGCATGTCCTTCTCATATCTGTCCAATCCATCAGAAAACCAAAGGGAGGATTACTGATCTGCAAACAATTTCTCTGCAGGAAATGAACGTTTTGAGGTTTTAATTACCTTAAGTGAAGTGCGATATAATGGTCAGATCCATTTCTCAGTCTATCAACTAGGGTGCTGCCTAGCTTTTCTATCTCTTTCCTGTACTGAAGTGCTTTGTAATTCGCACGGCAACGAAGTCGTTGGAGAGAAGGAGCAAGACCGTTGTTAACAATTCTTGAATCTGTATGGGTAAATTTCACTACTTTGAACTTCTTCAATATTCTTGCGAAACCTCTGTAATAGGAAGCCTGGAAAATGGAGCTAACAATCCATCAGCCTACTCACATGCCTGAATTTCTAAGCTGCTGTAATCTACAATCAACAACATCCTCGATTCGTACCCTAGACCAGGAGGTAGGTGCTCTCACATAGGGTTTCACCCTTTTATAAGGTGGTGGAAGGGAATCCACAATCGCAATGTCTTCCTTTAATGTTTCCTTGAAGTGCTCAACATCGAATATTTCTTCGAAATCACTATATTCAAGGTCTAATTGTCAGTTTACTTGGTTTTTTCTACAGGATGATCATGAGCTGTAAAGATGCAAACCTTGGATCAGTCCAGAATGACTGATGATCCAGTGTGGGGATTACCAGTGATGCGTTCATAATCTTTGCCACTGCAACCATATCACTTATCTGTAAGAATAATTTCGAAGGAATATGAGTTAGCTGAACGGCATTGCCATGCTGAAGGGTTAACACAGCTATATACATACTCCCATTCTCATCTGGTTTAGCCCACCGTTTGCGTCAACAATTAGATAACCAACAGTTGCATTGTTAGTCCCTGCAGTAAGCACATCCAACTTGAGAAATTTAGCTGAAACTGGAACTCAAAGAAGGTGATGTGAAAGATGGAGAGAAGGAAATTACTGCGATGATTCTTTGGGCGTTCAATGCACTGGATGAAACCCTCGCTGTCTGGCTTCATCCATATCTCAGGTATCTGTCGATGTTTTAAAGGAAATTTCAGTAAAGTCAAGCTGAGCACAGCACAGCATCTGAATGAATGTCTTGCTTTCATGAATAAAATTTCTTGGCTGAACATAGACACAAGATTGCTTTCTGACAGGCCCTGCTAGCCCTATCGTAAACGTATACATCAGTGGCAGACCCAGAATTTTATCAAAAGGTATGCCACACCAAAATTTTTATATGTAATTCGGTAAAACCATTTGCTAATTCGGTAAATAATTGTAAAATTCGCACCGTAATTCGGTATACAGGCATTAAATAATATGATAAGTCTTAAATTCAAGGATTAAGTTGGAAACTTGCACAAATTACAATATAATAGTTCAAACACCATACTAATAGTCTCAAATATACATAAAAGAGACTTACAATACTACTTATATGACTTTTTTGACCTACACTTTCTAAAGGGTATGAAAGTCTCGATTATATCATCTTCATCCACTTCAAAGAAAATACCCCGCTTAATGAATGTGACTAGACAATCATCCAAAAGACTATCACTCATCTTATTTCTTAACTTTGTTTTCACTAAAATCATTGCAGAAAATACCCTCTTAACACTTGCTGTTGCCACTGGTAGAAGCAAAACCAATTTAAGAAGCATGTAAACTATATCATACACTTTATGCTAAGACCTGATAGTGAGGGGAGATAAATCTTCTCGACATCTAACATGGAAGTTTGTAATTTTTTCAAATTTGTTTTGCATATGTTATTTTTCTCACCTAATGTATCAAACACCAGAAACTTCTATGCAATAAGGATGGTCTATACTAGATTAAGGTTGACACCAGCAAAACATCTAGTTTCTATACTAGATTAAAGTTGACACCAGCAAAACAGCTAGGTTCACTAGTAGTATATGTCACTGAAACAAATGTGCTAATTGCAAAGACAAACATGTTTAGGTTCAGCATGAGTACCGATAGCTTCTTGGTTTCTTTGAGACATCTCCCTGTTTGCAGCTTCATAGTACTGGACCCTATCTGATAGCCTTGCAATTTCAAAGTTCTTTGCTTCAATCACAGTTTTCATCTTTGATTCAACTTCTGCACGAGCAAATCCCCGTGCAATAGCAGCAGCTACAAGTTGTGAAACAGTTATTTGCTGGCACAACTCAGCCCCAGGATCCATACTTGAATCTTCAGCCTTCTCAGCTACACTTGGAGATGGAAGTGTCAAGGCGACAAGTGATAGGTGATGACTCAGCTTCTTCCACTCCTTTTGCCAGTTCTCAAGTGCTTCCTCAGCTTGTTTCCCCCTCTCAATTTCCATCAACAGACCATATCATAGTCCTGGGGTCGTCTGGGCCATGCCAGTCCGAGAGCAGCTGCGTGAAGGATACCGTGAGGGCGATTCGGAGGACTTTGGATGACGCCGGGGGGCCGTGCCGCGCGTCCGGCGTGTTCTCGCTGGTTAGGACGCTAGCTTCGATCGCCGAGTTCGACGCGGCGGTGTGGGTGATCGAGGAGACGGCGAGGAGGGCAAGCTACTACAACGCGCTCATGGCGGCCAAGTGCAAAGCCGGCGACTTCCAAGGCGCCTGCGAGGTGTTCG
This sequence comes from Dendrocalamus sinicus, assembly GCA_036346575.1. Classification (NCBI taxonomy): domain Eukaryota; kingdom Viridiplantae; phylum Streptophyta; class Magnoliopsida; order Poales; family Poaceae; genus Dendrocalamus; species Dendrocalamus sinicus. Next base: position 25,412,341 of record CM070653.1, on the reverse strand, counting down.
ACGAAATGACCAATTCGGGCTGCGACCCGAAGCGTGCGAGCTCGTCAAGGCCATGGAGAGGTCTAAACCCGACGTCCCGAACTCGCTGACACACGAGATTCTCGCTTACCATGCCTGCAAAGCGGGAAGGATGGATTCGGCGGGGCGGATTCTAGATCAGATGTTCTTGGAAAAGCTGACGCCAAGGATCACGATCCACACGACCTTCATCAAGGGATACTTGTGCACTGGGAGAACAGATGAATCATACTAAGTTCGGCTGCGCCCAGGGTATGCCGTGGCCCACCCGGCATACCCTGTGGGTCCGCCTCTGGTATACATCATGAAGCTTGTTGTCCCTACCCGGCCAGGTGCGGCACATTTTTCCTCCGTATATATGTTATGGTCTATGATCCGGCGAGGCACTGCAGTAGCCAGATGAAAGGTTCGATACACATATTTGTACTAAAAATAATTAGATATATATCTTCATATTAGAAATAAATGGATGCATACCTTTATAGTAGAAATAGATATCTTAATATTTAGATAATATGGATATGATATTATCTTTAGTTGATTGGTTGTATTAGATTATATTAGTTTTCACATTATTAGAGGCTAACCTCATCTATATAAAAAGAGAAGCCGTGCCATTCATAAGTGAGCAATGAATAAATAAAGTTTCTAATTTCTCTTCCTCTTTTTCAATAAGTCTCAGAGCCTTAGCGGTGGCATGACCGACTGGTAAAGGGTGAGTGCCCTACATTTGGTTCTCGGACCCGTACTCAACCAACACCGATCACAATATTCAGTATCAGAGCCACACACTATGGCTTCTACTGCTGATTGTGTGGCTGCTATGAACGTCTTAGTTACGGACTTTAAGATCGATCTCAACAACATGATGACCTTAATGAAAAAGTTCACGACTAAGATGGAGAAGGTGCAGCATGCTGCTATGGTTTCTGAGTCGCCATCACCGCCAGAACCAATGTCGCCATCGATGCCACTCCTGTCGTCGTCACCAACGCTTTAGCAGGCAACACTATCCTTGGCTGCACCTTTGGTGCCTTCGCTAAGGAGGAAGGTTGTTGCTATCTAGCAGTGGTCCTCTCCACATGGCGAGTCGATGCCGTACCTTCGTAGATATGGGGCATGGCGGGTTTCAGGACCGCAACGGTGTTGCATTCTTCCCGCACCAATAGGAAGTGCGTCATTGCTGCACCACATAGCTTGTCCATGCCACCGGTACCTCCTGCAACAAGTCACACCAAAGGACCGCAGTCCTCGTTGTTGTCCATGGGAGTGTTACACTCTTTCTTCCATACGACTATCTATTGACACCACGAGCTCTCATCGACATGGAGTTACGAAGAACTTCAACCATGGCCGCTACCTGACAGCTCGAGGACAATCTGTCTCGTTACGTGGGGTGTAATGTTATGGCCTATGGTCCAGCGAGGCACTGTAGCAGGCAGATGAAAAGTACCGTTGGTATTGTAGCATGTGAATAGTGCCATGTGGCACTGTAGCAGCCGTATTAGGAAGGATTCGATGTATATATTCGTATTAGGAATAATTAGATACATATCTTCATATTATGAATATATAGATGCATACATTTATATTAGAAATAGATATCTTAATATTTAGATAGTCGGATATGGTATTTGAAGGACCGTGTGAGAAGTTCCAAGATAACATTATGATGAACCATTGCAATGTTTTTGGAGCAGTTAAGTGTTTTTTTTTTGCAAAGATCGCTTTCTGCTTGGGTTATTTGCTTTGACCGAAGAAGATACTTGGAGGCATGGACTACAATCGGTAATTGGTAGTCCGATCGGCCTTGGAATAGGCAATCCGAATGGCCCTGTGTTGAGCGGTCCAATCAGCAAGTCGAGCACAGCAGAACAACCATGGATGGTCGCAATTTTAGTACCTTCTTGGTGCTCGGTGCTCGGTAGTCATAGACTTTGCGATCGGTAGTCGTAGACTTTACGGTAGGTACTCGTAGGCTTCGAATGCTTCAATTTTTGTATCCTTCGAAATACCTTGAGTACTATGCCTGACCTATTGGGTTCAATGATTGGATCACCTGAGGGCTAGTAGTCGAACCAACTGTGGATTGACCAGATAGTGGGTTTTCAACCAGGGTCTATCTTTGATGTTTTGAGTCGTGAGTTATGTTTGATTGATCTAGATTGTTGCAATTGTGCACAGGGGTTATTGTTTGGCCCTAAGCTTATGGTCAGTGACTTGGTTGCATATATTTTGCATAGTGATGACTTTGTGTATGGTACGGTGTTATGTGATGGTTTGCTTGTTTGTGTCGGTTTCAGGACTTCGGAGCTTGGTCGTGGCAAGGCGTTGGAGGACCGGGACTAGGCATAGAGTGGTGCTATGGTCCAGAACGGTCAAGGAGATGCCAAAGATGACCAATGCTATACGGGGTGGTTGCAAGCTGGGATGACGAAGAACCGAAGTGGGAGCTGCCGGTGGTGGACATGACAGGCAACGACAAGATGGACTAGAACTATACTCAGGGAGTCGCTGAGGTCCTGTGCGATTAAGAAAGTTGGGTGCTCGTCATATGCAAAGAGAAGCTTCGTAAAAAACGACAGAGGGGTATTTTGGTAAATTGCCCAATACCGAAAAGTGGCCGTGTGTGAAACCATAACATTGGTCTAAGTAGTTTAGGTCTTATATATGAGAGAGTAAAATCTGGTGTTATATGGGGTTAACAAGTTCCCCCTATTGTGATAGTGGATTGGATTCAACAAGGGTTAGGTGACTGGATGTCCACCTATAAAAGCGATTGGTGTGGAGACAAATGGAATGATCCAATCTAATCCATTTCTCTTGTGCTTTCTTGTTAGATTTAGAGTTTTGAGAGTGAGTACCTTGGGTACTCTTTGTCCTTCAAGGTGGAGTGGTTGTAAAATCTACCTTCTCAAGTAAGCAATACATCAATCTTTGTGCAACTTTTGAGTCCCTCTTATTCTTGATTGATGTGCTTGGTTTTGATCTTTCTTCTTTTCTTCTTGTGATCTTGCCATGCTACGGACGTATAAGAGATGGAGATAATCCTTGTGAATACATCTCCACCCATCGAGCTACTTTGATAGCAAGATCCATGAGAAAATCTAGTTTTTGCATGTTTTTGGCTTCATCGAGTGATTTCTATCTCAAGGGGTTTTGGATTGTTTTCTTCGGTGTTTTAGACTGCTGTGACATGTGGGAATACTTTTAGAGTCATCTTGGCCATCACCTACCCACGAGCAGGTTGTATTCACTGATCGGGGTTTTGGCTCAATTTTGACACTCTTTTCATTCAATTGGATAAAGGTAGGAACTTTGACAATTATTCTATCGACCGTCGAATGGAATAAGTTCCTGTGACCTTAAACAATTTATGTTTGAAGTTCCACGGTTTTTGAATCAGTCAATCAAAAGTTACATGGATTTAGGATCTTGCGGTCGTGTTAAAGACCCCTATTCCCTCTGACTTTGGTGTTGAAGCGGTAGTACCGCAGCTACTAGCCATCGATCACTTTGATTTTCGACCACTCATTGTCATTGATCACATCGGTCGGGTTTCAACTTGCTTCGAACACTCGGATTTGCGACCACACTCAGGTTATTGACCATGTCAGTTTTAGACCATTCATTGGTCTTCAACCACGTTGGTTTTTCAATCACTCCTTGGTCATCGACCAAGTTGGTTTTTGAACACTCTCTGGTAATCGACCACGTTGGTTTTTGACCATGCTTTGGCCATCAACCACGTTGGTTTTTGACTACTCACTGGTCTTCGACCACGTTGGCTTTCGATCACTCTGGTCTTGTTTCAACTTGCTTCGACTATATTGGTTTTCGACTATTCACTGTTTGTCGACCATACAAGTCATGTTTCGACCACTCAAGTTTTATACTCTCACTGGTCGCCGACCACCCGAGTCTTTTAGATATTAAGAGAGAAATTTTTTATGGCACCATTAACCCCCTCTGTATCCTATCCGGTCCTATAGTATTATCTTTAGTTAATTTGTTGTATTAGATTATGTTAGTTTTCATATTGTTAAGGATTAATCTCATCTATATAAAGAGAAAAGCTGCAGCATTCATTAGCAAACAATGGATAAACAAAGTTTCTAGTCTTTTCCCCTCTTCTTCAATTAAACCTCGGAGCTTTAGCGGCGGTATTGTTGGCCATTCAAGGGCGAGTACCCTATCCTCGGTCCTCAGACTCGTACCCAACCAACATCGACCACAACAATACATTTTTTCATGGTAGGTGGGAACCTGATAGTTCATGGTAATTAAATTTATAGTTGTCTAAGATGAACCTTACAAAAGCAGCACATCAATCATAGACAAGGATTTTGGCCGCTACAGCTGAAGTAAACACAATATGTACTACATTTTATCTTTAGTCCCCATCTTAAAAAAACACATTGATTTTGAATTCATTACTGTTTATTCATACATAAGCAATAAGCAAAACGTAGTATGGAACCCAGCCTGTATCCTTAAGATAATCAATTAAACCCACTTTTTAGAAAAATTAGGATTACTTTAGAAAATGAAGTTCTTGTCTAGAAGACTAATGTGTAGAAAAGTAACTTTTATCAGCCAAAACATCTACTGTTAATGCACTAAACCCTTTTCTCTCTCTTGAAATGCTTCATTTGACTATTAAGGGAAAGCAATTTTGGCGGCACCAACCCCATGTCACTCTTAACATTTCATTGTGAATGACCACTGGCCCTCAATGGCTGAACAGCGACCAGAAAAAGAACAAAAGCGATGTATCTCATCTGAAGAGACAAAAGAAGTACCACAAAGAACAAGAAAACCATTCGCATAACTTTTTAGAGATAAAGGGCGCCGCCTCTTTTCTGGACTCTGGAACTCACGTCATGTGCTCGCTGTACTTCGATTCCAATGACTCACGCTAACAACAAATACAAGCCGAATCCTCGTCGTTGTCATCAATCCTTTCTCCCATATACTCGATCCGCGACGAGCAAAGATCATACTCGTCTCCTTTCTCTTTTTCTCGATCAAGGTTTTACACCTTACATCCATCGCCCCTTCTGCCATTTGGAAGCAGCCGTGTGTTCTACTGCGTTTCGCTCTTTTGATCAGAAAGCAACACGCTCCAAAGAGTTCAAAGCTATCTCGCAAAACTTTTGTGCATTTCGGTTTCCATCATATTCGTCCTGACTGCCCCATTTTCATTTGAAATCGTCTATGGCAGAGAATCCGAGCCCGTTCAACAGTAGCTCAGCTCATGAAGCCCCAAAATCCAAATCATGAAGTCCAACTCGCCAACAAAACAAATCCAAAAACACCCAAAGACTCACTCCAAATTCCAAAAGATAAAAAAGTTTGTTTTCCAAATGCTACACATATAGATGCGTAGTACTACTCTACCCACTTGTTAAATAGCTGCGCGCGCGTGGTTATTCGTGAAAAAAAAAATGCTTGCATTAGTTAGTTAACAAAATGATCGCTGTAATAAAGGGCTTGATCGAGTGAATAACGGCAAGATGCATGTACGCACCGGGGGGTTGGGCGGGCGGCGCGTGAGAGCCGTCACGTTCTCCTCTGTCCACCCCATCACGTCGGCGTCGGCCAGCTCCACCCTATGCACGAGCCTCCCGCCCATCTCGCCATCGCCGTCCGCGCCCGCACCCGCGCCACCGCTGCCTCCCCGGTGGGAGCCTAAGAACCCGACGACCGAGAGGAGGCCGAGCAGGCACAGCACGACGCCCCTCATCCAGGCCTGGCCGGCCGCGCCGGCGGGGCCCCACGCGCGCTTCCTCCGCACCAACAGCAGCGCCGCCCTCCCGCTGCAGGGCGTGACGGCCGCGGCGCCGTGCCCGTGGCCGCCCTCGTCGTCGTCGCCGAAGGGGTCGAGGGCGCCCCCGCAGTCGTCGTGCGCGTCGACGCGCTCGATGTCGTTGAGCCGCCTGCGGTGCGGGCCGGGGCTGGTGGAGGAGGACGATGACGAGCAGGTGGTTGCCGTGGATGACAACGTCGCGGCCGCGGCCATAGCCCTGCCAAGAAACCGGGGCGTGCGGCCTCGCTTAGCCGCGCTGTCTTGTTCGGCGGGGCGCCGAAGAATAGGATCCCCGCGGGAGACTAGAGAAGGTGTGTGAATGGGAGAAAAGCCCGGGAAAGAAACAGGGCGTGGCGGTTTGCTCTCGCCTCCCTCCTCTCCGCAACCGCGCGTGAGCAAGCGAGGAGGTGCGCGTCTCTGTGTTTTGTGCCGTGCGCGCGCGCGCGTCGCGTCGCGTCGAATCGTACGTGCACCTCGGTCTCCCGGCGAGCGTCGTAACTCGTACGTACGATGCATAGGGAGAGCTGAGGTGTAACCGTTAGGAAGGTGGGAAAGGAAAGGGACTAGGCGCACGACGTGCTTCCGGATCAACGCCAGACGGGACCGGAGGTTCAGACCATGGTTGGAACGGTCTGGTTTTTACCGTTCAGGCTATACGACAGGGACGATGGAAATGGAATTCGTTTTGCGGTTTTATCAAACCAAGCCGGGAGAATCTGCAACATTCTTTTTTATGTTGAACGCGGCCTGTCTGAAATATTAGCAACTCTGTTTGATGCGTGAATTAATTGTCCCTCTGCTAGCTGTGTATATATGTTCGGTCTGATCAAACAAAAATGCTTGATATGGGTCTGGTGAGTGCTTACAAATCTATAAAGCTAGTGGGGTTGACAGTTTCTATTGACTCCTATAAAGCTAGTGGGGTTGACAGTTTCTATTGACTATCTTTTGGACGAATTTTACGAAATTCATGTGCTCCCATGCGGCATTGAAGTATATCTAAGATGATAAAGGAGTATGTTAAATTTGTTTAGGTGATATATCATAGATGAGAGTAACTACACCCAAAAGTAGAATGTATTTCTGTACATACATACATACATACATACATACATACATACATACATACATATATATATATATATATATATATATATATATATATATATATATATATATATATATATATATATATATATATATATATATATATATATATATATATATATATATAGACACACACACATGACGAGTGTTTCATGCACCATGGTGCCTAGGCACCAATATCAATACCCGTTGATTTGCTTTAAGATTCGCAACATTTGATGTGGATATCTTCATATACCCATAAAAAAGTATATTTGAGATGTCAAACTCCAAAAAAAATTAAATTCAACTTCAGTTTAATTAGTTTGAACTATTTTTATGGTATATACTCACTGTAGTCACATTGAACTCAAAAGTAGTTCAAACTAGTTTGAACTGAGTTCAAAACTTACTTACCATAAATATATCAAGGGTATAAAACATTTTCATACCCAAACTCAAAAAAATATCAATCATACACGTGTATCGGATGTGGATGCGTAGACACCATGGTGCCTTACGTAATTTTCCTATACACGCATACACATACATATATACGTACATATATACATACATATATGTATGTATATATGTATACGTGTGTGTGTATATATATATATGTGTGTGTGTGTGTGTGTGTGTGTGTTAATTTACTGATATGGTAGAACATCCACAATGCACATCCAATTAACACTCACATGGAGAACAAAGTCTTATCTTATTTCGCAAGGGGTAACCCTTTCATAAATGAGCCCCGGTCTACAAACATAACATGTTCATCGAACCTCAGCTCATGGGTCCATGAACCTAGACAAACACACTATTTCATAAGAGAAACGTTTTGTCACCTTTTGCGCAAAAGAAAAAGGGCTAGCTAAGTTAGGTGCCGTGCACGCTTGGACCATGGTGGGAGCTTAGCTAATTAACACGGGTGCGTATTTTTCCGTCGTTAGCCAGCTTCTAAGTGGAGGCGGTCCTGCTTATTTTTAGTGATGGCACTGTGCAAGCCCAATTTCTCACTGGAGATCGATATTGGCAGGGACAAGACCCAGCACCGCTCGATCGTCCCGTAGACATCATTTATGAGATCATTTAAGCGTTTGCGACCAAATGCAACTAGTTGCTTGAAATCTGTTATTGGAGCAATGCTGATCAAATCGTCCGGATCTTGCTTCGGCTTTGAATGGCCATTTACGTACAGTGCTTCTACATAGCTGCTGAAGAAACACCCAGTATTACAACAATACACGAATACGATCAGCCTACCTTATAGAGGATGTTAGCCATACATATGTTTAATTTGAAGTACAGTTTTTTTAGAGAGAAAAAGGTTCGATAATAGATGCCAAACATCCAAAATTTGTTAGTCTAGACCTTGTGGAACGTACTGCGCATGCCAAGAGCCTAGCTAGTTTCCTCCTTGTCTCACTCGGGCCATCATGGAAGCAACCGAGTCCGAGAGCTGACCTGAACAGAGCTTGCCTTCCTCTCTTCTGCGTTCTGCCTTCTACGGTCGTCACGCGCCGTGCAAATGCTGACTAGTCATCGTACGTAACTTTCAGTATCCGGCTTGTACGTAACGTGCCAGAGAGCTACGAAAACAAAAGCGGAGCCAGGTTGGAGCAACGTTCCAGACTAGATAGTGCATCATAAGTGATATTTACTATATATAAAGTATTTTTTTAAAAAATTTTACAATGAACTTTTGATCTTAAGCATAGGGCTGAAGAACACTCCTGGGTCTGATCCGTCGTCACTGTACGAAAAGACGGCTATATTTCGCAGGGTATCTCTCTCCTCTCCGTCACACGGATGAAGAGAAAACGAGCGATTGACGCAGCCTTCGTCCATCTTCGCGCCACCGTATAGCTCGGTCTCGAGTTGGTGCCTTACATCGGTCGATCCTGTGTACCAGTGAGTAAGTAACACCAGCTTAATTAACCATTCAAACGATCAAATCATTACTTTTTTGCTAGTATGAAATTGGTTGATTTTGGTTGTCCGGTGCGATTAACTAGCTAGGTCATCCGGATTAATTAGCGCGACGCGTGTAATTAAGGCGAAAGGGAATCGAAGCTATATGTGGCTCGTATGGTGCAGGTTCGTTGGGTTTGCCTTGATTGAGGTTTGGTGTATAGAGGTGGGACCTGAAAGGTTGCATTAACACCATCGACGCATCGCGCGATCCAACAGAAGTCGGCATGCAGCAATGATCATCGTGCGGGATGCTTCACGCAATATATGCAGATTTCCCGAGCTGATTAAACTGTTTATCTTGAATCAACATGCTGACGGCACAGGAATTTTAGAGGATAGAAACATCCGGTTGGTTCATTTCTTTTTCGTAAAAAGTAAATTCCACGATTTATTTCTTAACAAAAATCCTATAACAATTATGCGTTCCAAACAAGCTCCAAGCCATAGGGTCTGTTCTTTTCAACTTTTAAAAACTGCTTGTCGGCTTTTCTATAGTAACTAGCTTTTAAACAGAGCATCTTTTTAAGATAGAGTTTACTAATTAATTATAGTATATACTGTACCGATTTCAGTTAATCCTATAGCCTTGCATTAGGCCACGATAACAACTACTACGACCTGAAGTACTATTGAACGCATGAATCATATATCGTAGATTGGCCAAAAGAAAAACCATAGCACCGGCATGGAAACTCTAAAATCTGATGTTGAAATAAACCAGATGGAGAACTGGGGTGGGCTGGGTCTGGTCTGGTCAGGTATGTGTCGCCGTCTGTCGGGCCACAGGTCAATTTCTGGCTAGACGGGTCGCGTGCGCCGGAATAAAGCCGCACACGACGCGTCTCTAATTCCCCTCCATACACACTCACGCCACACCAGGAAGGATCCACTTAATCGCCTAGTGTGCAATGCACCACTAGTACGGTGGGCGGCTAGCCTCTCAAACAAGATTATCAACGCGTGCATGATGCTCATCAGCAAAAAAAACACCCTACCTTTCCTCTCCTTTCCTGAATATTTTGCACTCCATCTTGCAGGTTTTCTATGAATTTGCTTGTGCCTTTACAAACCACAAAAAGTGGCAGATATATAAAACCTCCATTTCTAGCTGAGGACGTGTAACTTCTTGTTCATCTTGCCATACCGGCAGACATTGTTTTGTTGATTAGTACAAGTGTGCTGCTTTTAGTTCGTTTTAAGCAACTACACGTGCTGCGCGCCTATAAGAATAGATTTAGCAGCCACCGAATGGAAAAATAAAAAGAGAAAGACTGCAAAAATTTGTGGACTTGTTTGACGTCAACGGTGCTCTTGATCGAGTCCAATTAGTGCGGCAAGGAATGATTTGCTTCTCTTTTATCCTTGTGCATGATTAAACAAATGAGCTAGCAGACGAGGAGGCCATGGCCTCAGCCGACTCACGGGCAAGTAAATTACTACCTGTCATGCATAATCGCTGAGGTATCAGTCTTTTTTAAGGATAAGTATCAGTGAATATTAACTTGGCGAAAGACATTGGAGAAACACATCACAAAGTCCTAAGACTTGTTTGTTGATGCGCCTTCCTTGGCCCCGTTGGATCATGTGCACGTACATACGTGTCAGTTTGTACAGTGGTTAAGGGGCTACCTCCAACTCCTATCTTCTAATCCGCACCCCGATGGCCCATGATTGGTAGGAGGAATGAACTGATTTCAGCATGATTCACTCCACTATGCATCAATCAGGGATGCGATGCTTGTCGCTTTTCCACACCCCAAATAACCAAATTGCAAGTGCAAGATCAACACGGATGATATGAACTGAAAGGTCCCATAAAGGCTTCCTCATCGGTTAAGACTGCTTGTTGTTACGCAAGATGTCGTAAAGTTTCCTCAACCAGCATGTAGCAGGAAGGAAAACATGATGTGAACTGTAAAGGCTCACGACAATATGCATGGGCGAAGGCTCGCCATTTGCGAAATTTTCAAGCTCGATGTGATCAACTGAGAGTGTTTTTAGGCCGGCTACTGACAGAAACATGGAACATGAGAACACTCAGAGCCCTGGAGCTGAGCACTCTTCCAGCCTTCAGTTCTCACTACATGTACTTGTAAGCAAATAGCGACATGATATATTCTGGAATGATGGATCACTGGTCCAACAGCACTTATTGTAATACCACTAAATTGCCAAAAGAGAAGTAATGCGAATAATGAAAACAATCCAAAAGAGAATAAAAAATAAAGAAAAATTTTGCCGTTAGACCTATCGGCCTTTAGAAAGCCAAATAAAAGTAGCGCTCTCAGAGGTTCCCAAACCGTCCAGGGACAGTCGACACCATCTCACGTTTGGGTTCTCATCATCTGGCAGGAAATTCCATTCTTACCTTTTACTAACTTACCTGCTGCAGTAGAAAAGCTCCAAAAAGTATAGGTCTGCCTTTGGACCAAACGGTCCATGATGCTCATAACCAGCCAAGGCTAGCTGGGAAGGGCATAAGTGGCATTGCACAAAAAAAGTAATGGCCATGCTCTCTTAAGTAGACAAGCCAACACAAAGCCATTTCACCTCCCCTTTCACCATTCTAGCCACAGCCACCAATACGTCAACTGAAGCCAAGAAAGAGAGTAAGGAGGAGAAGGGCAAGAAGAAAGGAGACCTGAAGGAGCTCAGAAGGGCCGAGCGTGAGCGGACGGCATTGACGTCAACAGGGGAAGTCCACGACCGCTAGGAACCCCAAAACTCGCCATCGCCTCGTCCCTTTCAAGCACAGCAAAAGCAAGTAGGTCCCCTCACACAAGCACCCCCACAGTCGGCCTAGCCGCGATACACACTTGGCGGCGAGCCCGTAGGCACCGTTGTGCGCCCTTGGAAAGGAGGACATGCTCCCAAGTGCATGCCTCCCCACCAAGTTCCGTCGCAGCGACGTCTATAGGCATTCCCAAGACCGGATGTAAGCATGATTAGAGTTAGGCAAATTTAGCAGCTAAAACAAAATATGGGAGGGGGGAGGGAGGAGGACTGTCCAGGTAGGAGGCCAGCAACAAGCCGTGGCCGGTGAGCTCGAACCCATGGGAGGAAGCAATGCCGGTGCTATGGTCGATGCTAGGCACTGACGGCTGGGAGGTCGGGGGAGGTTGAGCCACAGAGTTGGTAGCCGGGCCAGGGGCGGCGTTGGGAAAAGGTGGCGGCGCCGACAGATCTAGCGTTAGGGGCGCCACCAGAGGCAAGCTGAGGGCAGCGGTCAACGGCCGTGCCGACCGAGCGGCGGCGCCTAGCGCCTCGCCGTCGTGCGCGTATAGGGGAGACGGCGGATCCGGTCCTAGTTGGCTGGATCCGAGGCAAAGACCGAGAGGGAGGTGGCCAGATCTGGCCCTGGCAGACCGGATCTGGGGAAGATGGCGCCAGATCTAGTCATAGCTGGCTAGGTCCGGGAATAAGAGAGAGGAAGAAAAAGTGGGAGGAAGGGGTGTGCGGAGGTCAGCCGGCAGTGAGCCCGGGGCCGACAAGCCCGAGCTCGGCCATTCACCGCCGCATCGCCTAGGAAATCACCAGGCCGATCAGCCGAGAGTAATGAGAGCAAGAGAGGCGAGAGGGAGTGAGGGGAGGAGTGAAGCCAGTTCAGCCGAACCGGATAAAGGAAAAAAAAGAAAGAGAGAGAAAGAAGAAGAGAGAAGAAAAGGAAGGAAAAAAGAGAGAAAGAGAAAGAGAAAGAAAAGAGGAGAAAAAGAAAAGAGACATGGGGTTTGGTACCTATGCGACGGGTCCTTAACCCCGTGTGTTCTTTGTCAAAGTCGGATTATGCGCGTAGAGTTGTTGCCGCTCGCTTAAGCACTGGTTTTGATATGATGTGTTAAATCGGGTTGACACTTGTACAGGTGGAGGTCCTGGGTCGGAACCGTCTACTCATCGTCCCTGAGACTAACCAGGCAAGTGCATGGTAAAGTAGTAATTTCGGGTAATGCTTGTCATTAGATGAATGATGGTGCATTGCTTAACATGTTGTGTTAGGTTAACTATTTCTGGATGCATGATGATGAATGACGATTGTTGAGATATGACATGTTGATATGAATAAATGGAGAACTTGCATTGCATACATGTCATGATAGTGTTGTGATAACAGAGGTCCACTTCGAGTAGACGCTCCACGGGAGTGGAAAAGGAGATCTCCGTATGAAAATGACGGGCTACTATGGTTCCCGTATGAAAAAGAATAGGCTTATGATCTCCGCATAGAAACAGGGCAGACCTGGACTTGTACCGTTGGAATAGAGGGCTCATGTCTTGTAGATATGACACATATCTGTGTTCGTTGCCACCTGGCACCTACCAGCATCCTGATACGTCTGTGAGCAACTAATAACAAGAAGTTTAAATTCTCATGAATATAAGTAGCCTCTGTAATGTCTGAACCTTGTGGTTGCATTTATATCTCTGTTTCCTCCATGCCACATCATGTAGATTGCACAGGTCAAGTGTCATCTTCAGCTTAAGTGGGCTATTAAGTCCAATATAATCTGCACGAACCTTGATGTTTTAGTCAACACTAAAAGAAATCATACTTCAAGGCAAAAAGGCTAAAAATAAAACGGTTTAAGGTTACTTTCTTTCTTCAGGTTTAACTGCAAAAGAAGCATTCTGAATACAGAGGCATGGGTCGTTTCCAGATCGGTATTGTTCAGTACAAAACCACGCATTTGGCATTGCAAAGCACCTGGAGTTCACTGGAAAAATGATGGAACATTCATCTGTACGACTGTGCATAGATAGCCACTATAGGATGGATGTTAGTGTTTGCATTGTGAGATAACAAAGTTTTTTCTTCTTTTCCAACAGCCAGCCACCAATATCCCTGAATGTTTGTAGATGTCTTCTCACGATGGATTCCTTGAATTCTCCACGTCTACCGATGCAGGATACGTGAAGACTCAGAGCAACAACAAGACCCGACGAAACAGAATTAGCAGGTTGAAGTTGATCAGAACAATACATGATATTTTCAGATATAGATCTCATAGCTCTTCTTTTGATCAAAAGCCATTTCCTGCGAAGCGATAGCTAGTTAGTTACAATCATTTCTACAATCCAACTGCTAATAAGTTCTCCCATTCATATGTATTTAATTACCCAAGAAGAAGTTACTTGGGTTTACCGTCTGCAAGTCATGCTGCAGCCAACTATGGTTGGAATACACATCAGTACTGTTCTTTTGTACGACGCACCGGCATAGTGTTCGGTCATACAAATGAAATGAGTGCTGTAATTATCTAGCAATGCAAAGTGTAGGACCCAATAAGACGGGGTGAATCATGTATTCAAATTCAATCTCCTCAGATGATATTCCAAACTCTCCACCCCACTAGTTATAGGAAACTAGAAAGATCGTATTAGTCTACCAACAAAGAACTCACCAAAGTGCGAAAGTAAAAACGGAATTCAACTCCTTAGGATTGACCAGACCGCACCACTGATCCATACCTGAAAATTAGCCCGAGCCAAAACCCAAAATGGTACAATCCTCAAAATACAAGTCCAAATGACTTAATACTTTACGCACACCTTGTCAAGGATCTCACAAACCTAATCCATCCAAGAATCGTATAGATCTTGGTCAATTTTCTAATATTTTCTTAAGATAAGTAAGATTACACAAAAAGTGCGAAACTTAATAACTTAAGATCTGACTTGCTCATGGGTTTGGTGTAACCTAGATGGCTCTAGATATGTTTCCACATATCGCACCAAGTAAGAGCATGCAAAGATTCGAGACCAAAATATTAGGAATAGATTTCACTAGAAGGGCTCCAAATCAAGCCAAACGGAACAACCTCTCACAATCCTGCTATAGCTAGTCCCCAGATAGATGGGATATGATCTTTATGAGATATCTCCATTACTCACACATCCTTGAAACACAACAAGACCAAGAGAGAAGAGATGGGACAAAAATATCAACCAAAATAAGATCAAAATCAATAAGATTAAGAACACACCATGGAGAATGAAGAAGATTGATCTATTGCAATATGTAAATATTTGATTTACAACCACTTCACCATGAAGGATAGAGATTTCTCTCCCAAGAGCACGCACCCCACAAGCTTCCCCTCCAATGAAGCCTCTCTATCAAACCGTAGAATGAGTGGTTGGTTGCTTTCCCCTTTGGCCTCCCTTACCCTAGACATCAACAACACCCACTCAAATATATGGAGCAACCAGCCCACATCTAACCTTAATGAATATAATATCCATTAGCACAATAAGAAACCTGTTAAATCCCACACGCAGGGTTTTCCACTCACACAAGACTTATATATGTTTTTCAAAGCGCATAAGCCCAAACCCGCTAAGGAGTAAGCTTCCATCCACATGTCCTCCTCAGCATCTCCTTGATCTAAACCGCTCTTCAAATGCCCTCCAAGCGCCGCAGTTTTGGTCCCTTTGCCATTTTCGGTATTTTAGCTTCCCCGCCGAAACACCATCACTTTGACCGCGGACCTCACCTCTTCCCCGAGCTTAGTTCATGGGCATCTCTTCCTTTGCCAGCAATCCCCATGCTTGTAATATATAGGTTCACCAATGGCTCATGCATTAACAAGTCTCTCCGTGTCAGTTCCCCCACAATGCCTTACTTGCACCGACTGCATCATTCGATGAACTATTGCCCGAACCTTCCCTTCGACTTCTATGAACTATTGCCCGAACCTTCCCTTCAACTTCTGTTATCTTCTCCTATGACTCGCATGAGTCCAACCATCCCATTCAACTTCCTTAACCATATCTTAGCTCATCCCCAAGATTAGTCCTGGTTCACGCCGATGACTATGGCTGCCTCCAAGCATCCTACATATCAAAGATCAAGAAACTATTTTCTGACATAAATTCTTCATAACTTGATCCACGTTAGTCTAAACATACTTCACGCATTATGGATGCAATGACCTAGATCCCAAAAACTCAACCCATGACCAAAACCCAAAAATTCCAGAACCCTTCTCAGCCAAGAACTGGTCATAGCTAGTCTAACCGCCATTGGGTGGTAGGTCAGACTGCTTGCCTTAAGCTAGTATGACCATCAGGGTAGACCACGAGAATGACCCTATTTGGAAATTCGTTATGTCACTATCTAGTTTCAGCTCAGACCTCCATTTGAGGTGACACGTAGCTCAAAAATACCTCAAGACACTCCTACATAATAGTTTGGTGTCCTAATGCCAAAAGCCCACAAGACTGGTCTGACCGCTTGACACAAGCCGGTCACACCACCCCTGATAAAATGCCTGAGTGGCACCCGGCTGGTCAGACCACCTTTGTAGAGCGGTCAAATTGCCCCCTGACAAGCAGCACTGAAAATTGTAAACTTTTGCAAATACAAATTTGAACTCAACACGATTACCAATTGCCGATTATTTAGCACAGATAAATTATAGGCATTCTTAACATGGTTCTTTACAAATATCTTTGTTACTTGGAGGAGCTCGAATACGGCATGGAGCCTCTCCATCGGTCCTCTCTGGCGGAAGCGGAGGCTCGCAAGGAAGGATGGCGCAGGCGCTGTGACGGGTGGGAGGTGGTGGAAAGACGCACAGCTAGGGAGGGGGATGACAACGCGCCATAGGCGCCAGGGCATAAGTAGCAGGAACCCTTCGCTGAAGACATGGCATGGACAACAAGCCATTGGTGAGACACTCCATATCATCACTAGCCTCCCACCGTTGCCGCAGCCGGTGGGAAGAACAGGACGGGATAGGTTAGAACAAGGGCTCTTTTGCGAAAAATCGCTCTACTATTTTTCTCTCTGACCAATGTGGGCCGTGGACGCTTGATCTAAGTCTGTAAAGATCTAGAATTGTGATCACACATTATAATCGCGATCATAATCAAGATCAAATCATATAAAAATAACCAGGGTCAAACTGACAGTGAAAAATGAACAGGCCCATTGTAAAAATGGCTAGGTTTCTTTTCTAGTAGGCCTAAATTTTATCCACGATCGAGATAGTCTAGGTTTTTATTTCAGATCAGGCTCCCTGTGCAACAATGGCTCAACCCATAGGAGTAGGCACATCCAGCCCAGCATACAGCCCACCTAATATCAGCTAGGCGCCTGTCCATGGTCGTCTTCTTATGTGCTGCAGTTGATAACTTTTATTTATATTTTGCGAGATGGTGATGAACGACGAAGAAGACGATACATACGTTTTTGAGCACAAAAAATCGTTTAAAGAAACGGCTTCAAGAAGCCGGTCCATTTGTCTTGGCTTACAAAAAAGCTGAAGCCAAAAGTCACAGATCACAAATAAGCTAAAAAGAACAGAAACTATGAAAGGGCATGAATTGATGCAGAGATGAATTCACTTACCTGGTCCCTTGCGCCCAACAACAAGCACATGCTGTTTGTGGCAATCTTGTGTCAGAATAACGATCGAAAACAACACAGGAAGAGTAAAGGGAGAAATGCCAGGATGGCCAGACGGACTTCACGTTTGACTGACCACCTTCCAGTTACTGAAGAGCCGCATACTTTCTACAGGTAGCAGCTATTGTCTTCCTTCCTTTTAGTTTATAATTTATCGCTTCCTCTAAATAAATAAATGAAAAGATTCTCTAAGTTTATGACTTATAGCTTCTCCGAATAAATAAACGAGATGGTTTCTCCACCACCTTCTCGAAACAGCTTATTAGGATATCTTTACGAAGTGGCTTATTGGTATTCGGCTCGTTCGCATAAGCGTTCGTGCTAGAGGGTCAAGAGCCATTAGTCACAGCCGAAAAGAACTGTTGTAATATATGTGGTATAAGCAAATATTCGGATTTAATTCTAGCATAATTATAAATAAAGGCATGATCACAACAACATTCTAATGACTTAAGCAACATATACACGTGAAAAAACATTAAGCCATTCCACCAAAATACTAAGCTCAGCATATATACTATGTATGTGATCAAAATCAGCATAAGACTAAGGTTTAGCATGTTATTTATTGCTCTCAGAAAGCTAGTTGCACAAGATTTGATCTCAGCCATTACAACAATGACTAAATGTAATCTTGATTATATATAAAAGCCTATAGATTAAATCTTGAGCATAAATCAATCCTTGCTTTTTAAATGAAACTACCAAAACACAAATATAACTTGCTGGACATAATCAATTTATAGTAGCACAAGAGCATTCAGAAATCAACTATAGTGACTGAAATAAATCATAGAAATCTGAACCGAAACTACAATGAGTAGCAAGTATTGTCAAATAGCTTCAATGATCAGAGTATAACAATAGCAAGTCAACCGAATGCTCAAGACTAATCTATACTCTATTTCATATACAATTTCAGATTCTCATGTCATATCATCACAGAGCAATTGTTCTTAGCCCACAAAAATCTCTTTGCAATTTCTTCAGAATAGTAATATGACAAGAACAGGAGCAAAGTAATATGAATGCCGAAATGCTCACAACACCAGTGATACTCAAAACCATTGAGAAGAAATCAGAGCAAGGCACGCCTCAAGGCGCTGTCCTAGAAAACCAAACACCTTGCAATACCGCACAAGGAGACAAGGTTGACGGAGATACAATACTAGCCTTTGAACTTCAGCACACAGAGAAGAACGAAGTTGAGGGTCAGGGAAGATGCTGCATAAGACCAACAGAATGCTCCGGCCAAGAGCACTCAAGAACACAAATACTAAGCCTCAATTTCTTCTTCCCTAACCTCGGTGGATAGCCAGCCAGATTTAGTCCTCACGGGCAAAATCCCCAAATACCTTGATGCCAAGTTTCAAAGAGATATGGCACAAGAATCTGCACAGGGAACACAGGAGAAAACCAATCTAGACCACTATACCATCGGTGCAAGTGAGAAAACACGGCAGGACAACAACCTCAAGGCTTAAACTGAGTCACAACCAAGAGAAGAAAGAGATCGAGAGGAGGATAGCTCACGGATTTCTTCAGGTGCCAAGAGAGGAGAGAAGAGCCACCTTATATAGGGAGGCGAGGAGGTGGCCGGCGGGCTGCAGCCAACGGTCGGCGCCAAGGCGCACGGGCCGGTGACGCCTCTATCGCTGCCGCCATCAACCTGGCCGCCATAGGACTCGGTCAGACTGAGCTCTCCGAAGTGCACGCGAGAGAGCCGATGCCTTATCCCCTATGTGGCTATGTTGTCCCACCGATAGGTTTTTTTCTTTTTCTCAAATTGGGAAATTACCCAAATACCCTTGGAAATCCAACAAGAACCACCCATTGCCTGAAGATGAAGATCATCGCAAGCTATAAAATGAGAATGACTGAATTTTGATTCATTGCAGTATTAAAAAAAAAACTCGACGGGGAAGAATCCCCCGGGTATTGCTTAAGAAGAAGGTCTTCTCATGCAGATCGAGAAAACCCCCGAACCCCTGCTCCACCCTTACACAGCGGCACCATCGCCTGACCTTGTGAGACTACCGGCGGATCCTTTAGATCAACGCCTTGGCGGGGCCTTAGACCTGTGCTTTGGTGTGGTAGCAGGCGAGGAGATTTTTTCCCCCAAACCTGAAATTCGCTCCCACTGGGAGTCGAACTCAGGACCTGGGGGTGCTACTGAAGCGCTCTAACCACTAGGCTAGAGGCCCTTTCGCATTCATTGCAGTATTACATGACAGCCTGCCTATGAAGCTGCTACACTTGAAGTTAAGAATGTTTTTTCCTACACAATACCAGTTTATTGAGTAAGGACAGAATGGCCGGCCCCAAAGGGAGATTTAATTTTTTTTTTGCCACTCTTAAGATTGATCAATTCACTCTGTTCTTACATGTGGGGTCACCTGAGTCACTGACAATAGGCCAGGGTGGCAAGTCTGTTGCCATTAGACTCATAAGAGTGGCAAATGATTAAATTTTCCGGCCCCAAATCCACGACACTTGACTCCTAAAGCTAAAGGCAAGGAACATATATATTGCTAATACAAGATCTAAATTCTATAGTACACGTCCAAGTAAATTTCAGTGAGTTCCCAAATAAAGATGCAAGCTGCCATTTTGGTTAAATAATTTTATCTAAATATCATCGACAGACAGATTCAATTCAGCATTCCAGATCTTTACATCACATCAGAATAACACCTCCTACAGTGTAGTGGAGGGTGATTAAAGAGTATCTAGTTTTCATTTTGATGTATTGTATGGAGGCTCCTTTTCTGAATGGAGACCTTATTGTTTCCCTGTCATGCATTTAATAAGGTTCCTATGTTTTTAGAGAAAATGCCATCCTAATCTTCTTTCATCGATTGTTCAGATTCGCCACAGCCATGCTCCTCCATGGCGCTGTCTTTGCTGAATGCATCCTTCAAATTTCTCTCTTCTTGGGCTGGATGAGAGCTGGTCAACGGAGCTTCAAATGGCATCAAGCTAAGAGCTAGTGCCGCATTCAGATCTTCATCACCTTCCTCTTGCGCTGTAGTCATGCCCTCCTGTTGGTAAGGCTGCCGACTAGGTACTTCAATTTTGGTGCCTGGAACCTCAATGTCCCTCAAGCTACTAGCTATGGCCACCATTAGGTCACGCCTTGCAGTCATCTCCATTTCAGTGTCGCTCACTTCTTCCCGTTGCACTTGGTTGCGTAAAGGTTTAACGTCATCAGGAGACAGCCACTTTCCAAAATCATTGGAACTAGATAGGCATTCCGCCGGGAAAGTGCCCCTTACTGCATAGATGTTCCAGCCAGATCCCCTCAAAGTGTCAAGGTAAGCTGAGAGGTAGAACTGAGAGAGCTGCTCGGGAACTGGATTTAAACTATTGAAGTTGTACCACTCTCCATTCACGTTCCTAATGCAGAACCAGTGATTCTGGAAGTGGCAAATGAAGGCAGTTTCCAGTTCAGGATTGAATTGGGATGCCCCTGCAGCTTGGGAGTACATGGAGATAAGTTGGAGGCTCCACACCTCCAGTGCCCTCTCCATAACCTATTAATAACAAAGTATTGGTTCACAAACAATTGATTGAAGACATCACAAACAAATGAAGCTTACGAAACGTGCACGCCGGAAGGAAGAGAAACGTTAGACTTAGCGAATGTCATTCATCAATAAAATAATAACCAGTGCCGTCAGCTTTATGCCCTTGCAAGTTGCAACCAATCAATTCATTGGTGAATACTATAGACTTCCCTACTCTTGAATTATTTCTATTTCAATAATTATGTATTTTCTGAACCAAAAAGATGCTATTTATTCCTATATTTATATCTAAAGCTTTTTTTATTTGCATTGACATACTAGTTCCTTTAGACCTTTCTTGCACATATTGGTTTTGCACCACTTAAATTTGAATGAAGGAAATAATGCAACACTTCCAATCCCCAATTTTTCCAGTCTATACTGCTATTAAAAATTTTAAAATGCACCAAAATCTCATGATCACCATGAAGTTTGACCAAACTATCGTTTTCAAGTTTTTATACTATTTTTTAGACCAGTTTTTAAACTAGTTTGAACTTTCACAGTAGTATTAATAGGTTCAACCAGGTACCAAAATTTCAGTCCACGCCTCTTTCATCTTGTAGTCCTTACTGAATCCACCTAAATTGTTTTTGGCTATGATGAGTTGGATACATAGTGAAAGTCCTTCCTAAGATCAAAACCCAAAAGTTTGTTACGAGAAAATTTTCAAATAACCAAAAGACGTTATGACTATATATCCCTATCAGATAAAAGTAGCAACTATAGTAAGCTTCACTTCTACAGTCAAAATACCATTGTTCAACACCATGATGTGGGTGTTGCATGTGCATATTAGTAAGCATACCAACAATGAACTATTACTAACTTGCATCCATTGCCATCATAAATTGAGATAGATAACAATTAATAAGGAGGTCAACTTCAGATCTTTCTCTATACGATGATTTAATTAGACATACATGAAAAACCCTAGCCTGCGAGTTAAAACTTCCCACCCTAGCCTGCTAGTTAAAACTTCCCAAGTATCAAAGCTGTGGTAATTACTTGGGAAATTTAAAATGATTAAAGTGCACGCCTTTGCTAAAAAGACATACTGATAGCTGCTCCTTACATATCTCAAGAAATATAAAATACACAATGATACAAATGCACACAATATACTGATGGCTAGTCGCCTACTCCATATATTTCAGAAAATAAACAACATATAATGCACAATGCATAGCCACAAATCTGAAAGGTTACTAACTACATTGCTTGGGCCTGTGACAGCAAAGTCTTCAGACAGTTGATAGTTGATACAGCTATGTTTCAGTTGATAAGCAAATTAAGCTTCCATTTCTGTGTGTTGGGAACAACATGCTAGTTGAACTGGGTCTGGCCGTCTGGGTACAAGCTTGCACTCACAGATAGGGGTGAACCCACCAGTGAGGCTGCCAGGGCTGATGCCCTGGCTTGTCGCCAGCTACAATGGGAATATCCACCCTATGCATGTTTTTGAAGTTGTGATTGCCTCCAATGGTTTGCTCCAATCCACCATTGAGCTTAAGCGCCTTGGCACAGCCAGTGGTGACAACTCTCTCACAAGGATGTTGTGGAGGTGGCAATATCCTGGAGCTAGGTGGTGACTTGGGAGTTGGGACCTCACCAAATGGATGCAAAGCCGTGTGACAAGATCCATATATACTTTGTACGTATTGGTCAAAACTGCCATTCAGTTCCATGGAGAAGTGCTAGATCACTGCCCTATATGTTTAATAGTAATCTGAAATTTATGAGATGCGTGTACATACTAGCCTATTCAAGCTGAAACATTGTTTTTGTTACAAAATTAGCCCTCAATTTCTACGCTTTATTACTTGCAAATCTTGCAATGCATAAACTGGTTACAAGCATCTCAATTTATATGCCTATAACTCCTAATAGCACACGACTAGGACTTCGAATTGGACACTACTTCAACTCGAATTACACCTGAAAACGAACTCAATTTATGACTAGGACTCTGAGTCAAGATTAAATCTAACAATCTCCCCCTTAATCTTGACTTTCTAACTTCTTTCTATCTTGTTTGAGTTTGGACGGCGACACATCTCAAACGTCCCTGACTCAACTCATCTTCAGAGCACTTCATCTTCGCTGAGCGCTTCGGCAACGAACGCTTTCTTCGTCTTCGGCTTTTGGCATTCTGAAGCAAAGTGTCCATAATGATTGCAGTTATAACACCTCACTTTTGCCTTATCAAACCTCCGACCTTTACAGCCTTGGCCATCACCCCTGGAAGTGTTCTTGCTTTCACGCTTCGATGATTGAGCTTCCCACTCGGCGCGAGTCAACAAGAGCTGTCCTTCACCTTTGTTGCTAGTGTCATGGATGCGTTCCTCATACGCCTTAAGACGACCGATGACCTCTTCCATGGTCATTGCCTTTAGGTCTCCAAATTGCTCTATGACTGAAGCAATCGGGAGAAACTGTGAGAGAATAGCACGAAGAAATTTTTTCACCACATACAACTTTTCCACCTTCTCGCCAAGGGCCCGTATCTTGTTAACGATGACCGTCAACCGGACGGCGAAGTCATTGATCGACTATGTTTCCTTCATACGTAGCACCTCGAACTCGGTCTTGAGAGTTTGTACCTTTGCTTCCTTCACACGATCTGCGCCAAGATGCATCGCTTTCAACGCCTCCCACGTGGTTTTGGCCATCTCCTTTTCGGCCAGTAGGAAGAACGTCTCTTCTGGGATGCCCTGATAGATGGCCGCCAATGTCATCTAATCTTTGCGCATATCGACGTTGCTGTTCTCGATCGCATTACAGACATCTTGAGCCTTCATGTACACCTTCATCTTGATTGCCCATGCTGCATAATTGCTCTCCGTGAGCATTGGATAATGCAGCGAGATAGCGGAACTCTCCTTCGCCATCGCACCGGATGATGCCTCGTTGCCGTCAACACCGCTTCCCGAATCACGCGACATGATCTTGGGCGCGGATCAAAAAACTCCGGCTACTTTGAAGGCTCTTGGACGGAGAGAAACGGAAAGAAAAAATTACTGTTTTCCTTTTTCTCTTTTCCTTGAATTTTGCTCTTGCTCTTGATTGGACCTGCGCTCTTGCTGCTGCTTCTTTTGCCTGGATCTGCTCTTGGTTTTTTTTCTTGCAGAGGTGAGACGCCTGGCATTTATCTCGCATGGACGAACGACTTTCCTTCGGAGACGAAACCGACAGACTCCGCGTGGATTCGATCACTGATTCAATTCGGTTTTTACTTGTGAGACGGTCTCCACCTGTTGCATAGCCCCGAACGCGTATCCACGTGGTTCCGTACGTAGTTTCCCTTGCGCAAAAGAAACCACACGACCCATGCAGCCTTTTTCCTTTCCTGATGCAAAGAAAATATTCCTTCTCTATACTGACCAAGAAGCAAGAAAAAAGGTCTCTCCTGCTACCTTTTTGAGTTGCTCTTCAATGCATGAGATCAGCACGCATGCTACACTTGAGTTTTGATTTCTTTTTCCTCTCTCCTGCGTGCTGCTTTGCTTTGACGCGAAGAGTCTGCACTGTGCGGATGCGTCGGTAACGTTGCACGGGACACGGAGATATCTTCGATTCGACGACGCCAAATTTTTCCTTCTTCTCTGCAGCGGCGGCGTAAACGGTGGCCGCCCCCGGGAGCAAAGATCACCCCCCGGGGGCAGCAGCGGAAGAACTCAGGTTTAGGCTCTGATACCAATTGTTACAAAATTAGCCCTCAATTTCTACGCTTTATTACTTGCAAATCTTGCAATGCATAAACTGGTTACAAGCATCTCAATTTATATGCCTATAACTCCTAATAGCACACGACTAAGACTTCGAATTGGACACTACTTCAACTCAAATTACACCTGAAAACGAACTCAATTTACGACTAGGACTCTGAGTCAAGATTAAATCTAACAGTTTTAGATCAGGCTCGAGTAGATCTTGAATAGTTCGTGACCCTTTCGTGAAACCTTAGTGATTACCCACGCCAAGTGATGCCTTGCCCTTGGCTAACTACTCATAAGTGATAAGTCATAAATATTAACTACACCCTAACTCCATTTCAACTATAAGCACTCCCTCCCTATGTCTACGACACCGGCAAAAACACATTTCAACCAAAACGCCTCCTTGAATCTTTCTTTCCGTCACAAGCAGCACATTGTTACACCACTAACAAATCTACCCCAAACACGCAGCAATCGAGCTGAGAGCATAAAAACAGAAACGCATCATGTAGAGTTTCATGAATCCTAATATAAATGTAAGCCACAATTCTCGTTATTGCCGACAAGGTCCAATGTCATCTCCACAGGCACAAACAAAGCAATGAGGACAAATATATAGATCAGGAAATTAACTTGCAAGAAATGGGACACAGCCCGACCAGGACAAGAAATAACCTGGACGCTGAAGTCGCCGTGGTTGGAGACATTGTGGGAGCCCTGGCCCTCGGCGAGGAAATCGCCCATGTCCGCGGCGACGGCGGCGCCTGAGGACGCGCCCTGGAGCATGAGTTGCCGCTCGCGGTCGTCGAGGTCGGCGGCGATCTCGGCGAGGTCGACCTCGGTGAAGAAGGGCCCCTGCAGCACCGCATTCAGGCAGTGAACCCCGCAGAGCCGCCCCTCCTGCGTCTCGTGGTACAGCATCCCCCGGTTGCTCGTCCTCCGCGTCTTACCCTCCATCCCCCCTCCTCTCCTCCAAGAACGCTCCGGTGACTCGGGCTCTGCGCGTCTCTGCTGCTTTCTTGGATCCCCTCGCCTTTGCTGTGTGTGAGGAGACCTGGCCGGCGATGGGGACGGCTTTATAGGAGGATGGAGGCGGCCTAACCAGGAAGCTAGACCCAGTGCGAAGAGACGAGTGGGATTTTCTGGGGAGGAGCATTGATTGAGTGAAATGAATGAGGTGACACTCGGCGCCGCCGGAGTGGAGCTCCTCGCGTGGTGGTAACGGCGAGGTGCTTCTTGCCATTTTTGGCCGGAGCGGGCGGAGGTGGCGGTGGGCGGGCGTTTCTGTTCACCTTCCTTCCTCGTTTGGCTGGCTGGCGAACCGCACGGCTAGTGTGTCGGGTTATGGGATAATTGCATATAGCACCTTAGTCTTGGAAAACATTTCACTGGACCGTAAAAAGTATTTCTTTCTTGGTAATTATCTTTGGTTACAGCGTATGACTTTTATCTGTGTTTTATGAGACGGTAGTGAATAATAGACATATCAATACAGCTGATGCATATAATTTTAGACTTAATAAACGGTTTGAAGAATCCGTTTCAAAAAACTGCTTCATTTATTTTAAATTTCGAAAAAAAACTAAAAACCTAAAGGAATAAGACTAGCTTTGTAGCAATTCCATTCGAGGCCAACATAGTCAGAACTCAAAACCATCCGTTTAACCATCCAAATCAGCACACTCCGGTCAAATACAACATGCTAGCACACTGTGTAAGCAAATAGGGAACATGCAATATATAGGGAACATGCAATATATAGAGTGGGTTTTTTTTGAGTTTATGGCTTATGGCTTAAATATTTGAATTCTGACAGTTTATAAAAGGCAGTATGTAGAGAAAAATAGTCGCATGTGATTTTGATCGGTACAGCTGAACTCACTACACTTTTTTACTGCAATTTTCCTATTAACACCGTCTTAAAAACGTACCATTTAAAAGCTTGTTACTGTAGATAGTACAAGCATACGATAACTTTAAACCCAAAAAACCTAGCCGTAGATGTGTTCGACAACTAAATTGGTGATCTAGACCCCTTTTGAAGTTGGTTGCAACTGTTACAAATCTATTTACCATAGAAAAATACATTTTGGTGCTAGGTGAGACTTTGGCCCCACCCTAAACGGATTTAGTTTCTATTTTATTTTTTTCGCTTTCCGGCTTATTTAAACCAGAAGGCACTTAAAACACGTTAACTTCTAATTTCAAGTTTTTTTTGGCTTTTTTTTTCTTTTTTTCTTTCCATTGTCCGTGGAGATATAACGATGTTTTCAGTTTTTTCTTATTTTTCTTTATTTTCTTTTAATTGAATGATTTAGAAAAAGATAACAACCGTTACAATGCAATTTCAGTTTTAAACCAAAAATTATAGCCGTAAGCCGAAGCTAGCCAGTTGAAGCGGCCCCTTTGCCAAAATAAGGTGCTAAGTGTAATTATCCCTTAGAGTTTGAGTCTAAGTTTAATGTGGGATTCCGTATTAATTTAGAGTTTAATTAAAACGTGTTAGACAAATCTTTTTAATATGGTCTTTAAATTGTTCATCAATTTTGTTGGTTATTATTGTGTCATTATATTAATTTTAATAGTTGCGTTCTAATAATATATTCTATGTCACGCTTTCAACATGATATCTTGGCCCCTCCCTCTCTCTCTCTCTCTTTCGAAAAGAAAGTCATCGCACCTTTCTTGGCAACCCATTTTCCCCAATCGATTTACCTGTATCTTGGCGAGAACTCTCTTTTACTATGCTTGCAACTCATACATCCTCTGTTGAGTTGCTAACTCTTATAAACAGATCCCCCCTCCTTGGTTAATGTTGGCACTTACAACCCATAAATCTTGACGTAGCCTTAGGTCTCTATAGTTTGCAATACAACTAAATAGACAAGCGTTTTCAAATGATTGCAAGTTTACAACCTCTTATCTTCAGATACAGAGAATATGAGCTATGGCGCTGTTTTTTACATTGCGGCTGATGGTTTTTATTTGTGTTTTTTAAAATATCAATGGACATCACATATGGTTTTTGGCTTAGAAAGCTGTTTGAAGAATCCGCTTCAAGAAATCGTCCTATTTATTTTGATTTTCAAAAAGCCACAAAGTTAAAAACAAAAAAAAAGATCTGAGTCTCTATCTATAGTGGCTCTATTGTTAAACAGGAATAACTTAGGAGTAACGCCATTTTACCAAGTGTGCATGCACGTCTGTAAGAAGCGAGTTAGTTTACACATGGTCAGAAGCAGAAGCATACTTTTTGCACTTGATAAAGCCTGTGACAAGATTAAGGTCGTACATAAACACTCTAGGGTTACGTATACGTAATTATAGATGCCATTTGATTTGCTCTATCATAGTTTATGGCGTTTTTACATGGCTATTTAAAGATAATTCATTGTACGGTTACTATAACTATTTCCAGCCGGGTAGCATCATAAAACATCTTTAAACCAGTTTTCTAGTCATAAAGCAAGCTAGAGTACAGACTTCTATACCTGAGAAACTTTTCAACGATGCCAACAAGGCGTAAGCAATTATAAAAATTCTATCCGCACCGCATGATCCCACTATAGTCTATGACAAGTAAGGGCCGTTTTGGATTGTAGGATTTCACAGAATTTTTTTCTCCTATTATGAAGTTGTTTGGAATATAGGAATGGAATTGCCAAATTCCTATGGAATGCGTTCATGTGCCCCTAATGCTATAGAAAAATAAACATGAGCTCAAACTTTATGTTATTTTTTTCATTTGAGAAGTCTAATGCATTCTTTCTCTCTCTCCTCAAGGAATATTTTCCTCCAAAAATTCATGTGTTATTTCTGGCTAACCGTCCGAACACATCACTTGTAATATTCCTGTGTTTTAAAATTATGTGAGATTACTTAGCACATGACATTCCATTCCTGATGTTTTTTCTGTTCCTACTGATTTTTTTTACTTCGTTTCTTTTCGAAGAGGCCCTATAAAGGAGAAAATATTGCGGTACATAAAAGGGAACAAAAACATATTAGAGGGATCCTAAGAGCATCTACAACGGTTTATTTCATAGCTTGTTATTGAGAGGAGAGAGAGAGTACTCAATCTAATAAAAAGAAATAGATCTTTCAATGAATTGTTTCTTAAGCTTGTATCAAGACTTTAATTGCTACAAGTGTGTATGATTTTTGATGATCAACAATGAAGTACAACATTATGACCTGCATGCTTTGGCTCATTTATCATATCATCTAAGGCAAGTATATTGAACACAAATACACAAATTATTGCAATCAACAAAATGGAAATTTTCTGGATGCGGTTGTTGTGGGAATGGCAGAAATTGTTGACTTTGAATAAAATTTGTAAAACCACATGGAGGATGAGGATTCATTCCACTGGGAAAAAAAATAAAAATATGAAAATTGTAGTAGCAGCAAGACTCTGTTTTTGCACAAAAAAAAAGAGGAAAGGTGTAACCTAGGTCCGTAGCACAAGATAAAGGACTTGGTATGTTGCAGTTAACTTACATCAAATAATGTCATAGTAAGAAAGATATTGATTAATGCCAAACTTGGGACAGATGATGTATTTATGTATCAGCTGTTATGCCAATCAAACTAAATTATGATAGCTATCAGATTGCATCCACTAAATCAAGATAAATAATTTTGAAATTACATGTAACTACTTGTATCATACCACACTCCATTGCATCCGCTAACCAAAGAACTAATTGGACCACAGTCAACAGGGGATGAAGATTCAACTGCACTGAACAAATTCAAAATTCTCAAATACTTACCCTAGCTGCGGAGACAAATCGGTGTGAGAGAGCGCTTTCTCTTGTGCCGGTGACCAGCGGCAGAGGAGGCAGCAACACTTTTTCTCATGCCGCTTTCTTCCTCCTGCACCATCGTGTTTCCCCAAGCAGCGCAGCATCCTTATCCGAGCATCGACTTGCGGTTGGGAGTAGAAGAGAAATTGCGATGGGGTGGGGCAGATGACGTGCGGCAAGATTTGGGGGAAGAAAGGCGGGAGCTCTGGGAAGAATGGTAGAAACTTGGGGGAAATGGAGGAAGGCAGCAGGGTTGCGGGGAAGCCATGAAAATGGTAGGCTACACAAGTGATTTGCGTGAATTTTGCTTGGAGACAGTGAGACCTACAAAAACTAGTTTTTATGTAATAAGAAAGTATCTAATAGAGTATTTTGTTGTTTCTTATGTCTTGATATCAACAACTTGGTTTTTCTTATCTAGTTACAAGCTCACCTTCTCTTCTCACCATCTCTTTTCCACATCACCTAAATAATGGTGTGTCCATTCATGCTCTAACGGTGGTAAGTCGCTAGCAAGGGAGCTTTTGCAACAAAGGAATTGTGATTTCTGAGAAGAGCGACATACTGACATGAAGACTGCTACTGTTCGACTTCGATCCACCATCTCGCGATATCGGGAGCAATCCGTCACGCCGCGTCGCCATCGCCACCAACTTCGACCCTGCTCGCTTTCGCCGCACACCACCGTCACGTTCACGGCATCGCCATCTGCCCACCCAGCCAGACCGGGCCCAACTGTCAGCGGGACAGCCCCGCACGGCAAAGCCAGCCTACCCGAAACCGGCGACTCAACCACCGATGCTGGTACCCAGTCTTGGACCGAGCGAGCAAAGAGGAGAGGAGAGAAGCCAAGCCGCCATGGCGACGGCGCGGCCCGCGCGCAGCGACTCGCACCTGGCGCCGGAGGAGGCGGCGCGGGTGGAGGCCGAGGTGCGCGGGTACTTCGACAGCATCGCCCCGCGGCGCCCGACCAAGCCGCGGCGCAGCGACCCGTCGGACGCCGGCGCGGGTGGGGCGGAGGTAGTCGCCGCCGCCGGAGACGACTTGCCGGAGCTCCGCAAGCTCCGCGACCTCGAGGCCAAGCCCCAGGTTGACGCTTTGTTCGTTGTGTTCTCCTGTTCCTGGAAATTGGAATTCGAATTCTTGGTGTTTGATTGTTGAATACTTGAATCGTTGTGAGTGTGGTGCTTCGCTGTGTGTAGAAGTTGGTGTTGGACGGAGGGGATGTGAAGGGGGAGGAGTACGTGGAGACGCAGTACTACGATGGGCTCAACTGCATCGACAAGCAGCACCACACGGTAGGCTTGAGATCTTTGTGTGATTGTGTCTATCAAGCCTGTGGATGTGACATATGCTGCTGTCTCTAGGTATTTCATGGCTGCTAGGTTTATCAAGCCTGTATGTGATTCATGGTTTAGTGCAAGTTACTATTTTTGTGTTTCAGGACCCTTCTTGATGGGATCAATTGATCAATAACTTCTTGTTGTTAGCTTGAATTTTCCATCTTAATGGCGTTTAATTGTAGGGACCTTTCGAAAAATTCTCCATTCAAGTCATTAATCACAATTTCATCAGAGAAGAAACTTTGTTCGAACAAGAACCTTCAGAAAACCTTGAACGCTATAGCATTTTTCTTTGAAAAATCATCGAAGTCTGTTAGAATCAGTTGGCAAAAATAATTACACTGACCAGAGAACTAGAATATGCTATGTAGTTTTTTGTTGGTTTCAGTTTCCAGTGCCATTTGAGCACTCTGTCTGCCAGAAGCTCTAGCTAATTCCCTTGATAAACTCATCCCTTAAAGGCACTAGCATTTAGCCAAATGAATCTGAATGTCAGGAGTCTGTTGCTTACATTGCAGATAGGTTAATCATTACATCTGAATTCATCTTGGGTCTTAAATTTGCTTTCCTTTTCATCTTGTGATAATTAAGAAACAAGATGGTTAGATACGACTGTCAAAACTACCTTACACTGTCAATCTTTTGAAACAATGTTCTCACGGGAAAATCGGTTATGGCGATGCTATGTTTACCCACCAGTCCTATGGTGGTTTGTTTTCATTGAGGGAAAATTGATGATTTGCCACTCGTAAGAGTGGCATTTGAGGAATTGCCACTTATTCCGTCGTATTGAGGATATGCCACTCGTCCATGGAGTCCTCTACAATTTGCCATTGTTCTCTTTTCTTTTGGCATTCCCTTTTTATTTAGCATTACCCCCTAGTGCATTGGCTCTTATGCCCCTGCGTACGAATTGATCAAACCTGGCCGAACCGCCACCATGGCCCTCCAACCAGGCCGCCCACTGCCACCCTCGTTTGACATTGGGTAAGAGACCTACTCCCATTTTACAATGAGAAAATTTGTTGTTGTTTGCCCATGCTTCTCTGATCTCTTGATGTTGGAAACCCTACGTGCACGGGGTGGGGCTGAGTTGACGGAGGACGGAGTGGTGATCTCGGCCAGCTGCCATGGATGATGGCGAACCATCAAGTGCATTGTACTCTAATTCAGAACCTTGTATTATTGTCACTGTGGTCAGCCATATAAGTAGCCACCAAACAGGATGATTAGCGTGTCTGACAACTAAGCATCTACCAAAGGAAAGTTTTAGTAATCTCCATATTATTACCTACTGGAAGAAGCAATCTCTGGTCTGTTCCTGACATTTGGAGCATTAACTCAATGGGAGTGTAAATGTTGGAAGCACTGAAAGTACAAGCAAAGGGAAGGGACTAACAAAGTTCAGATACACATGGTCGCTAAAGTTCAGATATACGGATACTACTACCTGAGCGGCCGAGGTGGATGCAGACTGAGGGAGGCAGTGATGGCGGGATGGGGCAGCGGCAACGGCTGTGCTTGCTACATGGGGATGGTGGCGCCAACAGCAGGATGGGAGCGGAAGCGACCGTGGCTGGGCTAGCTAGAGGGGGATGGCAGTGGAGGACAACGGCAGGAGCGAAGTGGCAGGAGAAAAGGACGGGCGGCGGGATGGGTTCGATGGTGCTGGTGTGATGAAGGAGACTGAAGAAGACTGGGTGTGAATGAATGGATTTGGGTCAGGTCGAGCCATTTTGGCTCCAATCCGAACCAAGGGCAGGATGGTCATTTTGCAGGAGGAAAAAGGAGAAAAATCCAAAAATGCAAGAGAAAAAAAAGAGAAGAATGGCAAATTGTAGAGGACACCGTGGAATGAGTGGCATTTCCTCAATTGCAATGGAATAAGTGGCAATTCCTCAAATGCCACTCTTACAAGTGGCAAATCATCATTTTTCCCTTTCATTGATGGTTACATTTTGTTATTGATGAGGTACACGACAGCACAGCACTATTATGTGTGCCACTAAATATAAGTGAGGTAGTAGTAAATGGGCAGCACATAAGCTACTCTTGTAAAGCCAGGGTTGGAACTGGAGCATTCTCCGGCAAAACTAAATGGATTTTGTGTGTTGTTTGTCCTCATTTTTGCAAAGAACATTTGTGGCGTAATCAGGGAAAACATTCTCGGGAAAAAATTTCGCCCCCTACCAATAAAACTGAATTTCGGAAATTTCGTTCAAAAATTTTAAATTCAAATATGAATTTTTAAGGGGAAATGGAAAAAAAAAAATAGTGTAAGTTTTGGGGTTTGAACTCACAACCTCATATTCACCCATCACCATCCTTTACCACTAGGCTAGCTAAGTCTTTCTTACCTAGTGTTAGTTATAAAATCTATTTAAACCTGAATTTTTGGACAAAATTTACAAATTCAACCGGTTTTCGCCCCCCACCAAGAACATCAAAATTTCACGAATTTCGCTAATTTCAGAGCGAAATTGTAATCCCTGGTCGTAATGGCATGTTCAAGAATAATGAAATGTGGTCAGAACCTATATGAGAATCCCAAGGGTCATGTCCTTACATTGGTGGTTGTGATGGGAGCTGGCAAAATTGGTTACTAATGGAACGAAGAAATTTGAACCCTGTTGGCCAACAGTACTGTCAGCTGGTTTAGTTGGCACATGCTTTCTATCTCTCAACTATCAACTTGTTTGTTCCTCCACACTAGAGTGGCCAACTATAGATGTCTTTTGCAAGGTCAGGCTTGATTTGGGTGTTAGTATGTTGTTAGTGGTTTGATGTTTATTCTTAGAACTCTCATAGAAAAGCTTGGTCATCAGAAATTTTGTAGCTGGTAGTAGTCTGCACCCTGCCGAAGGTTCTTTGATCTAGCAGTTTATTGCATTGTCTGATCCTAGTATGGAAAACATTAAGATATTTTAGGGCTTGCAAATGAGCATCTGGTACTTGTTAGGAACTCAAAAGTTCTGATATCGAGATCTTGCATGATACTTGATAGTTGATATCATTCAGATCAGGGGCACTAATATGTGTGCTTCATCTAAATGACATTTTGGTGGACAGCGAATTATCCATTCTAATTTCACAATATGCATTCTATAACATCTCTCTATGGAATGCTCGAGTTAAATCATTTTGCTTTGCAGACCGGCACGGGCTTTATCAGAGTGGAAAGACCCAACGGTAGCTCCTTCAACGTGACAACTGTTGCCTACTCATCCGACAGCCTCGTTCATTGCACGAGCAACCCTGCAACAAATGATTGGATACCATCCTCAGAGACGGTACGACAGTAAAAACATCTGTGAAATAGCCAGCACCAAGTTAAATCTTGCCAATCTCTAATCGACCGTGTTCCATTTCCAGGTTATTCCAGTTTCGAACAAGCCTAGCAGGAGTGACTCCTGACCGGCCGGGGCCCCTTCTAAGTTCTACCGTGTGAATTGTTGTCAGTCGTTTCGAGATAATAAAGAGGGCATGATCCAAGCACTTGTATCAGGCGAAAGCAGAGAAAGGTAGAACGACGAGTGCAGCTGCAACGATTTAGGGTGTGTTTGGTTGCTGGGATAGAGTAGGATGGGATGGGATGGGGATGGGATGAGATGGTTCCACAAAAAAAGTGAAACCACATGGTCCAGCATCTAGGAAGAATATTCTCTAAATTTGCACAGGCTCATCCCACTTTGGACCATTCCATCCCATCCTATCTCTCAAACCAAACACATGGATAGGCTTGGTCAAAGGAACCATCTCATTCCATCTCACCCCATCCTAGCAACCAAACACACCTTAGATGACAAGAACCTGTGTTGTACCTCAGCGTGCGGTATGTAACTTACTGTTCTACCATTGTACTGTCGTTCAGACTGAACTCTCTCTCTATGCTGAATGTATGAATGCAAGGGAGTGGATTGAGCACCAGGTTTGTCATTCAGTGGTCTCCTGAGCTAGACATCTTGTGCGAGATGATGGGAAACTGTGTAATGCATCTGGGCAGCGCATCAGTCAGGGCTCGTCCCACCCGCGGCGGCCTCTCGGATTCCGCTTTGGTAGGCCGTCAATCGCGCGGGGCCTGTCAGGAGTCTAGCCCATGAGAATCAGCTCGCAGCTCTAACCGACCGTACGCCCCTGCCCCCTGGGCCGGACCTGAAGCCATCCCGGCTCATTCTACCTGGCCACCACACCTCGGCCGCAAGCAACCCACAGCGATTCCTCTTAGCTAGCGATTCCTTATACCACAGAATCGGTTATGGTAACACACATGTGCGATATTGTAATCGATGAGGGCGTGGTCCACGCCCTTTATGTCAGCTGGGACCACGCGAAGACGTCTGTGTTGTCCCTGAGTACCTGGAGTAGTTTTTGCTCTACTTCCGGGGGAAGGTTCTTGCCGATGGATACGCAATAATCTTCGGAATCCAGGGGCACTCTCTTGACCCCACCGTCCGGACGGGGCTTAGGCGTCCACCCCAGGGCGGAGGGCGTGTCTGCCCCGGGAGTGTCCGTGAGCACGTGCACCTTCCGGTGCGGGCCCCGGGTGCCGAGCTCTATCTGCCGGGCGAGGTCCTGGTCGTCGAACACTGCGACGATGCCTTGCGAGCCCGGGAGTTTCATACACAGAAAGCCATAATGCAGAACTGCTTCGAAGGCGTTGAGGGTCGAGTGTCCCAGAATGGCATTATACGGGTACAGGAGGTCGACGACGTCGAAGGTGATATCCTCGCTCCTCACATTATTGCCTTGGCCAAAGGACACTTGCAGCCGGATCTGTCCCAGGGCCTTCAACGGCTTGCCGCTGAACCCCTAAAGTAGGATTCCCGAGGGGCCCAACCGGCCCCGGGGGATTCCCATATGGTCGAAGGCTGCCGCGAACACGATGTCGGCGAAACTGTCTCCGTCAACCAGGACACGCTTAACATCGCAGCCCGCGATGGCGGCCTGTATGACTAGGGGGTCCTGGTGCGGGAAGTCGACACCATCTGCGTCGGTGGCAGTGAAGGTGATGTCATGTTGCGCCCAGGCCGGCAGTGTTTGCGCTGGGTACATCGTGATGTGGTGCAACCGAAGCGCGTAAGCCTTCTACTGCAGCGCAGAAGAAATTCCAGAGAAGAGCCTCCGGAAATGACATTTACAACACGGCGCTGGCCCCCTTCCGGGGCTTATATCCTTAGGGGGGCCCTCTGGGGGCTGCTGCACGTGGGCCATCGCTGGTGGCCCCGCTTCCAGGGCTTTGTTCCTGGCGACGCTTTGGCGAAGCATCGCAATGGTGGGACATGCCCGCGAGAGGTGGTCGCCGTGGCCATGCACTTCGCACCATAGGTCGTATTGTTTGTAGTCCCCTTCGCCACGGGCTCTATCGTCTCGGCCTCGGCTTCACCCCCGTCCCCGACCCCTGCGACCCCGCCCTCAGCCAGCGGGGGCGCTGTCGTCGGAGCCACCCTCGATGTCGAAGATGTAGCGGGCCTTTTGAGACCAATGTTGGTTGCGCTTGGGCTTGTCATTCGATGAATCCTGATTACGTTTGGAGGCATCGTTGGAGGAGCCTTGCTTATGCTCGGGGGTATCCTTCGAGGGTTCTTGCTTGCGCTTGGGGGTGTCCTTCGGTGACTCCTCCGCTTGGTTAGAGTCGGAGTTGTCGCCTCGGCGGTGCTATGCATCCTCCTCCGTCCTCGCGTACTCCTCCGTCTTATCGAAGAGCTTGGCCACCATTTTTATCGGTTTATGCGCATTGTACTCAGCCAACGGCCCTGGGCGTAGGCCCTGGATTGCGGAGTTGATGACGGTGGTCTCGTTGACATCCTTGACCTGGCAACGAACCTTGGCGAAGCGCTTGAAGTATTCTCAGAGCTTTTCCGAGGGCTTCTGCTTGATAGAGAAGAGTTGATCTGTGTCGACGTGTTCGACGTAGTTTCCTTGAAAATTGTTGTACAAACGATCACGGATCTACTCGCATGCGTAGATGAAGTTCGGCTCTATGGTAAAGAACCAAGAGAGCACCACTCCTTGCAACACCAGGGGCAGTCCCTTTGCCTTGGTGGAGTCATCTCCACCGGCAGCTTCGATGGCGGTTTCGTACACGCGCACGAACTCCCTAGAGTCCGTATCGCCCTTGTACGGCTCGATGGTGGGGAACTTGAAGTCCTCCGGCCACGCCGATTGCTGCAGGCCGACGGAGAGGGAGGACTCCGGATCAACGCGTTGAAGTAGGGCGCGACTGGAGGTAGGGGCGTCGCGACTGTCTGCCCGATCTGGCATAGGCTCCGCCGTCGGTGCCAGCGGGATTTGTTGGCTCCGCGCCTCCTGCTGGCTCCGAGCCTCTTGCATCTCCCGAATAGCCCCTCGGAGGTCCGCCAGCTCGTGCTCCAACATACCGAGGGCTGTCAGCAAGGCGTTCTCCACCGTTGAGGTGGTTGCACCCGCTTGGGCACCGGCACGAACCACCAGATTGGTGGCGACAACGGCCTGTGCTCCGAAGCTATTCGGCACGCCGGTGCAATGGGTCCCGGAGTCAGTGATGAGGTCGATGTTGCTGCCAGAGCCACCTGCCGCTCGCACACTGGGTGTGGGGTTGTTGGCCATGCTAGCATGGGCATCAACGTCACCGCTCCCGCCAGCCTGGTTAGCCGCCGTGCCACGGATGTAGATGTCAGCGTTCGCAGCGCCAGCGCCGTCATCCGCACCAGCCGCTGACGCAGATGCCGGCGGGACGCCCACCGAGGCCCTAGCATTCGCGAGCGCTGCCGTCGTGCTCCTCTTCTTCCTTGCTGTCAATGAAGCTTTCTTGGGTGCCATCACTTCTCAAATCTCAAGACATGCTCTCCGTCGTCCCCACGGATGGCGCCAACTGTTGTAGCTACTGACCAAACAGTAAAATGAGGGAGTAGTGTAGTGGAGATGATGGATGAATAATGCTTGCCCCTTCCCTATGTCCAGGGCCTGTATATATGTTTCCATGAAGTGTATTTTACAATTCTATCCTTACACTCATGTGCCCTCCATAGGGGTATCTATATCATTACACACATCCTATTTCGGGTTTTACAACCCTTTAGCAGGCCGGATGGGTTTAGGTGGGGGCCACCCCTACAACATATAGCCTAACTATACCCTGCGTGGATAGCTTCGCCACATCAAACAGAGGAAGGTTCAAGAAGGGATCGAGGCGGTATTCATCCTCCTGGCAACACAAACCCCTTCATAATGCTAAAACCCTAGAAGACCACTATATGAAGGAAATACATCTACAAAGGGGGAGAAGAACAATACCAAGAGAGAGCCACTACGTCCAGAACACCATCTCCACCATATTTGCCACCATTATTCATCCATTTTTCATCCTCCCTTGAAAAGCCTTCATCCATCAGTGTACTAAAACATCGGCTACATCTTATCAATATATCCTTGTTATTTTCAGATTGTTGTCACTATGTTATTGCTTATGTATCTATTATTCTTGGTCACCATGATGATGCATGAGTAGTTCCCTAAGGGTTAAGAATTGTAGGTAGCATATAGAGTTAGAGATTGTAGAGATGATCGAACTTTCATGCGTACTTTTATATTAATTTTCGCGCTAGTGTCTATTTATCTTTCATTGATACTAGGATTCGAAGGGCCCTGATGCTCCATAGGTGGACACTAGGCAAGGTAGCAACAAGTGGTGAGCGTAAGATCAACCGGCGGAGTTAGTGACAATGAAACCAGCAATGATTGGCTTTCCGAAGCAACTCACTTGTATTTTATTAATAATTGTTGGATGGTAGTAGAATATTCCATTCGTCCTCTGGATTTGATATAAACCTTGGATTACTCTAACGAAAAGTACTACCAACAATCTCGTGCACTTTCGGGTCATCACCTACACACATGACACATTAGGTTTCCTAGGAAGCAACTATTTAGAGGGTGTCCACAACTCATAGAAACCCAACAAAAGAAAAAATAGTTGATAAAATTTCTATTGAAAAATCATCCCAAAAAATTATGTTGAGGAAAAACAATTGAAAAATTTGATAAAAAAACAATGGAGAATAAATAAAAAAATCAATTTAGAGAAGAAATATAACAAAATTGCTCCCTCTTAGATCTGGCTAGGGCTGTGCATTTTGTCACCGAACCGAAAAAACCGACCCGAAAAAACCGAACCGAACCGGTCAACTCGGTTTGACCGGTTTTCGGTTTTCGGTTCGGTTCCTAAAAAAATGGCATTTCATCTGTTCGGTATTTCCGGTATAAACCGAGTGGAAACCGAAAAAACCGAACAAAACCGATTCTTCGCCGCGCCATTTCTGCGGTTCCGCCGCCTCGCGTCGCGCCCTCGCCTGTTCATCTTCGGAATTCAGCCCAACTCCTCTCCGACTCGGCCCAGGCCCAGGGCGAGGGCACTAGGGCAGGCGCACGCCGTCCACTTCCACTCTTCCGAGCCACCGACACCGCAGTCGGCGCCTACTCACCACTCGCCAGATCCAGATCTGTTACTCTCGAGTCTCGACGCTCTCGTCTTCAACCCTAACCCTAGGCGGTCGGCGGCGGCGCTCCGAGCCTCCGAGGCTCCGACCTCCGGTGCTCCCCGCCGCCCCCAGTCCCAGGCTCGCCCGGCGGCCGCTCGGGCTCATCGGGGCTCCCTTTCCCAAGACTCGTCGCTCTTCGGTGCTCCCCCAACCCCCAGTCCCAGGCTCGGCCGGCAGCCCGCGGCCGCTCGGGCTCCGGTGCTTCGCCCCCATCAGCGCTCCCTCTCCCAAGACACCGGCGCCAAGCCCTCACCGAGCCACCGACAGCGCCGCCGACGACCAGGTATTCTCCTGTTCTCCAGTAGAGTAGTACAGGGGATATGAAAATACATACTGTTTGATGCAAGAGCAACCTTCGTTTCTATTTATCAATTGGAAAATCAATTGATTTACTTTTTATCTAGCTTATTGGAAGCTGTTTATTTTAAGGTGGAGCTAATTATCACTTCACTGCAAGTTTTAGGCAACTTTACTCTCAACTGCGTGAAAAATTCAGTAGAAATTATGTTTACTCATGATGGATTGATTCGAACTGCAACTTTAATTTGGAGCAATCTGCTGTATCTTTTGTTCTGTTGTTGAATGTACCTGACATGTCCAATTACAGGTAGCAAGACAAGTTATGATCCTGATGCAGATAAGGCACTTGTACTGTACAAGTTAAAGTTGTATGGACAAAGCTATGCTTTCTTTCTGAAAATTTGCCATGGTACAAGTGTAGTATCTAATGCTGATACTTTCATATTGATGGCAAGCTGGCATGCAGCCAACTCCACCACTGCAGAATGACACTGCAACGCAGGAAGAGAATTCAAAGTACTTGTATGCCTAAAGCCCCCTAATGTTTTCTTTGATGTGTCGCTTTAAGTTGTTTCATGTCTGGGCCGTCTGGCAACAGAACTGGTTTACATGGAAAACATGTCTTAATGTAAAGAGAGAACTGGTTTACATGGAAAACATGTATTAATGTAAAGAGATCTGAGACAGTGAGACTGCAGTCTGGACTGGTCGTCTGGAGACTGGAAACTTTGGAATGTATAATTGGAGATTAAGTGATTGATGTTTAGCAATTCGCGTAAACTTTGGTAAAATTGGTATTTACCGATACCGTACCGAAAGAAGATGGTATTTACCGATACCACACCGTATTCTATAAAATACCGTATTTCCCGAATTAGTATAACCGTATTTACCGAACAAACCGTATTTACCGAACCGTATAAACCGAAAAAACCGAACGAACAGTCCTAGATCTGGCGGCGCAATGCCGCCGCTGGTCGCCACTAGATCCAATGGTCCCCTGCCACGCGGCTGCCAGAGCTAGCACCCAACGTTGCCACATAGGAGGAGTGGCACAGTGGCAACACATCAGAGTTGGCGGTGAGTATCTACACAATGGTATCGACATGAGTGAAGGGGAAGCAGCAGCTCAAGTGAAGCAGATGAAGGCACCATGAGTGGAGTAGATGAAGCGGTGGCGCGTGCGAAGGAGAGAGGAGA
Organism: Dendrocalamus sinicus; assembly: GCA_036346575.1. Classification (NCBI taxonomy): domain Eukaryota; kingdom Viridiplantae; phylum Streptophyta; class Magnoliopsida; order Poales; family Poaceae; genus Dendrocalamus; species Dendrocalamus sinicus. The sequence continues at coordinate 25,371,592 of CM070653.1, read as the reverse complement.
GGCTAACGAGAGAGCGTCAACAGAATTCACAAAGTCACAGACATCTCCTTCAAGCACATACATGAATCTAGGCGGCCGGATTTCTTGCAGCACAAATTGGATGGCTCCGGATGGCACTGTGTTGATCCTAGGGATCAAATCCAAGTGGGTGAGAATAACACCCTCACTCCGAGGCACCAAGCCACTGGTTCGTCCTTAGAATCTCTTTGAATTATCCTGCTTAGTTTTGCCTATGAAATTCTTCCTGGTTGTATCAAAATCACTAGCCCTAGCTAGCAATTGCCCATTTGGCCATGTCCCCCAGAAAAGCCCAGGTAGGATTTTTTTAGGGTGCTTCGGCGGTACTTCAAAGTGAATATGAGATATCCATTGTTTTTTTTATCAAATAGATCATATTAGTTAAAACTTTGTTATACTACTAATGGTACTACTAGCAGTAGAATCCTGAGAGGGGTAAAATTGTAAAGGGAATGCATGGCGTAAAAGTAATTTTCACAAGCGCTGTGGTAGTGCGTGTACGAGAGACAACGGCTTTGGTGCAGGGAATGGGTGAGAGACGGCAGCGATGATGTAAAGGATAAATAATAGGTTCAGAGGTAAAATCCATAACACAATTATAAAAAATTAGATTTACAAAAAAAGTCTACTATAATCTCACAAATCAATTTCTATCACCATCCTCTTAATAAAATATGGCTTTTTTAATAGTCTTCGTGAAAGCCCAATTTGTAACCCATGGTGACATGCTCTGGCAGTCTGGCCGACATGCTGATTTTGCTCACACTCGAAAGAGCCTGCACGGCCACACAGCTGAGTACTTGCCAATAGTGAGGTTCTGGGATCAAATGCTACTGATGCTCACACGCCCTGTTCTTTTTAGTTTTTTTTATAATTTTTTGCTCTACTTTTTTAGAAATCAAAGTAAATAGGACGGTATCTCCAAACGACTTCTCGAAACTATTTTTTCTAACGACTGTCGAGTCTAAAATCATGTGTACCATTCGCGTCAACGTCTCTACCGTCGTCTCAAAAAGCAAAAATAAAAACTATCAAGCACAATAAAAAACTATCAGCTAAAATCTAAAAAAATATGGCCAATCTAGTAGTCATGACTTACTGTTATCCATATCTTAGCTATCATCAGAGCATGACATCTTCGTAGCTCATCAACTACTACATCAAGGACAAGTCCTCGTTGCGTTACATTGGAGGAAGTGACGTCAACCAGGCATGAGCATCGATGCCAAGCCAAAGGAGTCTGAATGTATGAAATATCTGGCTCACTGTGATCACTCATACATGAATACAACCTTGCGTGGCTTCGAAGGAATTCCTTGCAAGTGTCCTACCATGGAGCCATAACTTGAACAATGGTATCCATTGACTTAGCTATGATCAATCTACCATGTCAATTTTAACATGCATGCATCTTGGCACGTAAGGGACAATCTTTCAGACAAGGCAAGGAAACGTCTGGGTGAACAATTTTGTGCTCCCCTTGGATTGTACCACAGTCAACTTTAACCAGGGCATTGTTGACCCTGCAAATAGTTATTCAACTTTGGGTTCTTTTTTTTTTCCATTCTGGCATACGAATCACCCATGATTCATGCCTTCATGGTCCCCTGGCCATGATGCAGATCATAGCTAAACAGAAAGGCATCCTCACCAATCTTCGGCTGATGTTTGAATCTGCCCCATCGGGGTTCTTGATAGAGAACACCGACGGGTACAGCAGCGACGGCACGGCGTGCAATCGGTGCTTGACATGGTCATCAACAACGTCGGCGAACGGACTCAAGTACAAACAGATGAACCTGCTGTTATCTGTAAGTCCGTCTTGTAATGCACAATGACAAAGAAAGTACTGACGAACTTGGTGGTACACTACAGGAAAGTAATCTTGGGTACGCAGTAATGCGACATAAATCTTCAGGCTCCGAAGTTTCAGAAGCTCCTGTACATTGTCTCCAAAGCTGAGGCACTACTATCATCTGGTTATTATTGCAGCAGCCTATGGATTTCATGTACTCGGAGGAGTGAGACTGAAACTGTCCAGGGTAATGGGTTGCAAAACAGAAACAGTACAACGCCTTCCGTGCGAAACAGTCCAGGGTAAAGGATTTCTGATTCAGTGACCGTAGTCCAAGTTGCGAGTATGATTGTTGTAACACCCCTATTTCTAGAAGCGCTAGTAATCTCTATAACTACTTAGAACTGTTCAGTTGCAGAGTACTGTACATAAATGAGCATCGGTTCAACCCATGCTTACAACAAAAGAACTAAATTTTATTACAGAAGTACAGGTATACTGTACATAAATGAGCATCGGTTCAACATATGCTTACAACAAAAGAACTAAATTTTATTACAGAAGTACGGGTTAACAGCCTAGTTTGGACATAGCAGTAGCACAAACTCAAAGTTATCTTATATTACAAAAGAAACTCGCACAGACGTTCTTGAGCGAGGCTGAGACCTAAAACCACCGGTCGCCAATGAAGTAGGGCTCTTCTGGTTCCTCATCAACAGTTTGTTCATCGTTGTTCCACCATTCTTCTGTTTGTTGTTTCGCAAGTAATATGTACAACCGTATCCAGCAAGTCATAAGAGTAAATCCTAATTTAACTATTTGCCAGGATTATCAATGGATGAGAATATATTGGTTTTATTAATGTGAGTGGATGAAATTTTATTTAAATTTCATGGGATTCAACATGATCAAAAACTTATAACATGCCTTGTTATTTAACAAATTCTGCTATCTCATACACTTCGGTGCCCAGATTTGGTCCTTGAATGGCCACCTCGGAATACTCGGGAGCTAGCGCAATCACATAAAATAACATAAGGTACGTGCTTGAAATTAATCGAGCTAGGAAAATAAAATAAAATAAAAAAGAATAAAATACAATAAAAATCAAATTGGGTGGGTTTGGATTTTATTGGAGCTTGGTTTGGTGGAACGGAAGTCGAAAATGGACTTGTGGCGTCGAAACGATTGAAATAAGGTATTTTTGAAAATTAGGGTTTTGATGAGCGATCTTTATTCAGATCTTGGGCCACCCGAGCTTGCGTGCGCGCGAGATTAAACTTTTAAATGACTAGTTGGGCCAGTCAATTCATCCCAGTTGCACACACAGCCGTTCTGGCCTGGTTGCAACACGCGCCCAATCTCGGCCGTCAGTAGGGGTACAAACGGAGCGGATACGGACAGATATTGCTCATCCCGTATCCTTTTTCATATTTTTTGTCGGAGTCGGACACGGATGTGTCGGATACGAATACGAATGCGGATATTCTCGGTCACGAATACGGAGCGAATGCATGCCATTCCGAATACGATTAGTTTCGGTCACGAATATTTAATCGGATAATGTGCGAAAGCAAATTTCACATGGTGACAGAGACAAATTAAGCAAACTGAGATCTAATATAAGTGTATCGACGTTGCAACAGCCACCGAAACAAGTAATCTTATATAAATAAATGATGCTACATTTCAAGAAGAGTCGGAGATCCCACTTGGCTGGCGGAGAGGCCAGATATCCGACTCCGTTTCCGTATCCGGTAACTATCCGGGTATCTATCCGGTAACTATCCGGAAAAATATCCGGATAGTTCCGTATCCGTCGGATAACGCTTGCTCCGAATCCGTTTCCGTATCTGACAAAAAATATCCGAATCCGTTTCCGTATCCGACAAAACCTTCGGATATCCAAAAATTTACTCCGAATTGTATCCGAATTAAAACAGACGGACGGTCGGTCGGGAAATATCCGCTCCATTTGCATCCCTAGCCGTCAGCCAATGGCACGTGGAGGGTTGCAATGCAGCCACGTCGCCGCCTGGGGTCTTCTTCTACCTCCGGCTGGCTTCTTTTCGACGAAAAACAAGGGAGCAATCCCTTCTGTGGTTCGGCACCGATAAGGATCTCTGGCGGACTCCACCAGCATGGAGGGGTTCAGCTTGACGTGGTGGCCCCATGTTGGGGCTTTGGGAGTTCAGGTGGGTGATGGTGGTTAGCGGCAGGAGAGATAGTCTCGGGTTCTTTTATGGCCCTAGGGTTCTCTAACGGTCTTCCGATGAGGAAGGAAGTGGTTTGACCATCTAGAGTTCACAAGAAACAGAAGGGTGGTGGCTATCTGGGTTGAGGAGCTCCTAGGAGAGCTGTCCACGTGAGAGGCACCATGGCCGAAGGAAGCTCACAATGACAAGGCTCTATAGAAATGCTCTCATCCAAGCGAGTTTACCAGGGTGTTCGGGATGCAAAGGACGTACCGAGGGCGAATGCAATTGAGTTTTAATGGAGGGAGGAGGAAGATTGCATCTAGGGTTTACCAGGCTCAGGGGAGGTTGGGGGGGAGGTGCTGCTGTGGGGAAAACTTCGATTGGGTGGCTTGGTGATGAGGTTGGGGGTGGTGCGGAGCTCTCTACGAATGCAATCGAGCTTTGAAGCCGTGGAAAGGCAGTAGAAGCAATAAGGCGGTTCGAGCGTCACTTTGGCACGTGGAGGGGAGAGATGGCGGGGCTCTACTGGGGAAGAGAGCGCACAAGCGAGGTGGCACTAGCTTCTACAGGAGTTGGTGAAGGGTGACAGAAGCAAGTCCGGCAAACATACGCGTCAGACGGGGGAGGCGATGAACTGTGACGGGAGAGGGTGTGGACCAAACAGGCGCGCCAAGCAAGGGAGGGGAGTGAGGTCGGCAAGGGGAGGTGTGTGTCTAGCTGGTGATACCACTGTGGCAATTTTTACAGGGAGGGTGTGAATGCCCAAGGTGAGCGCCGCCGCAATTCGTGACAAGGGCGTGTGGCTGCCTGGGGGAATGAGGAGGGGAGGGAAACAGGTTCTTGATTGGTGCCAAGGATGGGGAGAGATGAATTAACCAAGATGGGAAAGTGGTTTCTCAAGGGGAAATGCCAATATGGGAAAGAATTTGAGAATTCAACCAAACTTCAAAAAGAAACCAAACACTTTGAATTTTGAGGTGTTTGAATTGTACAGTCCATGTGGAACTTGCGACCTACATACGTTGCACATTATGCGTGTTTCCGAGCACAGAGCACTCCATCTATGGTCAGTTCAGTTGGCCAACTGTCAAGAAGAGTCCATGAGATGGTGTCTCTGATATCTGAGTATAGATGGCTCCATGAAACAGTAGTAGGAGCTATATCAGAAGCATGCTTCAGACACATTCCAGGTTTCAGCAGTAGGAGATGAGACGACAAGCTGCCAACGGTGAGCGTCATGCAAAAGAAGAGCAGCGAGGCATCGGTGATCACGTTACGACGCTAGAATGGCGATGCCGTAAGCCTGCATCATCATATTCGCTCGTATGTTTCGCCTTCACTGCGGCAGTCAGAGCCATGAATGCGCGACTTAACACCGAGATCAGAACCGATGGCTGGCGCGCCTGGCCCGGCCTACTACTATTCATCATCACGTACATCTGATGCTCGATTAAGGCTCCGCTCGGTTGGCTGAAAAGCTGTGACTTCTGAAACTACTCTACAGTGGTTGAAATTTAAGGTGACTTATTTGGTATAATTAAATTTTAAAAAATTTAAAAATAGAAAAAATATATTATCTTATTACGGACAACACAAATGAATACGAGAAAAAAAAAGAATTGACAAAAAAGCTAAAAAAACCAAAAGTAAAAAAATAAAATTTATAAATAGTAAAAAATAAACTAGAATCTAAAAGTTAAAACCGAAACGAGTGGGACCTAAGACTCATCGTATTCGTTCCGCTGTGATAGATAAAGTAACAAAAATCATAAGCTCTAACCCAAAAAGAAGGTCCAAACTCACGGTGCCATCGCCCGAAACGAATCACTCGCAAAAAAGCAGAAGAAGGAATCGCTGGTGTTAATTAACCAGCGTATTACTATGTATAATACAACGTACTTATCTAACCAGATTTTACTAGGAAAAGTTGTACCAGATATTGTGGGGGAAAAAACTACAATCTGGCTGGGCCGCGAACAAATCCTATTCTAAAATGCTCATAATTTTATTTCCATTATCAGTTCGAAGAAACCCTTACGAGCATGTGGTTTCTCGTGCATATGTCCGGCGATGCATAAGACAATCCCACGCATCGACCCAGATCCGGCACCCCGCCCGATTTCTTCAACCATCTCGTGGCCACGTCCTCCCCAAATCAGAATCTCCCCATCGCAAATCCCGCTGCTCCCGATCGGAACCCACCCAACAAAGCGACAACCCCGCGCGTTCGTTCGTTCGTGCGCCGCGCAGCATTCGAACCAACCGAGTCCCAGGGTGGAGCCACACCCCGGCAGAATAGATTTCAATCCGAAATGTGAAAAAAATATTTAGTATATAGTTTAAATAAATTTAGTTCAATCCGAGTAATATTTTTATGATTCAGCTCAAATAACCTAAACTATTTTATCACTGAGTCCGAAGTGTAACTAAATCCTGACTCCGTCCCAACCGACCAAATCGAAGCGAGCACAGACAGGCGCGCGGCAGGAAGCAGCAGCAACGCCACCGTGCCGGAATTCGGGTGGACGGCTCGGGCTGCCGATACCGTGCGTGGGCGCCATGGTACGTGCGCGCGCGCGCCCGCCGATACCGGAGTGGAAACAGCCGAACAGGAGCGAGCGGAGGGGGGCATGGCCCGGGCCCCGGGCCGGCACGGCGAGCCCCAGCGGCAGCGAGTGCGCCTAGGGACCAACAGAATATGGTCCGCCTTTAACGGTTTCCGAGGCGGCGGCGGCCGCTACTGTCCCTGAAAGGACCGGTCGACCAGGTGCAGGCTACTGGCCGGCGCCGAGAGTCTAACGTTGCAGCTGCCGCCCGCTTGGCATGACTACGCCACTACGACGTGTCTCTGTCAAAGGAATTCGGCACGGTCCTAGAGTAGTAGTAGGACCCCTCCCCAGACTGACACCATCTGGGACACCGGAATTAGAATTTGCAAGCTTGCTTCAGTTCCCTCCTAGCATAGAACTAGAACACCGATCTGCAGTAAACAGCTACACGATAGCGATGACTAGAAACTTAGTAAGATAGACAGGGATGATGGTGGTATCATAGAAGAACAGCTCGAGATAAGAATTGATTACGAGATAAACCTCGTTCTATCCAAACCCCAAATGAACAAAAGGAACGCTGCACTACACAAGGATGTAAAAGATTTATGGTTATACCATTGCAGTTAATTAGACCTGAAGCCTTAACTACTGCTGCAAAGAAACAACTCAACCTGCGTGCCGCACTAGTCACCTACGGCCGGCCGGTTCCCGGTTCTCAGTACAGCCGGAGCATGCTGCGGGCGAATGATTGCGACCTCAGCTGTTGGCCACCATTGGCTGGAAGCCCAGGGGTGCGCCGGCCGCTGGCGCTCCGCATTGGCGTGAGGTAGAACCGCAGCATGCCGTTGTCGGCGTGCCCCGGTGAGTACCGCGCGCTGCGGTTCCGCTCCATCAAGCACTCCTCTCGTCGCCGTTTGACATTGCCGTTGGTGTCCACGTAGCTGCGCCTTGAGCTGCCGAGGCCGCCGCTGTTGCTGCTGAACGAGCTGCGCGCGCTGGCGTTGCTGTTGCACCGCTGCATCCTGGCATTGTACCCGCGGACGTGCAGCTCCGGCCACGGCTCCGAGAACGCCCGGTCCGCGACGTCGGACGGGCCATTCCTGCGGCCGGCGGCCCTTCGGTGTATGAGGCCCCAGAGACTCCACGCTTTGCGCCACCGCCGAGGTTTCTTGGCGGGGCCCGGGAACGCGGCATCGAGGCTCACGGGGAAGTCTTCGATGAGCGAGTTGGAGCTGAACCGATGGTCGAGCAAGTCTTCGGCGTGGTGGAAGTGGTAGAACTCTGAGCTCCCGATCAGGGGGGACTCCTTGCCATTAGTAATGGCGGACGCCGCAGGCGCTGGCTTCGGGTCGGTGACTTCAAAGGACGGCCTCCGCACGGAGCTGGACCGCTCCAGGCTCCGGCGCCTCCGGCTTGACGTGTCCATGTAATAGTCCCGCGTCTGTGCCGAGCCGCCGGGGGTGTTGGCATCGCCGTCCGGCTCGGGCTGGGAGTCGTCCTCCACAGGGATTTGACCGTCGGAGCGCTCCACGATGCCGGCAGGGGAGTCCTCGAGAGCGGAGAGGATGGGCGGGAGGCGGGAGAGCGGCGGGGGCGCGCGGCTAAGGCCAATGCCAGCGCCAGCGCCGAACAGGTAGCCGTCCCACGACGCACGGGGTTCGTCCCAGGAGAAGCCTACATCGTCGACGGACATGCGGCCGGCATCAAGGGAGAATCTTGGGTCGGTGTCGCAGGAACGCCGACTTCCGGCGAACTCCGAGCAGGCTTCACCTCGGAAGCGGCTCCGCCGGAGGAATGAGGGCTTGGAGGGCTTCTCCGGCAGCTGCATTGCCGCGGCCGCGGCCTTGCTGCCAGCCGCCTCCTGCTTCTTGACCTTCTGCTTGCGCCTCCACTTCTGCCACTTCTTGCTGAACACCGAGGCGGCGAGCCAGAAGCTCCCAGCGATTTCCTTCAGGTCCTTGGGCGGCGGCTTCTTGGACTGCGAGGACTCGAGATCTATGTGATCCTTCATGGCCTTTGCCTCCCGCGCCGCATTGGTTTCGGTTTCCAACTCCCCGGAGGTGTCCACCACCAAGATGGGCTTCACCACCGGAGTTATCTCGTCGGACTCATCAGCCACGACGATCTCCTCCAAAAACACCTCAGGGACGCACGGCGGTGGCGGAGCCGGCGGCGACGGCTGGACTTCGGCAGCGAGCGCCGCGGCGGCGGCGGAGGACGAGGCCGGGAAGGCGCCGAACGCCGTGCCGTCGCGGACGCGTTCGCGGTCGTCCTGGTGGAACAGCGCCCAGAGCGTGCTCCGCCCGCGCACGTCGCACGAACGCCGCTGCGGCTCGTCCGCGCCGGCGACGGCCGCGGCGAGCACATCACCTCCGCGCCCGCAGGAGAAGGACTTGCAGCGGCGGAGGTCCGGCGGGGCGGCGCCGGAGCTCGACGAGGCCGCCTCGGTGGCGAAAGGCCTCGAGAAGAGCGAGCGGATGGCGGAGGTGGACTTGCGGCCCGGCGCGGCGGCCGCGGCGGCGGAGGCCTCAAGGCCGGCGAGGCGCTCGCGGAGGCAGGCGGTGCAGAAGCCGGTGAACGTCTCCCCCGGGTGCAGGTCGCAGCTCGTCGACACGGACCGCCTCGGCGGCGGCGCCGGCGGCTCCATCTGCAGCGTCATTGCCTCGCCTCCCGCCGTAGTAGCAGGCACCCCCGTCACTTCGCTATTCGAAGGGAATCACGGGGCCCTTCGGCTCTCCTCTCTCTCTCTCTGCTTTGCTTGCTTTCTCTGCTTGCTTGCTTCCTCGCTTCCTCTGGCCTTCTTGGGGTTCGGGGGTGCTAGCCTTTTCCCCTTTTCCAAGGTAGAGGATCGAACAAAACACACTCTCACAGTCTCACTATCTACCTCACAATGTCCAGGATTTCTTTCAAATAATTATTTTAATTCAAAATTACAAAAAGGTATGGATAAATAGCATCTGGTTGTTTTCTTCCTAACTATCATCCAGATTTATGACTATTGAATTAAAAATCCAACGGCTATGAATTCTCCCCCCACCCCCTCCAAAAAAATCCTTCCCTTCTCCAAAAAAGAGGCCGTTGGATCTCTAATCCAACGGTCTCAAATCTGGATGATTGTTAGAAAGAAAACATTCGGGTGGTGTCTAGACACATCCAAAAACTTTTGGCCTTATGTTACCTAACCGTTGGACGATTTCGGCCAGTCGCCCAACTGTTAGACGACACGTGGCCAAGTCTCCCAACAGTAGACCTTTCCAATAGGCCGTGCCGGACCAGCACGGCACGGGTCCAGTTTAGGCATGGCCCATTTAGGCTCGACAAATTAACGGGTCGTGCCGTGCTGGCCCACGGCCGCGGTCTGAGCCTAGGCACAGCCCACGACTGTGCCATGCTGGCACGGGCACGGTTAGAGCTTAACGAGCCGTGTCGGGACAATCGGCCTGTTAAGCCAGGAATAAAAGAAAAAAATTAGAAAATTGTAGAAAATTAAAAAAAAGTAGAAAATTAAGGAAAAATTATAGGAAATTGTAGAAAATTACCTAAAAATTGTAGAAAATTTTAGACATTATTAATCATCAAGATAATTATTTTCAATGATATAATGAGTTTTATAAACTTGTTAAATTACATGGAATGGCTACCTCGTTAAAAACTTTACCAAGTAAAAACTCAACTTGAGAAAATCTTGGTAAAAAAAGAGTACAGCTTGTAAATCCTATCACTGTTGAGATTGCTTGATAGGTCTCCGGTGCTTTATTGCCTTCCTCCTCCTGATTGATATGTACCTGCATGAGAATATCTAGAGGAAGAACAAAAAATCTTGTCCCATTACATAGTCCCACTAGAAGTGCTAGGGGCTACCAGGGGTCTTTCCAAACGCACAGACCTAAATTTATTTTTGTATTTCTCGTATACCTCATATAATTTGTCATCAACTACTCTATAGTATGTACAATAATCTAAACCAGCAACATCACTTAAAAGTTGTAATATACTTATAAATCCTTGGAGTTTGGCCCTAGGATCTAAAATAAAGGCGAATGAATATAAAATAGGAATTTCCCTCTAATATTTTAAAAACTTAGTTTTCATGGCAACCCGTAGTATAGGATCATTTTCAAAAACCTTTAGGTGAGTGGCAATTTCAAGAATGTTGAAAAGCATTAGACTTACTAAAATTTAAAGGTAAATCTTGAGAAGTAATTAATCTACAAAGAGATTCTCGGCTACCTCCGGGTTGTACTCCCAAATACGACTGAGCCGTCTGGGTTATATTGCAGCTGTGTTTGCCATATTGTATTCCTTGCCTTCTTTTGTAGCTTGCAGCATGCCGTTGTAGGTGACCCGTCCCACTTGAAGATTTTGCAGACAATTCATTACCACAAATTTTACAAACAGCATACCTCACCGAATTCTCATCATCGTCGGTCTTGAACTTCTTGTTGAAATCGTTTCATACTTCTAATGTAGCTCTTGTTGTTTTACATCCGTGCTATGAGTTGTGGATGCACTTGTTGAGCCAGTAGAAGATGGATCGATTGGACCCTGCACCACCGGGGCCGTGGTTTCTTCTGGCTCTCCAGTTTGTTGTGGATGTGGACCATCCGCGAATGGATGTCCTTCTTAAAAGGATTGCATATCCTCCACTGAGATGCTGAATTCGGAGAGTTAAAAATCGTAGTTCTCCATTGAATCAACTACAAATTGAAATAATAAAGTACAATTAACTTACTATTGAATCAACAAATAATAGTAAAAAAATTAAAATAAGACAGCACTATTGCCTCTTTTGCAACTCTCAAAAAATTCTTTGAAGATTTTTGAATTTTCTAAATTTCGCACGAATTTCTCACTAATTTTGCCAAATTTGCGCAAATACTACCGGATTTTTCACAGCCAAATAAACAGATGAGAGTCAGGTTTGAGGTGTGAAGAATGGAGGCTGGATGCCCCCTATTTATAGAAAAAAATTCCATATTTTGTTTACAATTTTTTGCTATTTTTTAGAATTTTTTTACACCCCAACGGTCAAAAAGGCCAGAAAAGGCTATTTCGATAAGTCGAGCCGTGCCGTGCCGCCCTTTCGGCCCAGGCACGGCACGGTCGCTAAACAGGTCGTGCTGTACTTAGGCCAGGCCAATAGTAGTGGGCCACAGGTCGCCACCACTGCCCAATTGTTAGGCGACTAGCCCATATGTCACCTAATTGTTGGGCGACTTTGCCCCTAGTCGTCCAACGGTTGGACGATTTTAAATAATAATGTAATTATTGTATTATTCCAATGGAAATAATTGTGGGGGAAGTAAATGGGAATTTTTGTAGGTAATACATTTAAGAAATCTTGCTTGTAGTTTTTTAAAATAAAAAGATAGACAATGTCGCTTGATGTATTTGTGATTTTCGTACATTGTGAATGGTCTGAAACATGTTAGAGTCGCAATAACATTTTTCAATCGTCGTATGTTATTGTAGTATGAGAAATTTCTGCAGCATTTTATTAAAACGATTGAGAAGCAACGATTCATAAGTAGGGAGGTAAGTGATATTATGATACAATAGATAATTCGTACACAGAGGAACACAAAGCAAAATACGTACACAACCAAAACAAAGTACACATAGCAGGAGGAAGATCCACTTCTCGCCACCAACTACACCACCCACAGCACCTCCTCCACCGTCGTCATGTCCCACCCCCATCCATGGCCTCCCGTACGGCCCTGTTTGGGCTTCCTCAGCGTGGGGTTTTGGGGTTTGGGGCCTGACGGGGTGAAGTAGTTAGGAGGCCTGCTGATCCGTGGTCCCAACGCCTCAGGGGTCGATTGCACCTGTGGCTACGTGGAATTGGGGGACTGCTGAGCTGCGACGCAGAAAGGACCTCCACCTGGTCCTTCGTGAAGAACTTGCTCATGTCCCCCAGGAGATCCTCTTGGGGGATAGGTAAACTCCTGACTGGTGTGTCGTTCCTACAGGACATGTATTATTTATTCATGCAATATATTAACGTGAAAAAACCTTAAAAGATGAAACATACCTTCCAAATGGGTCATGGCCTCTAGCCAACTGCCATGCCCACTGGACCTGCCCTGGCTGTACAATGTGGGCTACCCTGCCAATGCTAGGTAGGTATCCATGGACGACGACAGCAGCGATGTGTAGGCACATGCCCACCCTGACCCTCTGGCCTGACCCGGTGGTGGCGGTGTTGGTGCCCAGGGGTAGGCACGTGGCCACACCGACTCTCCACCTTGGTCAGGCACCAACAAGGCCCGTGCACGTGGCCCTCCTGAGTTGCACGATGTGGTGGCCTCGTTGTGTGCGTCGACATGGCCACCTCTGGGAGTGTCCTGCATGACGTGAGGGTGAGGACACGCTTTGCCCTCTCGTAGACCCGATGGGCTAGGACCAGCAGCTCATCATGCTTCACCTCCAAACCACAGGTGACCCTGTCCATGACCGACCCGGTGTCCCCCATAATGTCGGCGGTAATGTCCGTCTGCAAGAAGTACATAAAAGCATCAAAAGAGTAATTGTGGTGACTGTACCCTAAAGCTTTTCAACACGAGAGTACGTACCACGAGCGCCAAGTTCTGTGCTAAGTGTACAGGGTACATGTCGGTCAGTGCTGGTACGTGAGTGGGGGGAGGGTCAACGACACGCACTGGCTTGGTACATGTCTGCGGACCATACCAGCATAGGTACTCAGTGTACAAGCTAGGGTCATACGCGGTGTCCTCATGCATGAAGTCCTGTAGTGCCTCCCCCACTCATCCACCCACTACGCCATCTTTGTGGCCAAGACCATCCCACTACCACCCCTCCTATTGTGCCTACAAAATGTACAACTACAGCATAACAGAACTGAGAAAAATTATAGGGACATGTGTTGTGTGTAACTCATGCATGTACCGACTCAGGCACCTAACGCCCGACGAGGACTGGAACAGCCTGGCGAAGGCTGAACTAGCACATCACTCTGTGCACCGCGTAGTCCTCGACGAACATGCCAAAGGCGAGCTTCTTATGTGTGAGCCAATATGCCTGATCATGCAAACACAGTGACAAGACGCCGTCGGGGCGCGGTCCGCCATCTCCTGAGCAGAGTACGTCTCCCAGCGCACGTCCTCAACGATCAAGGATTGAGGTGCTCGATGAAGTGGTCATATGCACGCGTAAAATCTTTTTTCTGAAAAGAAAAAGCAAAACCATTCACTTCAATAACTATTAGAAGCTATGAAGATCAGAGATCAATCACCCACAAAAAAATTCAAAAAAAGAGCTAATAGACCAACACTTGTCTAGATGGTCTAATTGCAGTGTATTGGACAGTTTGACCTCTCTCAGGGGTGGTCTGACATATCCTCTTAGGATAGGATAGATTTTCAGCACTATTTTAAATCTAAAAATTGACAAAAATTTTGATCCACAATTCCAAATAACTTGAATCTTGAACCAATACTAGATTATAATCCTAAGGACCTATTCCAACCAAATATCTTGAAAAAATTATGAAAATTGGGATCTTTTAGCTCTTGAAGCTTTGCAACACCAAAACAGGGTTAAGACTACAAATTGATTTAACTTTCAAAAAAGTTTAGTATGCACCTTCTCTATGATGCCAGGAGCCTATTCCAAATCAATGACCAAGAAAATTATTACTTAAGTTCCTACCTTTTCCGCTTGAAAGAATATTGTGCCAGAACTAGGCAAAAGAGAGAAACCTTGATATGCTCTTGCTCATTAATTCTTGATAATCTAGATGACTTTAGGTAGGTTCTCATATGTCATAGCTAGATAGATCATAGCACGAACTCAATCCAAAATGCCCACAAGATGAAAACCCCAAGATCACCCTCTCTTGAGCCAAAATTGGGCAAACACAAGAATTTACAAATAACAAGTGCCTAGGTGGATGGCATATGGTCTCCAAGAGATATCTTCATCATTTACATGTCCCTAGCACAAAGCAAAATCAAGCGGGTAAGGAGAAATACCAAAAACCAAGCCAAATCAAGATTTTACTTGAGCACAGGAGGAAAATACTTGGATAAATTTTGATCTCTATTGATACTTCAAGATGAATATTTACAAACCACTTCACAAGACTAAGGATGATAAAAAGCTCAAACACAAGAGTCTCTCATATTTCCTACAAGGTTTTCTTCAAGAACACTAACTCCTCACAAGACCCTAGCCTCCTCCCTCCCTCCTTATATATGGAAGCTCACAAAGGAAAACCCTAACCAGCACATCTAGTTAGGTTTCAACTACTCTTACATAGGCTAACCCTTTAACCCAATATAATATTGGGTTTTACACTTACACATGCGCCCTTCTTAAAGCGCACACACCCATTCATCTACTAGTGAATCAATACTTAATCCACTTAGCATTTTTAGCATATCCATGATCTGAACCATTTAGGCCACATATGTAATTTCACACATTGCCATTTTTCCAGTATTGAGCAATTTACCAAAATGCCTCACCATCGCCTTTCACGAATCTCCTCGCTTCCTTCACCTTGAAGCAATCATGTGCTTTATCTTCAGGTCTATGTGGCTCCAATGACTTGTCGTCAAACCTCTCACGCATTTGGATCCCACCGAACCATCATCACTTGCAAATGAACATAAGTCACTTGGCGCGCCATATTCTTTTCCTCGCATCATGATGGCACCCGGTTTCTCTAACTATTCTAGATCTCAGCTCCTCCTTGGGCTTAGTTCTGATCCACCTAGCTATTGTCTGTCATGTCTATAATCGATAGCTCCCGCTCTGGTTTCTCATCATCCCAGCTTGTAACCACTCCCTTAGCCTCGGTCATCTTCCGGTGGCTCCCTAATTGTCTGGATCTCGGTTCTTCCCGAGCATGATTCTGCCCCTTGACCGCTTTGGGCCTAAGTTATCCTAGCTTAGTCCCGGGTTCATCTACCTCACCATGACGTAGCTCTAGAGTCCTACAACTAACAATAACAACAAACAAACAAACCGTCACATAGCACCACATATACAAAACCATTAATTGACATAATTAGTTCATACAATGCACTATGCAAAATGTATGCACTCCAAACATTGATCCTAATCCTAGGACCAATTCATGAACCTTTGTGCACATAAGCAATGGCACCCATGCCGTGCCCACACTCAACCAACTCAGCTCAAACTAACAAGGCTGGTCTGACCACCAACTACAGGCCGGTCAGACCACCGGCATCTCGATCAGTCAGACGCCAACTAAAGGTCGGTCTGACCGTCAGTCCTAGGCTAGTCAGACCTCCGCCGACAACATAATGCAATAGAAATTTGTAAACTCTCAAAAATCAAAATTAAATTCTACAAGCTCTCTAAATCAAAAGTTAATTACTCATCACAACCATGTGGTGACCTCTATATGGTCTCACACGATAGTTTAAAATCTACATTAGAAAGTTTGTAGTTAATCCGTTCTACATTTCCTTTTACAGAATGTATAATTTTGTTCGTCCTGTTGTAACTACAAGCCATGCATGTCAATTTGTTGATGGTTATTCTCTTGTAAAAATGTAGAAAATATTGCAAAAATTATAATCCTTATATTTTGAAATGAGGGATTACAAGGTCCTGTTTCAATTGAACATGGAATTTCATAGGTACAATTCATTTCTTGTAGGAATATAAAAGAATTCTCACGTCCAAATGGAGCATTGAATAAAAAACAAACTTATCTAGTAAGAGACAATGTAAATCCCATGGATACTCGACCAATGGAAAAATCGGTTCATATTGGCATTTAGTAAAATGGGTTTGTTACTTGTAAGTTGCCTTGTTTTCTGATACTCTAAGTCAATTTCTTGGTCTTTGGATTAACTTTGAGATGTGTCTCTTATTCTAGACTAATTCAATGGTTAAACAAATATGATTTATACTTAAAGCATAGAGGAAAACTAATGCACTATATACTGTGGAAAGAAAAACTAATGGGACATCATTTCTCCCGATGCGTTCACGTGAAGCCTCCCGTGCACCTTGGAATATGGACCCTTCGATACAAAGCACTGCAAGTCTCCCCATCTCTCCTTTCTCCCTCAAACCCCCTTTCCATCTCTCTCCAGAGCGTTGACGGCCTATTCACCACGGCTGCGAGCAGCTGGAGTTGTAGTAGACATGCAGGAGAGCATGAAGGCCAAGCACTGGCGGAGGAGTCGACAAAGCTGTAGGTGGGTGCATCAATGGCGATAGCACTTTTTTCCATTGACAAGGGACATCAGGCGGGCATAGCAAGCAGCAAAGCATGGCTGAGTTTGGTGATGTGATGAAAGGTGAGCAGCCTTGCAGGTTGGCGAGCCCGGTTGCCACTTGCAAGTTCAACGGCGTGCAAGAAGGTGAGTATTTGGGGTATCCTAGCAGGCATACACTTTTGGGTGAGCACAATAGCATGGTGAATGCAGGATGCTAATGAATGTGATGACAAATGGCCATGGGGCCACGGGTGAGCTGAGTGACAAGCAACCCCCTGGTGTCCTAACTCCAATTTCTTCTAAATTTTTTCCTCATTTCTTGTTGAGACTTGCTTTATTTTGTGAAACTTAAGTGAAGCTCTTTTGAAACTCACTTGAATTTTACAAACATTATTGAAACTCTATGAGGATTGAAGTTTGTTTTCTGAAATTCAGCCCAAACTCTTCTAAAACTTAAGTTTCAGCTTTCAAACTTGTGCTTTTCATTTCATGAAGTTGAACTCCAAGTTTTATGAGGTTTCATAAAGTTTTAAGAGGTTTCATAACTATCATAAAGTTTTAAGAGATTTCATAACTAAGTTTTATAAAATTTTATGAGATTTCATTACTAAGTTTCATGGTGTTTCATTGAGTTTTTATAAAGTTTCATGAGATTTCATAAAGTTTCAGGGGGTTTCATGCCTAAATTGACTATATTTTATGAGGTTCCATGACTAAGTTTTCAGGAAACTTTATGAAACTCATGAAACTTAAATGAAACACAGTGAAACTTGTCTTACTGTTAGAATCCTTTCTAACGGTATACTGTACGCTAGCATCCCCTAAAGCATAAACCACCTTAGAAATATTCCTTCAAAAAATGCCACCTTCTAAGTAGACATACCTTTTATCTAAATGACCGGAGTGTAGCAGTCAGACCAGCCTTGGCAAGGCAGTCTGATCAGTGTGGTGTTGGGCAGTATGACCAGCATGGGTGCCACAGTCATATTGGGGGTTTTGGTTGTGTTAGTAGTCATTGGGTTTCCATGCAAGTGTTAGTCATGGTATGTGTCTATGCATATATTTTGCTAATTGACAGTCAAGTGTTTGTCATTTGTGCTCAGATTGATTGCTTTGTTCTTTGGTATGCAAGTCCTTTGATGATTGCTACGGCCAGCGCCAAGACTAAGGCTACAAAAGGGGTCTTGAGGCTATGGAGTGTCGTGTAAGTATGGATGTAGCATCATCTCAAGCTGAGAGTACGGGAGAAAGACATGAATCGTGAGGAGGCAATGCATACATGTGGTGTGCCAACTGGTCTTGTACGTTTCAAGTGGTGACGTTCCTTGGAGCAGACGTACAATCTTGGCGACAAGCATTGGCCATCACGGACTATGGTGCAATGTTGGTGTGCCATGGGACTTGGGTGTTTCAAGTAGTGATGGCCTCGGTGTAGACATACGATCTTGGTGACAAGTTAGGGCATCACATCATTTGTGAAGACCGGTGGGTGACAATTTGGAAAATTGTATAATACCGGATGGATTGGTGGTTTGCAAAATCACAGTGTTGGTCTAAGTGGTTTAGGTCATGTCTTTGTGGTTGGAGTGTCTTATCAGGCTTATGGAGCCTTTGGGAAGTCACGCTTTGAAAAACGTGCAAGTGTGTGAGAGTGTAAAACCCGTTTATGTGTGGGTTACCGAGTTCCCCATATGTAAGTCAGTAAGTGGTGTGATCCACTAAAGGCCTACTTGGGAGCATAAAAAGTTTTTCCACCTATAAATATCTTACACTTGTATTTTTTTTTGTGCACAACAAAACCATTTGATACCACTGGAGTCATTTTCGATTGAATTTCAGTTGTAAAAGCATTATCATCCTGCACATTACACAAATGGTGAATACACCCAGCTTGCTGCAATCGGCGATTGTGGGTGCAAGATTTGCTAGACCTACCTTGCTGTTGGTAGCCATGGCAAGCCACGCCTCTATGTCATCGAAGAGCGCACTCCGCTTGCTCGGTAACATTGAGATGAGGTGGTCACCCTGCATGCCGATAGTCACGGCGCCACCGTCCATGAGGGAGCAGAAGAACATTTCCTGCATCACCCACCTGACCCCGGTGACTGGGCTCGGTGGGGATCAGAGGGTTTGCTCAAAACCCAAATCCACAGTTCCCATGAGAGAGAGGTGAGGCTGGTGTGAGACCTTGGAGGGTTCACCATGGCGTGGTTGCCGGAGGCATGGGGCCGACGGCGTGGCCTGGCAGCGATAGACGCAGCCCAGGTAAGGCTCACGGGGCTGCAACGTATGTAGGCGACACTGGTGGAGGTTGTGATCAAGAGGGGAAGGTAGTGGGAGTCGGTTCTAGGTGGTGTCGATGATTGAGTGTCGTTGGCACGGCAAAGAGAGAGAGCCTACGTTGGGGGTGAGGAGAACCGTGAGAGGGAGAGAGCGAGGAGGCAACCAAGCAAGAGAGCTTTCCCTGATATTCGTCAAAAAATTATGGCCTCTCTACTAGATTTTTTCAGTTGAATTGGCCCAAATTGGGTGTAAATAAATTGTATTACTGGCCCACCCAAGCACGTTTTTTTAGCCCTGCATGGAAAATTTTTTGGCCCATAAGTTACACTAGTTTTGGGCCAAAAATCGGGCTTCCAAGCAGGCCCTAAGAAGTGGCTGATTTGGTGTGAGGTGGTAGCCTCCACTATGTAAATCTTATGTTGAGTTGAGTCGAGTTGTGACTTGAGGAGAGACTTGAGAGATTAGGGTT
Source organism: Dendrocalamus sinicus (assembly GCA_036346575.1). Taxonomy (NCBI): domain Eukaryota; kingdom Viridiplantae; phylum Streptophyta; class Magnoliopsida; order Poales; family Poaceae; genus Dendrocalamus; species Dendrocalamus sinicus. The sequence goes on along the minus strand of CM070653.1, from coordinate 25,352,054 downwards.
ATGGTTCCCTTATGTTGAAAACTTTTTGTGTGTGCTTTAGGCTTAGAACCCTGCTATCCTGAGGGATTGGTTGCAAAGCATTTCTCTTGAAGTGAAATGAACATTTAAAGTTTGTCCAAGTGAGTTGTGCCATTGATCCCTTCTTGTGCTTTTCATTTGCTTAACTTTCTTATTTGAATTTCTCTTCTTCTTGATCTTTTTTTGTGCCAAGGATATATAAAAGATGAAAATATATCTTAGAAATCAGATCCTATCCATGTAGACATTTTCTATGGAAAGTTTTTGAGTTTACCCAGTTTTGCTCAAGAAAGGGTTGATTGGGGGTTTTAATCTTGTGGGGGGTTTTGGCTTGAATTCGTATTGTAATTTAGCTTGCTATGACAAGTGACAACCTATCAAAGGCCATTTAGATAATCTAGGATTCACGAGTAAGAGCAGATCGAGATGTCCCATTTTTACCCGGTATTGGTGCTCCCGTCACTCAAATAGTAAAAGGTCAGAATTTTGGCAATGATTATCTCGATCGTTGATTGGAATAGGTTCCTGGCATTTTAATGAAGGGCATACCAAGTTTCAAATCATTTGGATCAACATATCAAAAATTCCATCGATTTTCGATTTTGAAATCATGTTGTTTTTACTATTCTTGTGCTGATTATACTGTACCAACGGTACTACTGATTTTACTGTAGACTTAGTATTACTGATGCAATACTGTAGCAGTACTACTGATTTTGCACAGTTTTGTTTGGGTCTTTTTGTGTGAGTGATTGGCCTCTGAACTTCATAATTTCTCATAATTATTGGAGTGAAGAACTTGGAGCACGCTTTTGCTCGGAGAAAAGATTTGAAAAAATCTTATAATCTTATTGGCTCCTATTCATCTCATCTAGTCGCCATCTTCGGTCCTACAATTTTATTGGACGCGCTGCCAACATCTGGGAGGGATTGGCATTTTGATTAGTCGATGGACAATAGAATTTGGCTTTGTCACCATTTTGCTACTTGGTCGTGCCAACAATCGGCATACCCGTTGACAGGCGCCAGCCATGCGTGTAAAACAGTAGCTAGTGCTACTATACATGAGAACTAGCAGCTAAGATGTATTTTAGTTGCATTGGATATGGCCTAAGTAATCTTGAAGCTAAGCTGAACATTATGATGATGGTTGCACGCTGGGTAGCTAGCAATCAAGAAACGTGTTAAAAATGTTGACATCGAACAGCCGTTGAGCAAGTGCTTGTGCTTCTTTTGTTTCTTCGTGTTTCAGAGTCGGGAAGCTTCATCGATGTAAAACGACATCACAGTTTACTAATGATCAAGTTTGATTAATGCCAGGAGGAAATACTGGTAAATACTAGCCTACGCTATCAAGTTGGAATATTCCTGTACTTTCAACATTATGGAATGCTTCATTGATCCATTTTCTCTTTTGCCTGTAAGAGAACATCAAGTACTATAGTATTATCTGTTGCAAACTCCCTCCAGGCCACACCTTTCAACCAATCGCCGGGCAACGACAATCATAAGATGCCCATTCTTGTCTCCAAATCAGTCCATTGCAACTCCAATACATGTGCCTCTTTATGTCCAAAAAAAAGAACATAAACGATCTCCATGACAGGTTGTTTTACACAACGACGTTCGATGGGCTTCACGTCCGTGTTTTGTTTGCTCTTATCATGAGGGGGATATATCCGGTGAAAATGAGCTAAATATTACAGATATTATGTGTAGTACATGGAGCTTAACTGCTTGCTAGCTTAGGTATACTTTGTCTCGTACTGTGTCATCCACAAGTCGGCCGATCTACTAATATACTGGTCGCATACTACCACAGAATAATTTGCCGTAGCAAAAAAAAAAAAAGTCAAATCGGTCCATGAACAATTGCACTCAAGTTCCAAATGCCCCATAGATCTTGTCGCTTTTCAGTCGTAGCACTTACATGTTTCACCAGCTACTTCCAAGCAGTCCCGAACATACGCGAAACTGAAGAGAAGTGCCGGATCCTCTGATTACCGAGGTGGCCGCAAATTCTGAACTCTGAACCACGTGAAGTATCTGAAGCTATTTATTCGTTCACTGATGATAAACTGTCCTGTGTTACTAGCACGGTTTCTCTTCTTCATCTTCACCCACAAAGACATGATGCAAATATCAAACGTTTTTTTGGGTTTAGCACGTCCATTTCATAAAAAATCAGCCGGAGCCATCCAATCATCAGGCCTTTTTCTGGCACATGGATTTCATGAAAAGAACCGTTCGGAGTTTTGGCCAAGCTTGCAGAGAATCTCTTTGGTGTAATCTTACATCTGCTACTCTGAGTGTTTGAACAAATGTAATCAGTGAAAGCATGACAGGATCCCAGATTTCTCATGAAATTTTAACCACCTCCAGGTAATTCTAAATTGTAACTAGTCAAAGCAATCTAAAGCATCACCTTCCAAAGCTTTTCTTGACAACAGATGTCAACTTTCCCTTTTTATTCCCGCCTCCTCGTTTCCTTCTCTCTCTTTCCCATCCCCATTTCTCACTTGCTCAGGGCCCAAAAGTGCAGGGCTAGTCAGGTCATTTCCCCAAGCCTAACAGATGCAACAACAAGAGAACAAAAGGGCACTTGGGTGTCACTGTCCCTCTCTCTACTTCAGATTTGTCCTACTTAGCCAAGCATAACCAAGGCCAGTTTAAGACAAAAGATGCCATCTGACCAAAGAACTCCTAGGAGCTTAGCATCTTGATAAAGGAGGATTCTAGGCACATGATGGGAGGCCAAAGTTGTCTCCTTCTCGATCTTAGGAATGATAATTAGTCATGGTACCTCGTCTTTTGCTCACCTTTGCTTCCCTAGCTTCCCTTTGATCAGGAACAGATTACTCTCTATCTCACATGTGTGATGTGCCTGAATGCATCCAAATGTATCTAGTTTTTTGTTTTCTTTAGGGGATTTTCAGGTCTTTGGAAGTGAGAACAAAGTATGAAATGAGCACTGTTGCAAGCTTCTAGGAAGGAATAGAGGGCACACATAACACTGTTATAGATTAATTCACATCTAGGGATTTATTAATCGCCGCCCTGGATCTTTGTTCAGACAACGCAGACATGCAACCGGAATAAAATAGAGCGTTGCTACGCGTAAGAACGTAACTTTTTTACTGAATGCGTTACAAACACTGATTAACAATAGATGATTGAAATATTTTCCTCAAATTTTGTTTCTTCATACGAACAATGCAACCATACCAGCATGATGCTTGACGTCACCTCATACAACAGAGGATTCGAATAAACTCAACAAACAGATGGGTAGGAGCATGATTGACCTAATTGTGTCATTTCATTTGTACTGTATCTCTGGGCAAACTAGGCTACCCCTCTTATGAACAGGCCCAACCAAAGTAAAAGGAGGCTGATCACGAACAGTGCACCCCTTTGATCGGGCAACACATTTGGGATCGATCACATCACGCACAAGCAGGTCGCCGTGTCATTTTTGGACACCACCTTTCCCCTCGCCATTTTTCTGCAAAAGCTCTAGCTCGGCATCAAAGGACGCACACCCAACATGCACAAAAGAAGAGAAGAGAGAGAGAGAGAAATGCACATGTAAAATGTATAGGAATGAGCAAAAAAAAAAAAACACATCATGTGTTTGGGAAATCGTCTAGGAAGTCTAGACGAGCGATGGTCGTCAACTTTTTTCGATCACACATACGTGAAACACAAGTAGACATAAGCCGAAATTTGCGACGTGATGCAATGCGATGCGTCTACATCCTTTTCTTCTTTCTTATATACAAGAGCAACATACATAACTTTGAAACCAACACGGTATACCATGCTAGAATTCAATACAGAAAACACCCAACTTTCCAACTCCAAATCTAAACAGACTCTAACTCCTGACCCTTTACAATTGCTACAGTCTTTATGACTTATGACTGCTATAATCCATACAACTTATGACATACGACCATTACAGAATTTGAACGTAACCATAATCTGCCATAGTCGTAGAACATGATCGTAGAGTCAGGGGTGACCGAGTGTTGATGTGAAAGAAGCAAACACTTCGTTACCCCGACTCCACATATTCTCTTATGTAATAGGACCGAGTATCGATGTGTTTGCTTCTTTTATGGTAGACTAGGTTTTGCACAACATAATTGCCGACTGATTATCAATATTCAAAGTTACCTTCTTAACCTTCATCTTCAATATGTTAGCCAACAACCGACCTAGCCATACCCCTTGACAGGCCGCCACACAAGCTGCAATGTACTCTGATTCACACGAAGACAGTGTGATCACCTTCTGCTTCTGCGAACACCAACTGACTGGGTTTGACCCCAGGAAAAACACCATGCCCAAAGTACTCTTCCGATTATCTGTATCACCAGCTATATCACTGTCTGAGTAACCGACTAGCTCCAAACCTTCTTCCTTCTTCTCGTAGACACACCCGTAATTCAATGTTCCTTTGATGTACCTCAGGATGCGTTTTACTGCACCTATATGCCAAATGAAGAAGTTATTTAGCATGAGCAACCTCGGGTTACTCAACTACTACATAGGCATTGAGGTAAGACAATACTCCGAAAATACTAGTCTTAGCCAGACTCGAGCTGGGTTTAGTCCCACATAGGTTGAGAAAGGAAAAGCACAACTTATAATTGTGAAGGAGTCTCTACCCATTTGACTAGTCTTTTGAGGAGAGAATGCCCAATATCATTTATAATGTTATTGCTTAAAGGGACTTGCAAAAGTGCAGCCCATGGGCTTAGATGCCCAGCCCACATGGTCCTATGGCCCGAGTACGAAAACCCAGTTGGACCTAGGGGGTCCGATCTGACAAGTGGTATCAGAACTCAGATACCTAACATTTCCTTGGAGGACCTCCTAGTTGCAGAAGTGCACAACCAATGTGTGAGGGGAAGAATGTTGGGTTAGGTTTAGTCCCATATGGGTTGTGAAAAAGAAAAAAACATAACTTATAAGTGCGATAGAGTCTTCACCCATTGGACTGGTCTTTTGAGAGAAAATACCTAATACCACTTATAAAGTTATTGCTTAAAGAGGCTTGCAGAAGTGCAGTCTATAGACTTAAATGCCTAGCCCACGTGGTCCTGTGACCAGAGTAGTAAAAATCCGGTTCGACCCAAGGGGTCCGATCTGTCATCATGATGATCGCCTTAACATGTGGACGGATTCGGTTTTCTGGATCCCCCTCCCTCTCCTCCCGCGGTAAATTTGCTATCGCATTGCATCGACTGCAAAGTTCAGTGAAAAAAAGAGAAGAAATCAACGTGGTTCAGTTCACTCGTTCTTGGTTCTTGCTCAGAGTGAAGCTTTACCAAAATGAGAGCTCGATCGGTTAGAGGAAAGGATTGCCTCGCGCTAGAATGCTAGTTGCAAACTGTAAAAGGTCGCCGCGGCGCTGCTTGTTTGTTGTTCCCCTTCTCTCGTGTTTCCACGCGACGCAGATCCCGATGAATGTGTTGCAAACTTGCAATGGGTAGGAGCATCTGCTTGCATGGCATGCACTACGAAGTACGAACTGAGGAGAGAGACAGTGCAGGACCAGCGGGGGAGTAAAGGGACATCTCCTTGCCTAGGGCCTGAGCGCTCTCAGTAATTTTGTAGTGTATACATCTGTAAATATCTTGGGCCTGCAAAAGGAAATTGCTGAGGCTGTTCAGCTGTTGTCACTGGAACAGACCAATTTTTGGGACGGCCCTTGGCTTTTAGATTTTTGAACTTAACGTACAGCTTTATACTCTCTCTTCTCTACTCTTGGTTATATCATATGTGTGGAAGTTGCAACACATGATTGCCACATGAATTTAGGTAGAAAGCATGGAGAAGGGTTGAGAAAATCAATGCTGAACTTCATAACTTGAGTAGCTAATAAACAACTGCAGAAAGTGCTGCTACGCTATTCTTAAAGAAGACCACAATTTTTCTACGCAAATGAGAGAATGGGCGCTATTGTTGCATGTATCCGACTGTAATAATACCTGAGGCTCAACTAAAGAATCTAGGTTTTGTGCAGTATCTGACAGTGTGAATCAAATAATCTTAATATAGCAACAGATCATAGGATCAATTATGGAACATTAGGGCCGGGCTGGCAATGGCATGCAGTTTGCTGGGGCTGAAAATAATGGCTCAGGGCAGCATGCCTTGGAGCTCTCACAAAGGAGGAGACCAGGGCTGGCCCAGCAAGAGAAGGAAAAAAGCATCTCCCTTGTCACAGAGATAATTGTATTTGCATCATCAGCTGCTGCTGCATGCCGCTGGGGTTCAAAGGTGCCCAACCGAAGTGGGGTAGAAAGCAAAGAGGAGTGCACCAGCTTTAATCACCTCTGTTTTCCAGCCATGGCACACGGAAGGCATTCGTGCGTAGCATAGAGCCATGGACGGTATAGGATACTGGATAGTGTAGTACCACTGTGTGATGTACTAGCCTGTAGAATATGGATGCAGTAGCAGGCAGGAGCAAACTAGGCTAGCAAAGCACAATGGTAAAGGGAAGAGCAACCAGATCATCTCATGTCATCTTTACCCCCTCTCCCATCCGCGCCCCGGCAGCAGAATGATGGAGGGCATCTCCGGGCGGCCATCTCGATGCGCTTAATCTTTCATGATGATGGTTTACCACGATCAAGATCGCTTTTACGCATCGAATCATGCACAAAAAAAACCTCTGCGGTTTTCCTTTGCCTAATCATTGCCGCCCGCTTGGATTTCGGGTGCACTGTCTGTCTCTGGTATGCATGTTGCGTATAGTCTTGTACAGAATTTCAGAGAAGTGTATAATCATAGGGAATCATAAACACCAGGTGACCAGGAGCAGGCATTGGATGCTCAACTCGGTAGGATAGGAGGATGTTCATGCGGCATGCAGAGTGCACAATTGAGAGCATCTGAACATGCTTGTGTGTTGAGACCGTGAGATGGGCATTTTCAGTGCAACGTGCCGGCCGTCCATGCTTCGCCTTTCCCTCGAAAGCGAGTTTTTTGCTATTTTAGTACCCTCGAAAGCGGGCTTCTCTAAAATAGTACCGATACCGTGGGCTTCTCTAAAACGGTACTGTTAATAATCTATCTACTCCATAATAGTACTCCACTTTATTTTTTTTTCTTTTCTGATTTTTACTCCTTAAACTACCTAAAGTACCCCTCCTAATTTGATGAGATCTAATCAAATCGTTTCAACCGATTCACGATTCTGTTCGAAGGAGCCCCGAAGCAGTCGCCCACCTCGCCGCGCCTCACCGACGGCGGCGGCATGCCGGCCGCGGCGGCCCGACGGCGCCCCCCCGACGACGGCCCGACGGCATGCTACACATATCTAGCATCTGACTGGGGACTAGGATGTATGCTACAGATAACAAACTAGCACAGCACCATACAGTATATTATTCTCCCTGACATGAACCAGCTGCATCAGGAAATGAGGCTGCCGCTTTGGCAAGAGTGCCTCGCTAGCTCATCACAGGTACCATGGATGCAAATGATGCAATTATGGGAACATTTCGTACTACACCTAGAGAACGAATCAACAAATACCTAAAGAAGACAGAAAATATCGTCAACCACCAAAGGATGCTGAACTGAATCTGAATGCTTCTTGAGCACTGAACACATTGTCAAGCAAACGAAGAGTGCGCAGCAAGTGCAGACAATTCTTTCCACGAATGACAAAATTCTTTCCCCCTCTTTTCCCCTCCACTAATTTCCATCCTTCGCTAGCTATCAGTTTTGCCCCTTTATGTGCGCTACTAACTGGGATCTTCAGGTTACAACTGACTGGCTTTCCTTGAGAGACACAAACACCGCAAAATGATTCACCATTCAAGAAAAAGCACACCTGAATTGGACTGGACATAGGTGAAAGGGCCCCTTCTGTTCAAGCGAGATATATATACATATCTGCAGGAATCAAAACCATAATTATCACGTGGAGCAGTCAGAATCCCTTACTGCCAACGAGTGTCTCAACATGCGGTAAAAACAAAGCGCCGATGCAGGGAAGAATGTCAGACGGTGGCAGTTGATCAGCACTGCACATTCACGTGTTCGTTCGTCCTCACGTTCTGGGGCCTGGAGAGAAAGGGACGGCAGATCAGCGAAAGTCGTTACATGCTCGTGAGACGGTGTGCAAAACTGCAAATTCTGATCGGCATGAAGTCCATTGGCTGGCTGTACTCTTGCAGGAACAGCGAGGAAGTGAGAAGCCGGCCAGGCTGAGCCACCGGCAGGATGACGGGAAGGAGAGATGGCCACGGCAATGGCGCCTAAGGATCTCTTTATTTTTTTTTTCTAGGGACGGCGTGGCGTGTACGGGACTTGGGAGCGTGCGTTTTGGGAACAGCGAGAGAGAGAGGGGAAGGGCTGGGAAATATGGGCCGCTTCGAGCCCAAACCGGGATGGCTAGAAAAGTGGCAGTGGCGCCCTAAGGCCTAATGTGTAGCGACGGCGTCCTCTAGGTAGATGCAGGCTGTTCTTTTCATCTGAAGTTAGTGGTTTTTTATTTTTGTTATAGTATTTAATTTTTAAATAGAATATTTTTTTAAGATGAGATCTACAAATTAATTATAGTACATGTTAAAAAGCTAACATCTATATCAACAAAAATTGCAAGTAAGTACCTCTCTCTCCGTAATCTCTGTCGCAAATAGTTAAAATTCAAAAACTTCAATCAAAATCTATAATTCGTAGCCAAAAAGAATAGGTCCGCAGTTATGCAAAAGCTTTCGGGCCAAGTGGAGAGGCCGGATGAGTCCAGAAGGCCCAGCGGTGTGGGATTCGGTGAAACTTGGCCGGCGTATTGGCCATCTGGTTCCGGCGGTCCTCCTCCTTGCGGTTTTGTTGTGGGCCGCCTGGTTGCCACAACGGGTGCACGGGACGGTGTTCGTGCGTGACGCATCAAGGCCGTGCCGTGCGGCCCGTGGCCGTGGGACGGAAGCACCACGTGAACGGCCTGAAGACGGAGATGAAAATCTCGCCCTGGAGAGCTCGCTGTGCTGCGCGTGCTCGTCGACGCTGGCATCGTCTGCATACTAGCGTCCCGGGCGCAAGCGTCGAGTTGCGTCGGCCGCGTCGGCAACTCGCGCGGTCCGGCACTTCCGCTGTTCGTTTTCCCGGCCTTGCAACGGTTTTCGCGTTGCGCCATCTTCATTAGAGATGCAATTGGTACGGACTTGAACGGATATTGTTTATACCGTATTTTACCATATATTTTTTTCTTAGATTCGGAGTTAGATGTAGTAAAGCCAGATACGAATTCGGAGTATTCGAAGTTTTAAATACGGTACCATCGAGACGGATACATAACGATTTCGGATTGAAAACAGATCATATAGGCGAATAGCACGGATATACAAAAATAAATATTAGAGAGTACCTCACACTCTCGCAGCATCAACCAGAGCTATTTTGAACTTTTGATCAATATGTCCAGAATATTCATATTACAGGAAGCTTCATTCTCGCTCAGCATTCCGCATCACCTTGTCCATAAGCTAATATAACTGAAAAGGTAACAACATGTAGCAATTACCCACCACCAACATTTTCCATCAGCCAGCTTCCTTTGCAGTGTCAACAGGCCAATACGCCTTGAAACAACATAAAGAACCACCAGGGAGAAAATGAGAAAGCCAACAGTCAGGATGATCCTGGTAAACAGATCTAGTTAGCAATTGGCACAACCCAGACAAAATTGTTACTACACAAGCATAAACCCGTCTTTCAGAAAAGAAATCAAATGCATAACACAACGGCAGTTGGTAACTTGGTATAGCACTTAAAGAATTTGTTTCTAGATGTTTCCTGATGACATAAGAACTGCTGAGAATACAAGTAATACAATAGTAATGCACAAAGTCTTACTTGAATATGCATCTTATACAAACCAACTGCTGAGAAAGCTTTTGGACTTGAATATGCATTTTGGACAGCGTCTTTCAGTTCTTTTGCTTGGCTGAAAAACCAGAACGCATACTATACAGCCATATCATACATTGATTGGCCATTTTAAAGCTCTAAAAAGTTACACAAGATTGATCGTGGAGAGCAAACCACGGGTACGCATCAGCAAAGAGCGATGTCAAGCTACAAACACATCACAAGAAATTAAGCTATACTACTACGATGTCTTGAGTATTTTTGAAATGGGTGTCCTGGTCTGAAACGACTAAAAATGTTTCCACATGATTGCATAGCTAGGAGGAGTACTAAATATTCATAGCATGAACAAGAGATGAGACATCAGAAGGTAATCAAGTATACAGATTACATATTCTGATGGAACCAGAGCAGAATTATGAGAGAACAAAGCACTAATATTAGATTAAGCAACCATTGTGCAACAAGGGGGAAATACAACTCAGATCTAGCGATAGGCGGGCAGAGGATGGTGTCAGAGAGAGGTTGGCGGAACTTGGGGGGTGGCATCGTCAGGGTGATGTACAACGAGGCAAAAGGAGGTTGGCGCTGAGAGAGGAGCCAAACAGAGGGCGGCGATGGGCGGGAGACAATGTCGGTGGGAAGTGGAACTCTAGTCTCTTTCTTGCGACTTGGTGGAGGAGAGTGGCCACTAGCGGACTAGCCACTTGGCCAGTGGGCCAGCTGGCGGTGGAGATACGAGGAGGAGGGGGATGCGGTGGTAGTGAAGAGCCAAAGGTGAAGGGACACTGCGGTGTGGAGATCCGGGGGGACGACTGGCTGACGTATGGGACGGAGCCGGGGTGGTGGAGATCCAGCGGTAGACATCGAGGGGCGGAGCCGCCGTGCAATGAACTGAATGAAGATGGTGTGGCTGCGGTGTTGGTTAGGTCGTCCCGTGGAGGATTCATCAAAGACTACATCACGTGAAATGTACATCCAACCTATGGGAACGCAAAAGCACTTGTATCCTTATGGTGAGGGCTATACCCTAGGAAGACACATAGCTTTGAGCGAAAATCATGTTTATGTTTGTTATAGGAGCGCAAATTTGGCCAACACGCACAACAAAAAACTCTCAAAAACTTGTAGTTCAGTTTCAAACCCAGGAGTTGTTCCAAAGGAGTGGAGGAGTTGATGGTTTTACTGGGAAGACAATTGATAAGAAAACATGAAGTCAAAAAAGCTTCGTCCCAAAATTTGAGAGGCATTGCTGCTTGAGCCAAAAGAGTGAGCCCTATTTCAACTATACGACGATGTTTGCATTCAGTAGAGCCATTTTGTTGATGAGCATAGGGACACAAAATGTGATGTGTCATGCGTACTTTGTTAAAGAAGGTGTGGAGTTCAGAATACTCACCACCCCAGTCAGTTTGCATACAAGCCATTTTCCTATTGAGTTGTCGTTCAACAAGAGATTGAAATTGCATGAAAATAGATTATACTTTAGCTTTATTTTTTAGTAAATAAATCCAAGTAAACTTACTAAAATCATCTATGAAGCTAACATAATACTTATAACCTCCAACATAAAAACAAGCTCCAAAGAAAAACTAGAAACACTAGTGGATGTGGGATAGGGCAATTGATGACTTTTGCCTTTTTGACAAGCATCACAGACTGAAAAACTACTTGTACTACCAATAAAAGGAAGATTATTGTGCTGAAGTATTTGTTGAATGACTGAGGTAGACGGATGACCCAAGCGACAATGCCATTGCTCCTGAGTAGGGTTGGCTACAGCAAGGACGGTCTTCAACTGATGATTACCATAGCTCGACAAAGGAGGCAAAGGGTATAGACCACCCTTACATTCCCTCATAGAAGAACCTTCTTCATAAGCTGATCCTTTACAAGGAAAAATCAGGGTGATAATAAAAAAGATATTGTTATCAGAGATGAGTTGTGTATAGAAAGAAGATTTTTAGAAGCATTAGGAACACAAAGAATATAGTTTATATTAAGAGTTTGATTAGGGATATGAAACTGTGAGTGACCAACATGAGTAAAGAACATACCTCCATTCGCAGCACACACTTGATCCTTGGCATGGTATTTCTCCTTCATAGTCAATGGTCCAAGTCACTCATCATATAAGTGAGACCATGTGGAGGTCACCACATGGTTTTGATGAGTAATTGACTTTTGGTTTAGAATGTTTGCAGAGTTTGAGTTTGGTTTTTAAGAGTTTGCAAGTTCTTTAGTTGATTTTGTTGCTGGTAGTATGACCAGCGTTAGGCCCACGGTCATACCGACCAGGTGCTATAGTACCGGTCTTGAATAGTGGTTAGACCATGACATGGTACTACCAGCGTTGTACGAGCGATACTACTGGAGTGAGGAGGTATGACCAACTTTTGGTTGGTGGTCATACCAGCCGAGGAGTTGTTGGGTCATGCATTTATTTGAATTGACTTGAAGTGTGGTCATGGTATGAGTGTTGTTGCTTGTGTACACATGTGTTTATTGTTTTGTCCTAGGTTTAAGATCAGTAATTTGGTTGCATACATTTTGCATTGTATGCTATTTGAATTAATTGTGCCAATTGATAGCTTTGTGTATTATGCAGTGCTACACAACGGTTTGCCTATTGTTATTGGTTGTAGGACTTCGGAGCTAGGTCATGATGAAGCGTACGAGGACCGGGACTATGCACAGGGTGGTGCTAAAGTCCAGAACAGTCAGGGAAATGCAAAGATGTCTGAGCCTCGCGGAGTGGTTACAAGCCAAGAAGGCAAGAGACCGGCAAGTTGGATCGGAACTAGTGTAGGATCAAGGATAACTGACTAGAGTGCTAAAAATTCTTGCCTTCTAAAACTAATTACCACAAAATATAGCTAGGTAAGATTTCAAAGTAATTCAAACCAACACAATTCTAGTATACCAAAAGCACCACAAGCACTAGTCTCTACAAATATATCTCTAACACTACTAAAAAGGACAATCTTAGCAATCACAAAGCTAGAAATATAAGTACGGAATGTAGAGGTAAAGAAATAACCACAAGATGACTCAAGAAGTTTTTTTGTGGTATCAAAGACTTACTGGTCTTCACTAGTCCACGTTGAGAAAAGCCCAAGTGACTTGGACCGGCTCCACAAATTAAGTCTCAACTTCTCAATCCACTAGTGGTTGTCCTTCCTCCTATCTGGAGATGGTAGACACCAAACCGCTCATAATTCGTCACCGAGCTTCTTCACAACCTTCTTGAATCAGTCACCTTGCAAGCTCCCACTATGTCGTCTAGGTGCCGGCAAGCACCAAGAGTAACAAACCATAGCTTCGCTTGACGGTGATTAAGTGCCAAAGGATCAATCTAGATGACTGCACTTGATTTTGTCTTAACTACCTCAAATGAATGGAATGAAAGCAAATGAGGTGTGGAATGAATGCTCTATGCTCAAGGATATTTTAATGTAGTGTCTAACTCTATCCTTGAGCAGGTCAGGGGTATTTATATCCCCACTAACTAAAACTAGCCGTTACAAGGCAATCCCGAAAAAAAATCAGGGCGAGCGAAAGTCTCGGGCAGATCGAGCAACATGGTATAAAGACCTCTAAATGCGTTGTCCTTATCCTCACATGAGGTGCATGCACTAGTCTCAACAGTAGTAGATGAAACAGGAACTACCCTACTCATCTCAAGCTCAGCAAGAAGACTAATGTTCTCCACCTTAATCATGTCAAGCTTGGAGGACACACTATCATGCAAGGTCCTTAGCTTCTCTATGTCATCCAGCAAAGCAGAACATACATCACAATCGTCACGGGAGGGAGCAAATCTAAGTGAAGTAAGATCCTGTGACAAACTCTCTACTTCCTTCTCCAACTCGCTACACCTAGCTTTAGATCTAGCATGGAATCTACCTAGCTTAAGAAAAGCATCATTAAGCTGGTCGTAGGTGGGGGATACCTCGTCGGAGTCGGAGTACAGCTCGTTGTCACTCAGTTCGCCCTCAAGGGCCATGAAGCACATGCCGGAGAAGTCGTCGCTGCCCTTGGGTTCTTGCTCGTCCGTTCCATCGTCGTCGCTCCACCCCTCCACCTCGCTGAGATCGAGGTCGTCGAAGGCGGTGAGGACGCGGTGGAAGAGCTTCTTGGCTTTGCCAAGGTCGCGAAACTTCTTCTTGCCTTGTGCGGGAGTTGAAGGCTTCTTGTTGCGGTTCTTGTCGATGTAGTCGTTCTTGCCCGAACCGCCGTAGTCATCTTTGCCCTTCCCCAGCTTAGGGCAGTTTGCCCGAATGTGGTTGGGGCCACCACATTCGAAGCAGATCACGGGTCCTTCTCTCTTTCGTCCTCCAATCGCGGCCGATCGACCGCTCACCGGTCGACCGCCAACGCCGGCCGGCCGACGATCCGTGCAGTGCGGGCCGATCGCCTTAAACGGCCGATCTGACCGCCCCTCGGGAGCAGCAATCTGAAATGCAGATTTTCAGATAGCAGAATATAGGAACTCCACACAACAGCAAAAATTGAGTAAGTTCCTCTAGATTTATCTGCCCAGAACTGAAGGGAAACCACCAAAATAGCAAGAGGGACAAAAAGCACCAAGAGAAAATAACTCAAGACAAGTAATTTCAGATTTGAGCTAAATCTGAAAATTACAGATAGCATTGACAAAAACTCAAATTCCCACCAAGTCTTTGATCCTATGGCCAAGATATTTTGCAGATATATTAGCAATAGCCACAGGACACTCCAGACCAAAAATCAGGCCATCTCATGAAGGGAATAAAGATACACATCAAAACCCTAGAAATGCAAAAACCTGAACAACTACAGAGGCTTCACCAAAATCTAAATTCCTCACAAATCTTTGATCCTCTGGCCATGAAACTTTGAGGGAAGCTAATTGATAGCCTCAGGACTCTAGAAACCAAGTTTCAAGCCATCACACGAAGAGAATCAAGAACAACACCAAAACCCTAGAAATGCAAATGAAGAACAGAGAAGGCTCCAAAGGGAAGAACTGAAATTAAACTTGGTGTGCTCTTAGGATCAACTAGCCAAATGGCTTTTGAGCATCTCCCATGTCATAGCAACCCATTTTGGCACTCCCCAGCAACAAACAACAGGAAATCAAGAAAGTCAAGAAATCATCAGAGAGTATGAACGAAGAACACAGGAGCACGGGAGAAAATCTTCAGAGATTTCATTCCAACAAAAGTGGATTACAGAGGAGTCCCGATACGCATGGACATTAGAACAAGAGGAATGATTACAAGGGTCTCAACTCATCATCTCCCTCTCCCTAAACCTCAAGAACACACACTACATGCTTGGAGGAAGAGAGCCTCTCAAGAACACATCGAAGGAGACACAAAACACCCTCTGTTCACCTCCTGCTCTCAACCACTAAAGCCCCACCAACTAAAGCCTAAAGCCAAAACAAACTCACAAAGCCTCTTTTGACTCTAGCAAACCCTAACTCTCTCCCAAAGCCATGAAGGGGCATGCAGACACCAACACCTATTTATAGCCCTTGGCTAACGGGTCTCCAACCCGTTATGCCCGCTAAACCCGAACGGAACCCGCTCCCGCTTTTGCAGCCTCGCGAAATTACCGTTTCGCCCCTCCTGCACCTTCCGGGAAGCTTCCACGCTCCTTGTCGTCCAAGCCTCGCAACCACCTCGAGTCTCCGCCGTCTTCGACACATCTCGATCGTTCTGACCTCGACACCGCCCGTGTCTAGTCCGGTCACCTCGTGTCTCGCCACGACTCCGCCTTGACGTCCTACGGCCAACACAGACAAGAAACACATCAAATAGCACCGCTCGATACATATAAGCATAAATGCATTAATGAAATAGCCCAAACCTGACAAGTCGACATAATATGCATCCTAACCATTTTGACCAGGTTTGACCAAGTCCGACCGAGCCCGATTGCACCTCGCAATGTCACGGTCCGAACCATCCAAACCAAACTTGACTTTCCTAAACCGATGTCAATTACTCATCATACACACGGGATGACCTCCACATGATCTCTCAATCTCCCCCTTGATGAGTATATTGATGAACCCAGAAAAAGCGCAAAGTTGAGTTTGAGAAAGAAGTCAAACATGGTCCAAAGGAAGGAAATGAAGCTAATGACCATGTCGACAAAAGGAAACACTAGAACAACAACTGAAAAAGCAAATTGTTCTCCAAAGCTCAAAAATTTTCCTAAATTAATTTTTTTTCTCAAATAGCTTTTTCTCCTCTACTCTCCCCCTTTTGGCAATAAACACATCAAGGATGCAAGGAAGAGGACAAGTCATGGAAATGGATGAAATGACTGAAGGTTGATTATTCTAAGCATTTAGAGCCATGAGAATTATCCAAAATGACTATTAAGTATTACATCAAGCCATATCTCAATAGAATGCTATCTAGATCATAATAAGACATATATAAGCCAGCTAAACCAATTAAGTCACAATCTGAAATTTTAGTGCAAATTCTTAGCATGTCAAGTCATCCATGATCATAGTCTAGCTAGAGGTATCTAAGGATGATGCAAACCATGTCAATAAGCTAAGCGGAACCAAGAAGCTAGTATATTGAGTCAAATTAGAGTGCTACAAGCTCAAGAGTGAAACATTCGTTTAAGTACTTGTAACCTTTGAAATTTTAGCAAATTGAGCACAATTGACATATTTTTACTTTGAGAAACTTATGATTGTTGCCAACCAAGATTTTTGTTTAGTCATGTGCTAGATCTCAAACCTTAGGCGACCACTCAAAGCACGAAGCTTAAGAAGATGGTCTAGGTCATCCAAAACTCCCCCTGAGTTCATGCCTTGTGCAATGGCAAGCCGTCTCATGAGAAAGAATTGGTGAAATCAGTTTTTTCGCACAAAAGAGATCTTTTTGCTTTTTAACATGTTGTACTAACTCATGCTGCATCAAGAGACTAAAATTGCTTAATCTAAGGCTCAATAGAGATTCAACACTCAACTCAGCCTATTTGACATGGCATGCATCATAAAAGGATAACTCAAGAAGGACTAGTCTCGAGTGGTAACAAGACAAGTTTTAGTTCAATTTGAGCAAGTTTAATTAACTTATCATGGCAAAAGCTAGTCTACACATATGAAGTCATGATCAATCTAGCAAATAAGCACAAGTCATGGTAAGGTGTAAAACATTGTAAACATGTCATAACAGGATAACAATCAAGGCTCAATGTAGTTATATTACAATGCGAAATGCTAAAATATAAGAAAATCCAGCTCCCCCTCAACATGAGATGCAACTTTTAGTTCAAGTTGAGTTATGTCAATATTAAGCTCCAGAGGCTCCCAAATAAACTCCCCCTGAACCAAAGCAATAAAAACGAGAAGCTGGCAAAGAAAACCAAACAGGCAGTCCTTAAAGCATAGATAAGATATAGAGGATACTATGGCTCAGACTGACTCTCATCTACTCCATATGACTCTAGGACTATCAACTGATCATCTAACAGACTAAGGAGCAAACACGTACCCTGTCTACCCGAGAGTGGCCCAAACCCTCGCTAGAACCTATAAGCAGTGAGTAAGCTCGACCTAGTAAGAAGAGAACCAGCTAATAAGCAGCATCCTAAAATCATAAGATAAGAAGTCTAAGCAGCTAAACAAGAGAACCACTCTAGCCTATGCTAGAAGGACTAAACCCAATGCACCCATATGCAATGCAGCAGAAAGGAGTAAGAGCATAAACAATATAGTAAAACAGTAAAGCACAAAGCTCCCCCTCACAACAGTCTATACGGACAAACCACCCCAAGCTCTCCTCGCAGAGCTGAAAACCTAGAGCTATCCAATGGCTTGGTGAAGATATCAGCCAATTGGTGGTCACTCTCCACAAACTGGAGCACGATGTCACCCTTCTCTACATGGTCTCTAAGGAAGTGATAGCGAATATCAATATACTTGGTCCGAGAATGCTACACTGGGTTTTTAGCAATGTTAATCGCAGAAGTGTTATCACAAAAGAGTGGAACACTGTCGATAACTAACCCAAAGTCCCGCAGGGTCGAGACCATCCAAAGCACCTGACTATAGCAACTGGCTGTAGCAACGTACTCGGCCTCTGCGATGGACTGTGCAACACCGGACTGCTTCCTAGAGGGCCAAGAAACAAGAGAAGTGCCAATGAATTGGCAGGTGCCAGAAACGCTCTTCCTATCTATCCTACAACCAGCAAAGTCCGCATCCGAATATGCTCTCAAGGAAAGACAGGACGAGGAAGAGTACCAGATACCATAGTCAATGGTAGCTCGAAGGTACCGAAGAATGCACTTCACCGCCTGGCAGTGAGATACGCAAGGAGAAGCCTGAAAGCGAGCACATAGATACACAGCAAAGTGTATGTTCGGTCTCGAGGCAGTGAGGTACAAGAGGGAGCCGATCATACTACGATACTCCTTCTGATCAATCATCTGGGTCAAGTGTGGCGGAAGATGCCATGGGAGTTGACACGGGCTTACCATCACTCATATCAAAGCGTCTCAAGAGGTCGCGAGTGTACTTGCCCTGATGCAAGAAGGTACCCTCCCGAGTCTATTGATCTGGAAGCCCAGAAAGAAGGTCAACTCACCCATCATGAGCCCTGTTTGGATACGCTTAAAATCCGATTCTGGGTAGAATTAAGCGAGAATCCCACCCAAACGCTTTGATTATTTTTCGATTCTTTCAACCGCCGCGGTGGGAAAAATCAGCATTTGCACTGAGAATCCAAAATCCTGTACCGCAAGCCCCATCAGGATTATTCAGATTATTCAGATCGCAGATTCTTCAGATCGTGACTTATCAGAAAATCTTGATCAAATTAAAATCGATTCTTAGATAAGCGTATCCAAACAGGGCCATGCTCATCTCAAATTCGGTGCTCATGACATCCGAGAACTGGGAAACGAGAGCATGAGAAGAGCCGCCAAAGATGATGTCATCCACATAAATCTGGACGAGCAGAAGATCAGTGCCATGCCAGCGAATGAACAAGATCTTGTCTACTTTACCCATCTCAAACCCATGACTCAACAAGTAGGATTTAAGCCTCTCATACCAAGCTCTAGGGGCCTGCTTAAGTCCATACAGCGCTTTAGAAAGCTTGAAGACATGGTTGGGTATTTGGGGTTCTCGAAACCTGGAGGCTGTCTCACATAGACTTCTTCCTCAATATAGCCATTGAGGAAGGCACTCTTGACATCCATCTGGTAAAGCTTGAAATCCTTACAAGCTGCAAAGGCAAGCAGAATTCTAATGGCCTCAAGTCTAGCTACAGGGGCAAAGGTCTCCTCGAAATCTAGACCCTCAACCTGAGAGAACCCCTGAGCTACCAGTCTAGCTTTGTTTCGAACAAGCACCCCATCCTCACTCTGCTTGTTCTTGAACACCCACTTGGTCCCAATGACATTGTGACCACGAGGGGGCTCAACAAGCGACCAGACCTTGTTTCTCTCAAAATTTTCCAACTCCTCATGCATGGCATTGACCCAAGACTCATCAAAGAGAGCATGACAAACGTCCAGCTCAAAGAAAGCAATAAAGGCAGAATGGAGATAGAATTGAGACATGCCAGATTTTGAACGAGTGACTCGCTCAAACAGGTCTCCAATAATCTGCTCAGGAGGATGGGCTTTCTGGATATGTCTAGGAGGTCCTAGATGAGATGAATAAGTGGCCTCTACCTCATGAGCTGAAGAGGTAGGAACAGAGCCACTAGCTCCAGAAGAAGCAGAAGGCATGGGCTGATCGCCTCGAGGTGCGGTGGAAGAAGGCACCTTAAGGGGTGGATGAGGGACTGGATCGGGGAGACAACCCTCATCTCCATCGTCCTCATCATCCACAAATATGAGCTCGGACTACTCTAAAGAACCTGAGACATCGGACCTAGTCCCCAGACTAGCCTCGTCGAAGGTCACCTCACAAGTCTCTAACATTTTACAAGACTCGCAGTTCCAAACCCGATAAGCCCGCGAAGAAGTTGAGTAACCTAGAAAGATTCCATCACAAGAACATGACTCGAACTTGTCTAGGTTCCCGGACTTTAGAATAAAGCACTTGCAACCAAACACACGAAAATGAGATATAGTGGGCTTTCGCCCATATCTCAACTCATAAGAAGTGCGGTGCAAGTGTGCCCGAAGAAAAACTCGATTTGAGACATGGCACACGGTAGCTATAGCCTCAGCCCAAAACTTCTGCGGTGTAGAGTACTCATCGAGCATCGCCCTGGCCATCTCGACCAAGGTACGGTTCGTCCTCTCCACGACACCATTTTACTGTGGGACGTGCGGAGAAGAGAACTGATGCTCTACAGCTGTCTCATCACAGAACCTCTCAAAGTAGGAATTCTTGAACTCCGTGCCATTGTCACTGCGGATCGCTCGTAAGGCACCTGGGTGCTCAACAGAAAGCCTACCGAAAAGACCTCGAAAATGTGTAAACATCTCATCTTTCGAGGCTAAGAAAAACACCCAAGAGTACCTCGAGAAGTCATCGACCACGACAAGGACATACCACTTCCTCTCCGCTGATCGCACTCGAGTGGTCCAACTGTATCCATATGGAGCAGCTGTCCTGGTGCATTGGTCATAGTAACTGTGACCGGAGGATGGGAAGCGGCAACCATCTTGCTGTGCCGGCAAGGAGCACAAATTAGATCTTTGACCATCTTAAGTTTCGGCAAACCACGAATGAGATCGTGGCCGCTAACTCGGGTCAAATGGTCAAATCCAATATGACCAAGTCTCCTATGCCAGAAAGAAAGATCACGGGACTCCGAAGCAACTAAACACCGGAGAGGATCACCATAAGACTCAGAAAAATCAGCACGAAAGATCCTCCCAAAATGAGAAATCCCGCAAACCAGACTACCCGAAGAATCAAGAATTTTGCAATTGTTTTTCCTAAAGCTCACCTCGAAACCGTCATCGGCAAGCTAAGAAACTGAAAGTAAATTATACTGCAGCTTACTAACCAAGGCAACATCTTTCAAAATGAAGGAATCATTAACGCACACTGTACCTTTGGCGATGATGCGCCTTGATGAAGCATCTCCGAAGGTGATCGTCTCATCACCTGGAGCATGGGCAAGGGAAGAAAACCAACGAGTGTCTCCAGTCATGTGTCGTGAACACCCGGAGTCTACGAGCCAAATATTTCCCTTCCCTGCCCGGTGAACCTGAGTCAACAAGAGAGTAAAGTCTCAGTACTGGGGTAAATCAAGAGTGATTTTGGCACCCAATACCGAGTAACACGTCGAGCAGATGAAGTAGTCAAACACGACTGACCTCTATCTACCCTACGCTCTCTGTCACTCAAAGAAGCAGAAGGTCTACGTGTAGACCAAACGCTGTTGCTGGGTCTGACTGCTATGGGAGAGCGAGTCGGAGCACCGGCAACATGCTGATCACGCCGTGGGTAGCCATCTCGACGATGACAAGACATGTATAAGCCATATCTCAATAGAATGCTATCTAGATCATGTCAAGACATGTATAAGCCAGCTAAACCAATTAAGTCACAATCTGAAATTTTAGTGCAAATTCTTAGCATGTCAAGTCATCCATGATCATAGTCTAGTTAGAGGTATCTAAGGATGATGCAAACCATGTCAATAAGCTAAGCGGAACCAACAAGCTAGTATTGAGTCAAATTAGAGTGCTACAAGCTCAAGAGTGAAACATTCGTTTAAGTACTTGTAACCTTTGAAATTTTAGTAAATTGAGCACAATTGACATATTTTACTTTGAGAAACTCATGATTGTTGCCAACCAAGATTTTTGTTTAGTCATGTGCTAGATCTCAAGCCTTATGCGACCACTCCAAGTGCAGGGATCTAGTACTCTGATCATAGTACTCAGACATGGCAGGGATCTCAAGTGCAGGCCTGTCATATACCTTCTCAAATGCACTTTACTTTGTCCTTAGAGCAAGCTCAAACTTGTGTTTGTTGAAGTCCAATTACTGAGAGCCAGTCATCCATAGATATACTGAAAATCAGGAGAGAGAAATATATAGAGTAGCGTAAAACTATCTAATTATATCTTCATTACAGTCCAATTTGAGAGCCACAAGATTTTGTATTCAAGCCCTTTGAAACAGCCTATAAGTCCTATTATATTTGTCTATTGAGTTTAGGTGGTCCCAATCAATATACTTGTAATTTGCAGAGTCTATTTAGATCATATAGCTGCTCATATACTTGCTCCTAAAACTTGGAATGAAATATTGGATTAATAGAATTGTTGGGGAGCAAAAACTGGCTTCTTCGATACAAGCATGCATACTCTTCAATTGTGGTTTGTTTGAGGTCTATTTGAGGCTCTTCTCGATCATTCATCTTCTCATCTGATTGTTCAAGATGTGGGCTCTCTTGCTATTCTATTTCTGTCTCAGAGTCAGAGGCTATTGCCTTGCCTCTATCTTCTCTAATCTTTTATGCAGATTCTAAGGTGGTTGGAGCTGCAGAAGGAGGCACCTGGGCTGCAAGAGGGTCTGCTTGAGACGATGATTGATAGGAAGCCATAGGAGAGGAGTTCCTGACATACACTTTGCGGCCAGCGTTCTTTGTCCTTGGCATCTTCAAGCAAAGGAAAATGATACCAAGGATAAGTAAGGAAACAACCTCAATAGGTTTGAGAAATAAATGATTGAAGATTATGTTTTTATCAGGGAAATTAAAAGCACCGACATGCAACAGACGGTAATACCAGGCTCCGGTAGTACCATGCATGTCGAGCGGTAGTTCCTCTTTCTCTGAACCGTTTCTAGGGCGAATTAAGAATAAATTCTTTGGTGTTTTTTTTGGATTGAATCCTCGAAATAGATGCACAAGCATCATTAGACACCAGATATGTCAATTTGCCCGAGAAAATGTCAACCAATCTTTCGCATTATCAATCAAAACCTAGAAGAGACCTAGGGTTCTAGAACAAGGTGAAAACAAGGATTTTAATCACATTTACCTTGTGGATCGGAGGAGATGAACCCTTTGAAGTCAAGGAATCACCATGGGGCGAAGAAATCCTGAGGAGATTTGAAGATCTAAGGATTGGATTTAAGGTTTCTTGTGGAGAAGAGAGGGAGGGAGGTTGTAAGTTCAAGCTCCATTAAATTAATTTTGGTGACAATGATAAATTTAATTATGAGACTAATTTATTTATTAATTATGATATTGCTTAGTCTCATTTGGATGAAAAGGTGAAAATCATAAGAGATGTATTCGACCTCACATTTTTATATCTTAGTGCATTCCTTGGATCCAAAATATAGATTGAACTCCACAAATAGTCAAACATAAATATGCGCATATGTCTTTATTATATACTCTAGTATGTACACATTTAGGGGGAGTTCACTGTATATTTTGATGTTCATTTGTATTGATCCACGTTCATCTCTCCATATATTGAGGATCTTTACTTTGAAACATATCCTTTGAGTATATATATCTTGTGTAGTCCATATATACTTATGATCGCGTTGTCATCTAGTTCTTCCATTATGTGTTAATGGTTGGATGATTAATGACAACTAGATGAATAAGCTTTGCTTAAAAATCTTATTCTAGAGTATATAAGTGTTGTGCACATATTGTATACTCGAAATTCAAATTCTGTCTCATTATTTGTTGAGATTGTCATGAATAACCAAAAATAGAAGATTGTAGAATCTAGTCCCTCCATTATGAGTTAATAGTGAAGATCCATCATGTGTTGATGGAATTGAAGTAAAGAATATATCATGAGTTGATGCATGTTAAAACTATAGCTCAAGGCAAAGGTATGGTGAGCTAGAGCTAAGAATGTGCTCTTAGACTTTTACCGGTCTTGGTGTTTGGTTAAAAGACCGGATTGCTAATATAGGTGTCATATTATTTAGAAGGGTCATATGTAGTAGCTTAAATCTCATCATATGTTGATTGCTCAACCTCACCTCTTGTAGCTCTCCATAGCATGATGCCTATATTTATGAATGTGTTTTGTAAATTGTTGTGACTCATGTGTTGAATCCTTGTAACGTGGGATCATATATTACGAATGTGTTTTACAAGTGTTTTAAGTCTATGTTTTTATTCTTTGTGATATGAGGCTTATATTTGCAAATATGTTTAGCATATGGTTGAAGCTCATATTTAATCCTCGAGTCATGATTCCAAAAGTGTGCAAATATATTTTTGCAATTTGTTGGGAATCATGGATAATTCTTGTGTGCATGATACTATAGTTTGCAAATATGTTTTGCAAAATCTGTTGAAGTATATGCAATTCTCAGAAAAATCAGAACTACTGCAATGTATTCTATGGTACTACCGCTGACCAGAATTACCAGTGTTGTAATCACGGAACTATCGTATTCACTGGTGGTCGAAGACCTGTGTGGTCGAGGACTAGAGTGGTCGAAATCGACTCGATCGAACCAAAGTGGTCGAAGGCCTGAGTAGTCAAAGATCGACATAGTTGAAGATCAATATGGTGGATGACCTGCGTGGTCGAAGATCGACGTGGTTGATGACCTGTGTGGTCGAGGATCAACGTGGTTGAACCAGCGTGGTCGGAACCGTCGTGGTTGAGATCTGTGTGAACTATACTAGCATGGTTGAACAGATGTGGTCGAGATCTGTGTGATCAAAAACCAGTGTGATCGAACCAAGATGATCAGAACCGACGTGGTAGAGATTTGTGTGATCGAAGACCAACATGGTCGAACCAAGATAGTCGAATCCGACGTGGTCGAGATCTGTATGATCGAAACTAGTGTGGTCGAATTGATGTGATTGATACAACGTGGGTGAAAATCGACATGGTGGTTAGATATTTGTGTGATCGAAGATTAACATGGTCGAACATCGACATGGTCAAAACCTCTGTGGTCGAAACCAATGCGGTCGAATATCTAATTCAATCAAATTTAGCACCTTTAGGATACCAAAAACCCTATGCTAGTGGAATATTTTAAATATCTTAGAATTCAATTTACGGCCATCAAATGGCACTCTTTTGGAGATGCTTGAAAACGTGCACACGTGCAAACACTAAACATGACATCGAGTCTAGATACAGTAAGATAAAATAAACTACTAACCATGGATCTATAAAACTTTAAATTTACTAGTTTACCTCCTTCATAGAGATAAAGATGTCTGTTCGTTGCCATGGAGGGCTTGAAGGGTTTTGCATCTTCCATGCCAAACTTCGTGAATAATCCTCTCACGTACTTTGCTTGGCTTATAAAAGTTCCATTCTTGTGTTGCTTGATTTGAAGTCTAAGGAAATAGTTATATTCTTCAATCACGAATATTTCAAATTCCCTAGAAATCACATTACCAAATTCTTTACAAAAGTCTTAGTAGAACCAAATATGATATCATCAACATAAATTTGACATATAAAGAAATCATTATCACTGATCTTTGTAAATAAAGTTGTATTAACCTTCCCAATTTTAAATCCTTTAGAGAGTAGAAAATATCGAAGGCACTCATACCACGCTCTAGGAGCTTATTTTAAGCCATATAGCGCCTTGGAGAGTTTATATATATTATTAGAATTTTTAGGATATTCAAAACCGGGAGGTTGTTCAACATAAATAAGTTTGAAAATTGTTCCATTCAAGAATGCACTTTTAAAATCCATTTGAAATAATTTGATATCGAAACTTCATGCAAAGGCAAGTGATATGTGAATTGACTCAAGTCTAGCAATGAGTGCGAAAGTTTTATCGTAATCTGAATCTTCAACTTGAGTATAACCTTGAGCAACTAACTTTGTCTTGTTTCTTACCATAACTCTATTTTTATCGTGCTTTTTGCGGAAAACTCATTTTGTGCCAATCATATTGTGCTCCTTAGGTCTTTCCACTAATATCCAAACATTATTTTAGGTGAAGTTATTGAATTCTTCATGCATTGCATTCATCCAATTCGGATCACCTAGTGCTTCATCTATAAATTTTGGCTCAAGAGAAGACACAAAAGAGTAATATTCATAAAATAAAGCTAATATAGATCTAGTTTGAACATCCTTACGTCACCCAATATTTGATCTATTGAATGATCTTTCACAGTTACATTGTGGATCTTCGATGATAGAGATTGTTCTTCCTTTTCTTCCATATCTATTATTTGAGTATTGCTTCTTATGAAAAAAAGTAGGAGTTTCAACTTACTTTGATGAAGAAGACATACTTAGATCATCCTTTGGTTTGATGTCGTTAATTTGCATGTTCTCCATTGCTCGCCTTAGTTCTTCATCACCTACATCATCCATATCTTTTTGCTCTTCTTGAGAGCCATTAGTTTCATCATATTGAACATCACAAAATTCTTCAACTAAACCGGAGTTTTGTTGAAGACTCTATAAGCTTTGCTATTTGAAGAATAACCAAGCAAAAACTCTTCATTACATTGACTTTGAAATTTACAAAAACCAAACACCCTTTCCTAAGATATAGCATTTACATCCAAATACTCTAAAATAGAAAATATTCAGTCTTCTTCCAATGAGAAGCTCATAAGAAGTCTTTTTCAAAATACGATGCAAATAAAGACGATTTATAGCATGACAAGCGGTGTTAATAGCTTTTGCCCATAAATTATCGGAAATATTATATTCATCAAGTATTTTCTCAGCCATTTCAATTAATGTTTGATTTTTCTCTCTACAACTTTATTTTGCTCTGGAGTGTAGGTAGCGAAAAGCCCATGCTTTATTCTAAATTCATCACAAAAATCTTCAAATTTAGTGTTTTTGAACTCAAAACCATTGTCACTTCTAATTTTGTTTACTTTGAAATCAAATTCATTTTGGGCCCTTTTTGAATAGCTTTTAAAAATACCATAGGCTTCGCTCTTGTCATTTAAGAATAATATACATGTGTGTTTAGGGTAATCATCTACAATGACTAGACAATAGCTATTGTCTCCGATGCTCTTATATGTTGTTGGTCAAAACAAATCCATATGTAAGAGCTCCAATGGCCTAGAAGTTGACATGATACTCCTGGAATGATGAGAATTTGCAACTTGCTTCCCGGCTTGGCAAGCGCTACATGATCTATTTTTCTCAAACTTTACATCTTTGAAGCCAACTACTAAGTCATGTTTGAAAATCTTTTTAAGTTGAATCATACCCACATGACTTAGCCTTCTACGCCATAACCAACCCTAAGATGTTTTTGACATTAAACAAGTTTTCAAGCATGAATCACTAGAGAAGAAATCAACCAAATAAAGATTTGTAAATCTAAAACCTTTGAAAATAAGTTCATTTTCCTTTTCTTTTGAAATGGTTACACCATCTTTAGAGAATGTGCAAATTAAACCAAGATCACATATTTGAGCAACGGATAGCAAATTAAAATTTAATGTTTTTATAAGAGATACATTAGAATGGAAAGGTCATTTGTGATAACTATTTTACCCAATTCAAGTTCCTTGCATTTGCTATTGTCTTTGAATGTGATTCTCTCGTTGCTTCTATTCTCAAATGTGGTGAATACCTTTTAGTCTCCGATCATATGTTGAGTGCACCCACTATCAAGCACCCAATGCTTTTCACCGGTCTTGTAGTTCACCTACAAAAGAAAATTAAGTTTTTTTAGGTACCCAAATTTGTTTGAGTCCTTGGAGGTTAGCAACCAAGGCTTTAGGCACCCAAATGGCATTCTTTTTAGCACCTAGAATTGAAGTGCTAACAAATTTAGCAATAACACTACCCTTCTCGGATTTCTTAAGTATGTAGCAAGAATCAAACAATTCAATGGAAATAGTTTTACCCATAGGATAATTTGGTTGTATGTGTCCTATTTCCCGACATTTGTGACAATACTTACCGTTTTGCCTCTCAAGTCTTGTGGGTTTGTTTGCAGATTTCTTACCTTTCTTGGGTACAAATCCAAGTCCCTTCTTATTGAATGAGCACTTTTGCTCACTCAATAACTTGTCAAGAGTGGCTTTACATTTAAAGCATCTTTCCAAGCTCTTGTTTAGATTGCTCATTTGCTTCTTTAATTCATTATTCTCAATAATAAGTTTAGCATCATATGGTTTAATATTACCATGATTAGAATTAACATTAGAGCTACATGGCGTGACAAGCAAGTTATCACATGAAGTAGATATGCTAGCTCTAGCAATTTTTATACTAGGAATTTTATTTGAAATATCGTAAGTAATACCAATGCTAGTGTAAGACTTACTTGAATTTTCTTAGATGAGCAAGTCATGAGCTTCCTTAGCTTCGTATAAGAATCTTTAAGAGAGATACTCTCTCTTTAAGACCTTAAATTTTGACTATTCCTTTCTAAGATATTCATTTAGTTATTCTAATATATCTATAAGTTTATCATAAGAAGGCTCTTCATCATCAAGAAGATTTTACATTTTCTCCTTTTGCCATGAGGCATGTAGGAGATGTGAAGAGGGACAGAGGTTCCTTGACGGCGATACCAATAAATCCCTTCTTCTTGGGGGACTCACCCTCATTGGAGTAGGAATCCGTGTACTCTTCATCGGAGTTCCATTCTCCTATGTAGGCTTCATTCTTCCCATCTTTGTGAAGCTTCTTGAAAAGTTTTTTCTTGTCGTTGAAGTCCTTCTTCTTAGATGACTTAGGGTAATGAGAGGCAATGTACCCCTTCTAATCGCACTCATAGCAATAGATGTTGCTATAGCCCTTGTTGTAGTTGTATGAGCGCCCCTTCTTGCTCTTCTCTTGGCTAACGCTTCGGTATGAGCGTCTCTTCATGAACTTATTCATCTTCCTCAAAAGGAGAGCCAACTCCTCCTCAAAGTCCTCCTCCTCATCCTCTGACTTATCACTTGATACCGCCTTAGCCTTGAAGGCGGTGACCTTTTTGCCCTTGGAGGAGGATTGCTCCAAGAGCTTCTCCTTATCCTTCTTATACAACTCGTTGGTGATGAGATTTCCCAAGAGCTATGTTGGCGTCATTCTTGCCAACTCGGAAGAGTTAAGGAAGAGTGTTACTAACATCTTGTACTTCTCCAGTAATGCCCTAAGCATCTTTTTTACAATATCAACATCTGTTAGTGACGTGACAAGGCCCTTGAGCTCATTCAAAATGTTGTTGAGGCGATAATACATTTCATTTATGTTCTCATGAGGCAACATTGTGAATGTATCATATTTGATCCGAAGCCTATGCAATTTGGCTTCTTTAACCATGGGTGTTCTCTCATGGATTTTTTGATAGGGTGGTCCAAATATCGTGGGTGATTTCCAAATTGCTCACTCTATTAAACTCGTCCGCATTTAAAGCGCTAAATAGAGCATTCATGGTCTGAGCACCTAAATGAACATTATGCCCCTCTTATTTCGTGGGATATAGTGGATCAAGAGGCATGACATAACCCTCATTTACAATTTTTCATATGCTCGGACTCATGGTCTTAAGATAAATAAGTATTCTAATTTTTCAATAAAAATAATTTGAGCCATCGAAAAGAGGTTCCTGCCCTATAGCAATCCCCTCACTAACCATCTTTTTTTTCTCTAGACAGTTAAGTCTAAATCAATGAGAAACTAAGCTCTGATACCACTTGTAGGATCAAGGATAACCGACTGGAGGGAGTAAATAGAAGATTCTAAAAATTCTTGCCTTCTAAAATTAATTACCAAAAAATATATCTAGGCAAAATTTCAAAGCAATTCAAACCTACATAATTATAGTATACCAAAAGCACCACAATCGCTAGTCTCTACAAATATATCTCTAGCACTAGTAAAAAGGACAATCTTAGCAATCACAAAGCTAGATATATAAGTGCAGAATATAGAGGCAAATAAACAACCACAAGATAACTTGAGAAGTTTTTTCCGTGTTATCGAAGACTTGCCGATCTTCACTAGTCCACGTTGAGCTTTCGTGTTCTAGTAGTTCCGCTCAAGAAATGCGGTACTTCCGCTCTGTGGTAGTTTCGCCATTAAAACTTTGATACTTCTGTTTTCCAGATATACAAAAGTGATTCTAAGGGTGCTCTCTGGAAAAAAAACGTACCGCTCATTTTGTTGGAACTTTCGGAATGAGAAAATACTGCCATTACACTCCGGTAATTCCGATATTCCCGACAATGCATAGTTTGGCTATCAATTTTAGTTTTAAGTGCATGCATGATCCTAAATTGATCCAATGGCACAAGAACATGCTATATGTTATTAGCCATGATCCCTCTTAATAGTACGATATTTATCCTATAATCTGATCTTCCACCTTTTCTCCTAAGATCGGTAAAATCAAAAGGGATCCTAGATTACTTATATTTTTGTCTTGAGCCACATTGATCTTCATATTGACCCTTAGCATACATCTCACAATCATCATCGGGACTAACCTTTCAAATAGTCAATAAACATGTTAGTCCTATATTCACATAATGTCATTAATTACCAAAACCACTTTTAGGGACCTAGATGCTTTCAAGTAAGCTCAGAGAGGAGTTGAGATCCAGACGGTCGAGGAAGCCAGGTGCAGTCATGAAGCTAAGAGATGACAAGTGGCGCGTCAAGTGACTTGAGTCATTGTGCAAGCGAGGATGCTTCAGTGGGATTCGGACACATGAAAGGCTTGGCGGCAAGTCATTGGGGCCACGTGAAAGATGGCGAAGCATAGGCGATGCTTCGTGGCAAAGGAAGTGGAAAGCTTCGTGGAAAACGGTAAATGGGTATTTTGGTAAATTGCTCAATACAGAAAAGTGGTGGTGTGTGTGAAACCGCGGTGTTGACCTAAGTGGTTTAGGTTTTGTATGTGCTGAAAATATGAAGTGGATCAAGTGTTAATTCACTAATGGTTTAATGGTTGTAAGCCGCGTTGAGAAGCATGTGTGAGAGAGTGAAACCCGGTGTTAGATGGGGTTAACTGGTTATCCCTGGTTTGGCCTAATGGGTTGGATCCATTAGGTTTTAGTTCAGATTGTGAGACTATATAAGGGGAGGAGAGGCAAGGGCTAGGATTTGAGGATTTTTGCTAAGTATTTGTGGTAGCTAGCCCTTCCTCTCTCACATAGGTGATAAATTTGAGATATTATGGTTAGGGTTTCCTTATGTTGCAGCCTCATGTGTGTGTGTGTGTGTGTTTTAGTCTTAGAGCCCTGCTATTATGAGGGATTGGTTATAAAAAAACATTTCTCTTCAAGTGAAATGGACATCTAAACTTTGCCCATGTGAGTTGTGCCATGAATCCCCTCATGTGCTTTTGATTTTTCTTGGTTTTCTTGTTTGGATTTCTCTTCCTTGACCTTTTCTGGTGCCAAGGATGTGTAAGAGGTGGAGATGTCTCTTGGAGACAAGATTCCATCCATCTAGGCACAATCTAGAGTAAGTTCTTCAGTTTGCTCGATTTCTCTTAAGATAAAGGTGATTTTTGAATTTTGCCCTTGTGAGTGTTTTGGGTTAGATTCGTGTTATGTTCTAACTTGCTATGACATATGAGAACCCATCCCAAGTCACCTAGACCATCTACGACTCACGAGCAAGAGCATATTGAAGTTTTTTCTCTTTTGCTTGGTTCTTGTACTTTCTCTACTCAATGTAGAAAGGTCTTAGTTTTGGCAATGATTTTCATGATTGTTTATTGAAATAGGTTTCTGATATCCTGGAGAAGATCCCTGCAAATTTTCCTATCATTTGGATCTACGGATCAAAAGTTTCATCGCTTTTGGTTTTTAAAATCATGTTGAAAATATTATTCATTCATGAAATTATTGTTGCAACGATCTGACCAGCATTGTAGCAGTGGTCTAACTAGGGTTACTATAGCTTCCCACTATTTTACTGTTTATAGCAGTTTGACCACCATTGTAATAGCGGTCTAACCACCCTGGAGGTTAGACCGACCCCTTCACGGAGGTCAGACCGCCATGTATATAGAGGTTAGATTACCGGGGGTTTTCAAATCACGTTTTGCTCTGTTATGATCAGATCTTCCCTTGTGATTATTTGTCTCTAATCTTATAGCTTCCATAGCTGCTGGAGTGAAGAGTTTTTCTTCCGCTCAAAGAAAAAGATTTTAAAATGCCTCGGGATGAATTTAGGCTCCTATTCACCCCCTCTCTAGTCGCCATACTCGATCTTTGTGGTGACTAGCTCTTCTTTCCTCCCATAGGTGATAGATTTGAGAGATTAGGGTTAAGGTTTTCTTGTGTTGGAGCTTTGTACATGTGCTCTAGTCTTAGAGCTCTGCTATCCTGAGAGATTGGCTGTAAAAATATTTCTCTCCAAGTAAAATAGACATCCAAACTTTGCTCAAGTGAGTTATGCTATAAATCCCCTCATGTGCTTTTGATTTTCTTAGTTTTCTTGTTTAGGTTTCTCTTCTCTTGAGTTTTCTAGTGCCAAAGATGTGTAAGAGGTAGAGATGTCTCTTAGAGATAAGATCACATCCATCTAGGCATGATTTAGAAGAAGTTCTTGAGTTTGCTCGATTTCTCTCAAGAGAGGTGATTTTCGGGTTTTGCTGTTGTCGGTGTTTTAGGTTGGATTCATGTTGCGTTCTAGCTTGCTATGACATATGAGAACGCATTCCAGGTCACCTAGACCATCTGTGACTCACGGGTTTTGCTGTTGTCGGTGTTTTAGGTTGGATTCATGTTGCGTTCTAGCTTGCTATGACATGTGAGAACCCATCCCAGGTCACTTAGACCATCTGCAACTCACGAGCAAGAGTAGATCAAAGTTTTTCTCTTTTGTCCAGTTCTTGTACTTTATGTACTCAAATGGAGAAATGTCTCAACTTTGGCAATGATTTTCACGATCGTTTGTTGGAATATGTTTCTAATATCCTAGAGAAGATCTCTATAAATTTTCGTGTTATTTAGATCTACGGATGAAAAGTTCCATCGATTTTGGTTTTTAAAATCATGCTAAAACACTGTTTATTCCTGAAATTACTGTAGCAACGGTTTGACCGCGGTTACTGTAGCATCCCCTATTTTTTACTGTTCGTATCGGTTTGACTGCCCTGGTGGTCAAACCGCCCGTTCATGGGGGTCAAACCGCCATGTATGTAGTGGTCAGACCGCTGGGGGATCTCAAAGCACGTTTTTCTCTCTTTTGATCTGATCTTCCCTTGTGATTATTTGTCTCTAATCTTTATAGCTTTCATAGCTACTAGAGTAAAGAGTTTTGCTTTCGCTTAAAGGAAAAGATTTTAAAAAGCCTCGAAATGAATTTAGGCTCCTATTCACTCCCCTCTAGTCACCATACTCAATCCTACAATGTGGTCCATTGCACGTGAATCAGTATACCAATTAGAGTCATATATGCCGGCATACTCACCGCTGCAACTAGTCTACTGTCTGATTGAATCTGTTGTAGCACTTGATGGCAACATGACCAACTTTGTGATAGATTTGGCAAGTGGGTCTTTCTGAGCTTCTGTTGTTTGGTGCCTAACCAAACCCTTGAGTTGAGCTTCTATTGTAATTGTTTGACGTATCACTGAAACCTTGACCTGAGTGTGTCGACAGATTGCCTCTGGTTCGGTTCTTGCCACGTCCTCCTTGTCCTTGCATTGCTGAGTTAACCGAGCTACCAATATTGCCATGGATCTGCATCATGGAATTGTTTTGCTCCTGACTCATCTCATAGCTCAAGAGATGAGCATACATGTCGCTAAGTGATATCGGTTCAGCCCATGTGGTGATGGAAGTCACAAGGGGATCATAATCTGCATTGAGTCCACATAGGAGGTAGTTGACGACTTCATCATTTGTGTTGGAAACCCTAGCTACTACATATAGCTTTCTATGTATAGGATTGCCTTGATAGCCTACCATGTATACTGATAGCGTACTATGTATACTGCTGTACATCTATTTATACTAATGGAATCGCGCCCCCTAACTGCGTGGCGTTTCCCATCTCATTCTCTCTTTTGCCTCACAATAACATGGTATCAGAGCGGGCATAATCCTGCTCCTTCCTTCGTTTCTCTTCCGCTGCTATAGGCATCCGCCATGAGCGAGAACTCATCCTCCTCGGCTACCGTCGGCTTGACGGCGCTCGGCGCTGCACCACCATCACCCGCTGTCTCTACACCGACTGCTGTGCCGGACGTCATGGCTTCCGTAGTGAAAGTGGCTAGCGTGAAAACTCACGTGCCCATCACTCTTGATGCCAATGGCTCCAACCACTCTCAGTGGAGCACCCTCTTCATGGTCTTCGTCGGCAAATATGGTCTGATGGGCTTCATTGACGAGACAGCTGACTCGAATCTCGACGATCTGCATCGCCGGCAGGACTACGCCGTTCGGTCATGGATCTACGGATCCATCTCCGAAGAAATCTTTGAGATCATCGTTGAGCCCACTCAGACGGCACGTCAAGCTTGGACCGCCATCGACGACCTCTTTCGCGACAACAAGGAGAGTCGCGCTGTCTTCCTTGAAGCGGAGTTCAGGACCATCGTCCAGGGGGACATGACGGTCAGCGACTACTGCAGGAAACTCAAGAAGACCGCCGACGCCTTACGCGAAGTCGGCCAACCCGTCTCTGACAAAACTCTCGTCCTCAACACTCTTTGTGGTTTGAATTCACGTCTCTCAGCCACCGCTCAGTTAATTCCTTTGCTTGAGCCCTTTCCCAGTTTCCTCCGGACACGATCCATCTTGGCCATGGCTGAGACAAAAGCTGCAAATGAATCATCAGTGGCTGCCGCCACTGCGCTTGTTACCGAGTGGCTCACAACAAAGCAAGTCTTTCGGCGGAGGGAAGAAATGGAAGAACAACAAGAAGAACAACTCCGGCGGTGGCAACAACTGGCGTGCTCCTGTTCCAGGGGGCAACAGCGGCAATGGCGGCAACTGGCGTGCGCCGGTTCCAGGTGGTGGGCTGTGGCTTTGCTTCAACCCATGGGCCGGCCCGCCACCATCGTACGCTCCTACCTGGGGGGCCTCCTGGCGCAATGGATCGCCCGGGATCCTCGGGCCAAGGCCCACAGGGCAGCAACAGGCCTATACGGCCTCAGCTCCTTCCGTTGCAGCTCTGCCCGCAGCGCCTTCTGCACCAGTCTCATGGGACCACGCCGGGCTCATTGCTGCCCTCAATGCCATGACGATGCAGCCGAACAGCTCCCCAACAGGTGACTGGGTGATGGACTCCGGAGCATCCTCTCACATGTCTTCCAATGCCGGTATCCTAGTCTCTCCCTCTCCCAAACCTACACATACTTCTTCTTTTGTCACTGTTGGAAACGGATCCACTCTCCCTATTTCTCATACTGGGCATGCTGTTCTTTCTACATCTAGCTACAATTTTTCCCTGAATAATGTTCTTATTGTTCCACACATAATCAAAAATCTTCTTTCCGTTAGACAATTCACTCGTGATAATTCTTGTTCTATTGAGTTTGACCCTTATGGTTTCTCTGTTAAGGACCTTCACACCAAGATCGAGACTCTTTGTTGCAATAGTGATGGAGATCTCTACACACTTCGCCAGTCCACTTGTTCCCCGACGTCCACCTTCCTTGCTTCAACGGATTTATGGCATCGCCGCTTGGTCATCCCTCTCATGGGACTTTATCTTTTATTCCTCAAATTCCCAAATGTAATAAATCAAGCCATATGCCTTGTCACGCTTGTCAGTTAGGAAAACATGTTCGTTTACCGTTTAATCGCTCCATTTCCTTTTCCTCTCAACCCTTTGAACTATTGCACTGTGATCTTTGGACGTTTCCTGTGCTTAGTTGTTCTGGTTATCAATACTACTTAGTTATTCTTGATGACTATACTCATTTCTTGTGGACTTTTCCTCTTCGACGCAAAAGTGATGCTTTTGATACTTTTCGCTTTTTCTTTCCTTACATTTAGACACAATTCAACCATTCTATTCTTGCTCTCCAAACTGATAATGGTCGGGAATTCATCAATAACCGTATGACCAAGCTTCTTGCCTCGCATGGCACCCTCCTTCGTCTCTCTTGTCCATACACGTCTCCACAAAACGGCAAGGCAGAGCGGGCCATTCGTACCATTAACAATGTCATCCGTACTCTTCTTTTTCAAGCCAGCATGCCCCCATTTTTTTGGGCCGAAGCGCTCTCCACAGCTACCTATCTCCTTAATCGACGTCCTACCACTACTCTTCATTCTTCTACTCCTTTTGAGTTTCTTCACAAAAAACCTCCAACCTATAGTGTAACATCCTGATTTTCAGAGCCTTTTTGAAGCTTTCGAAATAAAATTCACCATTTGAATTTTTCTGGAATTAATTAAAGCTTAAATGAAATTTTTATGAATTAAAAGGATTTAATATGATTAAGTTAAACATTACAATGTGCCAAAAGTATTTTATTTGAGTTCCCTGAGCCTCAAGAGCTTTTCTGGCATTTTATGTGATTTTTCTGGATTTATTTGCTATTTTCTAGAACTCAAAAGTATTTGTTTGAATTTCTGGAAAAGAAAAGAAAAGAAATCCTAAACCGCCAATGGGCGAAACCCACCAGCCGGCCGGCCCGCTCGCCCGCTTCGGTCCGCTCGCCTCGCCCACGCCACGCTGCCGCCGACCGCCGCTCCCGCGCGCGCTTGCCCTTCTTCGGATGTGTGCGCGTGTCACCCATCCACCCGCGCCGCCGCGCCAAGCGCATCGCATCGCAGCCGCCGCTTAGCAAGTCGTGCTCGTATACGAGTGGGACTCTCGTGTCGATCCCACCCGGACTCGTGCTCGTGGCCGACCAGACACCTCTACGACCGGGTATAAAGGGCCGAACCCCGTGTCTCCTCGTCCCAAGTCAAGCCTCGCCAAAGCCGTGGTCGTGCGCCTCGCGGCCGTGGTCATACGTAGCCGCTGCCGTGGTCGTGCCGGAGCCCGAGGTCGTGTCGCCCTCGCCGCCGCTTTCGCCGCCGATCCGCCGCCGCCGGTGAGTCCCGCCATCGCCCCTAGTCACCGCCGACCGATCCCGCCGCCATCCGTGGTCGAGATCCGTGTGTCGAGGTCCGTATGGTCGTGGGTTCTACGACTACGTTGTAGAGCCTTAGTCGTAAGTCGAAGCCACCGTAAGTCCGATCATGTGGTCGTAAACGACTTCATGGTCGTAAGTCCGCTCGGTAGTCGTGCCGCTGTGTGCGATCGTAGCGCGCGGTGGTCGTGATTCGTGGATTGTTCTGTGTGGTCGGCGTAGTAGGTTCGACTACGTGAGTCGTAATCTCGATCGGGTGATCGTAGTCATGTGCTCGATCGCGTGGTCGTAAGCCCGCCTAAGTGGTCGATTCGCCGTAGTCTTAGATTCGGCTCGTGGTCGTAGTCGAGGTTTCCTAGTGTAGTTGGAGATATAGATTAGTTTGTGGTCGTAGTCGTAAAGTTCTTCATGGTCGTAAAGTTCTTCGTGGTCGTAATTTCTCTGCGTGGTCGTAGGGATCCTTTGTGGTCGTAACGACTACCCGTCTGCTCTTTTTCTCTGAATTAAAACTTCCTGAGCCCGTTCTCCCTCGTCCTAGCTCCGATTGACCCGATTCTTTTTCCTAAATTCATCTAAAACTGAGCTCTATCTTTTGGTTCAAGTTTGAGAATTTTTGGAGTTCATTTGAATTTTATTTGATTTTATTTTGTGTTTCAATTTGCGTTCTCTCTCGTTAGATCACGCTTTCGAAGGAGCGGAAGTTGGATTTGAAGATCAAGAGCCGTCAATTGAGCAAGGCCAAGGCAAGTCATGTCCTTTGATCATGTTGAACCCAGTTTGTAATCTATTATTTAATTAGTTTGTTTTAAATTATCTTGCATCGCTATTTTTATTCAAACCCTTGTATTGGTAGTTCTCGTCCCAATTGGTTATTTCCCTCCTTGATATTTTGGAATACCTTGATGCCATTGTCACCTTAGGTTGGGAATTTAATTAGTGATGCTATGTTATTTGTCACATTGGGTTGGTACGATTAGAATGCTTAGCCTTGCTTATTTTGCGAAAGGGTTCATCATCACATGTGGTTAATTAATCTTGACTTAATGATATACTTGAATGTGGTGGTTAACCACGATTATAAAACTTGTTCCCATGGCATGGGTAGTGTCATTGGTGTTGGTTATACAAAATTGGTTTTCACTTGGGCGATTGATCGTGCGAGAGAGGTGCTGAATGCACATGGGATGTGGATGCTTCACTGGGTAATTCTTAAGGACTTAACTTTGTGCGCCATTGATCTGAGCTAAGTCGTGCAAACCACATGTCTAGTATGGGATAGACCTGGCATAATAATTTGTAAAGTCTCCACTTTGGTTTTGCTATCGATGTTGTTGTGGCGTAAGAGGGGGCAATTATCGACTAGGGGGTTACCCTACTCGACGGCGAAACCTTAGCGAGTGGGATCAGGTGGAGATGGATCATTGTAAAAGCCTTGTTGTGATTATCTTTAACGTGAGGATGATCACATCGTGTGGGTACAGTTGTGCAACCTCTGCAGAGTGTAAAACTATTCGAATAGCCGTGTCCTCGGTCATGGACAATGCTCGGTGATCTCACACGAGGGGTAGAGTCTTTATGAAATCTGGTTGGTTTGAGTCGAAGTGAATGGGTAGTTCACTTGTGGTTATATTCAATTTCTTTGATTATTTATTTAATGTCTTTTGTTAAAGTTGCTTTTCAATCTATTTATTGTATTTACTTTAAATCGTTGCTTTATGCAAAGTTAACCTTTCAGCCATCCATTGTTAAGCCCTGCATACTATATTGCATTCATTTGTTACAAACGACTTGCTGAGTACCAATGTACTCACGGCTTCATGCCCCTGTTGCTCAGATGAGGAGGAAGGACTTCACGGATTAGGACTTCGCTCCCCAGTCGATTGCCTGTGGGCATGTCGAGTGGCTACTACGTTAAATTTTGGATTTCCGCTGCTAGTTTTTGTTAAGCCCTTTGGGCTAGTCTATTGTAAGCTTGGCCATAAGGTCGTACTCTGATAATTATTAATAATATTTGAGTCTTTTCTTAGTGAATCGTGATATGTTCGATATTTCATCTTTGTTTATACTGTGTGCACTAGCGTGATCCTGGACTAGTGCAGAAGACACAGGAGAGTCCGGATTTGTATATTCGGGTCTCGACATATAGCCATCTCCGTACTTTTGGTTGTCTTTGTTATCCAAATACTTCCACCACAGCCACCCATAAACTGCCTCCACGTTCCAAGCTTGCATCTTTCTTGGCTACCCTAGCAACCACAAAGGGTTCCGGTGCTACAACCCAGTCACCCGTCGAGTTCTTATTTCTCGGCATGTAATTTTTTATGAAGATGTTTTTCCATTTGCTCGTTTGCAACCGAATGGATCTGCTGCTGCTCTTGATTTTCTACAGGATCACAATTGCGAGCACTCCATCGAGAACATGGCGTCTGATGTGTTGCATGCTCCTGTGCGTGTGCATGGTCCTGTGCACGTCCAGGCAGCGGACGCGTCGACATCTCCCGCCTCGGCGAGCTCGCCTCCCGCGTTGGGTGGGCCGCCTCTCTCGGGCGGACCAGCTCTCTCGGGTGCGCCCTCTCTCTCAGATGGGCCGGCCTTCCCAGATGCATCGGCCTCGCCCGATGTCTTGGTCTGGCGGGATTCCTCGTCTGGGCTGCGACATTCCCCTGGCACCTCTGGGTCGTCTAGCCAGGGGTCACCTGAGCTGCCACTAGGTCGCTCTCTCCTTCCGGCCGGGCGCGCCTCGAATTTCGCTCGCCACTCCAGTCCACATCCGATGACTACACGCGCTAAGTCTGGTATTGTGAAGCCTGTTGATCGCCTCAACTTATCTGCTATTGCTGATGATATTTCTCCTGTGCCCAAGAATTATCGCACTGCCCTCCAGGATCCACATTGGCTTCAGGCTATGCAGGAAGAATATGAGGCCCTCATGATGAATCAAACTTGGACACTAGTTCCTCGGCCAGCAGGAGCTAATATTGTCAGTGGCAAATGGGTATTCAAGCATAAATTTCACTCTAATGGTCGTCTTGCTCGCTACAAGGCGCGATGGGTTGTTCGTGGTTTTTCCCAACAACCTGATGTTGACTTTGATGAGACCTTCAGTCCTGTTGTGAAGCCCGCTACTATCAGGACGGTACTCAGTCTTGCAGTCTCTCGTTCTTGGCCTATTCACCAGTTGGATGTCAAGAATGCATTTCTTCATGGTTCTCTTGCTGAGACAGTTTTCTGTGAGCAGCCTTCTGGTTTTGTGGATCCTTCTCGGTCTTCTCACGTTTGTCGACTACATCGCTCCCTCTATGGTTTGAAGCAGGCTCCCCGCTCCTGGTTTCAGCGTTTTGCTCAGTATGTCACTACTTTCGGCTTCACTGCCTCACTATCTGACCCCTCTTTGTTTACACTTCGCCGGGGTTCTCTTATTGCATACCTACTCTTGTATGTGGATGATATTATTCTCACGGCCTCTTCTGAGAGTCTGCTCCAGGACATCACCGCCTCTCTCAGCCGAGAGTTCTCCATGACAGATTTGGGTGATATTCACTTCTTTCTTGGGATTTCTGTCACTCGCATCGCCAAAAGTTTATTTCTCTCTCAGCAGAAGTATGCCCGTGAGTTGCTACATCGTGCGGGTATGTCAGATTGTAAACCCTGCACAACTCCTGTTGACACCCGGGCTAAGTTGTCTGCCCTCAATGGTGCCCCTGTTGCTGATCCTTCTGAGTTTCGGAGTCTGGCTGATGCATTACAGTATCTCACTCTCACTCGCCCGATATTGCTTATGCTGTACAGCAGATTTGTCTCTACATGCACGCTCCACGGGAACCTCATCTTCAGTTCCTGAAACGGGTCCTTCGCTATATGCAGGGCACTCAGGACTATGGCATTTCCCTTTATGCCTCATCGCCGTCCTCTTCACTTACTGCTTACTCCGACGCCAATTGGGCGGGCTGTCCGGACAGCCCGCGCTCCACTTCGGGCTTCTGCATCTTCCTCGGCGACAACCTGATTTCTTGGGCTTCCAAGCGTCAGGCTACAGTTTCTCGTTCCAGTGCGGAGGCGGAATATCACGTTGTGGCACACGCCGTTGCCGAGTGTTGCTGGTTGTGACAACTTCTTCAGGAGCTCCACTCGCCGCTCTCATCCGCCACTATTGTCTATTGCGACAACGTTTCTGCAGTATACATGTCCTCCAACCCAGTGCAGCACAAGCGGACCAAGCACATTGAGATTGACATACATTTTGTTCGGGAGAAAGTTTCTCTTGGTGACATACGTGTGCTTCACGTTCCCTCTTCGCATCAGTTTGCTGACATTATGACGAAGGGCCTGCCGACACCTCTGTTTGTTGATTTCCGGTCCAGCCTTCATGTTGGCATCTCACCCCATGTGACTGAGGGGGGGTGTTGGAAACCCTAGCTACTACATATAGCTTTCTATGTATAGGATTGCCTTGATAGCCTACCATGTATACTGATAGCCTACTATGTATCACTATTACAGAAAGGCTAATAGTAGACGCCAAATCACAGACGGTTTTGTGAAACCGTCTGTAATGTACACTATTACAGACGGTTTTAATTTGAAGGCCGTCTGTGGTATTTGTGGCGGGAAAAGGAGTATCGCTGACGGTTCTTCCGATGAACCGCTGCGTGATATCGAATATCACTGACGGTTTTATTAAAACCGCCTGTGATATCTCGATTATCACGCACGGTTTTTATTAAAACCGTCTATGTTGTGTCGACTATCACAGCGGTTGTTGTTAAGAACCGTCAGGAATGTTCATGACGGTTTTCACAAGAACCGGCCGTGATGTCCCTTTGTCTGTCATAATCTAGATCGAGGTTAATATATAAGTACACATTGCTTCTAATAACTAATGAGAGAAGAGGTCACAAATTTAAGGCAAATTTATTAATTTCAATTAGAGGCAAATTTATTACAAAAGTCGCATGTAAAGAGTTTCCCATTGTATTCTTTTGGGCTTCGTAGCTTCTTCTTCAACTTGGGGACTTGGAGGATCAACCGCTAAATTCTCGAACGCCGTTAAGATTGCCCTTGTCCTCGGCACTTCTCGTGCAGCTGGGCAAATGATCGGCAGATCCATAATGTTGTACAGATAGCATGAAAAGATTCCTCGAAATCTGTCATTTCGCTTGATCGGCAAGGCTATCCATCGCCTCGCAATGCGTGTAGAGCTTCTTCCGCATTGCGCACATTGTGGAGTAGAACCGGGGTGAGGGTGTTTCCCTTTCTTGAGCGGCGAGACGCCTCCTTCGACGGCGGAGGATCGAGTCAAGCGACGGATGCAAGAAAGTCGGGAAGGAGAGCAGACGGTGCGGAGAAGTCGCTCCAGATGCAAATTGCTGGCGCCGTGTAAGGTTCCGCCGAACAATTCGTGATGAACAGATGAGAGGAAGGAGATGATCACAAGAACGATGGTAGAAGCCATGTTGTATTGTATATTGTATTGTACGTGCGTGCGTAGAAGAGACACGGATTAGGAGCGCATATTTAACCTTTAGCACAAACGGTTCGTATACCCAAACATTAATGATATAGACGCCGTATAATGATCGAGAGGCGCAATTAGACGATCGAAACACGGCGCTCGGCATCGAACACGCGTGAAGCGTTCTGGTATGAAGCTTATCACAGACGGTTTTTTATAAAAAAAACCGTCTGTGATAATTTATTATCACAGACGGTTTTTTATAAAAATACCGTCTGTGATAATTTATTATCACAGACGGTTTTTAGTTAAAAACCGTCTGTGATAATGACTACGGTATTTATTGCGCTGCTCAGACCGCATCGTCTTCATTTCGATCCAG
Source organism: Dendrocalamus sinicus (assembly GCA_036346575.1). Classification (NCBI taxonomy): domain Eukaryota; kingdom Viridiplantae; phylum Streptophyta; class Magnoliopsida; order Poales; family Poaceae; genus Dendrocalamus; species Dendrocalamus sinicus. Next base: position 25,309,382 of record CM070653.1, on the reverse strand, counting down.
ATCTAGCCATCGCTGCGCACTTTTTCACTCGGGAGGAAGCTAGAGCGATTTCGTGCCGATTAATTTGGTGGGAAGAGGCGAGATTGAGCTTTGAATTAAGATTCGACTTTCCGGTTGTCAGAGATATGGTTAGTAATGAAATTTATTTATTTTTAATTGCATTACAATTTAGGTGTAAGTAATCCATGAGTGGTTATTGAAGATGGTTAATTAATTTGCAAAATTGTTGGTTATATAATAGCTATTGTGTTTGTAATATGAATTGAGCTAGAAATTAAGTCTCAATATAATAAATGTGGCCGTATATATGTAGTTATAATTAGTTATTCTAGATTTTAATACTAAGTTGTTATATATGTACGTAACGTAGGACCGGTTGGATGTATGCCGCGAGCCGTGTGAGTGAAGAGTACATTAATGGTGTTTCGCTTATAAGAGCCGCGAGGAGGATATGTTGAATAAGGGGTGGAATATATGTGCTGTCCATGCACTAATCTGCGAATTTGAAGATGTTTAAGAACCGAGGCAAATTGAAGCGCACTTGATTCGGAGGGTTTCAAAAAGGATTATACGTGTTGGACCAGTCATGGCGAAGTGAATGATCATATGCCGCGGATGACATCGCCGGTGAAGTGAATGATATGCCCCGGATGACATCGCAGTGAAGTGAATGACATGCCGCCGGTGATGTCGATTGTGGCTCGGATTCGGATAGGTTGCACGATGATAATCTGGATCGGATGCTTCGCGATGTAGAAGAGAACTATGATGAGAGAGAGTATGTTAAATTCCGTGGCTTGATGGAGGACTCGAGAAACCTTTGTACACGGGCTGCAAGTACACGAGGTTGTCGGGCGTGCTTGAACTGTTGAAATTGAAGGCAAGCAACGGTTGGTCCGACAAGAGTTTCACGGCATCGCTAGGTCTTTTAGCGGATATGCTTCCGAGGGAAATGAGTTGCCTAAAACCACGTATAAAGCCAAGAAGGTTCTTTGTCCGTTGGGAATGGAAGTAGAAAGAATACATGCATGCCCGAACGATCGTATCCTCTACTGTAAAGAGTATGCAAACATGCATATATGTCCGGTGTGCAACACATCCCGATACAAACGTAACAATCAATCGATGATGGCGAGGAACAGAGGCGAAGAAAGGACCTCTGCTAAGGTGGCATGGTATTTTCCTATAATTCCCGCTTGAAAAGGTTTTATGCAAATCCAAAGGAGGCAAAGCGCTGCGTTGGCACTCGGAGGAGCGCAAGAAGGATGGAATGCTAAGACACCTTGCTGATTCCGCGCAGTGGAGAAACATCGATAGGAGTTTTGCGAGTTCGGTGCAGAACCAAGGAATATAAGGTTTGGATGAGTACAGATGGAATGAATCCATTCAGTAGCATGAGCAAATGACATAGCACATGGCCCGTGACTCTCTGCATCTATAACCTTCCTCCTTGGTTGTGTATGAAGCGAAAGTACATTTTGTCGTCGATACTTATCCAAGGGCCAAAACAACACGGGAATGATATCGATGTGTTCCTAGCACCGTTGGTGGAAGATCTAAAAGTCTTGTGGAACGAAGGGTGCAGTATGGGATGCATACAAACGAGAGAACTTCACTCTGCGCTCCTTATTGTTCTCGCACCATAAATGATTATCCCGCCCTTGGTAACCTATCGGGCCATAGTATAAAAGGTGCCAAAGCTTGTACTCACTGTTTAGATGGTACCGAGAGTGTGTGGTGAGACACTCACGTAAAACCGTCTACATGCGTCACCGCCGGTTCCTTCGGAGGGCTCACCCATACCGCAAGATGAAGAAACAATTTGACGGAGAGAAGGAAGACGGTTCAACTCCAAAGCATTTAAGGGACGTGAGGTTTATGATATGGTTAAGGATTTAGATGTTGTCCTCGGAAAGGGACGTAAATTGAGGGCTCATGAGAAGAACACCGGAAGAAGAGATCAATATTTTGGGACTTACCTTATTGGGAGTACCTAGATGTGCGGCATCGCATCGACGTCATGCACGTAGAAAAGAATGTGTGCGACGGCTTGATTGGTCTCTTCTGAACATCCGTGATAAAACAAAGGACGGCGTCAACGCACGCTTGACTTGGCCGATATGCACATCGGCCCGAGTTAGCACCGACATGCACCGATAATGCACGAACGCACCTTCCCCGCGTGTTACACTCGCCCAAGGCTGAGAAAACGAATCGTGCGCTGCTTGCATGGTGTCAAAGTTCCGTCTCGTTACTCGACAACGTGAAGAAACTTGTTTCGATGCAAGATTTGAAGTTAAATGGCATGAAGTCTCATGATTGTCATGTGCCGATGACACAGATGCTCCCTATTGCAATTAGAAATATTTTGCCGATCAAAGTCCGAGAGACAATCATGAGGCTATGTTATTTCTTTAACACAATTGCTCGAGAAGGTCATCGATCCCGAAGGACTAGATGCTCTGCAGACGAGGTGGTGATGACTCTATGTCACCTTGAAATGTATTTCCTCCTTCGCTTTTTCGATATCATGGTCCATCTCATTGTTCACGTTGTGTGGGAGATAAAAATGTGCGGGCCGTATTCCTCGTAGCATGTACCCATTTGAGAGGTTCATGGAATTCTCAAGTCCTACGTGCGGAATCGTTCTCGGCGGAGGAAGCATCGTCGAAGGTTATGCAAGCGAAGAGGTCATTGAGTTTTGTGTCGATTATATGGCTCGATTCAACCGATAGGTGTCCTCAATCTCGCCATGAGGGGAGGTCAAGGGTCTCGAACTATCGGAAGGAAAGCAATCACTCCAGATATGGACATGTATACTCAAGCCCATTTCACGGTGTTGCAACACATGACTGAAGTGGCGCTTATGTGGACCAAAGACAAGGGTGTGCTTCGCAATGTAATCCAGAGCGGCGGATGTTTGGATCATGAGGCAACACAACCGTCGGTTCAACCAATGGTTGAAGGAGCAAATCGCTAGGAGCTCGCCGAGTGAGACGCGACATGGTTGGCAAAAGGGCCGACATTTACAGTTGTGACATGGCAAGGATATGACATAAATGGGTACACATTCTATACGCAGATCTCGGGATGTCAACAAAGACTAACCGAACATCGGTGTCCGCATAGATGCATTCAAGACCGATGGGTCGAGAAACTCGTACTATGGCTTCATAGAAGAGATTTGGGAGCTCGACTATGTGGTTTTCAAGATCCCCTTATTTCGCCGCCGTTGGGTGCATCTCCCACGGTGAAGGTTGACAAGTGCGGTGTCACGACCGTGGACCTCCAACGTGTCGGGTACAAAGATGAACCATTCGTACTCGCCAATCAAGTTGTTCAAGTTTTCTATGTAACCGACCGGCAAATAAGAAACGCCATGTAGTTCTTCATGGAAAAAGGAGAATTGTCGGAGTGGAGAATGTAGTGGACGAGGAGGAATACAATCAATTTGACGAGTTACCTCCTTTTGGAAATGGCATAAGGGTCGACGATGAACAACGTGTTTAAACTAGTTACGCACGCATTGATCATGATGAAGGGCTAATTTTTAAAGGAAATAAACAAGTACAATAAGAATGTATATGTGAAAATGTGTGACAATTTTGAGATGTATATGTGAAAATGTGTGATGTAGTCAATTTTGAGATGTATATGTGGAAATGTGTGATGTAGACAATTTTGAGATGTATATGTGAAAATGTGTGATGTAGTCAATTTTGAGATGTATATGTGAAAATGTGTGATGTAGTCAATTTTGAGATGTATATGTGGAAATGTGTGATGTAGTCAATTTTGAGATGTATATGTGAAAATGTGTGATGTAGTCAATTTTGAGATGTATATGTGAAAATGTGTGATGTAGTCAATTTTGAGATGTATATGTGAAAATGTGTGATGTACTCAATTTTGAGATGTATATGTGAAAATGTGTGATGTAGTCAATTTTGAGATGTATATGTGAAAATGTGTGATGTATTTGAGAATGACAAAATGTATCAAGAAATACACTGTGTGAATGCAACTGGTTGGTGTTGTATATGAATGCAATTGTTTGGTAGTTGATATGAATGCAGTGTGTAGTTATTGGTGGTCTTAATTGCAACAATGCAAAAGGCTTATCACGAGACGGTTCTAAATTTAGAACTGCAGTGATAACATATCACGACGGTTCTAAGTTTAGAACCGTCGTGATAGTAAACTATCACGAGCGGTTTCTAACTCAAAAACGTATGTGATATGTTATCACTGCAGCGGTTCTAAGTTTAGAACCGCTCGTGATAATCGCCCTACATATACCCTCTCGCTAGGGTTTTCCGTGTGCGATGCGCTTATCCGACAATTCTAAATCCCGAGCCCGCCGCCGCCGCCGCCTCCCGAGCCCTCGCCGGCTGCCTCCCCGCCCTCGCCGCCGCCTCCCGACGAAGACGCCGCCGCAGCCTCCTCCTCCTCCGCCGCCGCCTCCCGAGCCCGCCGCCTCCTCCTCCGTCGCCGCCTCCCGAGCCCGCCACCTCCTCCTCCGCCGCCGCCTCCTCCCGCGCACCGCCTCCTCCTCCTCCGCCGCCTCCCAGAGCCGTCGCCGCCTCCTCCTCCTCCGTCATCGCCGCCGCCTCCTCCTCCTCCTCCGTCCGCCGCCTCCTCCTCCAGCGTCCTAAGGTCACCAAAACCGTAAGGTCATCAAATCCTCCCGAGCTTCATGCTTATTGTTAGTGTTTAGGGTTGATGCTTGATGCTTCATCTTGTTATGGTTAGTTCCTTAGTACATATTTAGGTTGATTCTTCATGCTTCTTCGTTAGTGTTTAGGTTGATGCTTGATGCTTCATCTTTGTTATGGTTAGTTGCTTAGTACATATTTAGGTTGATGCTTCATGCTTCTCGTTAGTGTTTAGGGTTGATGCTTGGTACATATTACATTGGTACATTGTTTATCGCAGAGCTTAATTAGTTTACTATTTGGTACATACTACATTGGTACATTGTTTATCGCAGCTTGCTTAGTTTACATTGGTACATATTGCTTGTTGTGTTAGTATATAGTATATAGTATATAGTACATAGTATATAGTTTGAAATCATTTGGGTCCCCTTCCTCTACTCCTCTACTCCTCTCCTCCCTTCTCCCCTTCCCTCTACTCCTCTCCCGATCTCTTTCTAGTGTATCTCGGATAAAGAAATCTTGCGATTATTGCAAAGATACATTGACCATTTGGGTGGAAAGAAATACATTGTGTCGTCAGCTCATGATCGCCAATTTGAAGCATAGCGTAGCATCCGAGGCACATCCAAGGCTCTGCAGTGTGTCTTGAGGAATCCCAAGAGCTGGTCTTCGATGTTGCATTCCTCAAACTATAAATTATGAATCTTATTCTCATAACCCATCTGAATACCAGCTCTTGGCATTCCTCAAGACACAGCAGCAGGCCTCGGATGTGCCTCGGATGCTATGCTATGCTTCGAATTGGCAGTCATGCGCTTGACGAAACAGTTGATCTTTCCACCCAAATGCTCCATGTATCTAGACAAAAAACAGCAAATGAAGCAAGTGACATACTATAGTGTTCCCGTTCAATGAACCGGATACACGCTTTGTGTCATTTGCTTCATAGACCTTTGTTTAGGACTTTGCTATTTGGTTTATAGTTTTAGCAACTAAAGTAGGTGCTAGGATAGGCACTTTATTTAGAGACCTTGTAGTAATAGTATTACAAAATTCAAGGAAATTTTAGTACAAGTTCAAAAAAACAAATTCCCAGATTCTTGGTGAGCGGCCGATATAGCGACTTCTTGGTGGCGACTATGCATCTGCTTCTTCCCACTCCTTCTCTTCATCTCTGGTCTCTCGGATCACGTGCGCCAAGAGCGATGATTCATCTAATCAATCATCGCTCGCGTGCGTGATCCGAGACCGAGATGAAGAGAAGGAGTGGGAAGAAGCAGATGCATAGTCGCCACCGAAGAAGTCGCTATGCTCACCGCTCACCAAGAATCTGAATGTCTTTTTTTGCACTTTTGTAATAAAATTGACTTGAATTTTGCGGGAAAAAGAGGGACTTGATACATTGGTACATTGGTAAGATAGGCACATCACCCCCTCTCTATGTCCATATCACCCCCTCCCTTCTCCCCCTCCCCTCTACCCCTCTCTTGTCTTGCAATTCAATATGATTACTTTCTCATCTTATCTTAATAGACCCACAAAATGAGCAACATGTCACCCGCGCATTCTTCAACATCATCACCGGAGGCGTCCGCTCCAACATCAAGACGCCAAGGAAGAGGGCTATCAAAGAAGCCTGAGGGCCGACAAATCATCACAGCGGTGAATGCATCTGGGGTCCCTATCCTTCCTCGAAAAGCAGTAAACGCATTCCGAACCATGGTCGGAGTAGTTGCACGAGAACGAATTGAGATCACATACAATTCGTGGAAGAACGTGCGACACTCGGAAACGTGAGTGTGGACCAAATTTTGGCATCGCTCGAGTTCCCGAAGAACACCGACGCCGTGCAACAACAAACCTACAAAGCGGCGTGCAAAGCATGGAAGAACTTCAAGAGCACGCTTGTCAAGAAATACGTGGAGACAGACGAAACGCTGTTCATACATACCCATTCCTGGAACCACAATGGGAAGAGTTCAAGGCGATGAAAACGACCAAGATTTCAAAAGTACAAGTGTGGCGCACAAGGCCCTCCAGCAAAAATACACACCTCACAGACTTGGCACACCGGGTATGCGGGTAAAATCGCGCAGTGGATGAAGGAGGATGAGCCGGCAACGACAGACATCGCCCGCCGTTTTCCAATATCCGGACGATCGCGCCGAAATTGGATTAGAGCAAGGTCATCTACAACGACATCGGGGACATCACCTTTGAAACCCTTCGCACCGAGCAAGTGACCGAGCGCCGTAAGATATCGATCGAACTACGTAGCTTGTAATTACTCCACAACTTCGCATTTAATTGAAATGACATGTCGTGCTCTTGCAGAAGAGCCGAGTTTTCAATCTACCCCGATCATTCCAGGAACAAGGGAGAATGATATGCTCTCCGTGGCCACGGAAACAAGGAGCACCGGCCGTATGAGAGGCCTTGGGCTTTACGCCCTTGGAAACATGGTTTCCAAGATGACTCCGACATGTATCGGCGCAGAAGAGAAACAAAGCCGAGCGTGACGCACGCCTACGAAGAGCTCAAGGCATCTCTTAAAGAGGAGATATCGGGTTCGATGGCTGATATAATCAGAGATGAGGTGCGAAACAGACAGAAAGTCGCAGCCGCCACCGCGATCCTGTGCTAGCTAGCCCGCACAACCATCCGAGTAGCCGCGCGCCCAATCCGACGCAAACCCACCCAAATTTCCGTGGACGACATCCTGGTAATAATTATTACCTCTCGAATGCTTGCTCCATTGGTAGGCCTATTCGAGTAGCTAATTTTGTATCGTTATGTAGGAGCCTACGACATGCAGGCTCCAAGTGAGATATGGCTCCATTCCCTTGTACGCTGCTTGGGGCCAGGCATATTCGTCTGGTATCGGGGCCATGGTGCACGGTCAAGCTTTAGCGCCAGGCTTCGCAAAAGTTAATGTGGATGGTGTGTATGCCAATTTTGAGGTGGTCCCGCTACCGAAGCCCCCCAACGACGAGATCGTGAATCTAGGACAGGCCATTGGAACATTCATCCAATGGCCCAAAACCGACATCTCCCTGGAGGCTTCTTCACCGGTGGCGGGACCGTAGTGCAAGACGAACCACAAAGAACTTGCACTGGTGCCATCTCCACACGGCAAGGCGAACCACGACTACCGCACCGGTGCTATCTCCACGGTGCTATTCTCGCCAGAGCAACTTGCACCGTGCCATCTCCACACGGCGGTGCGAACCACACTACTGCACGGTGCTATCTCCATCGGTGCTATTCTCGCGAGCAACTTGCACCGTCTATACCATTACAATCGACTAGCATAAAGTCGACCCACAATCGAGGCAAAGGCGGGGCAAATCAAAGACGAAGGATGATGACGAATTCCGCCCATGCCATTGGCCCGCAAATTGTGCTAGCTCACCGATGGTAGTCCAGAAGAGCTCCAAAACTAGGACTTGGTTGCCAAAGATTCCACCTTTGGTATATGGAAGTGTCCAATAAGCCGAGGCGTAACGGCGCCGGTATAGTCACAAATTCAAGCGGAACATTTCTTGCACGGCTCAGGATCGTGTCTTCACGGTGACCTTTGACGATATATTTCATCTTTTCACGCCAACGCCTCGACGCCTCACTCGCTCGATCTTTGACGCCGTAAGTCCTGCACAATCAAAGTCTCTGCTCACGTAATACCGATATATGTCACAATTTGTTGCTTTCCTATGTTATATATAGATTCATGTTGATCGAAGCTAGATCATCAAAATCACAAATTGGTTTTCTGGACCCACGCTTGGTCGCCATTGATACCATCATCGAGAATGCATCCTTCGTCGAGGACTATATTACAAAAGCACTGCTGGCTCACCAAGATAAGGAATTTGTTCTTATGCCATACAATGAGAATTTTCATTGGATTTTACTTGTAATTATACCAAAATGGAACAAGGCTATATACCTTGATTCTCTAAGTAAGAACAAATTCAAGTACACAGCTATCGCCCGAATACTCGATAGGTACGTACATTGTACATTGTACTCTTTCTTTCCTTCCGAATAACTAATCTAACTTTTTCGAATAACGAAGGTCGTTCGCCACATACGTTCAACAAACACGTGACTCGACGACAGGGGCCAAGGCCTTCAAACATGATCGCAAGTTTCGGGTATTCGCTAGCTACACATTAATTAATCATATACAACACATAGTAGTAATGCCACTTGATTTAACACATTATATTTTTTGCGGTGCCACCAAGAGAACCGGCAACACATGTGGATACTACATGTGCCACCATATGAGACTACTCCTCGATTCCACCAAGATCACTAATTCTAAGGTTTGTCAATCTTCCCACATTTATTTCATACATGTCGCTTTATATATGCGCGCGTTGATATTCCTATCGACAGTGCGTCCATCTCTACATCTGCATTGACACAAATGGATTTTGCAAAAATTCGAGGAAAGCTCATTTGGTTTTGTGGTCAAAAGTCGTAAGATCGGATGGAGAGTTCCACCGCCAGAATGATTTTTATTGTAATTCTAAGTGCAAATACAAGTAGATCTTTTACAATTGTGTATTTGTTAATGGATATTTTATTTCAACTCAATGAATTGATTTGCGAAATGGATGCTTTATGTTTGTGAAATGAAGTGCGTTGTCAATTGGATGTTTTATGTCCGTGAAATGAATTGAGATGTGAAATGTATCTCAAATGAAATGAGATGTGTGAGTTGTATATGTTTATGTCTGTGATTATCCGCTTGTTTGAGAGGGCATGGCTAGCATTTCGAGAGGCTAGCTATAAATGTAAATAGATTCTGGCTGGGAGGAGTATCACGAGCGGTTTTTCATTAAAAACCATCGTGATTATGCGATATCACGAGACGGTTTGTCATTAAAACCGTCGTGATTATCGATATCACGACGGTTTTGTACTAAAACTGCTCAGCGATTATCCGATATCACGATTTATTTTTTTAAAACCGCCGTGTGATATCGATAATCACTGACGGTTTTAGTACAAAACCGCTCGTGATATCGATAATCGCGACGGTTTTAATGACAAACCGCTCGTGATATCGCATAATCGCTGCATTTCAAAACCGCCTGTGATAACTGATTATCATCGACCCATAATTTGCACGGTTCGTAAAACCGCTCGTGATGACGTTCGAACCGTCTGTAATGTGGATTTCTGTAGTAGTGTATACTGCTGTACATCTATTTATACTAATGGAATCGCGCCCCCTAACTGCGTGGCGTTTCCCATCTCATTCTCTCTTTTGCCTCACAATAACAATTTGGAAGAACAACTCCAATGGATCCCAGCGTATCGGCCAGGGATTTGACTTTGCTGAAGTGCTCCGGCGCTGTCATGTCCCTTTTTTGAATGTTGGACAATTGACAACGGAGCTGCATGATCTTTGCTCTTGAGCCTGAGGAGAACGATTACTCCAAAGCTTGCCAGACGTCAGCAGCAGTATTGAGAAGCATAACCTGCGCTAGAATCTCCTCAGTAAGAGATGAGAGCAAGGTGCTTAGACCATCTGGTCCTGCTGGAGCCAGGTAACATACTGTGGTTTGGAACCACAGCCGAACTCCCCTCTTGCTCCTGAACAATTGTCTTGGCAAGAGGAACAACCGATCCTTCAACATAGTACAAGGTTTACACGTTTTCGGTACAGCTGCAGAATCTGCAGATACAAAGAAAATAGGAAAAGTTACATCGACCAATCTGCACTCAATCTCTTTTATATGAACAGAGATCAAAACTAATGCGTTACTTAACACTGTCCATGTCGATCCAGTTCTCGAAGTTATCCACGACCTCATTGTCACTGTTCATTTCCATCTCCTGCGTTTGGATTCCGCCGCTCTCCTCGAAATCTGCAGACGACAACCATGAACGTGTCGGTCAGGCACTGAAAGAGGCACGGCAATGTTCGGTTACCTGCTCGTTCGCTCTTCGGTGCAAGAAACGCTCACCTCTTCGCCGTCGCCGTCGAGTACCCTGATGCCGTACTTCTCTGTCACGTCGATCTCGGTGCCATCGTCCTCGGCGAGCCTGAGCAGTTAATCGGAGTAGTCATCCAAGAAGTTGGCGATGCGCACCTTACGCACCTGGAGCACGGCGACCCGCGCTAGCGCCTCCTTCAAGCCCCTGCCCCCGCGGCGTGGTGAGGCGGCCTCGGACGGCCCGGCGACCTGATCAGGCTCAGAGCCGCTTGCTCGGATGGGAGAACGCCTCGGAAGCCTACCGGGCGGCGCCCGGCTCCGGCGCTGCGACGGCAGGGGTATCACATGTCCGTGCTTCAGAGCTGAAGAGTGATCATCTCGTCGCGTTTAAGCCAACTACCCACTTGGAGCCTGCCTCTGCGTTTGCAGTTCGCGGTGTTACGCGTGGTCGTCGGCGTTGGCGCTATACGAATAGCACAGTACTCTATCCGTATACAAGTATAGATGTTTTTTATTTTTATGGTTTTTAATGTAAAACTTTGACTATAATTTATTATCATAATATACTACATATTATAAAAAATTACAAGATAAATATAATAATATTATTTTTATATAGTTAATCTATATATTTTAATATATATATATATATATATATATATATATATATATATATATATATATATATATATATATATATATCTACTATTATATAAAGAAGAGTTGGTAGTCGTCGGTACGTTCTTCTCCCTTCTCTACAGCTATCCGATTTGATCTGGACCATTCGTCTCTCTCCTCCTCTCTCTCTCTCTATCTCAAGATCCAACCGTCCATCCCCTCCACTTTTGGTCTTACTTGTTTGATGTGTGAAGTTGGTCAGGTAGTAAGATCTGTCTCATTATTTTTATGACTCTATTGTAACGTACGGGTCTCTAACTAGTTAATGATTAAAACTGACTTGTATGAAACTCACGACAATCTCTATATTATGACCAGAAAATAGGAGAATACTCGCATCCTTCGCAATCCGCTTGGGTATAAGAAGTTGCAGCGCGGTTCAGCTACTCGTTTTCCCGGCGTTGATGTCGTTCCGCGTTGCGCTGTTTTGAGTTTGCTGCCACCCCGACCCACGGCGGCACGGCCCGGTATCCGTGTCGTACCGTACGGACTGAACAAGTGATCCAGGTCCAGCAAGCTGCAGGTTGCAAGAAATCCTGGACTTACGCAGGGGCGGATCTAGGACTAAAATTGAGTGGGGGCATGCATATCAGCGCAGCGCTACGCATAGCTGAGAAGGCACTGCCGGCCTGCCGGCTACCTCACTGGGCCACTGGGGGCCTGATGAGTTATGGACTGGGGGCCTATATGGAGTATAAGTAATTAACGAAATTGACTGGGGGCCAAGGCCCCCACTGATTATGCTTTGGGTCCGCCCCTGAACTTAGGTCTACAGGAAACTACTCGGCTTACAAGCGTTGCAACCTTAACACAGCCATCGTGGGCTCCAAGCTGTGCACTTACGGGCTCTCAAAAGAAAAAAAAAGTTGTGGACTTCGTGTTGACTTCGCTGGAAGAGAGCTTGGGCTTTTCTCCTCAGGGCTAGGACTTGCTACAAGTCTACAACTATGCTCAGAACAATCTACTTTCGTGAACGAATCTTTCACAGCATTTTTTTTTCATCCAATGGCGCATTCCCATAATATAACATCCATGGAATTTTTGCCATAACCGGCAACAGATGCTTTCCTTGCGCCATACTTTTCCACCACGCTCGCAATATTCATCATTTCAACCGCATCAACCGTCACCAATGCTGATGAACCAACCGCCGCCCCGCAAGATTCCCCTTATTTTGTTCTTTCTCCCAAGGCGAGAATTGATCAGTTTTGTCATGCAAAAATTTAGCAAAGTCACTTTTTGAACAAACAAATAAATTAGAGAGGAATCTTCTCTTCATGTCGAGCTCTTGTCAGCATTTGGTGTACTTTCTTCCTAGCAATGGACTTGCATGTATCTAAAATGCCCATTTGGTTCTATGTAAGGTCGTGTGATGGAGGCATCAGAATTCAGGAGGACTGGGCAAAGAAGGATTAATTAATTTCCTGGCATCCCTTCATTTCCCCAAAGAGCAAACTCTTTGCTGTTGGATCTATGCCAAAAAGAGGTGAGAAAAATGTTCCAGAGCTGCATACGACACTTGGGCCACTCACTAGTCACTACACACACAGTGCACAAGTATGCATCGCAGGGACCTATCGCTGTGTCCTTGGTCAATAATAAACATATAAATAGACCTAATAATTGTAGGTGTACTACCATTTCACATCTCAACATAATCAATTAAACGACTCAAAATTGGAAATATTAGGTGAGTTTTTTAGGCTGATAGCTTATGATTTATGACTTAAATATTTTAATTCTGTCTGCTCGTGAGAGGCAGTATGCAGAGAAAAATAGTTACATGCAATTTTGATCGGTACAACTGAACTTAGTACATTTTTACTATAATTTTTTATTAACCAGTCTTAAAAAACATATCATTTAAAAGCTAGTCATTGTAGATAGTATAAATATAAACCAATATTAAGCAAAAAGAATCTGGCTATTATTGCATAAGAAGCTATACTGACAAATAGTAGGGTATAGTCGAAAATGTAAAAAGAGGGGAAAAAAACCTGTGACTAGCCCTATTTTCTCCAAGGAAGGGAGATGGTCGAGAGTTTTTATTGGGCTTTGTTCAATACACGTAAAATTGTGGCCTGGGAAAGAGGCTACCGAACGGAGGTAAAATTGCAAGGCCATGGGCGTAGGATTGGACGGATGGGTGATTGTTTAAGCCGTTTGGAGAAGTGTACGCAAATCCTATGGTTTGACCGTCGATAAGTACTCTGGGATTCTGTATTTACATGGCACACCGGGGTTCGGCAGTGCTGCTTAGGTCTACATAAGTTCTTAATAATATGATTTGTCGTTAATGATTGATGTCATAGGCTCTTGCCATTGGCTGGCAACACAAGTTACATCGTAGGCCGTACCAATTTAAATTAGTACAAAAGGAGCCATCATTTGAACCCTGGATCTTCTACGTTACCAGAAGCATGGAGGAAATTTGGATCGCCTTTTGAGTAGAAGTTGCAACATGCATTTGTTCCTCTCTTTCTTGTCCAGTGACGTTGATCATTTTTACTTTACTGAATATTTCATTTATTCAGTACCAGTTGTTTCACTTTCTTTTCCTTCCTCCCAAAACTTGATTCCAAGCACACCCAGATCCAACTTGAAGCTGCGCATGAATAACCTCAAGACCAAAAATTATCACTACGGCCATGCTCTTGGCATCGGCCGCAGCAAATCCGAGCAAGCTTTGAACAGCAACCGATCTGAAAGGTACACGAGTTCTTCTTCCGAGTCGCCCGCTTTAATTATTCCGGCAGGAGTGGCCGTGCGTTAGGCCTCAATCTCCACTCGACACCGCATACCACTCCGGGCGACCAGAATTCCTGCACATCCACACGCACCGCACACACATACTCACCACAGGCGCGCTGACGCGAAGCCAGGGCACAATCCTCCCGGCGAAGTTTGATCTCGAGTCTCCACCGTTCGTTCCCAGTATAACAGATAATGGGTGCGTCTGTCTTACTGCGATTTATGACTTATAACAGTGGATAGTGCTTTCTATTTTAAAATGAGTATTTTTACGAATAAATTGAATACTGATAATTTTTTTAAAAAAGATTGTTTCGATAACCTGCTTCAAAACGGTAATGAAAAAACTGTCTTATTTATTCATTCGAATGAAGCTTTAAGCTGAAAAGAATAGATCTAATATTGAGTAAAACTGATAACAACATAGGTCCAAAAGAATTTCTCTGTTTAACCGTGATTGATCCACAAGAGAGTATTCCAAATCAAACTGGCCGCACAGCTTTGCAGTATGTAAAAGCCACTGCGACAACCTGCTCCGTTAGGCGGCGTGTGTGTGTGTGTGAGGCCGGGCGAGGGTGGTGGGTGGTAGCTGGTCACGTCGAACGGGACCGCAACGTGGGGCGTGACAGCGAGGGATCCAATTCTCTGTCTCTCGTTCCGTCATCCAGCCATCATCCATCGGCACGGCACGGCATGGGGGAAAATCCATCACGGAAAGCCCCCCACCGGGAGCTCCAAAGCCCCAGCAGTGCAAACTAAGACGCAAACCCACCCGAGCTTACTACGGCTCACAACAGTCCATCTACTAACAAACTGCTAATCTTTCACGTTTAAAATGCTTAACCACTCAAAAGCTTCTGACTTCAGTACTAGTACCAGTTACCAAACAACCAAACACAACCGTTAGTTATTAACTGCTACTTTAATTTGCTTTCGCACATGTATAATACTATAGATGACGGTTACCTATATTACACTTTCATATCGTCTATAAACAGTACTAAAAATAACTTATACAATAAAGTATCTATATAGTTATCTATAATGGTCTCATATAATTAATAGTTTGTTTATATAGTTGTTTGTATAATGATATACACTGTAAAAAAATCATCTATAAAACCGTTGTATGTTAAATAGTATACAATATTTTTCTCTCTTCTCTTCTCTCCTTTGCATCACTTAAAATACTATTATGTATGTGTCATAGGCTTATAGACCAGGGTGCTTAAAATGGCTTTTTTGAGTGGCTCATGGCTGAAAAACACTGTAGCTAGTTGAAATTGTACTGTAGCTGATGGTGGTTTATTTGGCATAATTAAATTAAAAAAAATTAAAAATAGAAAAAACATGTTAACCCATCACGAACAGTACAAACGAATACGGGGAAAAAGAACCGATAAAAAAGCTCAAAAAAATCAAAAATCAGAAAAAGCGAAATTGTTGAATAGTAAAAAAATAAACCAATAATCAGAAATCTAAGCCGTTTTGAGCGGGGGGGCAAGGGACTTTGTGACTTTCCTCCTATCTGTCGTTGGATCCATGTAACTTTGTGACTGCATGTCCCGTTTGGTTAAAAGAGGGAGAGGACTTCGCCACAAACATGACAAGGGTCGGTGCAAGAATATGGCGCATGGACACCTCGAAACGAGGTCAAGTGCTGTGCGCGACCACTAGGAACGCCGGAAAGGAGAGAGAGAGAGACAAAGATGTCGGGCTCGGGTTTACGCATGCCATTACTGAAAAGCACCGCCGGGCTTTCGGTTTGGATAGTGGAGAAGAAGCTGCGACGGAGCATAGCTAGCTTCCGTTTGTTCCTAGCGTAGGCTTAGGCAGCTGCTGGTTTTGGACCAGCGCGCGCAACGAAATCTCGAGTGCTCCACGTCTAGACGCAGAATATGCGGGAGGACCATGCTATCGCGTTATTTGGCCGTAAAATTCTCTTACCGGGACCGTGCTTTTGTTGCATTCGCTGTTACAGAATTCTGCAGGATCAGAGCAATTCAGTCTAACTTCATGTAACGCGGATGCCCTAATGTCTAGAGAATGCAATCTCTAAAGTAGGATCCGCGGATAATCTTTAAACTTAGCATAATTTTACGTAATATATAGAAATTATTATTGTCTTTAAAATCAGACTTATAGCCATAATAAAAAAATTCTCTTTCCTATTGATCTCTCTCATGGCAGGTGGCCATGTAATTTTTACTTTGAGATAGCCTCTAGGGCTAAAGACGATGCTAGATATTTTTGCTTATATACTGCCTCCCTCCCGTAACTCTAAGGTTCTTCTCTCCTCTCTTATAAGGCAATTTTTTCACACTGGAGATACTCTTAGCAGCATAGCGCTGCTTTATCCATATGTGGTCTGTGTAAACGTCAGTCACCACCAGCGCAACTGTTTCTCTACAAGTTGTGCTGAAACTGGTTGGCTAGACATATGTATACCATACTACATGGACCCTAGACCTACTGTTGGATATTATCATAATCACACTAATGATATTGTTCCGTGGTCCAGCGAGTCGGTACTCTGTACATGGATTGTACTCACTACTTTGGTACGCTCTTTACGCATTGTATGGGGTATATATGTGTGTGTGTTGTATAGTGTTAGCATTATTTTATTGTAGCCCCAATTTGTTGCCTCTATATTCTCTTTCGTTCTCTTTTTGTTGCACTGTAGTACTGTACAAAGCACGTAGCTACAGCGCATGCACCAGAAGGGTTCGGTGTAAAAGACCTCCCCCACGTGAGGCTGGGCCGGAGGTGCCGCTTCGATGTTTTCAAACATCTGACGAGAGGTAAAGAGATTGCAAGCTGAAAAAATGTTAGGGTTCATTTGAAATACAGGTTTTTTTTCAATTTCTAAGAGAATTGAATTGTTTTTTTATAAATTTCCTACATCTTAAAAAGAGCATATAATTGCAAATTTGCTCACTATTTATTTATGAACCTTTGTCCTCGAAGTGGTTTAGCTAGACAACAGAGCTTGTTAATTCCATGGTCGTCCACAGGTTGCACTACAGAAAATTGACGACTGAGGGCTAATATGTGATTGATGTGTCGCATTGTCTGATTTAAGTAAAATTTTGGTGTTATAGTTAAAAAAAATATATGCATTCAAGTATAAGAAAATAAAAGGTGTTTATGGGGAAAACATGCTCTAAAGACTGCAAGATGGGGAAAACTAATGGTACGTGTGTAGAAAAGTTTTTTTTGGCTAACAAGTGTGTAGAAAAGTACTGTGTGCTAACAAGTGCTCATGTATGCCCTTGGTCACGAGTAAAAACGGTGAGTGTGCTACCATAGACTGATGGATTAGAAATTTGCAATGGCATATATTGTTAGTAGGGGATGCATCAGGTGCAAACCAATTTTCATTGTAAATATACAGACTTTATCTTAAGCTATCTGATCAACAGGGAGATCATGAGGATATCAATAACGATTTACTCACAACAGAGTTTACATGTTTACAAAAAGAAGCATTTGCGCCTGTTTTTTTTCACCATTTTGCAATGGTACTAACGTACTATGCAATTGCTTTAAAAATATCAGCCCTGAAGCTGATGGCCGAAGGTAGCGACTAGCACAATGCTCAATGCTGGTAGCACATTATTTTTTCTTGGTGCTGTCCAGTACAAAACGGTTACAGGATTATCACGAGTCTTGACATGATCACCTCACCAAATAGGAGACGACGCAGAGGAATAAAGTGAAGCAGAAGGCGTACCTCACCTTCTATGCAGTAAGAAATAAGAGAGGGACGGGGAAAATGCAGTAAATTAAACTCCGAAGACACAACAAGCGAAAGTGCCATGAAGTCAATAATAAATACGTGAGACGTGTCCGGAGTTGGGAAAAGCGGCAGCAACGGCCAATAAAGAAACGCTACGTCGCGGTTCCCTATTATTTCTCCAGCCTGGACGAACACCCACGCGCACACGGGCGACGCCGAGCTCTGCTCTCTTCGCAGCTCGCAGAGGGGGAGGGGGAGAGAGAGCGAGCAGGAGCGGAGGTTGGAGAGAGAGAGCGAGCGAGCAGGAGCGGAGGTCGGCTTTTGTTTGGTTGAGGCCACAAACTCCACCACGGCCCAATCAGGGAGGCTTCGATTTCTTTAAGCGCTCCCACGGTGGAGGCCGAATCATCTCTGGCCACTTTGGCATCTGCCGGAATCGACACCACCAGTCCACCACCGCGCTGCATAAATACCACCTCCCCTGCCACTCCCACACCCCCCTTCTCCCCTCCACCACCTCCCAAGAGCTCGCCTTCCTTTCTCTCTGAGAAGAAAGGCGGAATCTTGGTCGGCTGTTTGATTGGCTGAGATGATGAAGGAATCGTGGATGAAGGTGCTGCCGCTGCCGCCGGCGCCCTACTTCGCCGGGCAGGCAGGCGGGTGGTTCTTGCAGGACCTGTGGGACGGCGGCGTCGGCGTTGGCAGCGGGGCGTGGACGCGGGAGGAGAACAAGGTGTTCGAGGAGGCGCTGGCGCGGGTCGACAGGGACGCTCCGGACCGGTGGGAGCGGGTGGCGGCGATGCTGCCCGGCAAGACAGTGGCCGACGTCATGACGCACTACGACGACCTCGAAAACGATGTCTGCTTCATCGAGGCTGGACTCGTGCCCTTCCCCCATTACAGCGGCGGCGGCGGCGGCTCCCCGTCCTCCGGTTTCACCCTGGACTGGGATGGCGGTGACGACGCCGCCGGCCTGGCGTTCAAGCCCTCCTGCTACATGGTCGGCGGCGGCAAGCGCGGGCGCGCCCCGGACCAGGAGCGCAAGAAGGGCGTGCCCTGGACGGAAGAGGAGCACAAGTAAGCCCCAATCAACCCTCACAGTCTTGAATCTTGGTAGAATTGAACCAATCGATTGATCCGCGCGCCTTCATGGGAGCTGAATTGGCGAATTTTTCTTGGCTAGGTTGTTCTTGATGGGGCTGAAGAAGTACGGGAGAGGGGACTGGAGGAACATCTCGCGCAACTTCGTCACGAGCCGGACGCCGACGCAGGTCGCCAGCCACGCGCAGAAGTACTTCATCCGGCTCAACTCCGGCGGCAAGGACAAGCGCCGCTCTAGCATCCACGACATCACCACCGTCAACCTCCCCGACGACGACCACGGCAACCCCTCGCCCTCGCCGCCCTCCGTGCTCACCGCCAACTCCACCCCATCCTCCTCCTCCGCCGGCCCGGTCATCTCGGAGCAGTTCGGCGTGCTCGTCGACAGCAAGCCGCCCCCGCCGCTCGGCCGCGGTGGACACCACCACTTCATGCCTCATCCCTACGGCAACGTGAAACTCGAGGCCAGTACTCCGCACGTCGCCGGCTATCACGGCGGCCGCCTCGACGACTCTGTTCTGATGCAGATGCAATGCGGCCAGCTGCAACCTCTCGTTTGACCACGGTTCTTGGAGCAGCAACCCAGCCCACGGAGAAAGCTCTCATCTTTGGGCGTGCACGAGGGAGAAGCACCCAGCTGCGCCTACGTACGTGTTCCTTCATTCCAACCAACAATGGAGTAAAGAAAAAGTATGAGCACAAGCAAGCAACAATGGAATTCAAGTTTCCCAGAGATGGGAGGACAGGAACTACAAGAAAAATGGAGATGGACATGGCATTTCTGCGTTTCGCCTCTGTACAGACCACGACCACGGTGAAATAATTAATTTCCTATTGCTATTGATTAATCGATCTCCTGTGCTATGGGAGGCTTGAGGTTGGGAAGCACAGGAGTTCTAGGCTACTAGCTAGGCGCTCTGATTACACTACCGTTTTCCATTGATGTATTGGTCAGTTAATGTGATGTATGTATTTGGATAGCAAGTAGCAGCTGCAGCATTCTGTCTGGTGTTCTTCTTTATATAATCTTTATATAAGGTTTTTATCTTCGGTTGAGGCCTTGAGGGTGTTAGCATTGGTCACCTCTGATTGACCCCAGCTTTGTTAATGATGAATTGATGATGATGATGATGATTGTAGTTTTCATGTGCTCTTTCCTGTCACTTTTGAGGGGATAAAACCCGAAGAATTGTAGGAGTGAGTATATATTGGTCAGTCTCTCTGAGTGTAGTAGAATCTAAAGCTTCTTTATTGACTTCTCTTTGGCCGAAAATTTCGTCTTAACACTTTTCGAGTACCGTACATGCTATCCAAATGACAATTTATCCATGAATTCGCCCGTGTCAGAGACTGGTCTATAATATATGTGCCCTCTTCTTCAGTAGTTGCGTTCAGTGTGGTTCCTCTTGGCCAATTGGAGAGGAGCACTGGAAAAGCTTGTTGATTTTGTTTAGCTGAAATGGTGGCGTGGCGCATCACATGCCCTAACCTCAGTCCTCCTTGTTCACTTCTTTTTCTTTTCCATCTAAAGCAGGAGCAGCTCCTCCCCTAGGGCTGGGCACGGCACGCACAACACACCAATGAAAGGAACAACACCACAAAGTGGGTGTGCAACTGTACAGTTTCACTACTGTTGCTGGATTCATTTTGGCGAGGATATAATAATTCTCTAATTATTATGTCATTATATTATTCAAATATACCCTTTATCGATAAATGAGAGATTCCACAGGATCTTACATCGACTACTCCTTGGTCGTAAGTCTGTCTACGACCATGTAGTCGTAAGTCCTACTGCGACTACTCGATGGTTGTAAGTCTCTCTACAATCGCATAGCGTAAGTTTTACTGCGACTACTCTTTGGTCGTAAGTATTTTATGACCATGTACTCGTAAGATGTCCTACAATCTAGTTGTAGACTTTCTTACGAATAGTTTATCTAGTGCCTTGTAGACTCGCCTGACAAGTCGGTTAAAACATGTGCTTATCTTTAATAATTGCACATGATCTCTCTCTACTAACAACTATTGTATGGCGAACCGCTCTCACATCTCTCTGACAATAACTTCCAATGGACGGTTATCACCTGAATTGTTGGGACATCTTTTGACGCAAGGCAACTGCCGTCATTTGGTCAACTGTATAAAGGATTACGTCAGAGGAGGAGAGGGGGGAGATCCAAGCAAGAGATAGTGCAAGACATTTCTCATTAGACACTTTGTAATTTTCTCTTTGAGCAATAGCAACACATGATGTAGGGCTATTATTCTTTCAAGAGAAGATCCGAATCTGTATACAAATTCTTATTTCTTCCTTCTGCATTACTATATCTTAGTGATAAAAGTTTTCCCAAATTCAAATAAATCATACGTAAGATCGGTATTTAAACACCGACACATTTCACCCTAGCTTGCGCAGACACAACATTCAGGCAAATCCTCTCGGAAACTCATCAAGGGCTTGTTTGGGAGGTTTATTTCTGGACAGGATCCATATGGATGGACCACAAATTTAAACTAAAATCTCGATCCATCCACGTGGATCTCAACCGGGAACGAGCCTCCCAAACAAGGCCTTGTTGACTCACATCACACCATCAAGCGTGAGGAATCGGATAGTTTTAGTGTCCGGTTGCTTGGCAGTGTGCATCGGTGAAAAACGGAAATGATTCCTGGGAGAGGGAAAGGGCTCTGATACAATACCGTGCGCCAACTTTTCGTTTGATTTCTTTAGCAAGACGCAATCTTGAGAGAATTCCCGGCCTCCAGTGGTCGCTGCGGTATCTCCTCAACCCTAGACAGCCGTAAGAATTTTCTGACCGTGGAGAAAGAGGCGAGAAAGATGGAAAAGAAAGTTTTCCATGTTTTATGTATGTGTTCTTTCTTTGAAATAGCAGTCTTAGTAGTCTCTAGAGAAATTTTATGGCATGTTTAGAAAATAGGGATTTTACAGAAATTGTATAGAAAACAATTTAATTTATGCAGATAAAATCTCACGTTTTAAATGCGGACTTGGGGTTTGTTTGAAGCACAAAACGACTCAACAGTCTATTTTCTTTAATAATCTGAAAAATTCCTGCACCTCAATGGCCTACATGTCATAGAAAGAAAGAGAGAGAGAGGGAGGGAAATATAGATGGACCCCACAGAAAGAGAGCATGTTCACCCGTGATGGGGGATGTTAATGAAACACAAAACAAGACGTATCTATTTGAACAGAATAGGACGGTTTACTTGCTTCACTGGTTGATGTTGTTGCGTCTGACAGCTCTAGCAAAAATACTTATTTCACTCCTGTCACGTCAAGCATTCGTATTTAGTTCCGTCTCCCTACTTCTAGGCCCCTAGTTCGATGCATGGGTCGTGTCATGACTGGCGCCCAATAGGCTAGTTTTAACAGGACGTTTTGTCCTGTCAGGATTGGCAATTGGCAAACGAAGAACTGGTGTTACAAGTTACATACTAATCGGTGTTACGACCTGCCTCTTCATCACATGATGGCCAGCCTCTGAACCTTTCTATGGCAGTTGGTGTCCCCTTCATTGCGAACCGTCTGATCTTATTTTAATCTCCTTGCCCTGCGTTGTCGCCTCTGTCGCTGTGGCAAAGGCTTATTATTTTTTATGTTATAACTTTTGACTGTAGTTTATAGTTTTTAGGTTGTTCGTGAGAGATTACAAAGTAACAAAAATTCATGTGCGATTTTTACCGATATAAATGAAGTCGCTACAGTGTGTATTACAATTAACTAGTATACTTTATCTTAAAAGATATTCCGTTTGAAAATTATTAGTTACTGTAGAAAAATTAAAAGCCCTAAACAACAGACCTCTACTAGTACCACTATATAATATTAATATATTGTTATTATTGGATCCAGCCCACCTCTGAAGGCCGAGAACCACATTGGCAAGTTGCAGCTGTGGGGCTGCAAGTGGGCCCCCGAGGGCACACAAGTGGGAAAGAGGAGCGCAAGATGCATGCAACCCAACGCAAGCAAAGTGGGCACCCCTGTGTGCCTTTCCTTTGCCTTTTGCTTTCTTTGCTCTCCTCGCTCTCTTTAGGTTTCTTTTCCTCCCTCCCTCGGAATTTGCAACGGTGACCACTTACACACCATACGGTAGTGCAACTCTTGCGTTTAGGCTCTTCAAACATTGTTTACGGGAGGTGAAGCAAGGTGTAGAAGAGCATCGATGTAGTTAATGGTTTCTTCGCCATCTCGCTAAGCCCTGTCTGGAACGCCGAAATCCTACAGGAATCTTGGAGGATTTACACACACCTGATCCAGCACATCGCCCTTTGTTGCGTAAACGTGGAGTAACACCTGCGCGCTGCAGAGGATCCGCGCCCGGTGAAGGTGTGGGGTGCTGGTCACTGCTAGTGCCGTTGAGTGTTCTCAGCGTTGCCGCGCTGCCACTGTGCAGGAGGCTTGCATCGACGCCGCGGCGCTTTTGGGCGGTCATGTGTCGGCGTCCGTAAAAGCCCTCGCACGTAGGAGTGCGTATTCAGATTCCTGGGGCTCTGCAAATGGGCATATAATTGAGCAGGGACTAGAGGTAGAGGCTGGGCGCAGAGATTCGAGATTCCGCCCCCCCTCCTTTCTCGCGTCGGACCACAAACATTTGCTGCTCCCAATACGGACAGAGCATATCGTAATGGAAAAAAAAGGGGAGCTTCACAGCTCAAAGCAAAGCAGTAGTAGCAGTAGTAAAACAGAAGACTCTACCGGCACCACTAAGCAGTAAACACTACGCACCCGTTCGTGGGTTAGCTCTCTAAGTATCATCCGTTGGTTCGGACCACTTATCAGTCGGTGTTATCAAATTCGACAAACATGCATTCGTTCGTACGCATAGCGGTGCTGAAATTTTAAAAAAAGAGAGTAAAACCCTTGGAGGCTAGTGCTTTTAGCGCACAATCATGGGTCTTTCCCCCCGTCTAATTCAGCTCGGCACGCCCTTGCATATAAAAAAAGGTGGCCACTTCGCTTCCTTTTTCCAAAATGAACGGAAGGCCGAAGTATCCCTGGTTAGATTCGGTAGAAAGAGCTTAGATCAGCCTAAGTAGGTACAGCTAACCCCGCACTTAGATAGAAAAGTATCATGTTTTTGGCGTAGTTGACACTTGACATGCCCAGTAAACAAATGAGCTCCAAAACCGACTACTAGCAGCAGAATTATTGGAGTACTGGGCAGGTGTAGTTTCCCGGCAGGAGGCCGTGAGTAGTTTACTCCCGCTACGATCAGAATACTCCCCTCGCCTGTACGTGCCTTTGCCTTACAGCACGAGCCCCTTTTTTTCTTCCTCTTGCTTGATCACTAGACAACAACAACTACTACTACAAAAGTACATTCTCCAAGAACATGCATGCAAGGATGGCAGGACATGAGTGACATACCGTATGTATAACGCCAAGTTGTTGTACTTGCGCCCAATTATCGCAGATGTTGATCAGAGCAAGCTGCAAGGCCAATGGGGAGGGAATAAACTGGTCAG
Source organism: Dendrocalamus sinicus (assembly GCA_036346575.1). Classification (NCBI taxonomy): domain Eukaryota; kingdom Viridiplantae; phylum Streptophyta; class Magnoliopsida; order Poales; family Poaceae; genus Dendrocalamus; species Dendrocalamus sinicus. The sequence goes on along the minus strand of CM070653.1, from coordinate 25,285,005 downwards.
GATCAGCCCCCCCGTAGAGCAGTCAGATGGCAACACAGCAATTACTGGTAACTGGAACCACGTCCTGGGTGAGATGAGACGAGATGCCCTGCCAGGGCATCGTTATCTCCACACAGGCCGGCCGTCCGGCCGTCAGTGGCGCCCAGTGGCTCCATGTCATGCAGCAGCAAACGAGCAACCATCCTGGCAGATTAACTGAGTGTTGCAATCTTCACGACTGCTCCCAGGGTCACCACTCTATAGTTGTTACGACCACGTACAAGAGGCTACGACTACCTCCTGTGACGCTACGACCGCTCTACCAGATTTACGACCACGTTATAGGCCCTTTGATCACTCCTCGCTGCTCTGACTACGTAGTCGTAAACTTTAACCAAAGTTACGACCATGTTCACCTCCGCTGCGCTGGCCTTCCTTCGACCACGATCACCGTAGTCGTAGCTTCCTACGACCACGCAATGATTCTGTCGATTACTGTTCACTACGGTTGTAACACCTTTACGACCACGTTACATGACTCCACCCTTTTATACCCAAATCTAATACTTCTACTCAGGTACGACTGAGTCCAACTCGGTTATGACTACGACTCGTATTCGACTTCGACTATGAAGCGGACTTCCTTTTCGACTACAACAAGATTACTTCCAACATTTTCTCCCTAATCTTATTGAGTGACTTCAATCATTCCAATCTTCTTCCTCGTCTCCAAGAATCTTATCCGACCAAGCGACTTAGTTAGTATATCAGCCTTTTGATCATCTGTATTGGTGTACTTGACAGCGATTCTTCCTTCTTCGATACAATCTCTAATAAAGTGATATCTTGTATCTATATGTTTGCTTCTATCATGAAGAACCGGATTTTTGCTTAATGATATAGCTGATTTGTTGTCTACCTTGAGTTCAACCTTCATGGCTTCCTTTTTCGACAATTCTCCTAACAGTCGAGCAAGCCAAACTCCCTGACAAGACACTCGTTTGCTGCGATATACTTTGCTTCGCAAGAAGACAATGCTACTACTCTTTGCTTCTGAGATTGCCAACTAACTGGACTATCTCCCAGCACGTACATCACCCCTGTTGTGCTTTTCCGATCATCAACGTCTCCTACCATATCACTATCACTGTAGCCGGTTAGCTGCAATTTCTCCTTACCTCCTCTCCTGTACTGAATGCCAAAGAACAGAGTGCCTATATATATATATATATATATATATATATATATATATATATATATATATATATATATATATATATATATATATATATATATATATATATATATATATATATATATATATATATATATATATATATATATATATATATATATATATCTTAGAATGTGTTTAACGGCCATCAAATGTTCATGAGTTGGCTTCTCCATGAACCGACTCACATACCCGACTGCAAATGCAATGTCTGGACGGGTGTGAACTATATACCTTAAGCTCCCGACTATACTCCTATACTGCGTGGCGTCGACTGGAGAACTGAAACTTGTCTTGCTTAGCTTCAGGCAATTCTCCATTGGAACTGGACACGGGTTGCACTCCCCCATGTCGCACTACTCCAGTATTTTCAGAGCATATGCACATGACAAAGTGAGATACCTTCTTGCCTCTATTTCACTTCAATGCCGAGGTAGTAACTCAGGAATCCCAAATCAGTCATTTTGAATAGCTTCATCATCTCTTCTTTAAACTTCACAATCTCCCTCGGATTTGTTCCGGTGATTATCAAGTCGTCCACATAAACACCCACAATCAACCTCACATTCTCATCACCTCTTGTATACACAGCATGATCAGTTTTAGTCCGTTTGAAACTAAGTGATGTGAGACTTTTGTCAAGCTTCATATTCCAAGCCTGTGGTGCTTGTTTGAACCCATATAACGCTTTGTTTAGTTTCAACACCTTTCCGGCTTGTGCTTTGATCTGGAACCCTAGTGGTTGAGTTACATATACCTCCTCTTCGATGTCTCCATTCAGGAACGCTGTTTTCACATCCATGTGGTGAATTTCCCATCCACCATGAGCTGCCAAGGCGATGAGAACACGGATTGTCACCATACGAGCCACCGGTGCAAATACTTCTTCATAATCCACACCATATTTTTGGACATAGCCTTTAGCTACTAGACGTAACTTATACTTTACCACCTCTCCCTGAGAGTTCTTTTTTACTTTGTAAACCCATTTCAAACCAATGGCTCGGTTACCTTTAGGTAAAACAGTGAGTTTCCATGTATTATTTTCTTCAATTGATGTCATCTCTTCTTGCATAGCAACCCTCCAATGCTCATCATCCTTTGCTTCTTCATAACTCTCATGTTCTTCGGTTGTGGTATAAAGTAACATCTTATCCGCCTGCACAGGTTCTGTTTGTGTATATATCTCACTAATACTCCTCATCTTTGGTGTTCTATCCACTGAATCTTCCTCTAGGGTTTCGGTTTCAGGGAACTCCTCATGGTTTTCTGCAGCTGCTTTTGCACCCGATGAACTTATGTTCTGAGGTGAACCCAGACCTGTGTCTTCTATATTGTCGGCACCTACTATTTCCACATCAAACGTAACCCAATTCTACATATCTCTTTCTATGTCTTGATGTTCTTCCCACTCCCAATGTTTGTCTTCTTGAAACACAACATCTCTACTCACATAAAGCCTCTTTTCAACCGGGTCATACAGCCTGTACGCTTTGCTGCCCAATTCTGAGCCAAGATAGATCATCTTCTTGCTTTTGTCGTCCAACTTCTTCAAGTGAGTGTTTGGTTTCACATGTGCTAAGTAGCCAAAAACTTTTAGATGCAGAACATTCGGCTTTCTTCCTGACCACAGTTCATATGGAGTAGTGCCCTCAAGTGCTCTTATGGAGACATGGTTAAGGAGATAAACTGCGTGCCTCACTGCCTCTGTCCACAATCTCCCAGGTAGGAATTTGCTTTTTAGTAAATGCTCTGTCTTTTCTTCTCTTTATTTTTCTCCTTTTTCTCACACATCCTGGTTACATGACTCCACCTTTTTATACCCAACTTTAAGACTTCTACTCGGGTATGACTACGAGTACAACTCAGTTACGACTACGACTCGTATTCGACTTCAATTACGAAGCGGATTTCTTTCTCGACTACAATAAGATTACTTCCAACACTCAGAGCATCTACGTTGCTTCTCCGGTTCTACTACTAACCCCAACGCTGCATCAAAAGGCCGTTCAAAATCAACAGAGTCGTTCGAGCAGCTGGTAGCCACCACCGTAGGGGACCGACCACTCCAAGTGCAGCCATTACAATACGTACCTGTGCCTTTGAATCTAATGTAGCATGCTGCGTCTTATGGGTCCCCTTCTCTGTCTGCAGATTAATACTTCTCCCCAGCTCTTCTCTGGCGGGAACAGATACCGCCGTGCATACCTGTAATTAAATTGTCAAACATGGATGTGTTACATAAACTGACGTTTGTGCAAAGGAAAATGGAAGAGGGACCATCCAATTATATTATACACCAGTTGAAACTGGGGGTGCTGCACATGCATGCGAGAAGAGTGCAGATGGATGGCTCAATAATGGGCACATGCCACCAGATTGAAATGGGCAACACACAGGAGAAAAAAAAAAACAATTGCCTGTGATATTCATGAAGGTGCAGCAATACTGACTGGCTGACTGCTAAGAGATTGGCAAAGCATCTACCAGTTACGTTACAATACTTTTTTTCTACCCTTGACTATATTTGCCACCAGGAGAGTTGACATCCCCCCATGTGAAACAGATATATGAACTAGTAAGATGGAAACTGGAGGAATAATTTATATAAGAGTACAATTGATTGGTGAGATGTCCTGGACATCGTTGTCAGTTGCTCCCAGTGAATTAAAGACACTAAAATATGTTCAATTTTGGAGGACATAAACCACCACAGCAAGGTAAGAATATCCTGCAACTTTGTTCATGTGAGGTGATGGTGTTTTGACTGTTGGTTGCTAGTCACTAAATAACCCCTGAAGCTTATCAACTCTAGTGGCCCCTTTAATTGATGGGTATGCCATAGAAGTTTCATTTCTTGCAAAGGTCTAAAGAAAAATTATGACTGGACCACAGATCAGATCATGGTGCTCTGTTCCAGGTCTGTGAACTTTCACTTGAATGAAAAAAGGAAGCCATGCTCATTCTCCTAGATTTACCAGATATTCTGTATCATAAGATCCTAATGTAAGTGGAATTTCGTTTCCATGCTCAGCTTTCTTGATTTCTATTCCTTTTGGCTATTGCCTCCTGTTTTCTTTTCTTTTTGTCGTTATCTCTTGGCATAAATTATAGCTCTAGCAAAACTATAGGACCGAAAATGGTAACTAGAGAGGAGTGAATAGGAGCCGACAACATTACAAGACTTTTTAAATATTTTCTCCAAGCGGAAACACAACTTTAAGATTTTCACTCTAATAATTATGAGAAGTTATGAAATTCAAAAACAAATCATCCGCATGAAAAATCTAAGCGGAACTGAGCAAGACGACCATTGATGTGCTCTGGGCAGTCCTACCGGAAGAACAGTAGAGTTCAGACCAAGCGAACAGTTGTGGTTAGGCTGTGAACAGTAAAAATCAGCACAGAACAATAAAATTAGCATGATTTCAAAATAAAAAATTTATGGAACTTTGATCCGTTGGTTCAAATGACTTAATACTTAGCATGCACCTTCATTAGAATGTCAGAAATCTATTTTAATCAATGATTGAGAGAATTATTACCAAAGTTCTGTTAGATGTAGGTCTTTAGGATCTCTAGGTTAGATCTAGCGGGGCTATCCTTTTCTCTAGGGTTCTTGGTGTTCTACCGAGAGGGAGAGAGGGGTACTGACCTTCGGATGTAGAGGAAGCAGAAGCGGCCATCACGGGTACGCTCGGTGACGTCTGCGCACGGGCAGCGACGGTCGGGGAAGAGGTGTGGGGCTCCTCGGCGGCGTGTCCCGGGCGGCGGCGTCTCCCTGGTGGCGGTGAACGGCGGTGGAGCTTCCCGTCGCTACAGCGCCCCCTCTTAGATCGGTCTAGGGTTTTGTCGGTGGGGTGGCGGCGGCACGGTCAACCTTGGGATGCGTGCGCCCGCCCCACTGCTTTTATAGCGTCAAGCGACAGGGGCCCACCACCATTATAATGGGCGCCCGATCGTATGCGAGCAAGGGGATTTGGCCGTTGGGCAAAATCCCCTGAGATCATTCTAACATTCTCCCCCTTGATCTCAATCTATACTTTATCTTTAATTACTTTTTGACTTTACACATTCCATCATAGATTAGTGCATAGAACATGTCTTATCGTCACGGTCAATCGCCGATAGATTCAACAGCTACAATACACCTCTCTATTCTGAAATAGTTACTTTAATCTTTTGGGCCATCTTTTAGTCCAGAATCATAGGCTTTCCTTAAACCCATGCCGCTACATGTTCTCTCGAACACGTTGGGTGGTAAGCCTTTAGTAAGCGGATCCGCTAACATCTTTGCGGTACTTATATGCTCTAGACTTATAATTTGATCCCGAACTTTATCTTTCACAACATAGTACTTTATGTCAATGTGTTTGGCAGCACCACTTGACTTATTGTTGTGGGCATACGTTATCGCGGGTTCATTATCGCAGACAACTTAAGTGGTCTATTGATGTCGCCAACCACTTTTAAACCGGTATGAACTTCTTTAGCCGCTTCACCGCCCGTAGCCTCATAACATGCTACAAACTCGGCATACATTGTGGACGATGTAGTGACGGTTTGCTTTGAGCTTTTCCACGATATAGCTCCTCCAATGAGAGTGAACACATATCCGGATGTAGACTTTCTATCATCTCCGCAAAATCGAATCAGTATACCCCACTATATGGAGTAAATCTGATCTTCTCGTATGTCATCATGAGGCCTTTTGTTCCTTGCAAATAACGCAAGACTTTCTTTATCAATTTCAATGTTCTATTCCGTGATTGCTCGAATCGCCAAGTAACCCAGTAACAAATGCTAAGTCGTATGCAGCACACTTGAGCATACTTGTAAGCTTCGATGGTGAAGCATATGGAACCGATTTCATTTGTTCGAGCTCAGATCGGTTCTGGGGCATTGAAAATCCCCATATCTGTCGCCCTTGACTATAGGTGCAGGTGAAGGACTACATTTATGCATACCAAATTTCTTTAAGACTTTCTCTATGTATGCCTTTTGTGACAGTCCCAATACCCTTTGTTTCTATCTCGGTGAATTTGATCCCTAGAACGAACGAAGCTTCACCAAGATCTTTCATATCAAAGTTTGAGGACAAAAGTTCTTTGTCTCCAAGAGTGCATCGACATCACTACTAGCTAGTAGGATATCATCCACATACGTGATTAGGAAGATATACTTCCCATCTTTAAACTTTGCATAAACACGCTTGTCCTCTACATTCTCTTTAAACCCAAATTTTCTTATTGTCTTCACAAACTTCAAGTACCACTGTCTCAAGCTTGTTTTAACCCATAAATCGATTTCTTTAGGCGGCATCCCATTCTTTCATTTCCTTCCATGACAAAACCTTTCGGTTGTGCCATGTAAACATTTTCCTCCAAATCCCCATTAAGAAATGCCGTCTTTACATCCATCGATGTAACTCTAAATCATAATGTGCTACTAAAGCCATTATAATTCAAGGAATCTTTACATGAGACCGGAGAAAAGGTCTCATTGTAATCAATCCCTTCTCTTTGCGTAAAGCCTTTTGCCACAAGTCGCGCTTTGTATCTTTCTATATTCCTTGGGAGTCATGCTTTGTCTTGTAGACCCATTTACTGACCTCACTGCTTTGGCTCCTTTAGGAATAATTTCAAGTCCCGCACTTTATTAGTCTTCATGGACCTCATTTCTTCTTCCATGGCCTCAAGCCATTTTGAGGAATTTTCGCTTCATGGCTTCTTCAAATGAGGTGGGATCACCTCCATTTGAAATTCCTCTGTATTATAAATCTGATAATCATCGAAATAGCCGATCTTCTTACTCTTTGAGACCTCCTGGGCCTCCTCATTTAGTACATCTTCTGCTTGAGGTCGCTGTTGCTCCCCTCATCTGTGGCAATAGGTTCTATAGGATCCTGAAAAACAGGTTCTCATTATCATTCATTGTTGCCACAGGAGGAACAATAACAGTGCCGGCACCACAGTTGTCTTGCACCGTCGGTGCAAATGACAAAGCAGTAGTGTGAAGAATGGCTCTTGAATCATCGAGTGGGCGATACACCCGCTTCTCTTCAAGGTCAATCTCACGAGCTACCATGCTCCCCTCATCATTTCATCCTCTAAGAAGACAGCGTGTCTCGTTTCTACAAACTTTGTATATCTGTCCGGACAGTAGAAACGAAAACCTTTTGACTTTTCAGAGTAGCCAATGAAATGGCAACTTACTGTTTTGGGATCAAGCTTCCCAAGATTTGGGTTAAATACTTTAGCCTCAGCAGGACTCCCCCACACACGTAAGTGGTTTAGTGAGGGAACTCTTCCTGTCCACAACTCGTACGGTGTTTTGGGCACCGACTTACTAGGCACTCTGTTGAGAATATGAATGGCGGTTTTCAACGCCTCCATCCATAAACTCAATGGCAGTGTGGAATAGCTCATCATGCTTCGCACCATATCCATCAGGGTACGGTTGCGTCTTTCAGCTACTCCATTTTGCTGAGGTTCGCCTGGCATCGAATACTGGGCCACTATTCCATTTTCCTGTAGAAACCTTGCAAAAGGTCCAGGAACTTGTCCATATGGGGTATGTCGACCGTAGTACTCCCCCCCACGATCAGATCGGACTATCTTAATCTTTAAATCGTGTTGGTTTTCAATTTCAGCCTTAAATATCTTGAATTTATCCAAGGCTTCATTTCTTTCTTTGATTGGATAAATATATCCATAACGGGAGTAATCATCCGTGAATGTTATGAACGAGTCATATCCATCCACACTTTTCACAGGAAAAGGACCACAAATATCTGTGTGAATAATTTGTAGAACTCATGTGCTTCTTTGAGCGTCCTTTTTAATTTTCTTTACATATTTTCCTTTAATGCATTCTCTGCATTGTTCTAAGTCTGAGAACTCTAATGGAGGAAGAATATCATTCTTAACTAGTCTTTCTATTCTCCCCCTCGAAATATGGCCTAAACGACAGTGCCATAATTTCGACGACTCATCTAGAGTTCTCTTTCGTTTTCTGTTTACATTCGTAGATGAGGATTCAATCACTTTCTCGCACGCGACGTTCTCATTATCGCATACGACATTCACATCATCACATAATGACAACAAATAAAGCTCGTTCTGTAAAATGGCAAGACCAACACATTCTTTATTAAACATTATTTCACACTTGCCATTTCCAAAATTGCAATCATAACCATCTTTGTCCAAATTTGATACACTAATCAAATTCCTCTGTAAATAGGGAACAAAAAGGACATCTCTAAGTAAAAGATTGGAGCCATTAGCTAACTCTAATGAAAGATCGCCAACGGCTTCAACTTCAGCTTGGACTCCATTTGCAACTTTAATGCATCTTTCGCTTTCTTTGCGTAGTCCTCGTCGAACGGAATCCTGAAAGAATTAGCAACATGAACAGTTGCTCCTGAGTCAATCCACCAAGTGGTTTTCGAATATTGCACATACAGGGATTCATTTATAAAGGTAATAATGTTCTCACCTTTCTTTGCCATTATCATCTTTAAATAATCAGGACAGTTCTTCTTGTAGTGTCCTGTCTTTTTGCAGTGAAGACACTGATCTTTGTCTACAGCAAATTTATTCTGTTGAGACTGATGTACAGAGGCTTTGCCCTTGTTCTTTGAGAAGGGGTTACTGTTGTAATTCTTTTTCTTGTTATCCTTCACATAGTTGATAGAACCACCATGTGAGGATTTGATTCTTTCCTCCTCTTGCACGCACATAGCTATGCACTTTTCCATGTCCCATTTCTCGGGCTGCATATTATAGTTGACAACAAAAGTGTCAAACTCTTTTGGCAAAGAAGCAAAAACCAAATGAGTAAGGAACTCATCCTTGAGAGCCAAATCCATCGGTTTAAGTTTAGATGCCAAGTTGCTCATTCTAAGAATGTGCTCTCTTATGCCATTGCCACCGCTGTAATACTTTTCACATACCGCTTAATCACCGTAGCATAAGTCTTTGAAGAGCCAGTGAACCGACTCTTTATTTTATCAAGGTATTCAAAGGATGTGTCACACTCGCAATTGAGCCCGAATCGCAGCTCAATTGTGTTTTTTATCACAGCCATACATTTCTTGTTGGTGTGGTCCATTTCTTATGATCAAGGTCATAAGACATCCGTAAGGAGCATGATCCTCTGTCTTTTCTCGCCATGCGAGGTCATCCTCATTCTGTTCACTCACCGCGCCAAAGGCTCGATGGGACGTCTTGTAGTGAGGACCCACCACCTCGTAAGATAAACGCTAAGTCTATCTTTTCTTCCACTCTCCATAATTATCACTTTTGAGAGTGGGGATTTCTCTAATACAACTCATCAAGTTGTATCCTCCTCGAAAATATTTCAAATACAAGTGAGAACGTAATATCAAAAAATATGCCTTATTTCCAACGTTGGTCAAAAATACGACATACAATTTAAAAACAATTCTATCATACATTAAATCTACATCACCGTTGGGCAGAAATAGAAATAATGCATAAAATCAATATTAAAAAATTTATAATACTGTTATTAACAACGTTGGTCAGAAAATAACAATATCATAAATCTCTGGAAAATTTTATCTATTTTTCCAAAATTAAATTCTCCCGTTGGTTCGAATTTAATAATGAAAAACAATCAATATTAACTTTTGCAGCGGAAACTGTAATTATTCTAAAAAATAATTCAATATTCGAAGCATTATATAATACTCATTTAATCTCTCAAAAATATACACGTTGGTGCAAAATTTGCAGAGATTTGGATCAATTTTCAATCAAATTCATCAAAAATACTTCAAAATCAATTAAACACTCTTTTCCGGGTTTCTGTTCATCCGGCATTTCACTGCTCGCCCGGCCCACGCCCACGGCAGCCGCTCCGCGGCCTCGGCGGCTGCTCGGCCGCGCCTCGCGCGCGCGCCGCGCTCTCACGCGGCGGCCCACTCGGCCGCGCCACGCGCTGCTGCTCGCGCGCCCGCGCCTCACGTGCGCCGCTCGGCCAGCTCTTCTCGCGCGCGCGCTGCGCCGCCGCGCCGGCCGCAACTCGGGCTCGGCGGAATTCCCTCGCCGCTGGGCGAATCCGCCACGCGGCCGGCGCGATCTCGGCTGTCGGATCGCATCCGACGGCCGCGTGCGCTCTCGGCCGATCAAAACTGTGGCGCGGCGGACGCCGTAACCTAAACATTTCTCTCCTCTCCTCTCTCTCTCGCCACGCCCCGAAGCGGACGCAGCGGGCGGCGGCGATAACGCCCACGCCGCGGAGAAGGAGAAGAAGAATCGGCGCCGCCGCGAGCCTCGCGCCGGCGCGCGCCCCTCGAGAGGAGCGCGCGCCGTCCGAGTGGCTCCGTGTCGGCGCCCCTGTCCCACGCATCGACGGTGGCCCGTACGCGGAGCGCCGGCGAGCCCAAGGCTCGGCCGATCTCCCACACGCCAGCGACGACGACGGCCCGGCGACGACGGCCAGGTAAGTCTCTTTTCAGATCTAGGGTTAGGGTTTTGCCCCGTTCCCCTTCTCTGTTCTTTTTCCTTTTCTAGTTTTCTAGGGTTCGGGGGGGGGTTCGTCCTCTTTTCTTTCTTTCCTCCGTCTAGATCTAAAACTAGGTGCTCTGATACCATTGTTAGATGTAGGTCTTTAGGATCTCTAGGTTAGATCTAGCGGGGCTATCCTTTTCTCTAGGGTTCTTGGTGTTCTACCGAGAGGGAGAGAGGGGTACCAACCTTCGGATGTAGAGGAAGCAGAAGCGGCCATCACAGGTACGCTCGGTGACGTCTGCGCACGGGCAGTGACGGTCGGGGAAGAGGTGTGGGTCTCCTCGGCGGCGTGTCCCGGGCGATGGCGTCTCCCTAGTGGCGGTGAACGGCGGTGGAGCTTCCCGTCGCTACAGCGCCCCCTCTTAGATCGGTCTAGGGTTTTGTCGGTGGGGTGGCGGCGGCACGGTCAACCTTGGGATGCGTGCGCCTGCCCCACTGCTGTTTTATAAGCGGCGACAGGCCCACCACCATTATATCGGGCGCCCGATCGTATGCTGAGGGGGGATTTGGCCGTTGGGCAAAATCCCCTGAGATCATTCTAACAAGTTCTAGTCATTTTCTATTTAAGTCAAGGGTGCACCAAAACCGGACAAAAAAAAGGAAAAACTTTGATTTGCTTTTACTCGTGAGTTCTTGATGGTCAAGATGATTTTGGATGGGTTCTTACATATTATAGCAAGTTAGATCACAACACAAACTCAAGCGAAAACCCCCCACAAGATCAAAAACCCCAAAATCATCCTTTCTTGAGCAAAATCAGGCAAACTCAAAATTTTCATAGAAAGTGTTTAGATGAATGAAATATGATATCTAAGAAACATCTCCACTTTTTTACATGTCCTTAGACCCAAAAAAGATTAAGAGACGAATAAATCCAAGCAAGAAAACCAAGTAAATAAAGAGCACAAGAGGGGATCCATAGCACTACTCACTTGAGCAAGTTTTAGGTGTTTATTTCACTTGAAGAGAAATATTTTATAGTTAATTCCTCAGAATAGTAGAGCAATAAGTTTAGAGCACACACACAAGGCTCCAACACAAGAAAACACTAACACTAACATCTCAAGTCTCACATACTTAACACAAGGCTTATATAGTGAAGACTCCGCACCTCTCACTTCTTAGGGGATCATATTACTTATATATGAAAAAAAACCCGGTAACCCATGTAAAATGGGTTTTACTCTCACACACTTGTACACTTTTTAAAGCGTAACTCCCCAAAGGCTCCATAATCTAGATAAGACACTTCAACTATAAAGACATGATCTAAATCATTTAGACCAATGCCTCGGTTTTTGCAAACCGCCAAACCATTTGGTATTGGATAATTTTTCAAATTATCACCCACCAGTCTTCACGAAGATATAATGTCCAACGTCTTGTCGCCAAGATCGTACACCTACACCGAGGTTGTCACCACTTGAAACGCCCGAGTCTTATAGCATATCACTTCACAATCCGTGATGCCTAACACCTTGCCACCAATATCATACGTCTGCTTCCAGGAACGTCACCACTTGAAAAACATAAGTCCGATTGACACACCACATACACGCATTACCTCTTCATGACCCTTTTCTTTCTCCTGTGCTTTTCAGTTTGAGATATTACTTGACCCGAATTTACATGACACGCAATGGCCTTAGTGCTTGTTCCGTAGCCTTGATCTTGTCGCTCGCCACAACAATTATCAAAGCACCTACCCACCAAAAAATAATGTAATTGATTCAGGCATAAATGACATGCACTTGATCCAGGCATAAATGACATCCAGGGTGGTCATGTCACCATCTTCCGTGCCAATGCTTCATCTCTAAAGAAGGGTAAAAGAGATCGAAGCATAAGCTTAAATAAGCTTGAACCTGTTTACCCATAGGTGGTCATTTCACCATCTTCCATGCCAATGCTTCATCTCTATAGGAGGGCAAAAGGTTCAAAGCAGAAGCTTGAGCCTCCTTTCCCAAGGTATGAGCGAACGAAGTTGCACTAACAGAGTTGCCATGGCTATGGAAGAGTAGGCAGCATAAAGGTCAAGAATATAAAAGCAAGATGCGACATCAAACTTCTCTTTGTTAACCAGGCAGCTCCACTCTTGTAGCAAAGGTACGATGATCCATGCAGAACTGCTGTTGATAACACTATTCATGGCAACAGAGGAGATGGTATGCCAGAGTAGACCTAGCTTTGGCCTGAACAATTTAGCGTACATTATCCGACTATTCTCAACTCATACTTGTTGCCTCCTCCCCTCACACACCGTTTTCTTTCCCTCTTGAATTTGAAAAATCCTTTCTCAACAAATGTTACCCACTGTTAAATCTAGGAGATGACCTTGCAAATCTGTCAAGACCTGTGATACATGCATAACATGGCCACCAGCAGTAAGGCAAGAACCTAGAGATTCAAACATATTTCCAGAAAGTAGCCTCCACCAAGCTGTAATATGCGTTCCTCAGCAGAAAAGGATGATTGCCAAAGCATCATATTTCTCTGAACCACTTCTTTTTGGTGAATTGTTCTGTATGGCACTATGGGTCCACTTGGTTGTGTTTAGATCTTTTACCATCCAAAGAAAGGGTGATTCCAAGCAAATGGGTTCAGCTAAGGCTCAGTAACATCATCCAGAGTGACCATCTTTTCTGTTTATTCTATTCACTTTATCAGTACTCCAATACTCCAATCTCCAATTTATCACACTGAACATTCATCTGCTGATATACTGATATAGGTGACAAGAATGGACCAACTCTCCTATGCAATCCTCCTCCACCCCGTTCATAGCTTCCTTCGGCAAAAATTAAAATGAACGAACAAAACCAACCAGTCAAGGTAAATAGGTAGGACATAATTGAAGGAAATATAAAATTCAAGTATTTATGTTGACAGGTAATTGAAGGAGTAACTTAAATCTAGGGAAATAATATATGAAATCATCTTTTGAACACCTTTACACCATACTCTGCAACAAGACATTATTTCTCTTTTACATATTCCAATAGTCAATGGGTACAACATATGTAACATTATTATAACGATTCAAATGTATAACCAAATCAATGATGAGGTTATGCTAAATCTTCATCATTTTGGAACATTTTCAACCCATATCCAAATGGGAATAATGGGTCATAGTTAGCATCACCAGTATTTATAGGCAATTGATCAACAGACCTAAACCAAGTTATAGGCAATGTGCCCACAAAATCATGATCTCCAAAGAGGCAATCAGTAATTCCCATGCCCTCACTTCCAGGTAGCCAGGCAGCAACTAGAGCATCTATCTTCTCCAGAACTAGTGACTCAATAACCAAGGGCCTTCCAGATATAACAATCACTAGGGTAGGGACTTTACTAGCAACACAAGTAATAAGGTCGGAAACATTAAATGGAATACTGAGGTCAGTTCTATCTCCCAACCATTCAGTATATGGAACCTCGCCAACCACAACTACTGCATAGGAAAACTCCCCAGTTTCAAGTGTAGCTTCTGTTGGGCATTCCTCATACACAACTTCAGTTTCCACTCCCACGGATTCTTGTATGGCCTCTAACATGCTCGTACCTGTTGGTTTAGATAGCATAAATAGCTGCTTTTAAAAATAGTACTGTGTAGAGTGCAGGCTTGTAATCTTTTCATCTGATGAAAATAGATTAAAAAAACAAACTAGATATGGTGATGCATGGTTTGAAAAGATAAGGAAAATGTGATATCCACGTTTGATGGAACAATAGGGGCTGAACTTATTTTCCCCACGAGATGCAGTTATGGAAAAACCCACAACACAATACTTGAACGATCCACTGCAAACATCTTGAACTTTCATTTCAAAGCAACAATTTCGCATTTGTATGCATCATGGCAGTTGGAAATGGGGTCTAAATTACCAATAACTACTTAACAGCTAGAATTCCCAACAAGAAACAGTTTCTTCAGTACCAAGATTATGGTAAAATGTTGCAGGCTACAATATGTCTATATAGTTCATTGCCCTCTTTTCTTTACAGAAGCAATGTGGCAGATGCAAGAGCATCATCTCACTAATGATGCTAATGAATTAGGGGGGGGGTTATTTCCACTACAAAGATTGGCACCTCAGGATTTGCCACTCATTGTGTCTCTGACATGTGCTTCATGGGGCCACATGTCAGTGATGTTATGAATATTGTGCATGTATTCATGAGGCCCAAAGGGCAATATATATAGAGATACAAGGGGATATACAAAAGGAATACAAGACTTATTAGGAAACAAATAACTGTCCTAATCTATTTCCTATTCTATCCTTAACACCCCCCCTCAACTCATGGTGGATCACACACACTGAGTTTGGAGAGAAAATACAAATGTTGTGCCCTAGTCTGTGGCTTCGTGAAAAAGTCAGCAATCTGTAACTCTGAGGACACAAACTGAAGAGCAAGGACACCCTCTTGCACCTGAGAACGAGTGTAGGAAGCATCCACACCAATGTGCTTAGTGAGCTCATGCTTCACTGGATCACGGGCAATACTGATAGCTCCTGTACTGTCAGTCATAAGAGTTGTAAGTCCCCTCACAGGTACACCAAAATCTGCAAGTAGCCATCTCAACCAAGTAATCTCTGCTGTCACAGCTGCCATAGCTCTCAACTTAGCCTCTGCACTAGAACGAGAAACTGCAGTCTGCTTCTTTGTCTTCCAGACAATCAGGGAAGAGCCAAGAAAAACACAATAAGCAGAAAGAGAACGACGATCAGAAGGATCACTAGCCCAGGTCGCATCAGAGTACGCCTGAAGCTGGAGTGAGGTGGAGCTAGGGAAAAACAAGCGACGAGAGATGGTCCCACGCAAGTAGCGAAGAACACGAAGAAGATGACTGTAGTGAAGATGAGTAGGACAAGCCATAAACTAACTTAAGATATGAGCAGCATGAGCAATATCAGGACGAGTGCTCACAAGATATACCAAACTGCCAACAAGATGGCGATACCGAGTAGGATCCTCAAGAGGATCACCATCAGTAGCACGAAGCTGAAGAGAGAGCTCCATAGGAGTCTCAAAGAAGGTGTGAGTATCGATCGGACTGGATCGATCAAGAAGATCCTGGACATACTTCTGTTGGGAGAGGTAGTAACCCTCAAGCGTGACAGAAACCTCAATCCCAAGAAAGTATGTAAGCAAGCCAAGATCAGTCATCAGAAACTGCTCACTGAGATGCTTCTTCACATATGCAATGAACGAGGGATCGTCACCAGTAATGAGCATATCATCCACATATAGAAGAAGCAGTGTCCTACCTCGAGGTGAGACATGGATAAATAGAGCAGATCATGAGCACCGACAGGTGAAACCGACAGCGGTGATCACCGAGGTAAAACGCGCAAACCGAGCACGAGGGCTGCTTGAGACCATAAAGAGCACGACGAAGACGACAGACATGACCAGCTGGAACAGAATACCCGGATGGTGGCTGCATGTAAACCTCCTCATGCAAGACGCCATTAAGAAAGGCATTCTTAACATCCAGCTGAGAGATAGACTACCGGTGAACAGAAGCAACCGCAACAAGAGTGCGAACAGTGGTCATATGAGCAACAGGAGTAAATGTCTCATCATAATCTCGACCATACTCCTGCTGAAAACCACGAGCCACAAGACGAGCCTTGTACCGCTCAATGGTACCATCAGACCTGGTCTTAATCTTGTACACCCACTTGCACGTGATAGGACGAGCGTGCACAGGTGTCGAGACAGTATCCCAAGTCTCCGTACGACGAAACGCATCAAGCTCCTCTGCCATAGCGAGCTGCCACTCAGAATGAGAAGCAGCCTCACGATAAGAACCAGGCTCAGTGACAGAGAGCATGAGCTGGCGAAGCAAAACCAAGACGAGCAGGAGGCCGAATGGTTGCCCGGTCACGAAGGGCATAACGAGGAGCATCATCAGATGAATCAGACGGAGGTGTCGGCAAGAGACCAGGAGAGGGATCTGGTGAAGGTCGAGGACGTCTGGAGTAGTACACCCCAGAGAAACGAGACGGTGGTGCCATAGGAGCAGGAGGCGGTGCTGCAGGAGGTAACACAGGAGGTGAAGGTACCGAAGGCGGGGAAAGGGGGGAAATGGGTGAGGAGTCAGGGAGAGACAACCAGGAGATCGTCTCGATGGTGGAAGCAGTGTGAGGAGCCGAATCTCGATAGAAGAAAGGTCGAGATTCGTCAAAGACAACATCTCGTGAGATCCTAATCCGTCGAGTAGAAGGATCATAGCAACGATAACCCTTATGCTCAGAACTGTATCCAAGAAACACACACTCGACTGACTGGGCTGTCAGTTTAGTGCGCTCACGAGGCGGCAGCAAGACATACTCGCCAACAGAATCACAGCGAAAAATACGAATAGAGGACTCAAACTGAGTACAAACCATCATGGCAAAGCTACGATAGATCACAAGAAACTGACCACGATTAGACATAGGGAAAAGCCAAGTAAAACGGGAATAGTCATCAATGAAAATAACATAGAATTTATGCCCGCCTTTGGAGATAATAGGCGCAGGTCCCCATACATCTGAATGAACTAAATCAAAAGGACGAGAAGACAATGACTCACTAGAATGATAAGGAAGTTGTAGCTGCTTGCCCAGCTTACAACCTCGACAAAACATGGATGTGTCAACAGTAACACGTCCAATGACACCCTGACGAACTAACGATGAAAGACGAGACCCACACAGGTGACTTAAACAGTGATGCCACTGCGCAAAAACTCCAGGGGTGGCGGCAGCAGTGGCAGTGGAGGTAGACGTGGCGAGAGTCGCAGTAGGAGCAACTGAAGTGGACGGAAGATGAAGACGGTCGAGAATGTAGAGACCCTGACGATCCCTACGGCGCCGGCCAGTCCCAAGTATCGTCTCTGTCTGTCGATCCTGAACAAAACAGGTGTGAGTCAAAACCAACCCTACAACCAAGGTCAGTGAGCTGTCCCACTGAAAGAAGCTGCATGGTGAGTTGGGGAACATGATAAACAGCTGGAACAGAAAAATCAGTGGTCAAAAGAGTGCCCTGACAGCTAACAGACAATGAAGTACCATCCGCAGTCTGCACAGAGATAGGAAGGGCAGGAGGTCCTACTGAAATGAGAGATGTGGAATCCGGTGTCATATGGAAAGAGGCACCAGAATCTAGAACCCAAGAAGTACCTGGGGGAGACGTCTGAGCTAGACTAGCGTAACTCATTGAGCCGTGAGAGAGCTGCCAAGAAGAGCACGCAAAGCCGCCAACAGAGTCACCTCCGAGATCCTGATAAGCCGGTGCGTCCTCCTGTGAAGGAAGGGCCTCCTTGCCCCCTTGATCGCCCATCCCCACGCGCCTTATTCCGCTTTTTTCGCACCGCATAACGCCGTAGTCATGCCCGGTTCTTGCGAGAGTTGCATTGAACTCCGCTTGGTGCAAAAGCAGAGCGCAACAGCACTGGAAGGAACCATAGTCGTAGCAGGAACCGTCGATGTAGTCGAAGAAGGAGCAACAAGCACAATCCGAACGTACTGTGCTGCTAGCCCGAGACGAAGCTCCTCAGCCCGAAGTGTCGAAAGAGCCTCAGTGACAGTCGGTCGTGGCGAGCGGCTCAGCAGCTGAGCTCTGACAGGCTCAAACTCTGGGCGAAGACGGCAGACGAAATCATAAAGACGAAGGTGATCATGATCAGCCTTCTGAACTCGGTGGCACTCCTAGCACAGTGGAGAAGCCAGCTCATCTATCTGGCGCCAGAGACTAGCCAGAGCTCGGAAGAAGTCGTCGACGGAAGAATCTCCCTGGCGAAGCATCTCCAACTCACGCTGAAGCGAAAAGAATCGAGCATCACCGCCACCGGTATCGCCACGCAAGTACTCCCAGATCTGTCGAGTAGACCGCAGACCAACAATATCTAGCTGAATGGAGTCGTCGACGCTGACCACAAGAATGGCACGAACACGGGCCTCATTAGCACACCAGCGCTCGAAAGCGTCAAGGGCATACTGAAAAGCCTCATCAGCAGCGTCAGCAGCAGCAGCATCAGCCTCCGCCTTCTTCTTAGCGGCCTCATCTGCTCCAGGAGGTGCAGAGATAGACTGCCTAGGAGGAGGCTGAACCGGTGGTGGCGGAGAAGGACGAGCACCGGTAATATGTCCCCAAAGGCAGAGACCATCGAGCGTGATCTCCATGAGGGAAGTGAAAAGTTCTAGGGTTTTTGGGGTTCAGGATCACCTCCGATCCCTACATGTTATATAGGCTGTAAACGCCATAGAATACAGGGTATTGCCGCAGGGATTGAGGAGTCCTGGTAAATCTCTACTAACTGTTACAACAGATCAATCTATTCTATCTATAACCAGGACTTTCCAAAGTATCCCTGCGGCAGATTACAATCAGGGATATTCCCTTAACAGGCAGATCTCGGTCAGGTACTTACCTGAACCAGATATCAGCCTTATCTCTAACCTTATCTCTAACATCCCCTCTCAATCACAGCTTTACTAAGTTGAGATTGTTTCTGAAGTTTTTGAGACGTTGGATAGGCAAGGCTTTAGTGAAACCATCGGCTATCTGATCGCCTGTTGAAATAAACTTGATATCAAGCAATTTTTGATTTACCCTTTCTCTCACAAAATGATAGTCAACCTCAATGTGTTTAGTTCGAGCATGAAAGACTGGATTGGCAGATAAATAAGTTGCTCCAAGATTATCACACCACAATCGAGCTGCAGAGGACTAGAAATTCCCAATTCTTTTAGAAAAGTCTCAATCCACATTATTTCAAATTGCATAATTAGCCATTGCTTTGTACTCACTTCGTGCTAGATCTGAAACTGTAGGTTGTTTCTTTGCATTCCATGATACAAGATTAGTCCTAGAAAAACAAAAAACCTCCGTGGATTTTCTATCATCTAGACATCCACCCAATCTGCATCGTAAAATCCTGAAACTAACATAGAAGGAGATTTAGTAATTTTGGACCATATCTCATAGTGTATTGCAAGTACTGAGTATTCTTTTGGTCTTTGTCAATGTGCGATAGTTGGTGCATGTAGATACTGACATACTTTATTTACTGAAAAGGAAATATCTGGCCTTGTCAAAGTCAAATATTGCAAAGCTCCAACTATGCTTCTATATCTTGTGCTATCCTCAGGATTTAATTTCTCTCCTTCTCATCGCTTTTCAACAGTAGACATAGGGGTATTCATTGGCTTGCATTCTTGCATTTGAACCCGCTTTAGCAAATCAGCAGTGTACTTTGCTTGTGTTAGGAGGATTCCATTATCTATCTTCTTCACTTCTATTCCAAGAAAATAATGTAAATCTCCTAGATCTTTTAGTGGAAACTCACCTTGAAGATCTTTGACAAGAGCTTGTGTAGCTTTAGCTGATGAACTGGCTACAATTATATCATCCACATAAATGAGCATAAAGATGGTCACATCCCCTTTTTTGTAGAAAAAGAGTGATGTATCAGCTCTTGAAGGCTGAAAACCAAGTTGTAGCAGCTTCTCACTTAGTCTTGAATACCAAGCTCTAGGAGCTTGTTTTAATCCATATAGTGATTTGTCTAACTTACACACATAATCTTTCTCTTTCTTATCTTCATACCCTGGCGGTTGCCTCATAAACACCTCCTCCTCAAGAACACCATGAAGAAACGCATTCTTAACATCAAGTTGGCGAAGATTCCATCCTCTTGAGATTGCAATAGACAAAACAAGTCTAATCGAAGCAGCTTTAACTACTGGACTAAAAGTATCTTCATAATCAATACCATACCTTTGTTTGAAGCCCTTGGCCACTAAGCGAGCCTTATATCTATCAATTGTTCCATCAGCTTTTCTCTTCACTTTGTACACCCATTTGCAATCAATTAGATTCATCCCTTGCTTAGGGGGTACAAGATGCCATGTTTTGTTTTTCCAAAGCGCCATGTATTCTTCATCCATGGCTTTCTTCCAGTTTTCAGATTGCATGTCTTCCTCCAAATTACATGGTTCACCATTTTCAGCAAGAAAGCCATACTTGATTCTTCCATCGGTATACTTTATGTGACCATCTGTGAATATCACTGGTTTAGTAATACCTTGCTGAAGACGGGTAACAGGTCGGTGTTGGGGAGAAGAGACCACGCCTTGTATCATCACAGCACTGTCAGAGAGGTCTTCTGAAGCTTGCTCATGCGCAGACATCATCTCAGGTGGTTGATGCAGATCCTCCAGTGAAGGCTGAGGGTCAGAAGATAGATGTGAGGGCGAAGTAATTTTAGAACGCCGACTGTATACCTGAGTGATGGGTGGTTTGGATATTGATGCATTGTCTTTGCATGTGCTTCCGCTGCTTTCTCGAGTTCTTTGCGCGCAGTCTTCTTCTTTGTCATGAGCTTCAGATCGCTGAGCGATTGTCTTCTTCTTGTTGTTCCAGATGTGCGATTGCGGCCGCATTGCAATCTTCGTTGCTGTCCAACCTGCTGAACGAGTCTAAAATAGGAGCGAAGGAGAATCGAATCATCGATGACGCAGGATAATCATCATATTGATCAGCTAATTGTGCACCCCCGTGATCAATAGTTTCAAACAAGGAGGGAAATAGCAGTACTTCAGACCGAAGGCGAGCACCAGCATTGGGATGGAGTTGTGCAAAAGGAAACACTTCTTCATCAAAGACTACATCGCGAGATATATAGATACGGCCAGTCTGAATGTCAAGACACTTGAATCCCTTGTGCATATTGCTATAGCCTAAGAAAGCACATTGTTTTGAGCGAAATTGAAGTTTGCGAGTGTTATATGGACGCAAATTGGGCCAGCAAGCACAACCAAACACACGAAGAGTTTCATAATCAGGTTTGACCTTAAACAGCTGCTCCAAAGGAGTTGAAAACTGCAAGAGTTTGTTAGGTGTCCTGTTGATCAAATATGTGGCTGTAGCAAAAGCTTCATCCCAGAACTTAAGCGGCATAGATGCATGAGCTAAAAGGGAGAGACCAACTTCAACGATGTGCCGATGTTTCCTTTCAGCAGCACCGTTTTGTTGATGAGCATGAGGACAGGAGACCCTATGGGATATACCGATTTGCTTAAAGAAAGGATTGAGTTTTTCATATTCACCACCCCAATCTGTTTGTATAGAGATGATCTTTTTGTCAAACAACCGTTCAACAAGTTGCTGGAATTCATGAAACTTTTGGAAAACTTCAGATTTGTAACGAAGCAAGTAAATCCACACAAATTTGCTATAATCATCAATAAAGGTGACATAGAACTTGTTTCTTCCTACAGATTCACATGCTGGACCCCAAACATCTGAGAAAATTAACTCTAGAGGTGATTTGGAGACACTAGAGAACTTAGAATATGGCAATTGGTGACTTTTTGCTTGTTGGCAAGCATCACAAACAGTTGCTTTATTGGACTCTGGAGTACAAGGAAGATTATTCAATCTAATGACCTGCTGCACTATTGAAGATGCAGGGTGACCTAGGCGGCTATGCCACTTTGAAGACGAAGGTTTTATTGCTCCAAAAATCTGCTTGCTGGGACCAGTCGAAGGAATGGATGAAAGAGGATAAAGACCTCCCTCACATTTGCCTTTGAGAAGAACCCTCTTCGTGATCTGATCCTTAATCAAGAAGAAAGTAGGGTGAAACTCAAGGAAAACTTGATTATCAGAGGCAAGACGATGAACGGAAACTAAGTTTTTCTTGGCACTAGGAACATGAAGAATGTTATTGAGATAAAGATTATGAGGGGGCGTGAACAACAGTGTGACCAATGTGATGAATATCCATACCTGCTCCATTTGCCGTGTGAATTTGATCACCATTGGTATACTTCTCACGAACTGCCAGCTTATCAAGTTCACTTGTGATGTGATCTGTTGCACCGGTGTCAGTGTACCAATTTGTATCAATGCCATAAGAGTTTACCACTGCAGATGCACTCTTCTCTTCAGGTACATAATTCTCGTCGAAGTGGTGCCAGCAAACTGGAGCAGTATGCCCCTTTTTCTTGCAGAGTTGACAGGTAGGACGAGTATCAGCAGTACCTCGGTTGCCATTGCTAGAAGTTGTGCCACGGCCGCGACTTCCATTACTGCGGCCTCTTCCTCCATTGCGCCCTCCACGACCGCGCTGGAATCCATGATAAGATCCACGCATCGTAGAGTTGTGAGGGTGCGATTGCCTGCGAAGATTCAATCTCTGTTGGCGAGAAGTTGAGAGTAAAGCTCACCGACGAAACCGGATCGGATCGCCCGATGATATTGGTCACCACCGAGTTGTATTCGGATCAAGTCCGGCAAGAATGTAGGCCACTAGTTCTTCTTCATTGAGTGGTTTTCCAGCGGCTGCCATCTCATCTCCAAGTGCCCTCATCTTTCCAACATACTCCGCAACTGTCATGGAACCCTTCTTTGTTGTTGCGAGAGCAATGCGCGTGTTGACAGCCTGCGCGTGGGTTTGGGCAGAAAACATCTGCTCAATAGCCTTCCAGACCTCTGCGGCCGTCTTTTTGGAGGCGACATGAGTCAGTATCTCCCGTGAGAGGGAGGAGAATAAGTAGCCCAGGACTTGTTGGTCCTTTTCGAGCCACAGATCATACGCCGGATTGAAGGTTTTGGTCTCCTTCTCGCCGTCTTTGGTGGTGATTTCTTCCGCTGGTGCAGCTGCCGATGCATCAAGGTAGCCGACGAGTCTTGCGCCTCAGATTGCTGGGAGGATCTGAGCTCTCCACAGCGTGTAGTTGGATTTGGTAAGTTTTTCTGTCACAGGATGACCTAGAGGGGCGGCGGCCATAAGGGAGGATGAACTCGCCATTGAGTGGCTCTGATACCATGAAAAGTTCTAGGGTTTTTGGGGTTCAGGATCACCTCCGATCCCTACATGTTATATAGGCTGTAAACGCCATAGAATACAGGGTATTGCCGCAGGGATTGAGGAGTCTGGTAAATCTCTATTAAGCTATTACAGATCAATCTATTCTATCTATAACCAGACTTTCCAAAGTATCCTCATGCGATTACAATCGTGGATATCCCTTAACAGCGGATCTCGGTCGGTACTTACACGAACGGATATCACCTTATCTCTAACCTTATCTCTAACAGGAAGACCATAGCCTGTAGTTCGTTCCATGAAGCTTTGTTCCCGAGAATGGGATCGCAGCAGACGGAACAGAAGCCATCGGTAGGCGGCGCTGGACGGCGCGGCGACCAAGACAACGAAGTCTAACAGGCGGCGCTGGACGGCGCAGCGGTTAGAACAACGTGTTTTTTTCTCTTTTTTTTGGAACTATATAAAGAAGACTCTCACTGGCTCACTTAGAACCAGCAGAGCCCAATAGAAGACGCGGACCACCGGCGGCTGTGGCGGCGGCGGTCGGCTGCGCCGATCGGCGCGGCGGTGGCGGCGGCGGATGCACGGACGGAGGCGGCGGCGGATCTGCGCCGACAGCGGCGGCGGATCTGCGCCGGCAATGGCGACCTCGGATGCGGCCGACGGCGACGATAGCGGCGGCAACAGATCGCGGTTCGATGCGGCCGACGGCGGCGGCGGTCGACGACTCGGCAACCACGGCGGCAGGCGTCGTCGACGGCGGCAGGCGGCCGGGCGATACAACCAAGCAGCGGTGGCGGTCCGAGATGATCCAAAAAGGCGGCGGCGACTGGAGATCCAAGCGGCGGCACGGGTAAGGACGGCCCGGGCGGCGACAGCGGCGACGGCTCGGGTAGAAAGGGTCCGGCGGCGACAACGGCGGCGCACGTAGAGAAGACCCGGGCGGCGGCGGCTGCAGCGGCCTGAACAGACGAAGACAACCCGAGCGGCGGCGGCTGTGGCACGGGTGACGTCGAAGCAGTGGAAGAATAGATCAGGTTAGGGTTTTAACCCTAGCTCTGATACCATGTTATGAATATTGTGCATGTATTCATGAGGCCCAAAGGGCAATATATATAGAGATACAAGGGGGATATACAAAAGGAATACAAGGCTTATTAGGAAACAAATAACTGTCCTAATCTATTTCCTATTCTATCCTTAACAAGTGAGACAATGGGGTGTCAAATCCTCAAGTGGACAGTAAAGCTAGTTTTGACAACAGGACTTTTGCACTATCTTAAAGTACCAAGCACCACTGTCCTACACAACGACACCATATCTTCTGGACTGCAACAATGGTCGATGGTACAAAAATGGTGTGAAGTTCATACAAACAGCAAACATAGATTATTGCAAATCTGAGTTTCTGCTCACCAAGAGTTATTCTTCCACTGTCGCCCTGCCAAGCTATCGTCCAACCACCACACTGATATCCAATATTGTCAGCATGTGTTCCTGCAACAAGTATTCTTTTTACATTTTTGGCCAATGGAAGGAAGGGTTCCTTCTGATTCTTGCCATTTTTTAGAAGTACCAAAGACTTCCGGACAGCCTCACGTGCCAGCAGACGATGTTCCTAAAAGGTTAAGGACTTAGCATATTGTATAAGGTTGGTGCTATGCAGTGTGAGACAATTCCAACAGAAGAACAAGGAGAACTATTGACAATTCAAACATGCATGTTACCTTACAACCAATTATATCTAGTAGAGACGGATCTGAAAATGGACGCTCAAACACTCCAGCTATGAACTTAACCCTTAGAATCCGCTCAACAGCATCATCAATCCGTGACATTGCTATCTCCCCTGTCTCCACCAAGAACACAAGATCTTCCAAAAACTTCTCAAATCTGTGAGGTATCATAATCTGTAGATTGCTCAGCAAATGCAAAATAATCGATAACTGTAGAACGTATTTCATATGACCAGTTAATAGGTAGATACCATATCCATTCCCGCATTAACTGATTGTGCAATGCAATAGCGATAATCGGACCCTCGAGGCTGGCAGAGCCTGTCAATACCTTCCCAATCTGACACCACAAAACCCTGAAACAAGAGCTTACACATGTTCACAATTCATAGTCACAAACTAAGCTTACATGAATATACCGACCAATCACTAGAGGCACTACTACCTTGAAGCCCAGCTTGCCCTTCAAAACATCCATCAGCAAATAGCGGCTTGCATGCAATGGTTCCCCATTCCATTGAGAGTAGGATGCCATGACCGTTGCCACCCCTTGAGCTATACAAGCAGGGTAAGGTCTCATATGGATCCTTTCCAAATCATCGGGTGAGCAAATGGCATTCCCCTCATTGACCCCCTTGTCCGTGCCACCGTCCCCTACGAAATGCTTGGCACAAGCAAGCACATTCTCCCTGCAAACCACATAGACCCATTTCCACAAATAGGCTGTGGGCATACAAAAACCACACTAAATCTCTTCACTGAAGTACCTAACCGAAGCGAGGAATGGGTGACCATGAGGGTGGTCTGCCGGCTGCTGGCCCTGCAGGCCGGCGACAATGGTAGTAAACGAGCGCACGATCTCCGGGTCCTCGCTGTAGCTCTCGTAGCATCTTCCCCACCTCGGATCCCTACAGACCTATACATCACGCACCAGACCAAACGCACATCAAGGAGATCCCAAACAAACACCACCAGCTAATCCGGAAGGTTTTTGAATTTTACTCACGGCGACGCAGGGCGCGAAGGTCCAGTGGATGCCGGTGGCCCGGACCTCGAGCGCCGTCGCCTCGCCGATCTTACGCGCGAGCTCCGCGTCTCTGGGAGGTCAACGGCACACGATTGGTCAAAGCAACCAAACACCGGAGTGACAAGTACGGCGAGGTGGTCAACGGGTGTCACGTCACGTGATTTGGTACCTGGAGGCGCCGAGGCCGACGTTGTGGGGGAAGACGGTGGCGCCCAAGACGTTGTTGTGGCCGTGGACGGCGTCGGTGCCGTAGAGGATGGGGACGGCGAGGCGGGAGGAGAGCGCGAGGCGCTGCATGTCATCGACCATGCGGGCCCAGTCGGCGGGGGAGGCGCGATCGCAGGGGGCGCTGCCGCCGCCGCTGAGGACGCTGCCGCCGCCGAGGTCCGCGAGGGCGCGGGGCGACGCGACGGTGCGCTCGATCTGCGCCATCTGCGCCGCCTTCTCCCGCAGCGTCATGCGGCCCAGCAGGTCGCGCACCCGAGCCTCCACCGGCACCGATGCGTCCTTGTACAGTGGCGCCTCGCCCTGCACCGCCATGCGGGTGAGCAAGAGGGAGTGGAGAAGCGGAGATGGATTGGACGCGAGAAAAACCAGGTGTACTGCCTCGAGAGAGACTATGGTGGTGGCCTGGTGGGATGTTCGCACGAGCCACCTAGAGACTACCGTTTCAAATAGTCAGCCTCTGAGGCCGACGCAGTTTTTTTTTTCAGAAATAAGGAAAACACGGAAATTATTTAGAGTGGAACGCATAAAATGAAAATGCATTGGACACTAAAATTGTAAAATGCAGGAATAATTCAGAACGACCTGCTTGGATATATTAAAGAACTCTAAGAATCTGTTAGTAAGGAAAAAAAACTCCATACAATATTCTATTGAAAAAAGTAGCCACTATAGCATTTCTTTAAAAAAAATGTGGAGAAAGGTTTGTTCGCAACTATAGACTGTTGTTTGTGCTGTTTAGTTTTGCATATTAAGTTTATTCCAAATGTTTGTTTTAAACAAAAAAAAAGACAAAGCGTCACAGTCTTGTTTTGTTCTTTCGTTTAGAAAAACTCGGTCTTGTTTGTGTTTCATATGAGCTAGTCATGATGAAGAAAATTCACGCAATACAATGACAAATACTTGTAAAATATACCATTTTTAGTTAAAATCACCCAACTTATCTTTTAAAAAAGTACAAGAAAAAAGTCATTTTGCAACATCACCTGAATTTTACAGGCCATTTGATTAGTCGGAAAAATAGTTCTGACTCTGAAGGAAGTCGGACCTTCAATTCTGCCATTTGGTTGGTTCACCTTAGAACTATGTGGAATAACAGTGTCTTTTGCAGAACTTCTCTCTCAACGTGACTTGGAAGAGACAAAACAAGGACTTATCTTCTATTTAATAAATATCTCTACTGCTTAAGAATTAGTGAGTGGTACATTCTCTTATCTCCCAACTCTTCCATACCTCTCCTCTCTCTCTAAACAATTGGCGCCGACAACATTTGTACCCTTTTCAATAGTGCCTCACTCCTATTCCTGCACTAGCCACCCACAATCGCGTAACCCTCCAGCCCTCCTCGCGAATGCATTGCCCGCATTGTTCTCCTTCTCCACTACTATCTGTCACCGACCCCTCCACCCCGCTCTCCACACCCGACCATAGCCTCCTCATCGACTACCTTTGCATCCTCTCAAATTGCCTCCACACCTCTGGTCTCTCTTATGCCTCCTCCCACTGCGTGCCCCGAGCCCCCGCGCTCCTCCGTGCCACTAACTCAGCGGATGAGCCATCGACCGCCTTTGCATCTGCTTTGACTGCCTCAAAGATTGAGAGAATCATTACCAAAGTTCTAACCATTTTCTATTTAAGTCAAGGGTGCACCAAAACCGGACAAAAAAGGAAAAACCTTGATTTGTTCTTGCTCGTGAGTTCTTGATGTTCAAGATGACCTTAGATGGGTTCCCACATATTATAGTAAGTTAGATCACAATACAAATTCAAGCGAAAACCCCCCACAAGATCGAAAATCCCAAAATCATCCCTTTCTTGAGCAAAACCGGGCAAGCTCAAAAACTTTTCATAGAAAATGCTTAGATGGATGGGATATGATATCTAAGAAATATCTCCACTTTTTTTACATGTCCTTGGCCCCAAAAAAGATTAAGAGGAGAAGAAATCCAAGCAAGAAAATCAAGTAAATAAAGAGCACAAGAGGGGATCCATGGCACTACTCATTTGAGTAAGTTTTAGGTGTTTATTTCACTTGAAGAGGAATATTTTATAGTTAATCCCTCAGAATAGTAGAGCAATAAGTTTAGAGCACACACACAAGGCTCCAACACAAGAAAACACTAACCCTAACATCTCAAGTCTCACATACTTAACACAAGGCTTATATAGTGAAGACTCCGCACCTCTCACTTCTTAGTGGATCAAATTACTTATATATGAAAACACCCGATAACCCATGTAAAATGGGTTTTACTCTCACACACCTGTACGCTTTTTAAAGAGTAACTCCCCAAAGGCTCCACAAGTCAGATAAGACACTCCAGCTATAAAGACATGATCTAAACCACATAGACCAATGCCTCGTTTTTGCAAACAGCCAAACCATTTGGTATTGGATAATTTTTCAAATTACTGCCCACCAGTCTTCACGAAGATACAATGCCCAACACCTTGTCGCCAAGATCGTACACCTGCACCAAGGTTGTTACCACTTGAAACACCTGAGTCCTATAACACATCACTTCACAATCCATGATGCCTAACGTCTTGCCACCAATATCATACGTCTGCTTCGGAGAACGTCACCACTTGAAATACATAAGTCCGATTGGCACACCACATACACGTATTACCTCTTCATGACCCTTTTCTTTCTCCTGTGCTTTTCAGTTTGAGATATTACTTGACCCGAATTTACATGACACGCAATGGCCTTAGTGCTTGTTCCGTAGCCTTGATCTTGTCGCTCGCCACAACAATTATCAAAACACCCACCCACTAAAAAATAAAGTAATTGATCCAGACATAAATGACATGCACTTGATCCAGGCATAAATGACATCCAGGGTGGTCATGTCACCATCTTCCGTGCCAATGCTTCATCTCTAAAGAAGGGTAAAAGGGATCGAAGCATAAGCTTAAATAAGCTTGAGCCTGTTTTCCCATAGGTGGTCATTTCACCATCTTCCATGCCAATGCTTCATCTCTCTATAGGAGGGCAAAAGGTTCAAAGCAGAAGCTTGAGCCTCCTTTCCCAAGGTATGAGCGAACGAAGTTGCACTAACAGAGTTGTCATGGCTATGGAAGAGTAGGCAGCATAAAGGTCAAGAATATAAAAGCAAGATGCGACATCAAACTTCTCTTTGTTAACCAGGCAGCTCCACTCTTGTAGCAAAGGTACGTGATCCATGCAGAACTGCTGTTGATAACACTATTCATGGCAACAGAGGAGATGGTATGCCAGAGTAGACCTAGCTTTGGCCTGAACAATTTAGCGTACATTATCCGACTATTCTCAACTCATACTTGTTGCCTCCTCCCCTCACACACCGTTTTCTTTCCCTCTTGAATTTGAAAAATCCTTTCTCAACAAATGTTACCCACTGTTAAATCTAGGAGATGACCCTGCAAATCTGTCAAGACCTGTGATACATGCATAACATGGCCACCAGCAGTAAGGCAAGAACCTAGAGATTCAAACATATTTCCAGAAAGTAGCCTCCACCAAGCTGTAATATGCGTTCCTCAGCAGAAAAGGATGATTGCCAAAGCATCATATTTCTCTGAACCACTTCTTTTTGGTGAATTGTTCTGTATGGCACTATGGGTCCACTTGGTTGTGTTTAGATCTTTTACCATCCAAAGAAAGGGTGATTCCAAGCAAATGGGTTCAGCTAAGGCTCAGCAACATCATCCAGAGTGACCATCTTTTCTGTTTATTCTATTCACTTCATCAGTACTCCAATACTCCAATCTCCAATTTATCACACTGAACATTCATCTGCTGATATACTGATATAGGTGACAAGAATGGACCAACTCTCCTATGCAATCCTCCTCCACCCCGTTCATAGCTTCCTTCGGCAAAAATTAAAATGAACGAACAAAACCAACCAGTCAAGGTAAATAGGTAGGACATAATTGAAGGAAATATAAAATTCAAGTATTTATGTTGACAGGTGTGAGCACTGGTGATTCAGGAGCTGATGGCATTAGCGGGACTTCGACTGAGGTCGGCAAGGATTGCGAGGAAGGAAAGGCCGGCCCAAGCGCGGCAGCCGGGCGGAGGCCCACGAAGCCTAACACGAGATTCTTCGGACCAGAATGGAAGAATGCAGCGTAGTCGTTAGGGGATCGCCGCCTGCATGCGGATAAAGAAAGGGCTGAGTGCCGTGTAAGAACCATCAAAGAATACAACAAGATTTCCCATCCTACTTCTTGTCCTCTGCTTGCTCTAGTTTCCTTCCTGCTCTGCTTCTCTTCTCTTCCGATGCAACTGATGCTAACATAATTGGTATCAGAGACACCGATCTGGAACTCCACAATATCCATCACACCCACTTCACCCGCTTCCGCAAGCAAATGGGAGCGATGGATCCCAATCTCCAACTCATCATGCAGGAATTGAAGGGCATTCGTGGTGACTTCTCCGATCTTCAGTCGTCCTTGTCACAGCGCATCGATGCTGTGGAGAAGACGTTGGCGGATCATTTCAGCGCCATGGAGAGTGCGGCCAAGGTGTTCGATGAATGGAAACCTCGCGTCGATGCTACCGTGGATGACCTCCGCGTGGAGATCGGGGCGCTTCGCAAGACGGTCCATCGAGTGGTGCTCGATGGCAATCCAGCTACCTCGACGGGCATCTTATCCAGTCCAGTGGCGGCCGCGGCAGCTTCATCCGCCGGTAACCTGGTCGTCGGCCCAGGCGGGCACCGCGTCGCAACCACTCACCGGGAGACTGGGTTCCACACCCACCTCCCGGTCAAGGGTACGCATGATCTCCCCACTCCTCCGTTGGGTCGTTCTTCTTCCTTACCTGTATTTGAGACTTTGGGGTCTGGGGGACTTGAGTCGCGGTCTGGTGGGGAGCGTCCTCACTCAGCCTACCACCAATTACCTAAAATGCATTTTCCATCTTTTGATGGGGAAAACCCTAAGTTGTGGATTTCGCGTTGTGAGGATTATTTCGACATGTATTCTCTTGAGCCGTCCTTGTGGATCCGGGTTGCGGGTATGCATATGTCTGGTGCGGCGGCGCGTTGGTTGCGGTGCGGCGGCGCGTTGGTCGTATCCTGCGGTCGGAGTTTTGTCAGTTGCTGCTGGAGCGTTTTGGCAGAGATCAGCATGAATTGTTGATTCGTCAACTCTTCAGTATTCGACAACAAGATTCTGTGTCCGAGTATGTGGAGAGGTTTTCGAGTTTAGTTGACCAGTTGATTGCGTATGGCCGTCAGACTGATCCTCTTTATTATGCCATGCATTTTGTGGACGGTCTTCGTGATGATATTAAGCACGCTGTTCATATGCATCGACCTTCGAATTTGGACTCTGCTTGCGCTCTTGCTCTGTTACAGGAGGAGATGGCGGATCCATCCAAGCGCAAAGAGAACCGCAAGCCGGAGTATTCATGGAGCTCCAGGCCGGGTCCGCGCAGTCCCCTACCACTGCCTCCACCTCCTCGTCAGGACAAGACGATCGCGTCGACATCGCCGGGGGAGGAGCGGCGTGGTCGTCCTATCGACGACAGGCTGGCCACTCTTCGTGCATATCGCCGTGCTCGTGGCCTCTGTGTTCG
The DNA here is from genome assembly GCA_036346575.1 of Dendrocalamus sinicus. Taxonomy (NCBI): domain Eukaryota; kingdom Viridiplantae; phylum Streptophyta; class Magnoliopsida; order Poales; family Poaceae; genus Dendrocalamus; species Dendrocalamus sinicus. The sequence continues at coordinate 25,252,858 of CM070653.1, read as the reverse complement.
GTGTGCAGAGAAGTGGTCCCGGGATCATCGCTGTCCAGAGAACATTCAGTTACAAGCTCTACAGGAAGTATGGGATCTTTGTCATTTGGATGAGGCTCGTTCTGAAGCTGGTGAGCCGGTGGTGGACGGGGATTCGCAGTTGTTTGTTTCCATTTCAGTTTCGGCAGTACAAGGCTCTCTTGACGTTCACACAATGAAGTTTCAAGGGACTATTCAGAACCGCTCGGTATCGATTCGTCTGGATTCGGGCAGTTCGCACTCTTTCATCAGTCCGGTAGTGGCTGCTTCTCTGCGGGGTGTTCAGTCGCTGCCCACGGCAACTATGGTAAGAATGGCGGATGGTAACCGCGTGGCTTGCAATTCTCATGTACCGAATGCCGTCTGGTCAGTTCAAGGTTACAAGTTCACTTCCCACTTGAAGATTTTTCCCTTGTCCGTCTTTGACATGATTGTGGGTATGGACTGGCTAGCCGATTTTAGTCCAATGAAGGTCCACTGGCGTGACAAGTGGCTTCGTATTCCTTACAACGGTGGCTGGGCTGAGTTGCACGGCGTGGATGCGCAGTTACCTGTGGGTTCCGTGGTGCAGCTGTCCACCCTCTCTTCACTGTCAGCTGACAATTCGGCTCTGTTGCCTCCCGAATTGCAGGACCTCTTGGAAGAGTTTGAGTCTGTATTTGCCACTCCTTCTCAGCTGCCACCCTGACGTACCTGTGACCATACAATTCCTTTGCTTCCCGGCGCCTCACCGGTTTTGGTTCGCCCGTATCGTTATCCTCCAGCTGTCAAGGATGAGATTGAGCGACAGATTCAGCAAATGCTCCAGTCGGGTGTTATACGGCCCAGTACTAGCCCGTTTTCTTCGTCTGTGCTTCTCGTCAAAAAGAAGGATGGAACCTTCCGTTTTTGTGTTGATTTCCGGCATCTTAATGCCATTACCGTCAAAGCAAAGTATCCGGTGCCAATTATTGAAGAGTTGTTGGACGAGTTAGCAGGGGCTCGTTGGTTTTCATGTTTGGATCTCACTGCGGGCTATCATCAGATTTTGCTTCGCCAAGGGGAGGAGCATAAGACTGCGTTTCAGACGCATATCGGCCATTATGAATTTCGTGTCATGGCCTTCGGTCTCTCGGGTGCCCCAGCCACATTTCTCAAGGCCATGAACATGACTCTGGCTCCCCTTCTTCGCAAATGTGTTTTGATTTTTTTGATGATATCTTAATTTACAGTCGCACCTTCGAGGAGCACTTGCAGCATCTTCGGGCTGTATTTCAGCTGTTGCGCACTGATCACTGGTTGGTCAAGCGTTCCAAGTGCAGTTTTGCTCAGCGCGAACTCAAATATTTGGGACACATCGTTTCCGCGAAAGGTGTGGCCACGGACCTAGCGAAAGTTCAAGCTGTACTTCAATGGCCACAACCGACTTCAGTGAAGGAATTGCGCAGTTTTTTGGGCTTAGCCGGGTACTACCGACGGTTTGTGCGGCATTTTGGTATTATATCTAAACCTTTAACAGAGCTCTTACGTAAAGGATGTTTATTTGTGTGGACTATTCACCACCAGCAGGCGTTTGATGCCCTGAAATCTGCTCTCACTTCGGCTCCAGTCTTGGCGTTGCCGGATTTTCGTCAAGTTTTCATGATTGAGACTGATGCGAGTGGCAGCGGCATAGGTGCCGTGTTGATGCAGGCTGGACATCCGCTGGCATTTCTGAGCAAGGCCTTGGGCCCTCGTTCCTTGGGACTTTCCACATATGAGAAAGAGTACATGGCCATTTTGCTCGCGGTCGATCATTGGAGAATCTATTTGCAACTGGCGGAGTTTCACATTCTGACAGATCAAAAGAGTTTGGTTCAGCTTCATGAGCAGCGGCTGCACACACCATGGCAACAAAAGGTGTTCACCAAGTTGTTAGGCTTGCAGTACAAGATCATCTACCGTAAGGGAGTTGACAATCGCGTTGCAGATGCCCTGTCTCGTTGTCCCATTTCTGATCTTCAGTGTGCGGCTGTCTCTGTTGCCACCCCGACTTGGGCTCAGCAGATCATGGACTCCTATGAGTCGGATACATTCTCTCAACAACTCCTTACTAAGTTAACTGTTGATTCCAATGCTGTGCCTCATTTTACCCTGCAAGACGGTTTGCTTCGTTACAAGAATCGTCTTTGGGTTGGGGCCGATCCATCTTTGCATAGTCAGTTGCTGTCTGCGCTTCACTCTAGTCCGGTTGGGGGTCACTCTGGGTTTCCGTTACTCTTCACTATGCCAAGCAGCTGTTCGCATGGAAAGGAATGAAGGCATCAGTCAAATCTTTTGTTACAGCTTGTCATATCTGTCAGCAAGCGAAACCGGATCGTAGTCGCCTTCCTGGGTTGCTTCAGCCGTTGGAAGTTCCTGACAGAGCTTGGAAGGTTATTTCCATGGACTTCGTGGAGGGTTTGCCGCTGTCAAGTTGTCTCAATTGCGTCTTGGTCGTTGTCGACACATTTTCCAAGTATGCACACTTCGTGGGATTGCGCCATCCTTTTACTGCACTGACGGTGGCTACGGTTTTCATGCAACAGATTTATCGCCTCCATGGTTTACCTTCAGCCATTGTTTCGGACAGGGATCGCATTTTCACAAGTCAGCTGTGGTCTCATCTGTTTAAAATGACGCATGTACAGTTGCGGATGAGCTCGGCTTATCACCTGCAGTCGGATGGCCAAACGGAGCGTGTCAATCAATGCCTTGAGACGTTTCTCCGTTGCTATGTTCATGCCTGTCCCAACAAATGGAGCGCCTGGTTGCATCTGGCGGAGTACTGGTATAACTGTAGCCATCATTCAGCTCCGGGTCGTTCGCCTTTCGAGGCTCTCTATGGGTACGCTCCCTCTCACTTTTGCATCTCTGATTCGGATGTGGTTCCTGTGACCGATCTTCAGTCCTGGTTGGATGACCGTCAGTTGATGACCGACCTCATCCGTCAGCATTTGGTTCGAGCTAAGGAGCGCATGGTTAAGTAGGCAAACCAGAAACGTTCAGAGCGTCAATTCGCAGTGGGCGACTGGGTTTATGTGAAGCTCCAACCTTATGTCCGTTCGTCGCTGGCGCCCCGTGCAAGTCAGAAGTTGGCTTTTCGTTTTTTCGGACCTTATCAGATCATCTCACGCATCGGCGCCGTCGCATATCGCTTGGCTTTACCAGCATCTTCCATGGTGCATCCGGTCTTTCATGTTTCACAACTGAAATCGGCAGTCGGCAATCGCCAGAGTGTCTCCAGTTCTTCCGGATGATACCGTTCAGTGGAGTGTTCCGGCTCGGATTTTGCAGCGACGCTCCGTGGTCCACGGTAATACTACTACTCTTCAGGGCTTGATTCAGTGGTCTAAAATGCCAGCTTCACTGGCGACATGGGAGGATTTGTTACCTTTATGGCAGCGTTTTCCTCGAGCTGCTGTTTGGGGGCAAATAGCTTCTGTAGAAGGAGGGGATGTGAGCACTGGTGATTCAGGAGCTGATGGCATTAGCGGGACTTCGACTGAGGTCGGCAAGGATTGCGAGGAAGGAAAGGCCGGCCCAAGCGCGGCAGCCGGGCGGAGGCCCACGAAGCCTAACACGAGATTCTTCGGACCAGAATGGAAGAATGCGGCGTAGTCGTTAGGGGATCGCCGCCTGCGTGCGGATAAAGAAAGGGCTGAGTGCCGTGTAAGAACCATCAAAGAATACAACAAGATTTTCCATCCTACTTCTTGTCCTCTGCTTGCTCTAGTTTCCTTCCTGCTCTGCTTCTCTTCTCTTCCGATGCAACTGATGCTAACAACAGGTAATTGAAGGAGTAACTTAAATCTAGGGAAATAATATATGAAATCATCTTTTGAACACCTTTACACCATACTCTGCAACAAGACATTATTTCTCTTTTACATATTCCAATAGTCAATGGGTACAACATATGTAACATTATTATAACGATTCAAATGTATAACCAAATCAATGATAAGGTTATGCTAAATCTTCATCACTTCGGAACATTTTCAACCCATATCCAAATGGGAATAATGGGTCATAGTTGGCATCACCAGTATTTATAGGCAATTGATCAACAGACCTAAACCATGTTATAGGCAATGTGCCCTCAAAATCATGATCTCCAAAGAGGCAATCAGTAATTCCCATGCCCTCACTTCCAGGTAGCCAGGCAGCAACGAGAGCATCTATCTTCTCCAGAACTTGTGACTCAATAACCAAGGGCCTTCCAGATATAACAATCACTAGGGTAGGGACTTTACTAGCAACACAAGTAATAAGGTCGGAACCATTAAATGGAATAGTGAGGTCAGTTCTATCTCCCAACCATTCAGCATATGGAACCTCGCCAACCACAACTATTGCATAGGAAAACTCCCCAGTTTCAAGTATAGCTTCTGTTGGGCATTCCTCATACACAACTTCAGTTTCCACTCCCACGGATTCTTGTATGGCCTCTAACACGCTCGTACCTGTTGGTTTAGATAGCATAAATAGCTGCTTTTAAAAATAGTACTGTGTAGAGTGCAGACTTGTAATCTTTTCATCTGATGAAAATAGATTCTAAAAAACAAACTAGAAATGGTGATGCATGGTTTGAAAACATAAGGAAAATGAGATATCCACGTTTGATGGAACAATAGGGGCTGAACTTATTTTCCCCACGAGATGCAGTTGTGGAAAAACCCACAACACAATACTTGAACGATCCACTGCAAACATCTTGAACTTTCATTTCAAAGCAACAATTTCGCATTTGTATGCATCATGGCAGTTGGAAATGGGGTCTAAATTACCAATAACTACTTAAACAGCTAGAATTCCCAACAAGAAACAGTTTCTTCAGTACCAAGATCATGGTAAATTGTTGCAGGCTACAATATGTCTATATAGTTCATTGCCCTCTTTTCTTTACAGAAGCAATGTGGCAGATGCAAGAGCATCATCTCACTAACAATGCTAATGAATTAGGGGGGTTATTTCCCACCACAAAGATTGGCACCTCAGGATTTGCCACTCATTGTGTCTCTGACATGTGCGTCATGGGGCCACATGTCAGTTAGACAGTGGGGTGGCAAATCCTCAAGTGGACAGTAAAGCTAGTTTTGACAACAGGACTTTTGCACCATCTTAAAGTACCAAGGACCATATCTTCTGGACTGCAACAATGGTCGATGGAACAAAAATGGTGTGAAGTTCATACAAACAGCAAACATAGATTGTTGCAAATCTGAGTTTCTGCTCACCAAGAGTTATTCTTCCACTGTCGCCCAGCCAAGCTATCGTCCAACCACCACACTGATATCCAATATTGTCAGCATGTGTTCCTGCAACAAGTATTCTTTTTACATTTTTGGCCAATGGAAGGAACGGTTCCTTCTGATTCTTGCCATTTTTTAAAAGTACCAAAGACTTCCGGACAGCCTCACGTGCCAGCAGACGATGTTCCTAAAAGGTTAAGGACTTAGCATATTGTATAAGGTTGGTGCTATGCAGTGTGAGACAATTCCAACAGAAGAACAAGGAGAACTATTGACAATTCAAACATGCATGTTACCTTACAACCAATTATATCTAGTAGAGACGGATCTGAAAATGGACGCTCAAACACTCCAGCTATGAACTTAACCCTTAGAATCCGCTCAACAGCATCATCAATCCGTGACATTGCTATCTCCCCTGTCTCCACCAAGAACACAAAATCTTCCAAAAACTTCTCAAATCTGTGAGGTATCATAATCTGTAGATTGCTCAGCAAATGCAAAATTATCGATAACTGTAGAACGTATTTCATATGACCAGTTAATAGGTAGATACCATATCCATTCCCGCATTAACCGATTGTGCAATGCAATAGCGATAATCGGACCCTCGAGGCTGGCAGAGCCTGTCAATACCTTCCCAATCTGACACCACAAAACCCTGAAACAAGACCTTACACATGTTCACAATTCATATCACAATTCATAGTCACAAACTAAGCTTACATGAATATACCGACCAATCACTAGAGGCACTACTACCTTGAAGCCCAGCTTGCCCTTCAAAACATCCGTCAGCAAATAGCGGCTTGCATGCAATGGCTCCCCATTCCATTGAGAGTAGGATGCCATGACCGTTGCCACCCCTTGAGCTATACAAGCAGGGTAAGGTCTCATATGGATCCTTTCCAAATCTTCAGGTGAGCAAATGGCATTCCCCTCATTGACCCCCTTGTCCGTGCCACCGTCCCCTACGAAATGCTTGGCACAAGCAAGCACATTCTCCCTGCAAACCACATAGACCCATTTCCACAAACAGGTTGTGGGCATACAAAAACAACACTAAATCTCTTCACTGAAGTACCTAACCGAAGCGAGGAATGGGCGACCATGAGGGTGGTCTGCCGGCTGCTGGCCTTGTAGGCCGGTGATGATGGTAGTAAACGAGCGCACGATCTCCGGGTCCTCGCTGTAGCTCTCGTAGCATCTTCCCCACCTCGGATCCCTACATACCTATACATCACGCACCAGACCAAACGCACATCAAGCATGGGCGGATGTATAGTAGGTCAAAGGTGTTCAGTTGAACACCCAATTTTTTTTTATAAAATACCAGATATATAATAAGTATATTAGATGTATATACTATTAATTGTGTTAAAACTATATTTTTATGTCTACAAATAAATTTAGCCCGCACTCCTCGTATCTCGTGCACAATCTATGTAATACATTAGACCCATTTTTCTTCCCACCTCAGCCCTCCTCATGCCCAAAGAGGTAATGATATAAAGAAAACTCTAACATTTGTTCCATTTCTCATTTTGTGGCTGTCTGTGTGGGAGGCGGCTTCGGCCTTCGAGTGGCGAGCGGGCGGAGGTGCAGACTAGAGGTAAGTGACGACCGGCGGACGCAAACGTGGTGCCATGATGTGACGACAATCATGCGTGAGGTGACGCGTGGTGTAAGGTGAGCGTGTGGCAGCACGGGCGAACAGAGAGGTGTCGCGGGCAGTGGCACAACGAACACGGAGGTAGGGAGTGGGCGACAGAAAAGGAGCAGCGCGGTAGCTGGGAGGGAGCGTGGCATTGGGAAGTGAGTAGCACCTCCAACTTATTGTCATCGTCCTTTATCTAGATGTGCTCCACCCCACTCCACTTATTTTCTTTCTTGGTCTATTTTGCTCCATGGAAAGAACATACAATCCTCTTAGATGGACAGTTATTGCTGATAGGGAAATAGCAAAAAAAGGCAAGATTAACAAGATATACAACTCTCATTTATCAATATAGTTTGTTGTTTAATTCATATAATTATGCTCGCCTATTTCCTAATGAGAAATCATTAATTTCTGTAATTTATGTATTTTTATTATATGTACATACACGTATCGGTGTTTTGAGGAGAGACGGTGCGCTACGGTATCGACGTATTTGAGTAACTTAACTCCGAAATCCGAACACCCATCCTAAAAATCCTAGATCCACCACTGACATCAAGGAGATCCCAAACAAACACCACCAGCTAATCCGGAAGGTTTTTGAATTTTACTCACGGCGATGCAGGGCGCGAAGGTCCAGTGGATGCCGGTGGCCCGGACCTCGAGCGCCGTCACCTCGCCGATCTTACGCGCGAGCTCCGCGTCTCTGGGAGGTCAACGGCACACGATTGGTCAAAGCAACCAAACACCGGAATGACAAGTATGGCGAGGTGGTCAACGGGTGTCACGTCACGTGATTTGTTACCTGGAGGCGCCGAGGCCGACGTTGTGGGGGAAGACGGTGGCACCAAAGACGTTGTTGTGGCCGTGGACGGCGTCGGTGCCGTAGAGGATGGGGACGGCAAGGCGGGAGGAGAGCGCGAGGCGCTGCATGTCATCGACCATGCGGGCCCAGTCGGCGGGGAGGCGCGATCGCGGCGCGCGCCGCCGCCGAGGACACCTGCCGGCGCCGAGGTCCGCGAGGCGCGGGCGGCGCGACGGTGCGCTCGATCTGCGCCATCTGCGCCGCCTTCTCCCGCAGCGTCATGCGGCCCAGCAGGTCGCGCACCCGAGCCTCCACCGGCATCGATGCGTCCTTGTACAGTGGCGCCTCGCCCTGCGCCGCCATGCGGGTGAGCAAGAGGGAGTGGAGAAGCGGAGATGGATTGGACGCGAGGAAAACCAGGTGTACTGCCTCGAAAGAGACTATGGCGGTGGGATGTTCGCACAAGCCACCTAGAGACTACCGTTTCAAATAGTCAGCCTCTGAGGCCGACGCAGATGTTTTTTTTTCAGAAACGAGGAAAACGCGGAAATTATTTAAGAGCGGAACGCATAAAATGAAAATGCATTGGGCACTAAAATTGTAAAATGCAGGAATAATTCAGAACGACCTGTTTGGATATATTAAAGAACTCTAAGAATCTGTTAGTAAGGAAAAAAAAACTCCATAGCATATTCTATTGAAAAAAGTAGCCACTTTAGCATTTCTTTAAAAAAGATGTGGAGAAAGGTTTGTTCGCAACTATAGACTGTTGTTTGTGCTGCTTAGTTTTGCATATTAAGTTTGTTCCAAATGTTTGTTTTAAACAAGAAAAAAAGACAAAGCGTCACAGTCTTGTTTTGTTCTTTCCTTTTGAAAAACTCGGTCTTGTTTGTGTTTCATCTGAGCTAGTCACGATGAAGAAAATTCACGCAATACAATGACAAATACTTGTAAAATATACCCTTTTTAGTTAAAAATCACCTAACTTATCTTTTAAAAAAGTACAAGAAAAATGAAGTCACTTTGCAACATCACCTGAATTTTACGGGCCATTTGATTAGTCGGAAAAATAGTTCGGACTCTGAAGGAAGTTAGACCTTCAATTCTGCCATTTGGTTGGTTCACCTTAGAGCCATGTGGAATAACACTACCTTCCGCAGAACTTCTCTCTCAACGTGACTCAGAAGAGACAAAACAAGGACTTATCTTCTGTTTAATAAACATCTCTACTATTTAAAAATAAGAATCAGTGAGTGGTACATTCTCTTATCTCCCAACTCTTCCGTACCTCTCCTCTCTCTCTAAACAATTGGCACCGATGACGTTTGTACCCTTTTCAATAGTGCCTCACTCGTATTCCCGCACTGGCCATCCACAACGCGTAACCCTCCAGCCCTCCTCCCGAATGCATTGCCCGCATTGTTCTCCTGCTCCACTACTACCCGTCACCAACCCCTCCACCCCGCTCTCCACACCCGACCATAGCCTCCTCATCAACCGCCTTCGCATCCGCTCAAACTGCCTCCACGCCTCTGGCCTCTCTCACGCCTCCTCCCATTGCGTGCCCCTAGCCCCCGTGCTCCTCTGCGCCACTGACTCCGCGGATGAGCCATCGACCGCCTTCGCATCTGCTCTGACTGCCTCCACACCTCCGGCCTCTCATTTGCCTCCTCTCATCACGCGCCCCTGGCCTCTGCGCAGCTGACTCTGCGGCCTCATCAGCGTCCCTCCAATCCTCCCTCTCCATCATTCCGGGTGCTGTGCTGTGCAACCTCTCTGGCAAGTTGTACGAGAAGCGGAAGAACGTCGTGCTCAAGGTGAGGGATTTTGATTCCTTTGTGGTAGGCTTTGGGGTGGAATTTTTTTGTGATGGGGGTGTTTGTTCAGATTGAGGGGATTGTGAAGCAGTTGATGACGGTGGGGAGCATGAGAAGATATTGGTTGTGATTAGTCTGCTCACCAATGATTTCACCTACTTGCCGCAGGCGAACCACCAGAAGGTTTGCTCAAATCGTTGTGTTTCTTGTTTATGTTGTTGGTTGAGACTGTAACAGCCCAGATTTTTCTTAAAATAAAAATAAATAAATAATAAAAATTAGTTAAAATAAAATTTTAAATTAAAATAAGTATTTTTGTGCCTAAATTTTAAATTTGGTTTTACCCTGAATTTTTGTTTTGAAAAAAAGTTGTATTTGAAAAGTATTTTAAGTGAAAACCTAAAAATAATATTAAATAAAATGATATTTTGATTTTCTATAAAAATTCTAGTCTAAAATAATTATTTGGAGTTATTTGGCTTTTATTTGGTTTTTCTGAGTTTTCTAGAGTTTAAAATATATTTTTGAAATTAAAAAGTAGTTTGAATATAAAAATATAATACCAACATTAGTTGGAAATATTTTTTTATTAAGTCCAAAATATCTTCAGGAAGTTCTCTAAATTTTTTCACATTTTTATGAGCTTATTTGAATTTTCTAGGCTTTTCTGAAATCATGGAAATCAAATTCTAAGAATAAAATTCCCTCCCTCCCCTCCGGCCGCCACGTGGACGGCCGGATTGCGCCCACGCCCCCGCAAACCCGCCTCCCTCCCCTCCCCGTTTGCCACGCGTCCGGCCCGATCCGCCCCGTTCCCCTTGCCCCTCACTCGCCCTCCGATCCTCATCCAGCCGCCCGCATCTCCCCTCCCCTCCCGCTCCCACCGACAGTCCGGGCCCGCCTGTCGGATGCATCTTCCCCGGCCGCCTCCCTTTCCCTCCCGTGCTCGCCACCGCAACGGCCACCTCCGCATCCGCCGGCCCCGCACCTTCCGGCCTCCACTCCGCACGCGCCCACCTCCTCTGCCATCTCCACGCCACCTTCTCCACCCCGCACCGGATCCGCGTCCACTCGGCTGCCACTCCCGCAACCGCCGCCGCCCACTTCCCCTCCTGCGACAAATTCGCGCCGGCTCGCGCCTCTCTACCCCCTATAAAGCCCCCTTCCGACCTCAGTTCATTCCGCCCCACCTCCCTCCATATTTAATTTCATCTCTCCGCCGCCCTAGTGCCCCCGCACCGTGCGCCATTGCCTCCGCCGCCGCATAAGACTCCGGCGAGCAATTGCCGCTCGCTCGGGCCCCGCCGCCCTCGCTGTGCCCACCACCACCTTCGCGGCAGCCCGGTCGCCCCTCGGCTGCGCCTCTCCGCCATCGAAGCCCCCTCGTCGTCGCCACCCGAGCCGCGCCACCGCCCTCCTCGTCGCCGACGCATCTCTGTCGCCCGGTACCCCTCGCACCCACCATCGCACTCCCGTCGCCCCTCTCTCCCCTCGCCTCGCCGCGCGGCCGCCGCTCGCCGGAGCGCGCGGCGAGGCTCGCTCCCCTGTGTGCTCCCCGGTCGGCTGCCCACGTGGTTGCCACCCGGCGCCACGTCCCACGCCACCTCGGCCGCTCCTGCCCCGTTGGCGCCACGCAAGCACCAGCCCTCCACCCTGCCACCTCACCGGTTCCCTGAGTCCATGGACTCAGTCCACATGGACCGGGCCCACTTGTTAGTGTCGGCCCACCCCAAGCTGACGCCTGCTGACGCCTGCTGACGCCATAAAAACCATTTTCCCATTGAAAAATAATTCAGCCCAAAAATAAAACCTTGTTGACGCAATAATTCAGATTTTCCTTTAGGAAAATAATTCCAAAAAATCCAGTTTTTCTTTTTTTTTTTTTTCTGAATTTAAACTTTCCGGAGCCCGTTCTTCTTCGTCCTAACTTCGATTTAGCCTATTCAAATTTATAAATTCATCACAAATTCCCCTCTATCCATTTCTAGCCTCAAATAAAATTTTTCAAGTCAATTTGAATTTAATTTGTATTTATTTGAATTTGGTGGGTTATTTTCACATGTAGACTTCGACGATTCGGGAAATTTCTACGACGAAGATTTAAACCAAGTTGAAGAGCAAGACAAGTCACACTCCTTGATCATGTTGATCTCAGTTTTCAAAATAAAATTATGTTGATTTAAATTATATTGCATGCATATTTTTTATTCAGCGTATTTCAATTCAGTTTTAAATATAGTTAATGCCTACTTGTTAATTCCTCCATTGTTATTGAATTCCTTATACTTGTCACCCTAGATCAAACCCTAGTTGGTACATTAGTATTGGATAGGAAGACTTTATATTAAATGCTTGGACCTGCTTAGAAATAATCTTAGTTTTGGGATATCTTTCACATAAAATGATGAACCTTTCACATAAAATGATATACTTTTGATATGTACTCTTGACTTTGGTGAGTCAAGGAGTGTTATGAAATATTTTGAAAACGAAATATCAAACTTGGTTTAGACTTAGGCAATTGGTTAGATTGGTGGTGCGCATGCCCGTTGGTTGGAGCCGCGGTGGTTGATTGTCGTGCACGGGGTATATGGTTGGGCCTAAGTCGATTAAGGACCGGTCAGTGAGCTCTTGTTGCAAAGCCCTTATCGTGCGACCACATGGTCTGGTATGGGACAGCCCAGGTGAATAATTTGCGAAGTCCCAACTTTGAGTCAAGTCGTAGGTTGAAAGTGAGCGTGGTTGGTGCCATGTGAAGTCTCACTTGGGTGGCGTGGTTAAGCCATGAGAAGTCTCGTCTAGGCTCAAGAGGGGTCCCGATGCAGTGGATTCCTTCTGGGTGAAACCTTAGAGTTGGCTTGGCCAGGTTGAAGGCTTTGCATTGTAAAGGCCTTGTCACGACTCCTCGCCACACACCTAAGGAAAGTGTGTAATCACGTGGCAATATAGGATGATCGTGTCTTATGGGTAAAGCTGTATAACCTCTGCAGAGTGTATAATCTATCTTGGATAGCCGTGCCCACGGTCATGGGCATGCTGAGTAAAAGTTTTTCACGGATTGAATTTTGTTTTTCAAAAATGATTTTCGAAAACCTTATGGATGGATGGAATCCATGAGAGAATGAAAACCTTGTGGGTGGATGGAACCCATGAGAGAGATTGGAAGCTTGTGGATGGATGGAATCCATGAATGTTTGGAAACGTGTGGATGGATGGAATTCATACGTGATCTTTTGGAAAAGATGGTCCGGGTAGGATGCACGTGGATAGGTTGGTGTTTGGTCGAAGCCTGCATTGACGGTATTATTTTCTATCACTAGTATTGTTTTTACTTACTGTATTAAATTCAACAATTTCAAATTTATTTATTGTATTTCATTAAATGCTGTTTTTGCAAACTAACCCTATAAACCTTCCATTGAAGCCTTTATCATTATGTTGCGTTTCTCCGTGTGATTTGCGGAGTACAAGTTTGTACTCACCTTGCACCCTCCCTATAGAGAAGGATGAAGTTGACTACGGTGAAGATCTGGATGAATAGGCTGCGTCTTACTGTCGTTTGCCTGTGGGCAGGTTTGGGCTTCACTATTTATCAGTTTGCTTCCGCAGTTATTTCCTTTATTTATCTTTGCCAATGGGCGTTGATGTAAGACTTGGCCATAAGGCCGTACCCTTTTATTTAATATAATTGGTCAATTGTACTTGGTATTTATCTTTGTTGTACTGTGTGCACTAGCTGATCCTGGACTAGTGCGATTTACACAGAGGATCCAGGAGTCGTTACTCCGGGTTCCGACAGAGACCTAATTTGTTGAGTTGTTTGGTGCTTTGTTGTTAGTAGGGTGGACTGATTAGTCTTACGACAGTTACCATCAGACTCACAAGTGAGGCTACTCAGCATCTCAAGGTTTGCCAATTGCCAGTGTGATTTTGATTCCTTTGTGGTCGGTTTTGAGGTGGAATTTTTTTTGTGATGGGGGTGTTTGTTCAGATTGAGGGGATTGTGAAGCAACTGGCGATGGCGGGGGAGCACGAGAAGATATCGGTTGTGATCGTGCTGCTTACCAACGATTTCACCTACCCGCTGCAGGTGAACCACTGGAAGGTTTGCTCAGATCGTTGTGCTTCTTGTTTCTATTGTTGGTTGAGTTCGATTTGTTGAACTGTTTGGTGCTTTATTGTTAGCAGGGCGGATTGATTGGTCCTGTAGTAGTTACCGTTGGACTCACCAATGAGGCTGCTCAGCATCTCAAGATTTGCTAATTGCCAGTGTGAACATTTGAATCTTAAATCCCATTTGGTTTGATTCAATTTAATTTTACATAGTGTTATTGTGTATCTGGTGAAATCTGTGTTTGGGATTTAGGATGTGGTTGTAGGTCTGTATGCTTAATGATGGATTTTAGTCAATGATATTGAATGCTCAATTCAAAGATACAATGGATTTTAGTCATCAAGACTTTGTTTTTCACTTCTATATAAATTCATTCATTTTTAGCATTTTCATGGGCTGGATGTGGGCAATTTCATATACTATGATTGAGCTATATTCCTTTGGTTGTGGAGAAAACTTTGAGACCAATCTAATATAATAGTCTTTCAAGTAAACATGTCCCCATATATATATGTTCTTATCAAGTTAACCTTTTGTTTTTATTGTCTCTAGTGTTAACCTATCTGTCTTGCCAAGTGTGACATTCTCATTGATTCAAGTTCCGTTCGCACAAGTAAATTATTTGTTCTTGTTTTGTACTTGGCAAACTCCTTCAAAGATAAGCAAGCTAAACTATGAGACTTTGCAAAAAGAGCATGCAGTAAGTTGATGAAAGTTCTTTCTACCTCACAAGGCATGCATTCATATTATTTCATTCACCACTATGCCTCTAGCTATTGTTGACATTTGTTTATGATCACAAATCCTGAATAGGTTGCACAGCTTTTGAGAAGTTTTTGGAGAACAATTAGTCATTTGTAGAAAGTAACAACCTTAGTGAGAGGTACGTATGCAAATAATCCTAGATGTCTATTTTAGTTTTTTTCTCAAGCTTGTCATTATTTTTCTTTTGTTTGGATGCCTCATAGTTGGGATTAGTTTTCATGGTCTTATATATAACCCTCTTTTAATTTTTTTTTGTTTGCTTAATTGTATGCTATTTTCAAATTTTGTTTGTAAGCTCCTTAATTGTTGTTCAATTGATACTCGTAAATTAGGTTGATTTGTTATAAACCATTTGGTACATGATTTTGTGTAATTTTTTCTGTATGAAAAATCTTACGAAAATTTCATCGCTTCTAAACCAACGCTCCAACAAAGGAAAAGAAGGTTGTTATGCACTTCCTTAAAACTAAATATAATACAACATCATTATCATAATTCTTGAATCAGACACACAAACATTAATAATTTGATTTTCAATTTTTATAACAATGGTAGAACAACAAAATGCATCAAAAAGATCCCGCCCCAGTGTTGCACCATGTGAACCTACTGGTGTAGTTATATGTGAACCATCAAATTACACACACCATAGTTATTTGACCTCGGATGATGAAGATATGTCACATCAATTAGCTTCACATTTCCTTCCCATAGCATGGTCACATCAAGTGGGGCACTGGAACAAGGCGAAAGCTCCAATGATATCGGAATTTAATTGCCCATATATTGTTTGC
Source organism: Dendrocalamus sinicus (assembly GCA_036346575.1). Lineage (NCBI taxonomy): Eukaryota > Viridiplantae > Streptophyta > Magnoliopsida > Poales > Poaceae > Dendrocalamus > Dendrocalamus sinicus. Next base: position 25,237,633 of record CM070653.1, on the reverse strand, counting down.
CATCGTTATTTCCATTGAGCATCAATTTATGTAATTTTTGGGTTATCTAGGAAGAAAGCGCTCACGTGATGTGTCTAGATATGCAAATCTTACACCTAAGCAAAGACAAGCAATACACGATCGAGAAAATGCTAGGAAAGCATGCCTTACACTAGAACAAAGACAAGCAATATGTGATCGACAAAATGATAGGAACGCACACCTTACACTAGAAAAAAAGGCAAGCAAGGATAGACTGTCATAGAGCACGCATGCACAACTTGACACTAGAGCAGAGGCAAGAAGTTAATGATAGATGATGAGCACATAGACAAACTACAACACTAGGGCATAGGTAGGCGATCAATGCACATCAGAGAGCAGCCAGACATAGCTTACTACCAGAGGGGATACATGCATTGCTAGAACAGTGTAACGCTAGCTATGCAGCTAGAAGACACACACCATGCACTGAATCCATTGCTATGCAGTGCCAAAAAAATGCTACTTCGTACACAAAAAATGCACCTTTGAGCTCACCCACCATTGATGTCCCAAAGCCCTCAACACAGTCTTTCATTATGATTGATGGTAGCATTCATAGCTTATTCACTTGTCTCAAAACAAAATCAATCATTTCTAAACTATAGTAAATCAAGCATCAAGTTGTCTGGAAACCATCCTTGAAGAGGATATGGATGCAGAGTACTACATGTTTGCTGGTGGAGGTATTTTCTACAACATTCGTAAATCCTTTTTGTAGCATGCAGTATCCACTGTGCCCCCTAACTCTAAACCCATGCAAGTGATGACGCGATGGAGGACACATAATTTGATGAGCCAGCAGATGCCCCTTTCACCGGCTCAAACATTCATGATCCCTACCCATTTGCAATTTTTTTTATTGTTAATGATTCCTAGAGACATTTTAAAGTGTGCTACTAACCTTTGTTTGGCAGTGACTTTGAAGTTGACTATGGATCCAAGAAACATGCATCCATTGTCTACAAAACGTTAGCTGTTGACAAGGAGGTAAATAATTTATATTATACCTTTTAACATGTTGCCTGCCTTCATGAACTCCTTGTTTATTCATGGCCTGTTTGTTCATGGCATGTTTGTTGAAAACTCTATTTGGTGTTTTTGCAATGTAGTTGCAGCCTGACAAGTTCAAGAGGGAGATAAATGTTTCTGCTGGCAAGCTTGTTGTGTTAGTAAAACCCACTCTGACATTTCTAAGAATTCCATTTGCGTTGCTTCATGAGGTGTATAATTGAAACCCTCTTATTTGTGAACCCAGGCACTTTTAAGGCAGTGGAGGCCCGGTTTCTGCGAGTATCGTTTCAGTGCGTTTGTCGATCTTATGGGACTTATGACAAAGCTTGTTGAAGAATATGGTGTGAGCAAGGAAGCACATTCCTGATGAGTGATGCGATGCACGACGCCATTATGTTAGTCAACTATGGGCATTTTGACCGTCTATACCTATGGATGTGCTTTTCGTTTGTGAAGCTAGAACCTACTAGATACAAGTAGTTGATGCATTCTAAATTAAAATGCTTTATACTCTGCAATATCGACTAACTCTTATTCATTGTGGCATTTACCAGCATTAACCTCAGTAACCTCGGTTCCTCGTACACGTATTGGAAGTTGGAACATGCTTTATATGTGCTCAGTGCTTACTATGTCTATGATCAAAAGCATCTGGCTATTTTATAAAATCTGAAGGGTGGAAAACTCATGAAATTGGGAGGAACAACCAAACATACATAATGGATTCAAAGAATACTATCCATTGTGTTGCTTTTTTCTTTCAAATGGAAGGGCTTCTATTACACTGTATACCCTTTTTTTTCTTTCGAATACAAACATGAGATGTTCTGTAACAATACATGGGCGTTTGACTAGTTAGATGCAAAATGTAGATGTCAAAAAAGGATGGCCCATAGCTTCTGGACAGACTTTTTTCTCTTTTTTTCCTTACTTGCCAAGGATTAAAAAAATATATTACCTAGCACATCGAGCAAGCCTATGCCATATCCTCAGCTACACAACAACATCTAACCAAGCTCTGCCCAGGTCCACATCGTGCCTCCACCACCGATCTTGGCTTACACCATGCACTTGGCTCTACTGCTATGGCTCACATCATGTCTCTGTCGCACACCACGTGACGCTAGTGACCAAATTAGACTATGTTGGATCAAAAACATTGTTGAATGTACTTCCTAGATTTTAGACACAAAACTTGTGATTAACTTGCATGCTAACAACATTAATATGGCAACTAGCATGCACACATGAAGTTAATTAGTGATTATGTTGTCCTTAGGGGCGGACCTAGGGCCCAAGTTAGGGGGGTTGTAGCCCTAGTCCAGACCATTAACTTCAATAGGCCTTCAATGCCATCGCTAAGCCCATTAACTTCAATGCCATCGCCTCCCATTCTGTGGCCCCTCCGGTCGACGCAATCACGCAAGTTGCAAGGCAATCGTCCCCCGTGCACCTCCTCCCTCTTGGCTTTTCCCTCCCAACCCTAGGCTCAACTGATTCCTTGATTGGGCATGCCACCACCGCCAGCTGCCTCCTCTCTCCGGTGCCCGGGCTCTCGGACCAGGTCGTTGCCTTCGCCCTTTGACTCCCCCGATGCGCCCATGGCCCCTATGCTCTCCGCCCTCTGCCCTCCATCCCTTTGGGTCCCGGCCGCAGCCTCCTGCCTCTGACCTCTGCCCCTCTAGGTCTCAGCCTCTTCCTCTGGCCTCCGTCCTCTAACTCCGCCCTCCGCCTATCAGAGACCGCCGCCACCCTCCGCCCCACTGCCAGTGATGGGCGCCACCCACCGCCAAGCCACCTTAGAGAGTCTCCGCCAGGTTTGTAGATTGCCTCACTACTCACTAATCAATAGCCACTTCCTAGTTCTATAGTCCAAGTGCTAAATTTGAAATAACTAATTAGAATTGTATATTGCTACTTGCTAGGATTATTGTTGCTTCATATCTGGGTCTGCCACCGGTTGCACTCACATGCATTGGTGGATGTTCATGGTCATGTCCTTAAACTAAACCCACAAATCTCAACAAGAGGGCTGCGCAAATTATTGCTTTTTCATCTTATTTGATCTGATGTACTATTACAAGTAGTTGGATATGCTCTAGTTCAAACTTCAAAAGTGTGTGTGATGCAATGAGTCTCTCGCTAGTTGCAATGAACTCGGGCATGTGAACAGCTCCATGCATGCACATCAGGCACATCGTTACTTCATGTAGCACAGCAGGTTGACACTGTCTAACAGCAAGTGAACTAATAGTGTGGTTGATACTAAGTGCTAAACATTAGGCATAAAAATTGCAACTTTTCCATGCAAGGCACCCGTTCAGAACCCAAATATGATCTTAAAAAAACCCAAATATGATAAACTCCTAGAAAATTTCTAGTTTTGAAAAATTGAATAGGTGGAATGGATCTGATGACCAAGAGGGAAGGGGTGAATTGGGTTCTTTTTTGAACTAGGTCACATTTAATAAATTAATAGCAACCTAAAAGCTACTCTCAACCTAAGTGTCTATGGTTTGCCAATGTGCCCAACCAACTCCAAACATGCTAGTGAAGTTTTGCAACCTAAGTTTCAATCCAACACAAGAAATAAATATGGAAACATAAAAATAACAAGAGACAACCAATTTTTTATTGAGGCCTCAGAGATTCGGCGATCTCCCATACTTCTCGTTAGAGCACTTTCACAAGTATCTAGCTCCTACTTGAGCCCACACAAGGATTCAAGTGTTTTGCTAGCGGTAGTCATTTTTCACTCTAGATAGATGGACACCAAATCTTCACAGCCCTCTCGGTGCCTTCCACAAGCTTCTCCTTGGAAGGTCACAAAGAGCACACCTCCAAGATATCTAGGAATCACCAAATTCCAAAAGTAATAAGGCCAAAGAGGTCGCCTGAACCAGCAAGGTCAAACAACTAGGAGTGATGCACATAACTAGGCCTAATCCACTCTCTCATACTCTCAAACACTCTCGATTTCTCAACTTGATGCTCATGAGTGCCCTTGAACTCCCCAATATGCAAGCCATTGATTTGAAGTCTCAGGAGTGCTAACTTGAATGCCCTAAATCCACTTATTTAACCTTCCAATTCAAAAATTAGCTGGTAGACACAATTTCTAAAAGTTCCTATAGACTTGGATCATCCACCTCAATTCAATTTTCCTCATCTCCAACGGTTGAAAAAATAGCCATTACATGAACTTAGATTGTACACCTTGGGTTGTATTTTCTACTTGACCTGGATCATTCGTTGTGGGCCATATCATCTGCCTCTATACAACCTTGCCATGGAATGCCATTGGAGGGATGGTATGGGTCAATGGTATGCCTTGACCCGGATAATACGTTTCTTTTTTCTAGAGCAATGATATGTCTTGATGATATGCTTCGAACCATATCATCTGTCTGTCAACTTGTCCAATTCAACCTTCTCTTTTAAGATGATATGCCTTAACCTGGATTATACGCATCTATATAAAATTTCATGAGCACCAAAATTACCCTCTTTGCACTAATGGTATGCCCCAATGGTACGGGTTGACTCAGAATATTCGTCTTTATGTAAATTTGAAGAAACACAAAAAACACCCTATCTGGAGAGAAGGTATGCCCCTATGTTATGCTCCAAGCCAGATAATCCACATCTGTTTATTCTTGTCAAAACCCGAATATGCAAATCACTCTCTGTGTATTCTTTACCAATCCAGGATCACGCTACTGCACATAGTAAAAACATAGATGAAGTATCAACCATATCATGATTAATTAAAAAAGACTTAAATATTATTAATTATCAGAGTTATGATCTTATAGCTAACCTTACAATTTAATAGCTTGATGGCTTAAGAAACTAGCAACGGAAAACAACGATAAGCATAGTAGCCATTCAACATGACCGCAAGCAATCAACTGGGAAGCAAAGATCTAATCCATGAAGCCATCGAAGAATCCTCCTTCAAATACCTCTGTTTGATATGGTTCTTCTTCAGCAACTGAGCATCAAAGGATATAGCCGTGAGTACATAGAGTACTCAGTAAGTCGTTTGTACCAAGATGTAATATATAATGATGTAAGGATTATCAAATATGATTGAGTAGTTATTTTGTAAAAGTAGCAATTTAGAGTAAATAAATTGCAGTTTGAAAGCAAGTAATAAGTACTTAAGTCAAAGAAATTGAATAAACAATAAGTGAACTGGCCATTCACCAAATGAATTACCCATGAATAAATCATTCATGTAATAAACCACCATTGAACTAACCATTCACTTTCCAAACTTAACCCAACTGGGTTTTATGAAATCTCTACCCCTCGTGTGAAATCACCGAGTATTGTCCATAACTGGGGACACAGCTATTCGAATAGTTTTACACTCTGCAGAGATTGTACACCAATGATACAACCCATATCATGGTACATCAATTTTATAATGTGCTATCCACCATGATTCAGTATCTCATTAAGTCAAATTAATTAATTAATCAACATATGATGATGAGCCCAACGTACTATAAGCATGGCTAAGCATAAACGTACAACTCAAGTAGATATTTGTATTGTATCACTAGTTAATTAACCATCATATGGTGATAATAGAATCATAGTATTCAAATTATCAATTGAGAGATTAAACAAATTGGTCAATAACTACCGGATACAAAGGTTTATATTAAATTAGCGATGCAAGATAATTTAAAACAAAATAATAAATAATAGATTTAACATGATCAAAAGTCATGACTTGCTTTGGCTTTGCTCAGTTACCAATTCTTGAACTTCAAGTCATGCTTCTGCTCCTTCGAAGATGTTATCTAACATGAGAGAAAGTGAGTGAAACACAAACAAATTCAAATAAAATCCAAATAAAATTTAAAAACTTCAAAACTAGAACTAAATGTTAGATAAATTTAGGAAGGATAATCGGGTCAATTGGAGTTAGGACGGAAAAGAACGGGCTCTTAGAACATTTGTCAAAAAAATTAATTCCTAGAAATTGAGAAAGAAAGGAGAATATTCTCTAGAATATTCTTTTTAGAATTAATTTAATAAAGGCTAGAGACTGGTATGTGGGTCCTCTGGATTTTTTTGGAATTTTTGGAATAAAATAATTTATAGAAAAAGGTGATTAGGCTGACAAGTGAGCCCCTTAGTCTATGGACCAGGTCTATGGAATAGTGCTGGTCTATGTTGGACTCAGTGCACTGGCCACGAGCTAGGGCTGATGTGGCATAAGTGATGTAAGCTGACACATGGTAGACTCGTGGCAATATCTGGTGAGGTGGTGATGGCATGGCAAGTGATGTGGTAGGCTAAGGTGGCAGGGCGCTTTCCGAAGTGAGGTGGCATCCAGGCTATTGCGTGGTGCAGCACAGCTAATAGCTGACGGGCACAACAACACAAGGTGCTGAGGTAGAGGACACATTAGTGGAGCACTGTTACACGGTTACTCTGGCAAGCTTCTCCTGTGAACTCGGCTCCAGCAAACGCCGTGGCCATAAGCAATGCCATCTACAGGATCTGGTTGCTCTAAGTGTGGGGAATCCATCTATGAGATCAGCCTGACCAATGGTGTGTGGAGCTACTGATGGCAAGCTTGGAGCTGTGGAGCAAGTAGAGGTGCTTGATGAGATCGAGGCTCTGGAGGGTTTCTGACAATAGCAAGGTAGGGGCTAGCAAGTGCTGGGATAAGGGATTGCAATGAAGATGAAAGGAGGGATGGAAGCTCACCAACGGTTACATAATTCCTCATCAAAGATGACGGCCAAGGTGGCAGTTGAAGCTTGAATCCAGTGGATTGGTGGTAGAATTAGTGGTGGCGTGCTAGGATTTTGGAAGAGGGCACTACGGGGTGTAGATCTCGGGGCTCAACCGAGGGTTTTATACATAGGCGAGGCAAAGTTCATGACGTGCATGGCGGCGGGGTTGATCGGGACTCAACGTCTGGCTCCGACTTGAGGAAGAAGATGGGCTGTGGAGCGAAGTGAGCTGGGCCGAATGCATGAGAAGAAAAGAATATTGGGCCGGCGTGGGAAAGGCTAAGGGAAATAGCCCGAGTAGGAGGAAACTATGGGCCACATGCGAAGGAAAAAGAATGGGCTACAAGCGACGACAGTTGGGCTAGTGGAGCTAGGCCGAGCAGGCCACACAGAGGAAAAAGGCTGGGCCAAGAGAAGAAATTCAGTCCAAAGACCTAAATCTGGATTTTTGGGATTTTTGAATTTTAGAAATTAAGAAAAAGTAAATTTGGCTCTGGAAAATAGCAAATAAATTAAAAATTCTAATGAAATACAAAAAATTCCTTGCATCACAAGGTTTTCATTTAATTGATGTTAAATTTAGTCATATTAAATATTTTAAATTCCTAAAAATTCAAATTAAGCTTTAATTAATTCTAGAAAAATCCAAATGGTTATTTTTATTTTGAAAACTTCAAAAAGGCACTGAAAATCAGGATGTTACATTTTTTGACTTAGTTGTATTGTGATTCCTACATTGAAATCCTTGTAATTAAACTTTGATCGTTGGCATTGTATGATTAGAACCGAGCTAGAAAAACTTAGTTTGCATCACAACTAGCTACCCAACTAACCAAGCTCAAGTTACAATCCTTGAACCCTCCTTAATATTATGGCCAAAGCAAAAAAACAAAACCTAGCTCTAAATCAATCCATGAACTCTCCTTAATATTATAGCCAAAGCAAAAAAACAAACAAAACCTATCACTAAATCAATCCATACTCAACTCCTTGGATCAATTCTAGTCACAAGATCCTTAATCTTCGATACAATTCACGCTTTGCCATCGTTAACACATTGAGGATCCATTGTAAGTTCAAGCTTCATTAATTTGGTTTTGGAGATTAATGACAAATCCAAATGTGAGACTAACACTTTTGTTGAATATAATATTATTTGTCTCATTTAGATGCAAAGATGAAGATCTTTGGAGTTATGCATCTGATGTCATATATTTTGTTATTTTCCACGGATCCAAAATATAGTGTTAACTCCACAAAAATTTCAACTTGAATATGTGCATATGCCTTTCATACACATTCTTGTATACACATATTTAGGGGGAGTTCACTCTATGTTTTATGGTTTAACTAGTATTGATTCATTTCTTCATCTAATTATATTGAGGATCTTTACTTTAAGACACATCCTTTGAGTATATGAAGCTTTTATAGTTGTAATATACTCATGTTGATTTAAATTCAATTATTTGCAATCAGATTGTCATCAATTACCAAAAAGAGGGATGTTGTGGGAGTGGCCCCCACCTTGGCCCAATCGGCTCACCAAGAGCAAGCCCAATGTACACGTAAATAGATGGTAGGCCCATGAAGGCCATGCCAAGCAAATAACATGTTTGCCCCCACTAGTTAAAATCCAAAGGGGGGCATTTCTCTAAACCTTCTCATCCATAGCTATAAATATAACCCAAAGAGAGAGAATAGACCTAAGTTGAGATTGAATACAAGACACACACTCTACACCTTTCCATCTCTTGAATTTTAGACTCCGGATACCCCTCTTGGGCCTCCCAAAGCTTTAGTACCAACTGTTTGTTATGTAATCACAACAATTGGCGCTGCCCATGGGGAGTGGTGTAGAAGCTACGAGCTCACGAAAAAGCGTTCGGGCCAGATGGCATCGAAGAGGAAAACAACACTGGCATTGAAGTGAAGGAGAAGCGGCACAACTGGGACCACGGACACAAGGGCGAGGGAGCTGATAGTCAAGGCCCCCTGCCAGGCCGCCACTATGGCAGCGACGCACCGAGGTGGCCTTGCCTGGGGTCATGGCAGGTAACGAAGATGGCCATTCGGCAGTGGTGTGGGCTACAGAGTGGACGACATCACAAGCATAAGACCCCGCTACAACAACCCCTTGATAATTCTAGTGCCCTCGTCGTCCATGCAGCGACCTCCGGTGGCCCTAATACCTACACCACTACCACATAGTGAGCCAAGGGTGCCCTGGTGCTGACGCTAGGCCTAAGTAGTGACGGCCTGGAGGCGATTAGTAGAACATTGCAGCGGGAGCTAACAGACCTACAGAGGGCCATGTGTGACATGCAGAAGGCATAGAGCAAGCAGACCCCCACCGTCATCGCAACAGCAGCGGCCACAGAAAGGACAGAAAGTTTGGACATCACTGTCGGTGCTTGCGCTGCCCCTTGGTGAGTGGATCCTGAGTCCCCTCTCATTGTGGCATTGTAGAGATGTGCCTGGCAAAAGGATTTCAAGATACCCACGGTGGAGCCCACAAGGGTGGCGCACCGATCACCATGAGTTATTACATGTCTATGAGACGGCCATCGAAGCCACGGGAGGGAATGACTCGACAAAAGCGAAGAGGCTGCCACTCACCATGCAAGAGGTCATGTTGTTCTGGTTCTTCACAATTTCCATGGCTCCGTTTATGCATGGGAGTAGGTCTACGACTTCATATACAACAACTTTTAAGGCAACTATGAGGAACGGTTCGATGCCGACCAGCTCTTCATAATAAAGCAAGCCCCTGGAGATAAGCTACGAGAGTACTTCAGGCTTTCATGAAGCCAAGTCAATGACATCAATGAGATGATGATCATCAATGCCACCATCCGAGGCCTCTGGAGGGGGCACCTTACAGAGTACAACTCCTGAAAAACTATGAAAATAGTGGCCAAGCTCTTCAATAAAATGAAAGAATATGCGAAGGTAAAAGAGGACACAGTGAGGCATGAAGTCAATGTCACAAGGCCCACCACTGAGGGCAGGCCCACCCCCTCATCCCAAAGGGAAGGCACAACTTGTTAACACTAGTTATAGCCCCCAGACACCTGTTTTAGCAAAATAGCAATACTGTGAGGTGTAATATGGCACGTACGCACCTGTGGACCACCCGCACCTCCAGCAGCATGACCAGTGGTATGATCAGACAAATGACAGCTACACGGTCCACCAGTACGATGAGGACTATGTGGCATCGGGCAACGTTGCAATGGACTACCCTGTATGTTCATTGTTCACGCAACACATGACACCGGTGCTTATAATTATGGGTTTCCTTGCTATTCCATGATTACTCTTCCTCCATCTAATCGAACAATATGAAAGTGAAGGTCTCAAGGCAAGAGTTCTGAGATTGGGATGTGGGTTCATTTTGTACTGAGCACACAACATAGGTTCGTCTATTCGGAACCAAAGTTCGCACTGCAATTGTACCTCCTCTCATCCTAACAAAACATGTTTCCCTCCATAGGACACCAATAGTTACGTAGAGGTTTGGGTGCAGCATATGTTCAACACTCAAGAGATTGGTCCCAATCAGTTGTCTAGTGTCCCGGTTCCCACTTAGCCACCGCAATACAACTTGCGTGACGTATGATGTTCCCCGACAAGCTAACTTTTCCTTAGGACTAGCTTCTTCACCCGATGAAGTGGCTAGTGGACCACCCTTGATCCGGTACTATGGGCCTGCTCTTTTTGGCTGGAGTTTGTGGCTTTTGGCTGCAGCTTGTGGCTTTTAGGCTATTTATGCGAGAGATTACAGAGTAACAGAAACTCACGTGTGGTTTTTGTTGATATAAATGAAGTCGATACAGAATGTACTACAATTAACTAGTAGACCTATCTTAAAAACATAATCTGTTTAAAAGTTAGTTACTGTAGAAAAGCCAAAAAGTAGCTTTTAGAAGCCCAAAAGAACCGGCCCTATGTCTGGTCTCAGCACTTTGCACCAAACATGTTGAAATATTGTTCCACTAATCATGTGTTTTCGCTCGAAGTGTTGAACGTAACTACGTACTCATTAATGCTTTGTACTACAGGTATGGATTCCAAATGGCATATATATATATATATATATATATATATATATATATATATATATATATATATATATATATATATATATATATATATATATATATATATATATATATATATATATATATATATATATATATCTTAGCTATAGTTTATGTTGATGGTTCATGCATATTACCATTTGTATCATACGAGTAGTGAGGCAAACTGATACGGGGTGCCCGATCTTCACGATGTAGGATCGATGACCATAACTTGGATCTGTGCAACCTGACGAATCGATGACGCCAACCACTGTTAGAACAGCAACCTGCGACAAAATAATTTGCCCAACCACACGCTCGTGATTAAATAGCTCGTTTTGCACCAAGTACTAGGAGAGACGCTAGCCAATTGCAAGAAATAAGAATAGAGGGTACAAGATTGCTCAAGAATTGTAGTTGTTCAAACTGAATTTATGGACGAGAACCACTCACCCAATTGAGCCTTCTCTCAACTTTTTTCTCTCTTTTTTTTTGCTCGCCTACTTTTTTTGCTATCCGGTCACTGACCCAAATCTCTTCAAATCACTTTTCTGTGTCTATTGAGGTATATGGGTCACAAACTTTTTGTGGAAGGTACGGGTATAAAGGAATCACAAGAACAACGAGGTTGAGAACGCCTAATTCCCCTCTAGGTTGCAGTATATGCCAAACCCTAGGAAGAACAAGCGTATAGCTCTCTGAAAATAATAGATTGATTTCTGTGGTCTGTCTTTTCCATGGGGTGGCGGTTGCCTTATAAAGGAGTCCCCCCTCCAAACGCACACATAATGGGCTTGAGCCCGACTCCTATTCTATTCGGTCATTGAAACCGATTTAAATCCTAAAACAATTCGGAATTGAACATTAACTAATTACATGGCTGAATTCATGAAATGGAAAACATGAGTTTACAAAAGTATAAACATTTGCATTTCTCTCACATTGGGCTATGGGTTGGCCGCATAAGGCTTTGGATGGTTTCCTCTTGTGTTTGTGGCACCGCTTCCTCCCTCACCTTCCTCTGGTTCACCACTTGTAGCATCAAACAATTCTGGATAGCAACATCTTCATCTCTCTTGATTCAAATCTCCAAGATGTCCTCATCACAAACATACAGACCTAACCAAACCTTATGCACCATGTAATTCCCACATTCATTGCAAAGTGTTAGATGGGCTACACATGGTCCATTATGATAATTTTTTTTGCAATAACGTATCTGCTCTACATAACAAAGGGAGTTGGTGATGGTGGTTTATCTGCCCCTTGGAACTTCCCCTTGCACCTTCCTAAAAAATTTCTACCCTGACATAGAAAAAAGCAATGTACCAAACAAATAAATTCCATCACCCTACAAATTCTCTAACAAAAAACAAAGCTCTACCACACGCCGAGAGCACAGAGGCATGTTAGGCGACCGCGGCTGTAGAGCTGATGGTGTGGGTCAGGTATGTAAATCCTGACAATGTCGAGCCGACGTGTGAGGATAATATGATTTTTTTCATGCATACCAAAACACATGTATTCACCTAGTTAGCACAAAAAAAGGGCTAAATGGGGCACGCGGCCAGCCAACAAGCTGCTCAATAAGGCACTACTGAGCTAGGGCTGCTAGTAGGCCAGTGGGCCCTGCTGGCTTCCGCGTGCGTGCTTCGCTTGCGCTGTCGCTTCACTTGTTGCACTACCCATGTCATGCTGAGCTCTGGTGGTGCAGCAGGTGACAAATGTTGCTGTTGCACCTACTGAACTTGAGACGGGGCTATTTTTTTTTTTTACAAAAATGAGTGTTTGGATGCCAATTTTTTTTAAATGTAATAGTGCCATTTGTGGTAATAGTTCTTGGTTTGGTGAATCTGGAGTAGAGTACGGGTGGGTTCTTTTTGGCTGTGGCTTATGGCTTTTGGTTAAAGTTATTGTATTCTTTTTGACTGATAGCTTATGGCTGAAGCTATTGCGTTCTTTAAGGCTGATGGCTTGTGCCTTTTTGCTAATTTTGGTACATATAGCATGGACTCAAATTGCTAAACTGAAAAGCATTTGTGTTGAAAGTATGCATGTTTTCTAACATGAAGAAGGCAAGGAAAAACCCAGTACGTACAAGAAAATAGAACCAAGTGGTTACAAATGTAGATTAAGGGTGCCTTTGGTTGAGCTTTTAGGAGTGCTTTTGCTTCCAAAAGCCAAAAGCCAACCAAAGGGTGGAAACAGTCGCTTTTGAAGCGACTACTTTTGAGTAGTCTGCTTTGAAAGCACCTTGGACCTCGCTTTTTTCTCGCTTTTGAAATGGTGAAAATAGATATCTGTTTCACAGTTGTTTCAAGGAAAATGGAGATAGGAAGTAAGTTTTATACTTGTTTGAACCAAACAACTTACGGCTTTTCCACACCCACAACCTACAAAGAGCTTTTCCATGCACCTGACTCACAAAGACTTTTTCGAAGCCACAACTCAACCAAACACACCCTAACACATACATCACTAACAAACTCATGCATTTTGCCAATCAAACGTACATGACCAACAGTCGGCACAAAAGTAGAAACTATTTCATCCTGCTCTCCTCTCAAGGATCCACAATGGGATTGTAAGAGATGATGTCCCATACGCAATCCATTTGTTCCTCCCTATTTGCCTCTGCCTCTGTCAGCGCTGTCGTGTTGTCAAGTTCGTCGGACTTATAACCTGGCTCTAGGGTAGGATCCTCAAAATCTGGATCGTCCAACTCATCGTCAATGATGAAATTGTGCAGGGCCATATTGGCAGCAATTATCTACGTCTTCCACTGAACTGAATATGCAGCTATGTTTTATAGTATGTGCCACTTTCTCTTCCACACGCCGAATGCCCGTCGATAAAGTTGCGGAGCGATGAATGGTGGAAGTTGAACATTTTTTCCGACCATGCGGCTGTGGGCCATTACCAAAGTTAGACACATGGCACCGGGTGTTTCTGTACAGGACAAGGTACCTTATCTGGTTCGAATACCCAGAGTCGACTCAGTATTTACCTACAACAATGATCAGGCATGGAAATTGGTTAGGACAGCATTACAACACACTAATTTTAAGAAATGTTATGCCGGGTGTACCTGAGGAGGCTTCGGAACAAATGCCCGAAGTCAACCAACACATCCATCAAGATCCAAGTGTCATGGGCTAGGCCTGGCCATCTCATGGTGACCCACGTGAACCTCATATCGAAGTCGTACACGGCCAAGACATTCTAACTCGTGGATCTAGCCCTCGGCGAGGGTGAGCGGCGATGGGTACTGGTGACGAGTGGATCGAAGCCAAGGCTAGGGGAGCTATGAGGGGGGATGGAGGGTGAGCGGGGAGGGGGCCTGACGAGGGGGAGCAACGGAGTGACGAGGGAGTGGAGAGGGCTAGGCAAAGGGGAGTGAGGAGGAGTAGAGGGGTCCCGGCGAAGCAGAGCGAGGGGGAGCGAAGGGGGCCCGACGAGAGAGGAGTGTGAGGGAAGGGATGCGAATGACCAATGTGGAATCAAATTGTGCAGCTGAAATTGATTCCCTCCATGCAGTTGGTTGCGTTTGCAGCCAAGCCTTTGGCATGGCTTATGGCTTCGAGAAGCAGAAACCAAAGCCATAAGTCACACAAAAAACCTTGCCGAACCGAGCCCAGGTCAAGCAACATGCCCATTTTTCTTCTGCTGCTAATTTTGTATTACCGATGATGGCTACGCAAGGAAAATAACTGTCCCTGCCGTTTGAATATTTGAATATTGATGGAGGCTACTGGACCATGGCATGTATCCATGCAATGATTGAATGCACTTGCGGTTTTAATATCCTCCTGTAAAATCCTCAAGGAAAATAGGCTAGATGGACACAGAAAGATACGGAGTCATACTCTCTCTAGTAAAGTCGTATTCACTGCAGTTCATAGTTTTTTTTTTACTGTGATTGATAATTTTTGAATGAAAATAAATAGTAGTGACCGAAAGAAGTGGCTTCTAAAAAAGGAGACGAGCAGTGAAAAAAATGAGGAAAAAATATGTGCGTGAGACAGGAACGAGAAAAGTAATGTGCATAATGCACCCGTAACGTCCTCCCTGCTCTATCCTCGGGGCAAAAGAAGTAGAAAAACAGCTTTAACAAGTTAAGTGTTTATATTGTCTTATAGCTCCTCCAAATAGAAACCAAACATAGAATCAAATACGAACAACGCTTAAACTCAAGCTACAAATTTATATCTTACTTCTAAGTTTTTTTTCCCTCAACGCCTCCTATTTGAAGAAATTAGTCATTTCAATGATCTTTGATGGTACCATTTCAAAGAAGTCTGATCTAACTAAAAGGGTTATTTCAATGATATTTGCTGGTACATCCGATTTCAAAATAGTAGATCTAACTAAAAAAGGTTTTCCCTAATTGGAAAAGCCTCACATACTTATAAAAAAAGAGAGTGTCTAGGCATCACTTGGATGTTTTTTTTCCTAATTATCATTCAAATTTATGACATTTGGATAGAGATTAAGGGGCTCCTTATTTTTGAAAAGGGAGATTTTTTTCAAGGGGGGCGGGGTAGAATTCAAGAGAGAGGTGGAAAATTCATGGCCATTGAATATCTAATCCAATAATTTTAAATTTGAATGATAATTAGAAATAAAACATATGTTTAATAAAACCCATAAAAAATGTGATTTATAAACCCTCTAGAAAAAGGATGCCAGTATTCACCGGAGATTTGTCTTTTCGCTGCTGTACTACTATACGCGCGGCTGAGGATGGGTTTGGAATCATCTTGGAGGCTAGAGCCTCTCTCCATCAGGACAGAGAAATAAAAAGGGACCTACTAGTACTACCATTTCCCCATCGAGCTGTCATTTTCTATCTCTAGAGAACAGCACAAGCCAGCAAGCTACACGCTCGGCCTGTCCTGTCAGTGTACGTATGCCTCAACCCGAGCGTTGACATGCGACGATTGGAGGGGATGACGAGCCCTACTTGCGACGTCGAGGTTATCCGTCCATGATCTATCCAGCCGGGCCTGTCTTCTAGAGGGCATACCGCCCGCGCCGGCAGCTGAGGCAGCTGCACGCATCGGCGACAACGACCTGACGAGCGACCCAGCCCGTCAGCCGCTGCTAGTTCCGTGTCATTACCGAAGATATACGTAGCTGAACTGGATTGGTAGTCTCCAAGGAAAAATTCGCTGCTCGATCGATCGATCGATCCGTTCTCCAGGTTCTCGGCATCTGCATGTTGCTGCGGTCGGCTGCCCGGCCGCTCCATTGCTCCCGGCCCGGCCGTGACAGGGACGGTGACCGGAAAGTCTTGTACTTTTTTTTTTTGTGTTGTTTTAAGATTGAAAGTCTGGTGATTGTAGATTTGCATCTTACGGAGTACGCGTTTCGCGTTTTTTTTTTATCCCCTGAGAGGGTCTTGCGTTTTTTGCGCCTATGCAAAGGTCCATGACCCGTACATAATATCTTGAGTTTTTTTTAGAGAGGGGAAGGGCTAATTGTATAGCAGGAAAAAAAATTGCACAAGGCCCAACAACCCAGCTACGATGTGCCTCCCACCGCCCACCAGCACTAATGCTTAGGTCAAGTAGGATGTTGTTCGTCTGGTGACAGAACTCGGCTGCAGGTCTCCGGCCCATCTTAGGTTATACATTCACATGTCTGTTAGATATGGCCCAACCTATCCTCAACTTTTTTCAGGTAGCAATTTAGCCCATATTCGAAAAGAAAATGATATATAATTATTTCCGAATTCGGCCTGATTGTTCCTGGGCCCTTCTCGGCTCAAGCATTCATCGTATTCTGGTTCGGTCGCCCAGGTTGGTTTGCCATGCGGCCCCGCCGGTCTGGTCTATTATTCGGTAGCCGTAACACGACGACGCTACCCTCCGCTCCGCCGACCTCACCTGCCCAGCCATCCTCCGGAGCCCACAACCCCGACCCGGATTTTTGCGCCAGGGGGCTTGGCTTTGGCGGGGCACTCGGCGTTGCTCTCGGCCGACGACGCCCTGTCGGGGCGCGTTGCTCCGCCGTCGCTACCACGCGGCGGCAAACCGGCAAAGCAGCATGCAGCGCCCTGCCTTCGCCCACGACTCACGAGGCACCGAAGCCAACGGCACGCACGGCACGCGCACGCGCCACCACCATGGCACCAGCCCCTCCCTCCCCGCAGGCTGTGGCTGGCGATGCACCACGACGCGGGCGCGGCGCCGGGGGGCAACCGTGCCATCCGCTCTGCCCCGCCGCGCCCGCTGCAAATCTCAGCCGCGCGTGCGCGTTGGCCCGGCCTGCCCGGGCGCTATCCAATAATATTCGATCCTCTCCCCGGCACGGCCAACTCGTGACGGCGACTCCACACCACCGGGGGATTCGAAGGCTTGGCGCGTTGCGGCGGTGCGGTGGGCCACGGGACAAGCCGCACGAGGGCCGGTCGACTCGGGCATGTACGTTGCAGCAGTCGTTCGATCGATCGTTGGGCATTCTGGTTCCACCACAAATGCAGGCACAGGCCGCCCCTGCCGTTGTTCTCCGTGCAGAAGTAGAAATTTGGCGTGCCGCATGTTAACCCCCTGTGTTTCGTAGTAAATCGTAATGCTGCTTTTCTATATTTTTCAGTGCAATGTTGCTCTAGGGTCCGTTTGGGGCTTAGTTTTTTTCCTTAAAAAAAGGTTGACTTGGGCAGAGAAAATGACTTGGCAAAGGTTGACTATTGAGAGACCTCAAGTTTCCCTTGGAAAAAGATAAACCGCTTGAGTTTCACGTGGCTTTAAGCGGAAGCTAACGCTAACATAAGAGATCTCTGACCGTAATATGAATCATGTTTGCCAATGAATCTAGAAACTATTACGTAAGACGCAGGTTCATGCATCTCTTGAGCAATTCTTCCACGGCAGTTTGACAGCTAAAGTGTAACTCCCACCTTTTCTCCATTTTATGTAAGCGCGACAGTTGCTTAACTTTAGTCTAAGAAAAGACCGCACTAGTTGGCTAGTCTCAAATTAATCCCTTTCCTAGTTCTATGCTTTGTCGCCAGGAAGCACATCTCCTTATCAGTGATATCTATACCTGAGAGCCACAGACCTGCGCGAAAAATGTCCAAAAATAGTAAATGAACAGGAGCAACTAGCAAGGGGGGTACTACTGCAGATGCACGAACCCAACCCGGCAACCCCTCTCCATGCCTATATAACGTGTCGAGAACTAGGCAGTGCCCAACGCCATCTTGTGTGCCGCCGCATCACAGAACAAAGCTACCACTGCAGATAAGCGCGCACATGGCTCCGCCAATCTCTGCCGAAGCCATGGTGGAGGCTGCCTCGGCCGCGTCTGCGGTCGTTTCGCTGAACCAAACGGTTTGCGCGAACATGCCGGCGCCGGCCGTTAAGGTTCTTTCAAAGCAGACCGTTCGGCCGGACAGCGCGTCGGCGGTTGGAGACCTCAAGCTCTCTGTCTCCGACATGCCCATGCTGTCCTGCCACTACATCCAGAAGGGGTTATTCTTCCCGCCTCCTGGCATGCCGATGGCCTCCCTTGTGTCGTCGCTCGTGTCGTCGCTCTCCCGCGCGCTTGGTGTCTTCCCGGCCCTCGCCGGCCGGCTTGTTACGCTCCCTGACGACCGCATCGTTATCCGGTGCGACGACGCAGCAGTCGAGTTCTACCATGCGGTCGCGCCTGCTCTGTCGATTGACGACTTCCTCGTGCCCGACGCCGACGTGCCAACCAGGCTGACGAAAGATTTGTTCCCCATGGACCGCACAGTGAGCTACGATGGCCACCGCCGCCCGCTCACGTCCTTCCAAGTTACCGTGCTCGTTGACGGCGCTGTCTTCGTCGGCTTCGTCGCCAACCACGCCGTCGTGGACGGCACCTCCTTTTGGCACTTCTTCAACACGTGGGCGGGGCTGTGCCGCGGCGCGCCTGTCCAGCCGCCCGACTTCGGCCGCAACTTCTTTGGCGACTCCACCGCCGTACTCCGCTTCCCCGGGGGCACGGGCCCTGCCGTGACGTTCGACGCCGAGGCGCCCCTCCGTGAGAGGATCCTTCACTTCAGCGCTGCCGCAATTCGCAAGCTGAAGGCAACGGCCAACAACCGGAAAATAACCGGAAAAGATGCCGAGGTTAACAGCAATCTCGTGCATGATTCGAAGGTTCAGGGAGGTTGCAAAGAGATCTCGTCGTTCCAATCGCTGTGCGCGCATATATGGAGGGCCGTGACGCGCGCGCGGCGGCTGCTGGCGGCCGACGCGACGGCGAAGTTCCGCATGGCGGTGAACTGCCGGCACCGTCTGTGCCCGGCGATCTCCCCAATCTACTTCGGCAACGCCATCCAGAGCGTGGCGACGACGGCGACGGTGGCCGAGCTGGCCTCCAACGACCTACGGTGGGCGGCGGCCAGGTTGCACGCGACCGTGGTGGCGCACGAGGACGGCGCCATCCGGCGGGCCGCGGCGGATTGGGAAGCCGCGCCCAGGTGCTTCCCGCTGGGCAACCCGGACGGCGCGGCGCTCACGATGGGCAGCTCGCCCCGGTTCCCCATGTACGACGGCAACGACTTCGGCTGGGGCCGCGCGCTCGCCGTGCGGAGCGGCCGCGCCAACAAGTTCGACGGCAAGATGTCGGCGTTCCCGGGCCAGGCCGGGGACGGCAGCGTCGACGTCGAGGTGTGCCTCGCCCCGGACACCATGGCTTGCCTCCTCGGCGACGACGAGTTCTTGCAGTACGTGTCCCATGCACCGTGATGCAGTAACGCATCTGGGCATCCGCTGTGTGTTGTACCACTACAGCACAAGGGCGCGAGATGTGACATGGCCGTCTGTGATGTGGTCATTGGACATGTTGCTGCGCTACAGTTAGTCCGTTACCGGATTGGAATGCTTGGAAAAATATCAAGTACTAGTCGGTTCCTCGGTATCTAGGCTAGGAGTGGCCAGGTACTAGAGTGGCCAGGTAGGTAGGTACAGAGCGATGCTAGTGGCGCTCAAGCGTCGTACAAATGAGACGGCGAGGTCCCGAAGTCGTGTGGTTCTGTTCGTCCCTTCGTGCCCTTCGTGGCGCCATACTGCCATGTCAGTTGTGAGTTCTCGAGTTAAGGTAAGACGTCATAAGCCATATCGAATTATCGATCATGATTATGGAGCAGAACAATTGCTGTGATCTTATCGATCATGATTATGGAGCAGAACAATTGCTGTGATCTTAAAGGAAAACGAAGAAAGGATATGGTAGCTTTCATTTGCTGTTAATTTTGCGTTATACCCTGACGTTTTACAGATAGAATAGCTTTCATTTGCTGTTAATTTTGTGTTAAACCCTGACGTTTTATAGATAGAATAGCTTTCATTTGCAGGGGAGGAATTGCTTTCCTTAAAAAGGCAACATATCTTATGCATACAGAATACTTCGTGCACTCATCCACTGAGGTGATGAGTGGAGGGGCTCCCCACTTAATCGATGTTTTTTCACAAAACCCCCGTGCCTTCGATGTTTTTTCACAAAACCCAGTGCCTTCTCCCACTTTTGCACAAACACCTCCGTCTCCTTCCCTCTCCATCTCCAAACCCAAAGTCCCGAACCCACCTCATGAATCCCAGCCCCAAATGATTCCCATCTTGTCGTGCTGCGCCCCCACCCACCCGTCGGTGGTGACCCGACAATGACCTCCCTTCCGTCTAGCGACTCCACCCAGGCTACGGCGCAGCCCCGTCGACGAATTCCTATCTTCCGCCACCTCAACTCCATCCACGCGCCACTCCGACTCCATCCACGCGTCGCCCCCATCATGGACAGGGACTCACGCCATCCACCTCCCATCCCCATCGTTGTTTGCCTCCTGACTCCATGCAAGCGATGGCGTGCACTCACCAGCGACCTCCTGTCCTCGACTGCATTCGCACCACTCGAGCTCCATCCCCGTCGTTGTTGGCCTCCATTTTGGTTGCAGATGATGTATTGACAGAGAAGCGTTGAAGCAATGTTGATATGTTGTGATGATAGTCTCGAATTTTGAATGTAAGCTAATATTCTGGAATATGACACTCTTGATGTTGTAGCTACATTCAAAATTCGAGACTCATCAAAATTTCACATTATGGATGTTCTAGCTGTCAAATTCTTGATGTCCTAGCTGTTTAAATTCTTGATGCATGCATAGCTAATCTAATGTACTACAAGGATACGATGATGTATGTATGTTTATAATGCAGAGAATAAGAAGAGAGATGTATACCCGATGCTTGTGGACGAGAGTTTCCATTTGTCCTATTATTTGTGTGGAAAATGAGAGTGTGGAAATGCATGTATACTCCTATTAGCATGATAGTTGTGAATGAATGTATGGCTTTGCCTGGATGTTTATCTCCTAGAAATGCATGATACTTGTATGGCTAGTTCAACTATGGACCATACAATTTGTTACAGTTATATCCCACCTGAATGTATCACCATGCTGCCTTAGCAATGTGAATGGTATTAGGTCTGCTCACTGCTGCTAGTAGCTAGAACATTAGGTCAAGAATGTCTGGCATTATGCAATGAGAAGCTCACAAAAAATATCTGAAATTATACTAGTAGTTGTAGGTACACTTCATATAAATTAGGAAAGACTGGCACAAAAATGACACTCAACAAGTTAGTTTTCAGTTGTAAAATGCCTACTTCTCACAAATTCCCCTTGCTTTAATCCATCCACTTCATTTATTTGCTTAGATTTAGTTTTAATGTTCATGCATGTTCAAGCTATGTTAGATTGTTCGAAAAACCATACTTTCAGCTAGATCTATCATGGACCTTACAAATGGTCTTTTCGCTATCAATTATTAAAGCTATATCCCTGCTGAATGTACCATCGCACAAACTTCGAAGCATTAAGAGAACTACAATTCAGTTGTGTCTTCCAAAAGGAAAAAAAATAATTCAAGTGCATTCCAAACTCACTTGTTCGTTCACAAAACATTACAAAATTGTCATCCATTACAACAAGGACAAGATCTACACACCACTTCATTACATATGCAGTGCCATTAGTTCCTAAAATTACAATTTCAAAGAACTCAACTGAAAAGTAAATCACAGCATAGAACATTAGCTTCTTAGTGGCAACTTTTTCCTCGAACTCCTTTCCACCTTGCAGAATTTCACAGTAACACATCATCAACTTGGATCTTAGCACCATGTTCTTGCTTCAACCAAATTCCTGCATGCGCTCCACTAGCATCGATCCCAAATTGCCCAACTAAGATCCACATCGATCTTGTATCTTAGAGTTACAACGCAAAAATCTGTCACCAGATCTTGCGCATCGCAGCTGCATGCGTCCTAATTCGTGGACGATGTTCACTGAGACCTCCTCGTCCGGCCACTTCAAGCTAGCGAAGGAGCTCTCTGGACCTCGCCTCCTCCTCGCGGGTCCAGTGCCACGAGCCAGCTCCACAGCCTCCTAGCACAGATTCACATTATCGATACCTCACCCAGATTCGGCAAGCGGTAGCAGTGAAGAGAAATGGGTGGATGGGTGGGTGGGTGGGGTTCGAGGAGGGGTTGCCGCGGAACTAGTCGTCGTGTCCGCCACCATTGTCGGCCTTGTATTGGGGAACGAGTCACCGTTGCATTCACGTGAGAGAGAGAGAGAGCAACAGGTAATGGGTTAGGGATGGAGGTGGGATGGAAAGAGGAGGCCGACGGGGGCATATTCGTAAACTTAACTAGGAAGAGGAGGGTCGTTTTCCACAAAATGTGTGTTCCTCGATCTGGATGGTTGAATGGCAATGGGAACGCCTAGGATTATCGAGTGCATGAGTGCACGAAGTATCCCGCGTGTATAGGATATATTACCTCTTAAGGAGACGGAATGATTTTTCTTTTTCTTTTTCTTGTCGAGAGAGAGAGAGAGGAAGGAACAAGATCATTAAACCAATAGGGCCTGGTGTGCCATGCAAACT
The DNA here is from genome assembly GCA_036346575.1 of Dendrocalamus sinicus. Taxonomy (NCBI): domain Eukaryota; kingdom Viridiplantae; phylum Streptophyta; class Magnoliopsida; order Poales; family Poaceae; genus Dendrocalamus; species Dendrocalamus sinicus. The sequence goes on along the minus strand of CM070653.1, from coordinate 25,214,836 downwards.
ATGGCCCAACAGTCCTTGTTTTTCACCCAAACGAACCCACTACATCAGCTGGGCTCGGCCCTCCTGACAAAAGGATGGCCTTCGGCCAGCTCTAGGGCCACTCTTGTTGCTATCTATTGGCCTATCTATTTGGGTGGGTACGATAAGATGTCACGTGCTGTAGTTTGTCTAGATCATGATCTTAAAAAATACAAAAAGAAAATAAAGAATCATGACTTCTTAGTTGAGGGATTGAATGCTGAAATTGCTAGGCTTAGATCATTGATTCCTAATTATGACAATTATGAATCTTGCCTAGTCTTTCGCTCTGAGTTAGATGAGCTAAGGACCAATCATTATGATGTTGGTAATCAACTTAGAGTAGCACTTGATAAAATAAAGAATATGGAGGCACGCTTTTCCCATGGCACTACAGTGCATGCTTATGTTATTGACGAGTTGCTTGTCACTAGAGATAATCTTGGTAAAATGAAAGTTGTTTTCGTTGTTGTGTCCTTAGTGTACTCATCCTATGATAAACAACTAAAATATGCAAATAACAAGCTTGTTCAACTCAAGTCTAGCAAACCTCTTGTGTGCTTAGGAATTGGGGACATGAATGGCATTATTTTATCTTACTCTAAGTGTGCTTTGCTATAAGTAAAAATACTGAACTAATTGAAATGATGCCTCACCATAGGACTCTTTTTTGTAAAAAATTTCCTAAGTTAATTGCTAAAATTGATGCATTAACTAGAACTCTAAATGACTTCGCTACTAAAGAAAAACTTGCTCCATCTTTTGCATAAAAGAAATATGATCCTGTTGCATCCATTGCCTATACATTTTGTGCTGAGATAGGACATGATCTAGACAACATGCATAAAGCATTTAGAGTCAAGTTTGATCAGTAGCTTAGGAGAGTTAGAGAAGGCTCTTGTGTATCTTGTGAGTCTCTTAAGCTTGGATAGGTGTGCATAAGGAAAAATATGCTAGGGCAGTGAAAAAGAATGAGTGCAATTCGTGTGTCACCCTAGCCAAAGATAATGAATACCTCAAGAAGACCTTAGAGTAATTCTCCAGTGGCAATAGAACCTCAACACAATTTTAGACCAATCTAAGGTAAGAGTCAAGCATAGAGTTCTAGGTTTCAATGGCTTACAATATTCCAAGAAAAATCCACCTAAGGTAGTGAGTATTCTGAAGAGTGTCTTGTTTGAGTCAGAAACTGAATCAAGCAAGGTTGCCTTCAAGTCTGCTGGTTTTGCACAATCACCTTCTTAAGCAATGGATGCCTCTTGTTCAGTAAGTAAAACTCCTCATCGAGTCAAGTACCATCGCACCTACTGTGAGAGGGATGACCAACTAGTTTAGTTCTTGTTGGATCGGAAACAGCGACAGAGGGGGGTGAAGTCGATTTTTTAAAATTTCGTCCCTCAAAAGTATCCTCTTATGAAACTCCTCTTCAATAGCTATGGAAGCTATGAAACTGAGTTTTGAATGTTCACTGGAGCCCTACACTAATAGAGACGAAAGCTAGGCAAGTAAAAAGGAGACAAAACAGAAAATGCACACAAAAGGACTAGAAACTAGCAGCCGAGAATGTTGACCCAAAGAAAAACTGTTAGCCGAAACATCCGCAAGAGAGCAGTTCAACAGAGAGCATAAAAATGAGATGTTTGCTGCCCACAAATTTCAACTAGAAACTTCAAGTAGTAGGCATGCTAGAGAGATTGCAAACTACTGCCCCCAACCGAAATATAAGCATGCACACAGTACTGCTATCCTTGCTGAAATAAAGACTTAAAGGAGACAACCAACTGCTGAAATTACAGACTGAAAAGAGTACTGCATGCTGCTGAAAACCAAACAGAAAATCAAAAGAAAAAGGCAGGTTCATGCGGCAAGAAAAGAACCAAAGACATGCAGATTTTTGCTGGCCGTTTCCAACCAAATTGAGCACAAATGTCAATTGTTTTTGCTGGCCGAAAAGCAAGTAACTTGCTGCTCATTGTAACATGCAGATTTCTGCTGCATGCAGGCCAAAAAACAGCTAAGAGGAGACAAAAACAATGAAAAAGTAAAGCAAGCCAACCATGAATTGCTCTACATGACACTAAGAGAATAGGAAGGAACAGAAGTCATTATGATTTGGATTTTTGGTTCCTAACAAAAAGAGAGCAGAACTTGGCTAAAAGGAGTAAAACCAAAAGAAGGATCAACACAAAATAAATGCACTGGCTGCAAGAAGAAACAAGCCAAAGTAAAACTTGACAAAAATGCAATAAAAAGAAGATATCACAAAGAAAATCACAGAGAGAGCATCTCAAACACAAACATTCTCATATTGAAATAGAGGAAGAGAGATGACACGATTACATATGAGGGATTTCTCAGCTCATCTCACTCTCAATCCCACACTAACTAAATCCCCATACATGCTTGAAAATCTAGAACTCACACTACCTCCTCAACACAACACATGGAGAGAAACAAATACAACTTTCACACACACTCTCCCAATTTCAGCACAACCTCTCCCTCTCCATTTATAGCCTCTCACTAATGGGTTTGCACATGCTTTACCCATTAGGTCACCACCTACTCGATGCTTTATCCAAACCCGCTTCCTTTAGTGCAGCTTTACATTTTTACCAAAACGCCCCTCGCGCACCTTCCAGGAAGCTTCCTCCTTTCTTGCCTTGCAAGCCTCGCAGCCACCTCGAGCCCTCGCCGTCTTCGACACCTCCCGACTGTTCTGACCTCAGCGCCACTGCGCCTAGTCCGGTCACCCGTGCCTCGCCACGACTCCGCCTCGATGTCCTGCAGTCAACACAGACAAGAAATACATCAAATAGCATCGCTCGATACATGTAATCAAAATTAGCATGATAAAGCCCAAACCTGTCGAATCAAAGGAATACCCATCCTAAACACGATTGATTAGGTTTGATCAGGTCCGACCAAAATGATTGCACCACGCAATGACATGGTCCGAACCACACAAACCAAACTCGACTTTCCTAAACCGATGTCAATTACTCATCATACACACGGGATGACCTCCACATGGTCTCTCAATCTCCCCCTTGATGAGTATATTGACAAACCCAGAAAAAGCACAAAGTTGAGTTTGAGTTTGAAGAGTCCAACATGGTCCAAAGAAAGAAACTGAAGCTAATGACCATGTGGACAAAAGGAAACACTAGAGCAACAACTGAAAGAGCAAATTGATCTCCAAAGCTCTAGAAGGATCCCAAAAGACTTTTTCTCATCTATTCTCCCCCTTTTGGCAATAAACACATCAAGGATGCAAAGGAGAGAATATATCATGACAATGGATGAAAATGGCTGAAGTTTGTTTATTCTAAGCATTTAGAGCCATGAGAATTATCCATAATGACCATAAAGAATTACACCAAGCCATAACTCAATAAAAGGCTATCTAGATCATGACAAGATATGTATATGTCAGCTAAACCAAACAGATGACAATCTGAAATGTAGTGCAATTTGTGAGCAAGTCAAACCATCAACAAGCAAAGTCTAGCTAGAGATATCCAAGGATGATGCATGCCATGTCAATAAGTTAAGCGGAACCAAGAAGCTAATATTGAGACCAACTAGAGTGCTATGCTCAAGAATGAAACATTGGTACAAGTGCTTGGTTCTTTCTGTAGTTTAAGCAAATTGAGCACATAAAACATTGTCTTTTTAAAGCTCATGGTCGTTTCCAACCCAAGTTTTGTTATGTGCTAGATCTCAAGCCATATGCGACTACTCCAAGTAATAATCTTAAGAAGATAGTCTAGGTCATCCAAAACTCCCCCTGAGTTCATGCCTAGTGCAATGGCAAACCGTCTCATGAGAAAGAATTGGTGAAATCAGTTTTTTCGCACAAAAGAGATCTTTTTGCTTTGTAAACATGTTGTACTAACTCATGTTGCATCAAGAGACTAACAGAGCTCAATCTAAGGCTCAACAAAGATTCAACGCTCAACTAAGCCTATTTGACATGGCATGAATCATAAAAGGATTGCTCAAGAAAGACTAGACGCAAATGCTAGCATGACAAGTTTTAATTTAAGTTGAGCAATTTTAATTTACTTATCATGGCAAAAGCTAGTCTACACATATGAAGTCATGATAAATCTAGCAGATAGGAACAAGTCATGGCAAGGTGTAAAGCATTGTAATCATGTCATAACAGGATAATAATCAAGGCTCAATGTAGTTATATTACAATGCGAAATGCTGAAATGCAAGAAAATCCAGCTCCCCCTCAACATGAGATGTAACTTTTAGTTCAAGTTGAGTTATGTCAATATTAAACTCCAGAAACTCCCAAATGAACTCCCCTTGAACCAAAGCAATAAAATCGAGAAGCTGGTAACGAAATCCAAACAAGCAGTCCTTAAAGCATAGATAAGATATAGAGAATACTATGGCTTAGACTGACTCTCATCCACCCCATATGACTCTAGAACTATCAACTGGTCATCTAACAGACTAAGGAGCAAACACGTACCCTGTCTACCCGAAGGTGGCCCGACCCTCGCTAGAACCTAGAAGCAGTGAGTAAGCTCAACCTAGAGAGAAGAGAACAACTAATAAGTAGCATCCTAGAATCACAAGATAAGACCAAGAAGTCTAAACGGCTAGACAAGAAGACCACTCTAACCTATGCTAGAAGGACTAAACCCTATGCACCCGTATGCAATGCAATTAAAAAGGAGTAAGAGCATAAACAATGTAGTAAAGCAGTAAAGCACAAACTCCCCCTCACAGCAGCCCATAAGGACAAACCACCCCAAGCTCTCCACGCAGATCTGAAAACCTCGAACTATCCAAAGGCTTGGTGAATATATCAGCCAACTGGTGGTCACTCTCCACAAACTGGAGCACTATGTCACACTTCTCCACATGGTCTCTAAGAAAGTGATAGCGTATATCAATATGCTTGGTCCGAGAGTGTTGCACTGGGTGTTTAGCAATGTTAATCGCAGAAATATTATCACAAAAGAGTGGAACACTATTTATGACCAACCCAAAGTCCCGCAGGTCGGCCATCCAGCACTGCTACAAAGAATCGGCCGCAGCAACGCATCACCTCTGCGGATCAGGTAACACCGGATCGCTTCTCAAGACTAAGAACGAGAAGTGCCAATGAATTGGCAAGTGCCAGAAGTGCTCTTTCTATCTATCCTACAGCCGGCAAAGTCTACATCCGAGTAGGCTCTCAAGGAAAGACAGGAGGAGGAAGAGTACCAGATACCATAGTCAATGGTAGCTCGAAGGTACCAAAGAATGCGCTTCACCACTTGGTGGTGAGATACGCGAGGAGAAGTCTGAAACCGAGCACAAAGACACACTAAGAAGTGTATATCCGGTCTCGAGGCAGTAAGGTACAAGAGGGAGCCGATCATACTCCTATACTCCTTCTGATCAACTGGCTCGCCATCCTCATCTGGGTCGAGTGAAGCTGATGTAGCCATCGGAGTGGACACCGGCTTACCATCACTCATATCGAAGCGCTTCAGGAGATCTCGAGTGTACTTGCCTTGATGCAAGAAGGTACCCTCCCGAGTCTGCTTGATTTGGAAGCCAAGGAAGAAGCTTAACTCGCCCATCATGCTCATCTCAAACTCCGAGCTCATGACATCGGAAAACTAGGAAACAAGAGCATGCGACGAGCCGCCAAAGATGATGTCATCCACATAAATCTAGACGAGCAGAAGATCAGTGCCATGCCGGCGGATGAACAAGGTCTTGTCTACTTTACCCATCTCAAAACCATGACTCAACAGATAGGATTTAAGTCTCTCATACCAAGCTCTAGGGGCCTGCTTAAGTTCATACAATGCTTTGGAAAGCTTGTAGACATGGTTAGGGTATTTGGGGTTTTCGAAACCAGGAGGCTGTCTCACATAGACTTCTTCCTCAATGAACCCATTAAGGAAGGCACTCTTGACGTCCATCTGGTAAAGCTTGAAACTCTTAGAAGCTGCAAAGGTAAGCAGAATTCTAATGGCCACAAGTCTAGCTACGTGGGCAAAGGTCTCTCAAATCTGCACCCTCAACTTGGGAGAACCCCTGCTACCGCCTAGCCTTGTTTCGAATAACCACACCATCCTCACTCTGCTTGTTCTTGAACACCCACTTAGTCCCAATGACATTGTGACCTCGTGGGGGCTCAACAAGCGACCAGACCTTGTTCCTCTCAAAATTGTCTAGTTCCTCATGCATGGCATTAACCCAAGACTCGTCAGATAGAGCATGACAAATGTCCTTGGGCTCGAATGAGGCGACAAAAGCAGAACGGAGACAGTATTGAGACATGCCATATTTTGAACGAGTGACTCGCTCAAATAGGTCTCCAATAATCTGCTCAGAAGGATGATATTTTTGAATGTGTCTAGGAGGTCCTGGATGAGATGAAGAAGTGGCCTCTACCTCGTGATCTGAAGAGATTGGAACAGCGCCACTAGCTCCAGAAGAAGCAGAAGGCATGGGCTGATCGCCTCGAGGTGCGGTGGAATAAGGCACCTCAAGGGGTGGATGAGGGATTGGATCGGGTAAACAACCCTCATCTCCATCGTCCTCATCATCCACAAAGATGGGCTCGGAATGCTCTAAAGAACATGAGATATCGGGCCTAGTCCCTGGACTGGCCTCATCGAAGGTCACCTCACAGGTCTCTACCAACTTACTAGACTCGCAGTTCCAAACCCGATAAGCCCGCGAAGAAGACGAGTAGCCTAGAAAGATCCCATCACAAGAACGTGACTCGAACTTATCTAGGTTCCCGGACTTCAAGATAAAGCACTTGCAACCAAACACACGAAAATGAGAGACGCTGGGCTTTCACCCATATCTCAGCTCATAAGAAGTACGGTGCAAGTGTGCCCTCAGAAAAACTCGATTTGAGACATGGCACGCGGTGGCTATCGCCTTAGCCCAGAACTTCCTAGGTGTAGAATACTCATCGAGCATCGTCCTGGCCATCTCGACCAAGGTACGATTCTTCCTCTCCACGACGCCATTCTGCTGTGGGACGTGCGGAGAAGAGAACTGGTGCTCTACACTTGTCTCATCGCAGAACCTCTCAAAGTAGGAATTCTTGAACTCCGTGCCATTGTCATTGCGGATCGCTCGTAAGGCACTCGGGAGCTCAATAGAAAGCCTACTGAAAAGATCTCGGAAATGTGAAAACGTCTCATCCTTCGAGGCTAAGAAAAACACCCAAGAAAACCTCGAGAAGTTATTGACCACGACAAGAACATACCATTTCCCTCCTGCTGACTGCACTCGAGCTGGTCCAACTGTGTCCATGTGGAGCAGCTGTCCCGGTGCATCGGTCATAGTAACTGTGACCGGAGGGTGAGAAGCGACAACCATCTTGCCGTGCCGGCAAGAAGCACAACTAGATCTTTGACCATTTTGAGTTTCGACAGACCACGAATGAGATCGTGGCCGCAAACTCGAGTCAAATGGTCAAATCCAATATGACAAAGTCTCCTATACCAGAAAGTAAGGTCACGGGACTCAGAAGCCACCAAACACCGGAGAGGATCACCAGAAGACTCAGAAAAATCAGCACGAAAGATCCTCCCATAACGAGAAATCTTGCAAACCAGCCAGAAGAATCAAGAATTTTGCAATTATTTTTCTTAAAGCTCTCCTCAAAGTCGTCATCGGTAAGTTGAGAAACGGAAAGCAAATTATACTACAGCTTACTAACCAAGGCAACATCTTTCAAAATGAAAGAATCATTAACGCCAAGATCGCACCTTTGGCGATGACGCGCCTGCATGAAGCGCTCTCGAAGGTAATCGTCTCATCACCTGGAGCACGGGCAAGGGAAGAAAACCAACGGGAATCTCTGGTCATGTGTCGTGAACACCCGGAGTCTATGAACCAAACCTTTCCCTTCCCTGCCTGGCGAACCTGAGTCAACAAGAGAGTAAAGTCTCAGTACTGGGGTAAATCAAGAGTGATTTTGGCACCCAATACTGAGTAACATGTCGAGCAGATGAAGTAGTCAAACACGACTGACCTCTATCTACCCTACGCTCTCTATTACTCAAAGAAGCAGACGATCTCTGAGCAGACCTGAAGTTGCTGTTGGGTCCGACTGCTACGGGAGAGCGAGTCGGAGCACCGGCAACACGCTGATCACGCCGCGGGTAGCCATCTCGACGGGGGAAACGAGATCTACCCTCAGGACGGCGGAAGTCACGACTAAAGGAAGCATGAGGACGAAAAACTAGAAAACTCAAAAAAACCAAGTCCTCGATGCTGCCCAAACCCATCAACAGAAGCAAGCCTAGACCTCGTGTTGGTCTTAGGTGCAATCAAGGTCTGGGGCTGACCCTGAATACGCCTAAGATCATGAACACGGTCTCTACGCGCGATCTTGACGTGCCTGAAGCATCGATCGATCAGATGTCCATCCTTCTGACAGAAGGTGCAATGATACTTCACCTTCTGAGAGGTAGAAGTAGCATGATGAGACTTCGCCTCGAGAGGCCGGCCGCAGTGGAATCACCTTGTCGCCGAAATTCCTTGGACAAAGCCCGCAGACTTAAGTTGGACTTTCTCGATCCTGGACTCAGTCTCGATCACACCTGGTGCTATGGGTCTGAGCACGGCAGGTGGATGCTTCCTCATGTCCTCATAGAAGTCATATCCTAGACCCTGATTAAATCTGCAAATCTTGGACTGGTCTAGAATAAGATTAAGCTTCTTCTTGCCTCCTACAAACTTCTCGAGAGTGTTCATAAGGTACTGACACTCCCAAAAGAGAGAGGTGCAAGAAGTGCAGGGGGAAGAAGAGACAGCAGAAGGTAAGGGAGCAGAAGAAGAACCAATAGTAGAGGAAAGAATGGCGTGTGCACGCACAGCCGACTCTGAGGGGACAGTCCTACTACTAGCCAGTTGGTTCACGTCGCTAGGCGTCTCCATCTTATCCTGGGGCTTCTCCCCCACCTCAGCAATCACATCACAATGAGTTGATGACTTCTCTAGTAAATCCTTAGTTAGCTTCACACATTATTCATTCAAAGCAACGAGTTCAAGTTTTAGTTTATCACAACTAATGCATGGTGAGCTAACAGGATCCTTAGTCACAAATTGAGCCATTTTATTGTTATGGTCAATCATTTCTTGAAATTTTTTTGAGACAGATTCAAGTTCAGCAGTTAATTTAGGACAATTCAAGCATGAAGCAGCTGGCTCAAGTAACAAGGCATACAACTCAGAAATTTTATGATCTGCCCATTTTAGGTTCATCTTCAAATTATTACAACTTTCACAAGACTCGGGCAGATCCAGAAGCATGGTATAAAGACCTCTAACAGCGTTGTCCTTATCCTCACATGAGGTGCATGCAGTAGTCTCGACAGAAGTAGATGGAATAGGCGCTACTCTACTCATCTCAAGCTCAGCAAGAAGACTAATGTTCTCCATCTTAACAATATCAAGTTCAGAGGACAGACTATCATGTGAGGTCCTTAATTTCTCCATGTCACCCAACAGAGCACAGCAAGTATCACAATCATCACTAGAGAGAGCAGATGTAAGAGCAATAATCTCTAGTGACAATTTATCTACTTCCTTCTCTAACTCAGTACACCTAGCCTAGCTCTAGCATGAAATCTACCTAGCTTAAGAAAAGCATGATTGAGCTGGTCGTAGGTGGGGCATACCGTCCGAAGTCGGAGTACACCATTGTCGCTAGTTCGCCTCAAGGGCCATGAAGCACATGCCGGAGAAGTCGTCGCCGCCCTTGGGGTCTTGGTCACCCGTCCCGTCATCGTCGCTCCATCCCTCCACCTCGCTGAGGTCGAGGTCATCGAAGGCGGTGAGGACGCGGGGGAAGAGCTTCTTGGCCTTTCCAAAGTCGCGGAACTTCTTCTTGCCTTGAGGGTGCGCTGGAAGCTTCTTGTTGCGGTTCTTGTCGGTGTAGTCGTTCTTGCCCGAACCGCCGTAGTCGTTCTTGCCCTTTTCCAGCTTGGGGCAATTTGCCCGAATGTGGTTGGGGCCACCACACTCAAAGCAAATAACGGGTCCTCCCCTCTTTCTGTCCCTCCTCCTCTTGTAAGCATGGGAAAACTTCCGAGCTAGGAGGGCCAACTGCTCATCCTCAAGCTGCTCTAACTGATCATCAGTTACATCATAGAGAGCAGCAAGGGAGAAACCACACAACAACGAATCAGCAGAAGAACCAGAAGCCAAACTGGGATCGGTGACTAGGGCCATAGATTGTGACTTCGACTTTCAAGAGACAATGTCAATCTCGTGAGTCTTGAGACGCGAGTACAGCGCATCAAGAGTCAAAGTCGAGAGGTCCGTGGTGTCCTTGATGGTAGTCACCTTCATCTCCTAAACACAAAGATCGAGTGCAGCGAGCATCTGTCGAGCATTATCCGAGTCGGACTATGTAAGACCGACGGCTCGGAGGTTGCTCAGAATCTTGTGAAAACGCGCAAAACACTAATCAAGGGACTCGCTAGAGAGCATTTCAAACTTGTTGTAATCTCGCCGAATCGTCCTCGCCGCACCGCCTTTATCCGGTGGTGCCTCATGGTAAGCATCGAGAGTCTCCCAAATATCAAGGCGGATGAAAGATGAGATATACGGTCAAACTCGCTACGACTCAGGCCCTGGATTATGATGTTCCTTGCCTTAGCGTTTGCCTCAACATCATGCATATTTCCAGCATTGATGTTCTCATCGGCAGGAATAACAAACCGGACCTTGACCTTGCGCTAGATGGCATACCCCTGAGCCTGGATATATGTCTCCATTCGGCTCTTCCAGAAAGGGTAATCGATGCCATCAAAGACGGGAGGCTTGGTCGAGTACTTATCCGTCGCCATGGCTCTTGAGACCGGTTAAGATCTATGAATTAGAGCTAACCAGCTCTGATACCAATTGTTGGATCGGAAACGGTGACAGAGGGGGGTGAATGTCGATTTTTTAAAAATTCGTCCCTCAAAAGTATCCTCGTATGAAACTCCTCTTCAATAGCTATGGAAGCTATGAAACTGAGTTTTGAATGTTCACTGGAGCCCTACACTAATAGAGACGAAAGCTAGGCAAGTAAAAAGGAGACAAAACAGAAAATGCACACAAAAGGACTAGAAACTAGCAGCCGAGAATGTTGACCCAAAGAAAATCATGGAATAAACATCCGCAAGAGAGCAGCTTCAACAGAGAGCATAAAAATGAGATGTTTGCTGCCCACAAATTTCAACTAGAAACTTCAAGTAGTAGGCATGCTAGAGAGATTGCAAACTACTGCCCCCAACCGAAATATAAGCATGCACACAGTACTGCTATCCTTGCTGAAATAAAGACTTAAAGGAGACAACCAACTGCTGAAATTACAGACTGAAAAGAGTACTGCATGCTGCTGAAAACCAAACAGAAAATCAAAAGAAAAAGGCAGGTTCATGCGGCAAGAAAAGAACCAAAGACATGCAGATTTTTGCTGGCCGTTTCCAACCAAATTGAGCACAAATGTCAATTGTTTTTGCTGGCCGAAAAGCAAGTAACTTGCTGCTCATTGTAACATGCAGATTTCTGCTGCATGCAGGCTGAAAAACAGCTAAGAGGAGACAAAAACAATGAAAAAGTAAAGCAAGCCAACCATGAATTGCTCTACACGACACTAAGAGAATAGGAAGGAATAGAAGTCATTATGATTTGGATTTTTGGTTCCTAACAAAAAGAGAGTAGAACTTGGCTAAAAGGAATAAAACAAAAAGAAGGATCAACACAAAATAAATGCACTGGCTGCAAGAAGAAACAAGCCAAAGTAAAACTTGACAAAAATGCAATAAAAAGAAGATATCACAAAGAAAATCACAGAGAGAGCATCTCAAACACAAACATTCTCATATTGAAATAGAGGAAGAGAGATGACACGATTACATATGAGGGATTTCTCAGCTCATCTCACTCTCAATCCCACACTAACTAAATCCCCATACATGCTTGAAAATCTAGAACTCACACTACCTCCTCAACACAACACATGGATTTGCACATGTTTTACCCATTAGGTCACCACCTACTCGATGCTTTATCCAAACCCGCTTCCTTTAGTGCAGCTTTGCATTTTTACCAAAATGCCCCTCGCGCACCTTCCAGGAAGCTTCCTCCTTTCTTGCCTTGCAAGCCTCGCAGCCACCTCGAGCCCTCGCCGTCTTCGACACCTCCCGACCGTTCTGACCTCAGTGCCACCTGTGCCTAGTCCGGTCACCCGTGCCTTGCCACGACTCCGCCTCGATGTCCTGCAGTCAACACAGATAAGAAACACATCAAATAGCATCGCTCGATATATGTAATCAAAATTAGCATGATAAAGCCCAAACTTGTCGAATCAAAGGAATACCCATCCTAAACACGATTGACTAGGTTTGACCAGGTCCGACCGGAACGATTGCACCACACAATGACATGGTCTGAACCACACAAACCAAACTCGACTTTCCTAAACCGATGTCAATTACTCATCATACACACGGGATGACCTCCACATGGTCTCTCAGTTCTGCTTTAGGCAAGCCAAACAGAAGAAAAGGGATAGAGAGAGAGCCCTTAGAGCTAGACGTGTTCCTATTGCTTAGAGTGTCCATAGACCAAGTGGCAAATCTAGTTTTGTTGGGGACCTCTTTGGTGGCTTCAGGTCAATCTCTCTTCCAAGCATAGGTTACTGTTGTGGTTACAGACCAAACAGAGAGAGAGAGAGAGAGAGAGAGAGAGAGAGTATGGTAGTGGAGAGTTAGGTGAGTAATGGCTTGGGGTTTCTCCCCATGGCATGTGCCATATATATGTCCATATGGGGAGTGCTTTTTACAATAATGCCCTTACATTTGTACCTCCCCTTCAGGGGCACTTTCGTCATTACACATGTCCCATTTTGGGCCCTATAACCTCCTAACAGGCCTACTGGGCTTAGGTGGGGGCACCCCTACAACAGGAGTCTCTCATGGCGAAGGGCTTCACGGGCCGAAGCCATGTTGCCTAGCCCCTTGGTCCCCTCCGTCCCCGTGGCCTGTGAACTTTCCCAACGCTCGGCAGAGCCTCATTGCTTGATGTATTGTTCGCCCTGTCGCGAGGGTATGACGCTGGGCGGGTTGGCGAAGTCCTAGTCGTCCACAAGGCCCTGTAGTAATGGGATCGAGGTTGCCCTCCGGGTCGAAGGTTGAAGTCGAGTTCGACATGGAGTTTGGGGCCGATGTCGGCGTAGGGGTCGGGGGCGAAGCTGAATCGGGGGTGTTGGCGGAGTCAAATGCGCCGGCAGAGGTAGGCGAAGAGGGCCCCTAAGTCGCCGCGCGAGCGCCGAGTGATCATGCGACTCGCGTCCGAGCGCCGATGGTAAACGCATCGCTGGCCGGGCTCGTTGTCGTGGCGTGAGACTCAAGGCGGTGTGGCCATACTGTGTTGTGACGTTCTGTCTTCTGCCGGTCCACCTGGCGAAATGTGCTTGGCGCGGCGCAGGTCTCAGCGTCGTGGCCATACGACGCTGCGATGCTCCTTCGGCGGTTGAGCTTTCCCCTCGTCGGTTGGACTCCTACCGGCTGGGCTCCTGCCGGTTGGGCTCCCCCGCTGATCGGGTATATATATCATACTTGTGTTGCATTGTACCTGCATTGTACAGTCGGATAGATTGCCTCCTGCTGGCGCATCATATTCCCATACGGGGAATGCCAAGGTTTGACCTGTTCTCGTAGACAGATATGCTCGAGTTCATCCTGCGTCCCCTGATTGCGGTGACAGGACACTGTACGACCACGGTCATATGTGGCCTACGTGTGCCATCGCGACGCTTCGGCTTCGAAAGCGGTTGTCATTCGCTGTTTGCGCTTACCGATGGTGGGAGGCGATGGGTCTTTAAATACCCCCCGTGGTATTGTGCTTACGCCTCCTCCATACGCTTTCTAGTTGTTCACGCCGCCTCCTATATTTGCTCCTCTTGCTCCTGCGCTCCTTTTCGCCGTCGAGTACCCCGTGGGCAGCAATGGCGACTTGCGACGAGCGTGCTCAGATGGGTGGCTACGCCATCTGCCGGCGGTCCTCGCCGCTTGAGGTGAAATACACGCTCGAGGAGCGCGATCCAGCGGCGGCAGACAAGTGGTGGGCGGCGAAGAAGAAGGAGGGTCCATACTCCGGCGACTTGGACCGTACGCTCGTGACGGAGGACACGATCCGATCACTGTTGCACGAGGGGAGGCTATCAGACCGCCAAGTGGAGCGGCTGCCCACCGATGATGAGACAGAGCCGCGCCCTGAGAAGTCGGAGGCGATCGTCTTTATCGCCTACTTCGAAGCCGGACTTCGCATCCCGTCTGCCGCGATTGTTGGGGACGTGCTGTGGACCTTCGCCGAGTTGTCACAATCGACCAACGCGTGGCTCACCTTGCCGGTACACCGCCCTCGCGCTGAAGCGTGTTGGCCCAGCCCCATTGTTCGTGATATTTGCACGGCCCGCGTACAACCGGCGGAGCGGAAGGACAGACGCCGCCGGTTTGGCAGCGCCAACTTCGCTTCGCGGCATCGTGTGGCAGGCTCTTCCCTGCGAACTCGACACGAGGGAAATGGGAGTCCAACTGGACGAGGCGGTGGTTCTATCACCGTGTGGCGAGTGGTAGCGGCCTTGAGTGCACGAGCTGGCCAATTGCATTCAAGACCACACCCGGCCTAACACTTGACCAGGAAGATAGGCGAAGAGCACGAAGGCTTGTGGGGGTCACCTGCCGCTTCAATATGCGCGACCTCACCGAGGAGTACATAATGTTCAGCGCGGCACCGCTCGTCCGCGATTGGCGCCTCACGGCCGGGAAACGTCAGGACGACAACGTTCAATCGTCCATTTGCTCGCTGCGTGTGCCGACTGGTCTTCGTAAGTCTCGACCGTGCCCTCCCCTCCGTTCGTACGTATTGCATCATGTGTAATCATGCTTTCCGCCTCGCACAGGAACTCGCCTGGAGGACGCGGAGCGCGCAACGCGCGTGTTCCTTGGGCCATACACTGCCAGAGAGCACGAGCAACGCGATACCGCATCGCGAGGCGGATTGGGGGCTAAACCGCGTGTGCGAGGCCTTAGGCTTCCGCGCGTGTCGCACTCTCCGCCCGCAACACCCGGATGACGGTGCCACGAGGATGAAAGCATCATCCCGCAAGAGGACCCGAACCGCTGTGACCACGCCCTGTACGGCGGTCGTCGCTGCTCGCCGCCGGGCGGCGAGCCCGAGGGATTCGCGGCACGCCGACTCGCACTTGGAGGAGGGCACGCACCGAGGGCGGCGCGCCAGGCGAGAGCGCCGCGGGTTACCGTGAGAGGAGGTCTCGCCGCCGCGATGGCCACCGAGGCGAGCCGGTGTTACCGTGGCACCGTGCGAAGTCTCGCCCGCAGCCACGCCGCGTGGCGGGCTGCCCTCCGCGGAGTATGCGAGCGCGGTCTTTACTAACAAGGCGCATCGAGGCGAGGTGCCTCGCGAGGTCGTGGAGGACGGTCCCCGCCGCCGACGTTGTAGCTGCAGAGACCCCTTCAGTGAATATTGTTGCCGTAGAGGTGGGGCCTTCCCTTCAGGCGGAGCAGCCACGCCTGTGGTCCCCCCCTTCAGCGGACTTCACGACGGTTCGCCGTGGCGACCGGTGTTGGGAGCTTGTGGGACTCCGCGTCGAGTACCGAAGTTCCTCTACCCCGCGCCCTCCCAGCCCCTTAGGCCGTAGTGATCGTGGCGCAGGATCGGTTGGCGCTGGGTCCCAACTCGGAGGTCCCTCAGCCCCGCGGGTTAGCCCCGTCCGTAGGGGCCGAAGTCGTTGCGACCCCGCCCGGGGCTAGGGAGGCATCCCAACAAGGTCCCCCATCTGCCACCGAGGGTAGGCTAAGACGGCATACCTTTAGCACAATTTTTCCGCGTCTTGTGCGACAATCTTATACTTCCTCTTGCAGTGACACTTATCCCGGAGGAAGAGCCATCCTTTGAGCGTGGGGGTCCTGGCGCTGGCGACACAGATGCCGCGCGCGAGCTCGGCGACTTCGCCCTCCATCGGATGCGCCGAGGGCATGGCGCAGATTGCGACGACGCGCCGCCAAAGATTGGCCAGCAGCGCGGCACCTATGGGTCGTGGCGCCTTGGGGACGCATTGGAAGTGTCGGGAGTGAGGGTAAGCGTCGTCCTTTGGCCCACTCACACCGCTTAGCGCTGCATAACCCTCCGCCGCAGAAACTCGTGTTGGCCCAGGCCCTGCAAGCGGCTCACACTCGCGAGCAAGGAGCGCTACGGGGTAGGCTGCAGGCCGCCGAAGGGGAGCTGCAGGGAGCTATGGGGGCACGCTCTGCCCAGGACGCTCGTATACGCCGCTTGGAAGCGGAGTGTGGGGAGATGAAGACGCGCACCGAAGAGCTTGTCGCCATAGCGCGGGAGTCAGCCGTCGAAGCGGTGCGGTAGGAAACTGCTGCGGAGCGAGACGGCCTGCTGCAACAAATCGCTATGCTAGAGAAGGAGAAAGGTGAGCTTGCTTTGTCTCTAGCAGAGCAAGACCAGGCTCTGGGCGATGCTTCGGTGGCAGCGTGGGATGCCATGCTTCCTCTGGAGAACACTCTCCGAGGACTCCTCGCCGAAGTGCCAAACCACTCCTTCAGGCCGAAGGAGCTATCACGTACACTCCGATGGATCGGGGATGCCACCGATATTGCGCGCGACACCGCGGCGACCTTCGGCAACCATTGTTCGTACGTGACCTCGTGCCTGATCTGCGCACTCCTGCGACACCAGGGCTGCTAGCACGTCAGCGAGCTGGCTGATCCGCAGTTGGAGATGCCGCCCGGGGCCGGAGTGATGTCTGGTGCCATCCGCACCGTGCGCCGCCCTATGCGATTTTTCCACGAGAGGATCTGGGAATACATCGGGGCGGCTGCAGCGATGGTCGAGCTTCGGAACAACCTGTATCACGAGGGTGACCTCGGCCAGTGGTTGGACGAGGTCCCGCGGCGTGAAGAGGGTGGTCCCGCAAGCTCAAGGGGCGACGCCAATCCCCAGTTGTGATGGCGTGTCCTCCACGCGTTGGTGTGCGTTGTAACATGAGCCCTTTTGCCTTATTAATAAAATACAAGTTGCCTCACCCATATTCTGACTTGCATGCCCCCGTGTCCCAAGCAGCTACCCGCCCGGCTGCTAGTGTCCGACCTTGTGACCCGGCGATGCCTGCGGCGCTGGCGAAGGGCCGAGGAATCGCTGGACTTCTGGGCAAGCCGAGCTTCCTCGGGTGAAGCTGTGGCACGTACGCGGGTTAAGGAGGAGCCTGTCGAATAGCGGCTTGAGGCAGCCGAGGATACTTGTACACTTATTACGTTCCCCTGTAAACATCTTTTGATGAATATGAACAAAAGGGGTGTTGTCCACGCTTCCATCCGCATCTACTATCACGTGATCGCACGGTAGGTTAGCGAGGTTATAGCACGCCCGCCGTAGCAGGTGCCTTAGTCAGAGTAGATGCGCGAGCACTCTGTCCCCTACCCTTTGAAGTGGTGGCAGCGGAGCTGGCGCCTTAGACGAGGTAGACGCGCGAGCGCCCGCCCCTACCTTCAAGTGGTGGCGCGAGCCGCGCTTAGACGAGGAGATGCGTGAGCGCCCGCCCCTACCTTCAAGTGGTGGCGCTGGCCGCGCGCTTTAGACGAGGGAGATGCGCAAGCGCCCGCTCTCTACCTTCGGTGGTGGCGCGAGCCGGCGCTTGGTCGGCAGACGTGCAAGCGCCCGCCCCTACCCTCCGTAGTGGCAGCGAGCCGGCGCTTTAGTCGAGGTAGACACGCGAGCGCCCGCCCCTACCTTCGGTGGTGGCGCGAGCCGGCGCTTGTCAGCAGACGCGCGAGCGCCCGCCCCTACCTTCGGTGGTAGCGCGGAGCCGGCGCCTTAGACGAGGGAGATGCACGAGCGCCCGCCCCTACCTTCAAGTGGTGGCGTGAGCCGGCGCCTTAGTCGACTAGACGCGCGAGCGCCCGCCCCTACCTTCGGCGGTAGCGCCGAGCCGGCGCCTTAGACGAGGGAGATGCACGAGCGCTTTGTCCCTACCTTCGGTGGTGGCGCGAGCCGGGCGCTTAGTCGGCGACGCGCGAGCGCTCCGTCCCCTACCCTTCGAAGTGGTGCCAGCCTCTAGTGCGTCTTATCAGGACGCATGGCGTAGAAACCTAGACCACGCGCTGTTCATACTCCGTGAGGCACGCGTGAAGAGTACCTACGCACGTGCGGGAGCCTTCACGCCTTGGTTATATGCCGTGGAGTGCGTGGGGCGATCAACCATGCCTTATTTATACTCCATAGAGTACGTATAGAGATAGCCCATGCGTGCGCAGGAACACCCGTGTCCTGTTTATACTCCGTGGAGTGCGTGGGACAATCAACCATGCCTTATTTATACTCAGCAGAGTACACATAGGGATAACCCCATGCGTGCGTGGGAGCATCCGCGTCTTGTTTATACTCGTGAGTGCGAGGACAACATTCGCGCCTTGTTGCGTGCGGCGGCGACTCGACGCCACGCCTTATTTATACCCGTGGAGTGCATGAGAGGCGACCTCAACGCCACGCCTTGTTTAGAGTCCGTGAATCGCGCGAGGCGAGCCTCGCGCGTTGTCGGGCGTGAAGTTGCGCGCGGAGGTGGACCTCGACGCCACGCCTTATTTATACTCCGCGGAGTGCGTGCGAGGCGACCTCGGCGCCACGCCTTGTTTAGAGTCCGTGGACTACGCCACGAGGCGAGCCTCCACGCTGCTGCGGCGGTGAAGTTGCGCGGCGAGGCGACCGACGCCACGCCTTATTTATACTCCGTAGAGTGCGTGCGGAGGCGGACCTCGGCGCTACGTCTTATTTATACTCCGTGGAGTGCGTGCCGAGGCGGACCTCGGTGCTACGTCTTGTTTAGAGTCCGTGGACTGCGAGCGGAGGCGAGCCTTCGCGCGTTGCAGGCGGTGAAGTTGCGTGCGGAGGCAGACCTCAACGCTACGTCTTATTTAGAGTCCGTGGACTGTGCGAGGAGGCGTCCCCCATGCGTCTTTGTTTATACTCATACCCGTGTTTTTCACGGAGAGTGCACGCGTGAACGCGTATCTTTGTTTATACTCATGCCCGCATTTCTCACGGAGAGTGCGCGCGCGAACGCATGTCTTTGTTTATACTCATGCCCGCATTTCTCACGGAGAGTGTGCGCGCGAACGCGTGTCTTTATTTATACTCATGCCCGCGTTTTTCACGGAGAGTGCGCGCGCGAACGCGCGTCTTTGTTGCGGGAAACAAGAAAATTTTGTGCAAACGGTGAACTTTATTAAATTCCCGTTTGTGCGGGTGAGCGGTTACAACAGGGAGATATCGACCACTGACCGCTTAAGGACAGGGGCGACCGCTGACGAGCCTCTGCTGCTAGGACAACTTGTGCATGGGGAGTGCGGGACGCTCTCCGGGGTCGCCCAGGGTCTCCACATCTGCCCACCCGACTTAGGTGCCTTGGCGAGCCTCATGGCATGGACCCCTGGCGCCAAGCTCTATGCGCTGAGCCATGTCCAGGTCGCCATGGACGAGGATGATGGCCCGCGGTTCGGGAAGCTTCATACATAGGAAGCCGTGGTGCGGAACTGCCCCGAGAGAGTTTAGGAGCGGCCGCCCCAATATGGCGTTATAGGGGTATGCGATGTCGACAACGTCGTAGATGGCATACTCACTCCTCACGTTGTCGTTTTGGCTGAAGGAGACTTGGAGGCATATCTGGCCCAATGCCCGCAAAGGTTGCCCTCCAAAGCCTTGCAACGGGATGCCTGAAGGGCCCAACCGATTCCGAGGGATCCCTATCTGGTCGAAGGCCGCAGTGATAGGATGTTCGCAGAGCTTCCTCCATCGACCAGGACGCGCCTGACCTCGCATCCTGCAACGAGGACCCGGACGACCAGGGGGTCTTGGTGGGGGAACTCCACGCCTTCCGCATTAGCGGGCGTGAATGTGATTTCGTGTTGTGCCCACTCCGGCGGCACCTGCGCTGGGTATGCCGCGACGTGGTGCAGCCTCCTCACGTAGGCCTTCTGTTGTCGCGCTGAGGCAAACTCCAACGAGGAGCCTCCGGAAATGACGTTTATGACCCTGCGCTGGGCTCCTTCCGAGGCTTGCAACTGCAGGAGGCCTTCTCGAGGTTGCTGCACATGGGCATGAATTCACAGGAGGCCTTCCTGGGGCTGCATTCCTTGGTCTTGGGGGTGTTGGACGTGGGCCACGACAGGCGCACGTGCCTCGAAGTTTTGTCCTCGCGACACTCTACCGAGCCGCGATAGTGGCGCAAGCACGCGTCATGGTTGCCCGGCCGTGGACTTCACACCACCGCCCGTGGTGCCGGTCGTTGTACTCTTCGCGGGTTCTCGCTGCCGCGACCCCACCCACGCCCCGCCCCCGCCACGGCGCCCTCGCCTCGCGACCGCGGAGGCGTATCTTCGAGCGCTCGATGTCAAAGACGAATGAGGTTTTCTAGACTTGCGTTGGTCGCGCTTGGGCTCGCCGCCGACGAGTCTTTGTGCTGGGTATCTTTGCGTCGAGGCGCCCTTCGATCGCTTCCCGCTATGCTTGCCTTTCGAGAGCCCCGCTTGCGAGCCTCATTCTTTGCCGCCTTCGCTGATTGGTGTCAGAGTCATCGTCGTGTCGCCGCCGCGCATCCTTTTCTGCTCTGACGTACTCTTCCATCTTGTCGAAGAGCTTTGCAACCGTCTTAATTGGCTTGCACGCGTTGTATTCGGCCATCAGTCCCGGGCGGAGGCCTTGTATCGCTGCGTTGATGACGGTTGTTTCGTTGATGTCCTTGACCTAGCAACACACTTTCGCGAAGCGTTTGAAGTAATCCCGGAGCCTCTCCTCAGGTTTTTGCTTGACTGCGAAGAGGTGGTCCGCATCGACCCGCTCGACGTAGTTTCCCTGGAAGTTGTTGTAGAGTCGATCGCGGATCTGTTCCCACCGTAGATGGACTGCGGCTCGATGGTGAAGAACCAAGATAGCGCCACCCCTTGTAACGCGAGGGGGAGTCCTTTTGCCTTCGTGGTGTCGTCTCCGCTAGCGGCTTCGATAGCGGTCTCATACACGCGCACGAATTCTCGCGGGTCGGTGTCACCCTTGTACGCCTCGATGACGCTCGGGAACTTGAAGTCCTCGAGCCATGCCGCCGCCGCAGCCCGCGAGAGCGAGACTCGGCCCACGTGTCGAGTGGGACGCGATCGACGTAGGGGCGCCGCGCTATCCGCCTCTCCGAGTGGGCTCCGGCGCAACCACCGGTGGGGCGTGTTGGCTCGAAGCTTGCATGTCTCGCACACCGCGGAGGTCCTGCCGGCTCCCGCGAACGCGCCGAGGGCCGCCAACGTGCGGTTCCACCGTGACATGGTTGGGGCCGCTTGCGCCGCCGCGGCACAATCGGCATGGCGGTGACCACGGCCTGCGCGCCCAGGCTGCTCGCCGTGTTGTCCTGGAGGACCCTGAAGCTGGTGACGAGGCCCACGTCGTCGTCGAGACCATTCACGGCTCCCACACCGGGTGGGGGAGTAGACGCACTTGCATTGCCCCCGCCAACTACCCAGGTGGTGCCGCTGGCAATTGCCGCGGTGCCTGTTGCGGGGTCACCTGCCACGCGTGGGGCGGTTTCGACGGCCGCGGCGATGGTGGCGGGGTTGGTCATCGTGGCGGTGGCGGCGAGGTTGGTCGTCGTGGCGGTGGCGGCGGGGTCTGGTGGCGCGGCGGTGGTGGCGAGGTTGATCGTCATGGCGGTGGTGGCGAGGTTGGTCGTCGTGGCAGTGGCGGCGAGGTCAAGCGTCGTGTCATGAACTTCGGTGTTCACAACCGTCGCACCCGCATCTTCACCGCACTGCGCGCCGCCGCCAAGCCCCGCATCGACACGAGATTCCGTCGCCCCCCTTCTTCTTCCTCGCCACCGATGATGAAGCTTTCTTTGGTGCCATCCTCCTTCGGATTTGGAGGCTTACTTTGTCCTCCCCACGGACGGCGCCAACTGTTGTGGTTACAGACCAAACAGAGAGAGAGAGAGTATGGTAGTGGAGAGTTAGGTGAGTAATGGCTTGGGGTTTCTCCCCATGGCCTGTGCCATATATATGTCCATATGGGGAGTGTTTTTACAATAATGCCCTTACATTTGTACCTCCCCTTCAGGGGCACTTTCGTCATTACATATGTCCCATTTTGGGCCCTATAACCTCCTAACAGGTCTGCTGGGCTTAGGTGGGGGCCACACCTACAACAGTTACCATGAGAGTAGGATAGGTTCATGAATACCTACCATATCGGGTGAGCACTAGACTTTTGTTATACCTAGGTGAGGGTTTGAGGGGAGTCTAGGTAGAGCTCGTGTGTGGTGCGTTCTCATTGTATCTATGCTTTTGCCTTATTCTGCATCATTTTCAGCTTATGATTCTATTTGTTCTACTTCTACTCTTCATGTGTCTCAGTACTAGATTTCTACGTCCTCCATCACTAACCCCAACACTAAGACATCGAGATTTTCTACTTCTGCAATGTAGGTTTGACTGTGGAGGAAAGAGAATTTGTTGCTAGTAGACTCTGGATGTTCCTGACAAATTACTAAAAATTCAAGATTGTTCTCCTCCCTCACCCAAGTATGCGACAGTGAGTTGATCACTTTCAGGGATACTGCTACCAGGACTGTGATGGTCAAGGGTACAACCCATGTCAACGACAACTTCATACTCAAGAATGTACCCCTGGTAAGCAAGCTTAAGTAAAATTTGCTTTCAATCTTGCAATTAATTGATGATGGTATCAAGGTGAGATTTAGGAGAAGTGCTTATAGAGTTCTAGATCAGTCTGGGGATCTAGTCTTTGGGATTTCTTATCTTGGGAGAGTTTTTAGTGCTGAGTTTGCTAAGTCTACCACTCCTGGGCTTAGGTGTCTTGTTGCTTCAAAGACTAGAGATTTTATTTTCTGGCATCGTAAACTTGGACACATTAGTTTTGATCACTTGACATGGGTCAGTAGTATGGATCTGATTAGGGGATTACTATGCTCAAGGGTGGGATGGATTAATTTACTCTCCTTGTAGGCATGGTAAAATAGTTGTTGCCTCAAATCTATCTCTTACCATGGTCATGACAGATGGCTCAGAATAGCTCTTGCACATGGACACTATAGGTCCTTCTAGAGTTTAGCTAGGAGGAAAGCGGTATATACTAGTTATTATTGATGATTACTCCAGGTACTCATGGGTCTACTTTCTGGCGTCTAAGAATAAGACATTTGACCATTTTAGAGAGTTAGCAATTAGATTATCAACCGATCTTCTAGGAGCCCCTAGTGCCATTATGAGTGACAATAGAGCTAAGTTGAAAAACTCATCCTTCTCGTCTTTTTGAGCATGGTCTAGAGCATCAGTTCTCCTCTCCTAGAGTTCCTCTGTAGAATGGTGTTGCTGAGAGAAAGAACTAGACCTTACTTGAGATGGCTAGGACTATATTAACTAAGTATGCCACTCCTAGGAGGTATTAGGCTGAGGCTATTCCCACTCTTGTTATGTGTCTAACAGGGTATTCTTGAGAACCTCATTACACAAGATTTTCTATGAGTTGAGATTTAGTCATGGGCCTAGTGTATCCCATTTTAGGGTTTTTGGATGCAAGTGCTTTATTCTTAAACATAGTAGCCTTGATAAGTTTGTGTCTAGGTATTCAGATAGGATCTTTCTAGGCTATCCTACTCATTCTCGAGGTTATCATGTGCTTAATCTTGATAGTAATGAAATTGTGAAGACTTGTGATGTTACTTTTAATCAGGCAAGTTCAGGGACTAGACCAAACACTATAGTTACATAGGCTCATAGAGATTCAAAGAGCATCTTTCTTGAGGAGTGCTATAGGGAATTTTAGATGAGCATGATGAAGGAGTTTACCTACTTCCTTATATTTAAATTAAGCAGATGAAGCAAGGTACTTTTATTCATCAAGCTAAGTACACAAAAGACTTGCTTCGACGCTTTGACATGGGAAGTAGCAAGCCTATTTCAACACAAATGGCTTCTACTTCGAGCCTAGATCCAGACAAGGATGGATAGTGATATGGGGGATGCCTGATCTTCACAATGTAGGATCAAGGATAACTTTGGATCCGTGCAATCTGACGAACCAATGGCGCCAACCACTATTTGAACAACAACCTATGATAAAAGAATTCGCTCAACCACATGCTCGTGATATCGTCCACCTGACTACGTAAGTAGACGTGTCGCCGCTCCTACAAATCACAAGGAAGCGCAAGAACAACAGGGTTGAGAATGCCTAATTCCTCTCTAGATTGCAATCATATACCAAACCCTAGGAAGAACAAGTGTATAGCTCTCTGAAATAATAGATTGGTTTCTGTGGTCCTCTAATGTGTTCAGCAATTACAAAATAAATAGGGACTGGACTTGGCTGACTTCACCGTGGGATAAGAGATCAAGTAGTACTCAGTCCCACCTACTCATGCACATAAGTTTGTATCTCAAGTTCGGACTCAAAATAAAAACATGATACATGACTAACTCAGCTAGAAAGAAAAGTACACGCAGGCTAGTGGTGATACGGGGTGCCTACTTCACTGCGCACAACACGTACATGGGCTCCAGATGAAACAAGTGAATCTTCATAGCTATCTTCATGCTTAGATGTTTCCGAATGATCAATATCCTGAGAAGTTTCTTCTTCAATAGCACTCAGAGATTTTCCGACTACATGGAATCCGCATGACTCTTCTTTCTTTATAAATTTGAGAACAAGGAAAGAATATGTGTTAGGTAGTAAACAATTATCATCTAAATTAATATTTAACTTAACAAGAAATGAGTTCACCTGTTGATTAATCTTTTTAACTCATGCTCATGTAATCGGTCCAATCGGGATATCCTCATCAGAGAGTCTGCTGATCAGAAGGAGTACCGCATTATGATTAGCCCCCTCCTCTAACTCACGATGTTGAGACTAGACATATACTTATTACTATATCTGTGCACTCAATTTCAAGCTTCCCTTCGTGCACCTCACCACGAAATGGTGAAACGTATCTTCAGGTACCTCCAGTCCACCATTGAATTGGGACTTTGGTATTTGTCTTCTTCCTGTCCCTCACTTCAGGCTTTGTCAGATTCATATTTTAAGGGGTGTAGGATAGATAGAAAGAGTGTTTCAGGCACCTATTATTTCTTAGGCACGTCTCTCACTTTTGGTCTTCATGAAAGTAGTCATCTATTGTACAGTCTACAGCTGAGGCTAAGTATGTAGCTGCTACTAGTAGTTGCTCAGATTCTCTGGATTTCTTCTACTCTTAGGGACTTTGGTTAAAGTTAGATAGTGTTATACTATAATGTGATAACAGTAGTGCCATCAACATAGCTAAGAACCTAGTGCACCACTCTAGGACCGAACCCATTGACATTAGATACCATTTCGTTAGGGACTATGTAGAGAAGAGAGATGTAGTCCTATATTTTGTTGAGTCTGAACTTCAGGTTGCTGACATTTTCACAAAACCTCTTAATTCTTTTTGTTTTGTCTTCTTGTAGGGGTTGGGAGTTATTCATCTTATGGGATTGGTTTGAGGGGGAGCTTGCTATATTTGCATTCATATGTAATATAATGCATATTTACTTTCTGCAATTGTATTGTAAAATAATGTGGAGCGCTTGTCTATTATCCATGCTCATATTTGCATCCAGTCATGCTTTGCATTCTTGAGCTGCTTTTGTCATGTATTTACATGTGTAACTTAGTGTGTGCCACGATTAGCTTCATAAAATTGCTTCACTTGAACATAGGGGTGCTAATGGGCTGAAGCCCCGCACAAGTCTAGTCTAAGCCTAAAATTGCCTTTCTTTGGTCCAATCTAGCCTAGGCCCAAAACAATGAAGCCCACATCCAATCTAAGTCCAAATAAAGCCTAGGCCTTCATCCATACAGCACCAGAGTAGGCCCTTCATCTCTCCCACACAACCTCCCCTCTCTTGTGTTTCTCTCCTCGTGACCCGATCAAGGACGAGGAGGCGGCCAGCCACCGAAGGTCACGGCCAACGAGCACGAGTGGTGGGCCTCGATGCCACATGCATCGCCACTGAATATTGCCCCGCCGACCACGTCGACGTCTTATCTAGTAGTTCCCGACCATGTCGACACTGGATCTGGCAGTTCCTGACCACACCAACATCGGATCCGGCTTCCCCAACTCCACCATCACCAGGTCTGTCTTCCCTGACCTTGTCACCGGCACCACTGATGCGGAGCATGGCCATGGGGTGGGTTCCGCTCCCGCGCATGAGGGCTTGTCGTCGACAACGCCATCACCATTGTGACAATGACTGACCCAATCGAGCTTATACTGTGGTAGGACCGCTTCACGAGGAGGTGTTGTGAGAGGATCTGGTCATGTGTGAGTAGGTCAAAGCCTATATGTGGTCATCGACAATCCCGAAGTGAAGCCTCGTCTTGCGCCTCCAACGAGGCTTAGCTTCCTCTTCCTTCCACGGTGCCACCATAGTCATCGTCTGCTATTAGGAGCAACTCTCATTGTTGTCCTCGCCAGTGTGAAGAACCACCCAACCTCTCCAGCGAGGGTTCTTGATTGCCTTTGATGGCCACCTAGGTGATGGACTGTATTTTTTGCTTTTAAGGTGAGGGTGATGAAATGATTGTGAGCTAACTCAACATATTTAGTACAAAGGTAGAAGGTCCAAGTCTGGCCCAAATTTGGCCTAGATCTAGTCTAAATTGCTACAAATCCAAAATGACCCAGCCCATATGGCATTTTGGATCGGCCTAATCAAAAAGCTTGGACCTGTCCAAGCCCATTAGCACCCTAACTTGAACTAAAACATATCAATGCTAAATCATTTCAATAGTTTAGCTCTAGTGATCACGTTCTCACTCTTGCCATGCCAAATTGCCTAATTGAGTCATGAACATAGGTTGGGTTAGAGCTTTTGGAGTTCCATTCTGAATTATCTCAATTGTGCTCACTATTGCATCTTAACAATTCTTTCCCATGAGACTGCTAGCCATTGCACTTAGTATAAACTCAAGGGGAATTTTATATAACCAAGACCATTTTCTAAAGCTTTGCGCTTGATATGGTTGACAATGGCTTGAGATCTTTAAAACTTGACTAAATAAACTACAAAATTTAGGTGGTTTTAACCCGAATTAGATGGTTTTCCTGTTCTTGAGCAAGAAATTTGAAAGAACGATTTAGGTGGTTTTAGCCCGAATCCTTGACCAGATTATCTTTCTAGGACATGTGGGAGTAGATCAGAAAAACCTCATATCTTAAATCCCCACGAAAAAGAAGTAATTGAGATTTTAGGATTTTTGAGTGTTCTTGAGGCATAGGATCAATTTTCTTTAAATTGATGGAACCAAGTCCAAGAATCTCATGTTTCTTACCTTGATCTGGTTTCTATCATCCTAGATAAGGTGCGTTCAAAGTTTCAAGTTATTTGGAGTTATGGATTAAAAGTTACATTGATTTTTGGATTTAAAATTGTGTTGCTTATGAATTCTATGTTGAGAGAAAGGTCAGACCGGTCTAATAAGAGGTAAGACTGCCACCTAAGTAACGGTCAGCCAGCCCTTAGTTGGATGACAAACCGCCTAGCACATAAAACCTTGTTTTACTGGAGTTTTCTTGGAGATTTCATTATGAGTACCTAAAGCTTACTATTCATAGCTTTTCTTAGTTATTGGAATTCAAGTAGATGTAGTAATTTAATCTTCTTGGCTTTCATAGCCTCTTGAGTGAAAAATTAACAATACCTGAGAAAAAAAATAGAAACAATCATTCATCCTTCAAATTGCCTGTATCGGTCCCCCAAGATTCATGCTTCGAGAGGGGTGTCATCCTCCTTATTAGCCATCGTAGTGGAGGTTACATTTTGTGATCGTTGTGTTCATGTTTGGGTTCACTAGGGCCTGACTATAGAGCTAGGGGGTGTAGGGGTGAGGGTCATGGTGTTGCCACTAGCCAGGGGATAGAGGACTGCCGAGCGGGTTTTGGCGGTTTGTTGATGGGCTCCAGAGTCAAATTAATGAGGTCTTTGGGTGGTGAGAGACGGTGGCAGATCCAGCGGTGATGACTTGCCAAGGATTAGGAAGGAGTGAGCGACAGCAGGGGATCTAGTGGCAGGGTGCAAGAGGAAGAGATGGTAGAGAGCAGGTACATGTTTGGGAGCGGTAATCAGTTAGCGAGGCGGGGGAATCCATACGATTTTGATCTAATGACTACAAAATGTGACAAACTTTACGCATACACAACACAAAATCAATGCGGGTGAGTTTTTTTTAAACCTATTGTGGGGGAGTAGTGGGCTGGAAAGTCCGAAAGCGTGGATTCTTCATCTCTGTACACAGCAAGATCGGCTTACAAACATTCTTTTCTTGGAGTAGTCATGTTTGATCTTTGCAAGCAGATTTGGAAATCTAAGGCACCACTGAGATACAAGTTTTTTTGCGTGGTTGGTTGTTCGAAGTCTTTTGTTGGATAGCTGATCGGTTGCAGAAGAGAGGATCACCTTACCCTGAAAGTTGTGTCATGTGCGAGCAAGAATAGGAGACAATACAACACCTATTGGTTAATTGTGTGGTCACGAGGCAAATTTGGTATGACATTTTGTCTGCTACAATTCATGCAACCCTCATGCCGTCAGTATCTTCTCAAGTAGTGGAATGGTAGACTTCAGCTAGAAGCACAATGCCAAAGGACCTAAAGAGGGGCTTTGATACCTTGGTGACTTTAGTCTTTTGGTTAATCTGGAAGAAAACGAATGCATGCGTCTTTTGTGGTAATTGCAAGTCATACAAGATATTTTAGTTACCATTTAACAGGATGGTGTTTTGTGGTGTATGGCAGGTGCATCAAGCCTGCTATTGCATTTAATTAGCCGATTCTAGTTGTAATTTTTCTCATGTTTTCTCTTTTCCTGTTTTTCATTTGGTGGATACCTTGATTTCTTTTTACCTGTGTTGTAAGACATTTGTTCGTTGATTGTTATTCCTCTTCTATCTTTAATGCAAAGACACATAAGTTTTCTGCGTGTTCTCCAAAAAAATTCGGACGACCAAAAGCTAGCTAGCCGCAAAATTCGAAAGTTCTTCGTCCAAGAACTAACCTCCAAAGCTTCTCGTCAGACCACTAGTTCAAAGAAAAAAACTTCTCAGCTAGCTTAGAACTTTTCCTAACCCGGAGGCATGTCATTACAGGCTTGCAGGTAGCTAGGAAAGAGCAATGGGCTCTTCCAAGGCCGGTGCTTTAATTGTTTCTGATCATCGCAGATGATCTCCTTGCAGGCATATCAAATCCCACTTCAACGCGTTTGATAGCGACTATGCACAGTACAACAACAAAGTTACAAAGGCGATGTGCTGAAAGCTAGCTGCCATCCGCGTCCGCGTCGCTCTAGAGGCCGCCGCAGCTGAGCCTGAGCGCCAGCGGCGGATCGTCCCGGCCAGCGGCGCCGAGGAACAAAATATCCCTGCGCTGAACGCCGCTGCCGCTCGTCTTGTACTCCGCCTCCTCCACATCGACGGTGTACGACTTGTGCGGGAACAGCTCCAGCGTCTCCAGCTCCCTCGTTGGCCTCTCCCACATGCCCGGTTCCTGCTCCAGTACTACTCCCCTCAGGTCGCCTGCGTGCATGCATGGACACATCAACATACGCTCACATGTCTCGACAACAATCTCTGTACGAATTCCACGAGCATGTAGGCATGCTTACATGTCATGAACCGGTGGCTGTAGGTTCTGGCCTCCCCTCCGACTCCTTCGTGGCCAGAGCTTTGTACGGTCGAGAAGGCGCCGTGGCCGCGCCGGCGCTTCTTGTGGTGGTGGTGGCGGCGGCGCTCGCGGGCCTTGTGGTTCTGGAACCAGAAGAAGACGTTCTTGCTCTCCACCTCGCCGAACGCGCCGATGTGGTCGGAGATCCGGCGTATCTGCTCCGCGCTCGGCGTCCGGAGCCCCGACCGGAACAGCGCCGTCAGCACTCAGCACCTTCACCTGCTCCGCCGTCGGGCTCCACCGCCTGCACTTGATCCCCACCCTCCCGCCCAGTGCCTCCATATATATCCGGCTATATAGTGTAATCTACCGTGTATGTCGTGAAGCAAAATATAAGCTTTGCTATTGCGCTTCTGCTTCGGATCGATTTGGTTCCCTGATATGCTAGAAGCAGTGCTGAAAACGATATATGAGTAGATGAACCACTTATATAGTCGGAGAAGCTTCTGTACGGTGGGGCAGAGCAGTGGCAGGTTCGACGGTTTGGACGCCAAATGCTTCTTTATCGAGGAGGTAACAGCCGAACAGAAGGCATGCGCGGACGCGGCCACTGCTGTTTGCAAACGCACGACATCGTGTGCGGCGCCCGACATCCCATATGCCGGACTGAAAACAATCGCGGTTTGGTCGCCCATGCGATCAAGATCGAAGCGCCCGTCGCGTCGCACATATAGCTCGGGCCGTGTTCTTGTGTGCGCCTGCTCGTGGCGATCAGCATCAGCTGGTGATTTTGGTCATTTGCTCATACAGGCCCGACAATCCGTTGGGTTCGCTGGATTGGACATGCGCTTTATTGTGATTTTTATCGATCGAGTTGAGCATGAGTGATTTCTGAGCAAGATGTGTTACTTACGAAATGGAACGCATCAGCATGTGCCGTTGAACTAATCGGCCTGAAGATTTGGACGGCTCTGCTTAAGTCAAACCTGTCAGTGCCTGCGGAAATTTGCAGTGTGAGCTTGCTTGGTTTTCATAACAGGTATCATGTCAGTAGCACGATGTA
Source organism: Dendrocalamus sinicus (assembly GCA_036346575.1). Classification (NCBI taxonomy): domain Eukaryota; kingdom Viridiplantae; phylum Streptophyta; class Magnoliopsida; order Poales; family Poaceae; genus Dendrocalamus; species Dendrocalamus sinicus. The sequence goes on along the minus strand of CM070653.1, from coordinate 25,184,000 downwards.
TGGCTTGTTCTGCTGTAGTCACATTGCCATCCTGTCATGCAAGAAGAATTTCGGCGCTTGCTTTCAGATTAATAGAGCAACCTCACCAAGTTTTTATATAAATTTTTTTAAAATAATCATTTTTTATTTAAAATTACAAAAATATACCTGTAATTTTTTTTTTGCACTTTTGGCCTCATATTGCCCAACCGTTGGGCGATTTCGGCTAGTCGCGCCAACTATTGGGTGACACGTGGCCAAATCGCCTAACGGTTAGGTGACTAGTTCCTGTCACCTAACGGTTGGGCGACCAGCCCACATGTCGCCCAACTGTTAGGTGATTTTGCCTCTAACCGCTCAAGGGTTGGACGATTTTGAATAATAATATAATTATTGTATTATTCCGATGGAAATAGTTGTGGGAGAATAAATGGGCATTTTGTAGGTAATACATTTAAGAAATCTTGTTTGTAGTTTTTTAAATAAAAGGATAAACAATGCCATTTGATGCATTTATGATTTTTATACATTGTGAATGGTCTGAAGCATATTAGTCGCAATAACATTTTTATATTGTTATACGTTATTGTAGTACGAGAAATTTCTGAACAATTTTATGAAAACGATTGAGATAGCAACGATTCGTAAGTAGAAAGGTAAATGATAGTACGATGCAATAGACAATTCATACACGAAGGAACACAAAGCAAAATACGTACACAACCAAAAAAAGTACACATAGCAGGAAGAAGATCCACTACTCGCCACCAGCTACACCACCCGCAGCATCTTCGCCATCATCGCCACGTCCCACCCCCTGTCTGTGGCCGCCCGTACGGCCCCATTGGGGCTTTCTCAGCGTGGGTTTCAGGTTTGGGGCCCGACAGGGTGAAGCGGTCAGGAGGCATACTAACCTGTGCTCCTAATGACTCAGGAGTCGACTGCACCTATGACTGTGTGGGAACTAGGGGACTTTTGAGCTGTGACGCGGAAATGACCTCCGCTTGGTCCTCCATGAAGAACTCGCTCATTTCCCCCAGGAGATCCTCGTTGGGGATAGGTAAACTCCAAACCGGTGCGTCGTTCTTGTAGAACAATATTATTTATTCATGCAATATATTGACATGAAAAAACCTTAAGAGATGAAATGTACCTTCCAAGTGGGGTCATGGCCTCCAGTCAACTGTCGTGCCCGCTGGAACCGCCCTGGCCATATAATGTGGGCTGCCTTGCTGATGCTAAGTAGGGGTCCACGGACGACGACGGTGGTGGTGTGTAAGCATGTGCCCACCCTGACCCTCCAGCCTGACTCGGCGGCGGTCGTGTCGGTGCCCGGGGTAGGCACGTGGCACACGGACCGTCCAGCCTAGTCAGGCGCCAGCGAGGCCTATGTACGTGGCCCTCCGGAGCCTCCTACCTAAGCTACAGGACGTGGTGGCCTCGCTATGCGCATCGATGTGGCCACCTCCGGGAGCGTCCTATATGACGTAAGGGTAAGGACACACTTCGCCCTCTTGTAGACTCGATGGGTAAGGACCAGCGGCTCATCGTGTGTCACCTTCAAACCATGGGCAACACTGTCCACAACCAACCCAGTGTCCCCCACAATGTCGGTGATGATGTCTATCTACAAGAAGTATATAAAAGCGTCAAAAGTGTAATTGTGGTAACCGTACCCTAAAACTTTCCAACACGAGAGTACGTACCGCTAGGGATAAAAACGGATCGGATATGATCGAATAGTCTCAAATACGAATACGAATCCATATTTTAAAACGAATACAAATTCAAATTCAAATATTCTCAAATACAGATACGAATATTCTCGAATATGAATACAAACATTTTCGAATATGGATTTTCTCGGATACGAATATCAAATAAAATAGATTCCCAACAGTTTTGCTGATTTTTTATCGGTTACCAGAACGGTTACTAGTTTCAAACCGCCCAAATTCAAATTTTGAATCACAAAATTTGTTCGGATTTTTCTTGGGTTCTGAAAACGGATCGAGTAGTTTCGAATACGAATACAAATACGAATATTCTTGAATATGAATGCGAATATGAAAGGTTACCTAACTCGGTCTCCCCGCCCTCGCCCTCGGGATGCGTGACACAACGTCTCGTGCAGTGGTGCACGTCAATGTGCTGGTCCAGCAAGCTAAAAGACCAGTCCAAACCACCAACATCACAAGCCATATCTACAAATCGATTTTAAGCAAACAATTATGACACAATTACTTACAGATATAACAGAAAGTAAATCTTAAATATAATAATTAAATGAATTATACAAAATTTTATTGGGTTTCTACAATTTATAAGTGACTGACAAAATTTTATTTTAGTCATTTGCGAATTTTACAACTCAAATGATATTTACATCATCACATACTATTTTAAATGGACGCGTCCTATTCTAATCGTTATGAACTATTTTAAATCTTTTGATGCCTATTAAGAATAGTAATTATTCTAATTGTTATGAACTATTTTAAATCTTTTGATGCCTATTAAGAATACTAATTATGGGGTTTGTACAATTTATAAGCAACTGACAAAATTTTATTTTAGTCATTTGTGAATTTTTACAGCTCAAATGCTATTTATATCGTCGCGTACATCTTTAGTCACTATGTGTAATCTTAAATCATCGTGTACTATTTTAAATTGACACATCCTATTCTAATCGTCACGAACAGTTTTAAATCTTTCGATGCCTATTAAGAATACTAATTACAAGGTTTGTATAATCTATAAGCGGCTAACAAAAAAATTTTAGTCATTTCTGAATTTTTACAACTCAAATGCTATTTAAATCATCGCGTGTAGTATTAGTCACTATGAGTAATCTTAAATCGACGTGTACAATTTGAAATCAGCACATCCTATTCTAATCGTCATGAACAGTTTTCAAATCTTTTGATGCCTATTAAGAATACTAATTATGTGGTTTCTACAATTTATAAGAGACTGACAAAATTAACTACGCCTTCAAATGCACAACAGAGCAATCTAAACAGCAATACAATTATTATCAACTAAATTACTGTTAGTTTCTAAACTAAAAATTCAATGATTTTAATTACTATCCTACCATATTTTAAAAATAATTATACAAAAAAATAAAAAAAAACTCGCCATCATCGATGCGCAAATTCCTCCTCTTCCCCTCCTCCTCTTCCTCCCCCTCCTCTTCCTCCTCTTCCTCCTCCCCTCCTCCTCTTTCTTTTCTTTTCTTTCCTCTCCTTCCCCCTCTCTTTCTCTTCTCCCTTTCTCCCCCTTCTTTCTTCTTTCTTGCTCTCGGCTGAATGGGGGGAGGCGCCGGCTGCGCGGGGGATAAATACCCCTAGTTGCCCAACCGTTGGGCGACATATGGCAAGTCACCAACAGTTGGACGACTAGGCTCCAAGTCGCCCAACCGTTGGGCAACATGGACTAGTTGCCTAATCGTTGGGTGATTTGGCCATATGTCACCTAACGGTTAGATGACTAGTTTAAATCGTCTGGCCAAAAGTGCAAAAAAAATTGATGGTATATTTTTAGAATTTTGAATAAACAATAATTATTTAAAAAATCATTTTATATGCAAGTTGCAAGTTGATAGCCCTTCTTACGACTTATAACTTCTCCTGAACAAATAAATAGGATAGCTTCTCCGTCTTTTTTTTCAAAGCAATTTATTGGGATAACTTTTTTGAAGCAACTTACCGACATTCAGTTTGTCCGTATAAAAGCTCACGCTAGGATCAAAAACCATCCGCCATAGTCGAGAAGAAGGCAGTCGATAATTCCTTTGTAAGCCAGCATGTGCAGTGCATTGCTTGTTCAGCTGATGTATAATTGAAGCATGAAATGTGCAAGGTGGACGCCGAAGAAATTCTGGTGCTGGTTTCATACTTGAGTAAACGTAGGAAAAAATGTAAATGTGGTACAGGGAAACATTTACACGCATTTTTTTACGGTGATCTACCTGCAACTAGTCTTTTTATACTACTTAAAAGAGAGAGTTGTTGATGGTGGCTCATTTGCCCCTTCCAACTCTCTCTTACACCTCCCTAAGAAATCTCAACAAAAACAAAAAAATCTACCAAAAAATAAATTCCACACCGTACAAATTCTTTAATAAAAAACAAATTTCTACCGGATGCACGGCAGAGCTGAGGGTGCAGAGGCACGACGCGGCCGAGCACGGAGGCAGAGCCGATCGCGTGGGCCGCGCAAGCTAATCTCAACAATGTCAACTCGACATGCTAGAATAATATGATTTTTTATTCATAGTAAAGCACGAGTATTCAGCTAGTTTTCTCACAAGAGACGGTTGGAGCTCGGCCCATCCAAAGTAGATTAAATACTAGACTAGAGATGTAAAGGAAAGGAAATGACAATGGAAACAACTGAAGAAAAAAGAAGAACAGTGATTAACGGGACTGTAGATGAACTTACAAAACCCTGACAAAGAAACAGTTAGCGTGCGACCCCATCTCCAATGAAAAATGATCCTTCTTTGGGCAATGTCTTCGCGGGCTTGGTGCACGGCCTGGTTGGTGTCAATTTCCTTGTTGGAATTCTTCTCTTTCCAAAGATTCTACCAAGTCACAACTATTTTTCTGGACAAGCTCTGTACAAAACTAGTAAGGTGGTCTACTCACCTGCGGGTATTATTTTTAAAGCATATTTAATTAGTTTACCATTATATATGATGGATAATAAAAGAACTATATGCGAAAAACAAAGCATTGCAGATCACATGAAAGAACTCAAATATTAGAATTTTTGTAGTGCGGCAATCTCAAGTAAATCAAACTCTACAGCCAGGCGCATTTTAAGCATATACCTGAGGTCCTGAGCTACATCAATACTACCGACGGCTGGAAGCAACGCCGACAAACAGGTGGTAGGGTGGCGGGTGGCGTCGATGGGCGATGGCTGGAGGAGGCGCCGACGGGCGATGGCTGGAGGCAGCGCAGACGGCACGCGGGCGGAGGGCCGGAGGCTGCACCGATAGCACATGGGAGGAGGGCCAGAGGCGGTGCTGATGGGCGATAGCTGGAGGCGACTCCAACGGCACAACGCACGTGGGTTAGGGTTAGGAGATGGCGCCAAGTGAAGTGCCAAGTGCAGGGTCTCCTGGACTCACGGGCGGAGTGAGTTGAGTGACTTCACCCTTGAGGGAGTGGCCAAGTGGGCCTCGGCGGCTTGGCTCTAGTTGGGCCACTGGACGCCCAGCCTAGTGACTAAAGAATCGGTATATAGCTTATTCGGTTTCCTGGAGTCGAAAACCACACCGTATATCGAAAATTGAATAGCTGCAAAATAAAAACCGAACCTCCTACCGAAAACCGAATAGACCATAATATTCGATTTATTCAGTTTGGTTCGGTTTTTTGGTTTCGGTAAAAAAAATACCCACCCTACTGTTCTCAAATGCCAGTGCACGGCAGTGCGCACCTCTGCACACTGCACACTGTCAGATCAATGGAGCATTTGTTCGAGCATTGAAGTTCGACAGCAGACAGCTTAGTAGTTGGGAACATTCTAGCTCAATTTAATTGTGAGTACTGAGTTCAACTGATACGCTTCAAGATCTATGCCGGTTCCATTTGGAGTATCACAGGAATGGAAGCAGAAGAATACATACGTACATAGCCATCTCAATAGACAAAGGCTACACTTCTGACTTCTCTTCAAGAGGGACAAGTAACCAACTTTCTCAACCAAACAGTAGAGTACAGTGAGCCTTTTATGGACAGAGTCGCTCGTAATATAGTTTGGGAATCGGGACAAATCTGAGGCCGGCTGGCAGATTCAATACAAAAGGGAACATGGTCCCGAGGAACCTAAATCCGTGCCTCTGCTTCCACAGGCAGGCGGCTACTCGCACCAACCATACGAATGAACATAAGCCCTCATTCAGTCTCCATCTCACGTCCCCACAGATGCATCGGCGTTGATGAGACCGAGAGCACTCTAAATCCTATATCACTTCTAGCAGCTGCATAAAGTACAGGGGAAATTTAACTTTTTGCCACTCTTAACATTACCACCTACTCAAATATCATCCTCTACATTGCAATTAACATTTTGCCACTCTCCAACCTACGTGGCACCTAGTCACTGCCATGTCACGCCCGCGCCGCCGTCTGGCCTCCCCGCGCCTCCCCGCTCGCCGCGCCGCGCTCGCGCCTCCTTCCCCGAGTCCGCGCCGGATCCCGCCGTGAAGCGCCGCGTCTCGTGCCAATTCATCGCGCTGGGGCATCTCTGTGGCACCCTGCACATCCCCACTCGCCGGACCCGCCACCCTCCCGCCGAGCCGCCGCCTTTCATCCTCGCCGCTAAGCTCCTCTCGCCGCCGCCCGCCTCGCTCCATCTCGCCTCGACCGACGCCCAGTGAGCTCCGGATGCCCGTAGATGCTTCACCGTCGAGGAATCTGCCCCACCGCTCGAGCCGCTGGGCCGGATCCCGCCACGACTGGGAAGGGAGGCGGCGGCGCGGCGAGCGGAGGCGCGGAGGCGGGCGGCGCGCGGGAGGCGCGGGAGGCCGGCGGCGGCGCGGGCGCGGGAGGCGCGGCGTGACATGGCAGTGACTAGGCGCCACGAGGCCGGAGAGTGGCAAAATGTTAATTGCAATGTAGAGGATGGCATTTGAGTAGGTGGCAATGTTAAGAGTGGCAAAAAGTTAAATTCCCCAAAGTACAGTGGGTAATTTAGAGTTTTGTGCAGCTCTGCCAGTAAAATCGAGCGAAGCTTCTGTGGTCGACACAAAACCAAAGGGCAAACGTCGATGCGGAAAATGAACTTCGAGGTTTTGTTGGTTACCACGCGGAGATCAGCCGGCCGGGCGACAAGGCGGAGGCGGAGAGAAAGGGCGCAGCGGCGCGGCCGCGGATTGTTCGGCCCTTCGAGGTCGCGCCGTTTGGGTGTTTGTTATCTTGACGGCTTCTCTCGGCTAGGTTTGTTCGCGCGGCGTGGCCACGGCGCTGGGCTTGTGTAGGCTGCGGTTTGCGGACTCTGCGTGCCGACCTGCCGAATGTACTTCGGATTTCGAAATCTGGTATGCCGTGGCCTGTTGAGCCACCAGCCAGGCGCTAGGCGAAATTTCCTCGGGATTTGCTAGTGCTCGGATATTTGATCTAGTGTTAGTTTTGTACGTTTAATGGTAATATTTTTTTAATTATGTATATAATATTTTGATTTTATATATGCAGCAAAGATAATTGATAAAAATTTTAATATTGCACACATGAAATTAAAATACTGCAAACATGATATCAAAATATTGCATATATAAAATAAAAAAGTTGCATACATAAAATCAAATAAAAATCCCAATGTTACACACTAAAATTGAAATATTGCATACATGAAATCAAAATATTGTAATATGAAATAAAAAAATTTGGCTAACGGAATTCCTAGTTCCAAGAAGCGCTTTTGCCATTTGTTGTTTTTCAATGACCTCTCTGTTGAAAAATAACGAACGCAAATTACTCGTCCTAGTCTTGTGTGGCTAGGCTATTTCATTAACGAACACTTCCAATATTCGTGAGACCATGGGCGGGTGATATGGAGTCATCCGATCTTCTCTCTACATATCCGATCTTCTCTCTACATATGATCAATATACTTCTCTACGTTCGATCTTCAATCGTAGTGATTCTTCGCTGCCAATGCAAGAACAAACACTCTTTAATTTGCGAGAACACATGCGCTGGACTTCATGACCATCAAGCGAAACCCTATCATGGTCTTAATTTTCAACGGAAAAGTTGAACGATTTTGATTAAAAAAAAACACTCCCAAATCTTCCATGGCTAGTTCGGCCATCATGAAGAACACAAGAACTAAAATCAATATATTAACTTGTATCGTTGTCTCATATCTGATCTAGGTTTACAAGAGGAGAAGCCAAGATACTTAAGGGCACCCCACCCTTCCACGCGCACACATAATGGGCTTAAGAGCAACTCCAGCAGTAGCCCTCAAAACAGGGCCCCTACTTTTCATTTGAGGGCTTCCCTACTTTTGAGGGCCCTGCTGGTCAGACTCAAAGAGAGCCCTCAAAACAGAGCCCCTACTTCTCAATTCCCTCTATTTCCTCACACACTATATGCATATATATGGGACAAAAGCACAATACACAATAAAATATTTATGATTTCACAATGAGGGACAATATTTAAATTTATGAATTCAAATACGAATATTCAAATTTAAATTCAAATTTGTTCCGAATTTAATTTGAAAGCACAAAGTTCATCACACAACATCAAATAAACTGATATAATCCATCATAACATGTAAAATGAAGTCTACGAAAATTATTAAACAACTAACTAGCGCTATGTATCGCCCACAAATGTTCCACAAGATCATCGCGGAGTTTCTCATGTCCCTATCTATCTTCAATCTCCCTGTGTATCCTGTCAAAATCTTTGACAACCTTTGCTTCCAAAGAGGCATTGTTCTCATACTCCATCCAAAGCTCACAAATTTCTTCGGCTGAAAAAATGACATGCAGATAAAGCCTATGTTTACTGCATATCAAATGTATAAGGGCAAAGAACAATACCATGACTTGTTAGTCTATCATCTACAGAAAACATTCCTCATCTTGCATAAAGAATAGCTTCTCCAAATGGCAGCATCATTTTTAATTTCAAAATATTGCCTTAGGCATCTAACCAAGGGATGGCCTCCAATGTTGTCCAATAACTTTCTACAATATGTTTTGGAGTGTGAGAACACAAGCTGCTCAGTGGACCTCTACATTCTGAACTACTTTCCGATGGCAGTGATAAAAAAATGTTGGATGGTAAAATATGCCCATTTAAGCAATAGCAACAGAAGGATGAATTTGGCTTAAAGGATAACAAACATTAGAGATGGAATCGATATTCCTAGCATTTACTTGAGTAAGTTATTCAGAAAAATCATAGACATCCTTATTTTGTTCGTTTCTCCTTGATGACAGGCTAAGAACCTTCGGCTATGTCATGCACAATCGCCATCTTCACACACCTGTAGAACAAGGTTAATACCCATCAAGAAAAGGATGGCACTAGAAGAAGAAGAAAATCCCACCAAACAAGAGTATGAGGAAACGGCCGGGTTTCACACACCTGTCGCGGTCAACGCCGGGGAGGTCTGCGGCGACGAGCACCATGACGCCCATGCGGTACATGTGGTCGGCCACCGACTCGGGCCCCTGCACGCCGCGCCTCACCCACCGCACTTCCCCTGCGGGCGGCACCCAGCCGAGCAGGCCGAAGTGGAACTCGGGCGGCATGTCGTACATGAAGACCCTGATAGCGGCAGCGCTAGGGTCGCATCTCCCAGCAGCCGAGCTGGCGTTGGGGTCGTCGGGGCGGCCGTTCTCGTCAACAAAGGAGAGTTCTTGGCCGTCGGTAGAGGAGTTCACGCTCACAGGGACGACCGAGAAGGCGACGGCGGCGGCCGGGACGGGGAGGCCGGTGTCCGCGGGGCGCCAGCGCGCGCCGGCGGCGGCGAAGAGGAAGATGGTGGAGGCGATGAGGACGGTGGCCGCGGCGAGCGGCAGGACGAGGGTGCGGGCGCGGGGCGCCATGAGGAGCGGGAGTCATGGGCGGATTGGTGGAGGGGGAACATGGCGGATCGATCTGGATCTGGGGCTGCTTGGGTCGGCGCGCGCGGGAGGGGAAAGAGGCGGGCGGGGGAAAGGAGCAGGATCAAGCGCGCGTAGGAAAACGGACTCCAACCGTGATTTGAGGGTTTGGTCTAGAGCCCCAGGAATGAGGACTGGAGGGGGGATTTGAGGGCCCCCTCAAATTTGAGGGTTCTAGTAGGGACTCTACTGGACCTCTCTTTTTGCCTCAAGCCCTCAAATATGAGGTTTGAGGGCTCAAGTAGGGCCTGCTGGAATTGCTCTAAGGTTGACTGGTTCTTGTTCGGCCAGAATCGAAGCAAAGTCAACTCAACTAACAAAGTTCAAAGGCCGACTAGGTCTTGTTTGGCCAGAACCGAAGTAAAGTCCAACTCAACTAACAAAGTTCAGATGTTTTCCCTAAGCTAATGACCGCATTAGCAGACATCTAATTACATGGCCAATAATTTGACCCAAATGAAACTGTATCATACTCATCTAACTTATCTAGCCGGACTCGCTCAACAAACCGATTGTTTGACTTCTGTTAGCAAACCCGATTCTTCAGGATTCCACCGCACTATTCCTCGAATCAGAGATAGTGCTCACGATACATTATCGTATATCAAAACATATTATGCGAAGTGTAAATAATACAAGAATACTTACTCATGGGCCGATTAGGTTGAAAACAATAAAATGCAAAGAATGAAACTTCACACAAAGTGGGACCAGAGGACTTGCCCACAGCACCAACCGGGGTTCGCGACCTAGTTCATGGGCTCATCGCCTTCTAGCTCACGACCCTTTTAGGCATCGCAGGCTTGACTTTATTTCCTTTCTGACTGAATGATGGTAATTAAACAAGAGTGAGTACGACGGTACTCAGCAAGCCACCACACAAGATGCAATAGTAATAGATGCAAGGCTGTTAAAGGAGGCTTGAGGTTCTTTTATTTGCTTAATGCGACATTTGCAATAATCATAATTAAAATTCTTATGACTTGGCATTTTATAAACATGCTTTAAAGAGTTTGAAATTGTGCAATAAATATAGCGGTGTCGGTTCCATCCACCGATTACATAGTTCCATCTACCTATGCTAGCTTTTGATCATTATGCCATTTCCATCTTATTTACCACGCTAGAGTACGTCCCTCCAGGAAAAATTCAAGATCAGAGTACCTCCCTCTAATAAGTTTTTGTCCCACCCACAAAGGTTTTTGAAATAGAACTAACTCGAGGAGAATCCCATGCCCGCCCTTGACCGTGGGCACGGCTATTCGAATAGTTTATACTCTGCAGAGTTTGTACACTTTCACCACAAGAGACGATTCGCTCGTTGCCCCACACGATTCCTTAGTCATGCGGTTGAGTGGATCATCACAATAACTGTTCAAAATATTGAGCCACTTTTGTCATCTCACTTTATGGGCTGCTCCCACTTGCGGTGGGTCCCATACTTTGCACGGGATGTAACCACAGAAATAGCGCATTCAGACTGCAACTCTCCACAACGCTAGCACAGCTGGAAACTTCACCCTGCACTTGGTGTCCCTTTAGGCCTTCTCTTGCCCTTGTAGCATCCTCCTTTCCCCTACCGGTGAGATGAGTTCCGGGGGTTCGATAGATTTACTTAGCCAAGTTGCACTTTGCGACTTGTGGTTGTACTGCTTACACTGAGAAGTCATCACAGGATTAAGTCCTTAATGCGCCTCAAGCAGTACCACAAACCACATATTCTCGTGCTACTTCCGCACCAACCACTCTTACCACCCGCCCAGATAGGTATAGCAGTTTTTGAGGGTTTTGAGAAGCATGAAATAAGTAGCCACAAAGTATTCAGCCACGTACATCCCGTGACTGCCCCAAAACAAGTTCTTATGTTTTTAGAGATTGATGATCAGGGCAACTAGCACCCTGGACTTTGACAAGACTAGCATGGCATTTAATAAGACTTATAGCTAGTAAAGTTATCAATAATATCTATGGTGACAAGGATCAAATGATTCAAGTATCAAGGGACGGCATAATAATTTAATACAACCTCAAGTGGGCATGTAGCTACCTTAAGCTTTGACATATATTTGCATAATAAATTAGGCATGCAAGTTTGATAGTTTAAAAAGAACATAATTTTGCATAAAATGTAGGATTAATATGATCAAAGTGATGACTTGCCTTGCTTGGCGTACCATGGCCTTGATTGATCTAAGTCAAAGCCTGCTCAGTCAGTGATCTCAACTTCCTAGTCGTCGCTTTTACCTGATTCTTGATCTTGTTCGAATCTGTCACCTCATTGAGTCTTCATATTCTAATACGCGGTAAAGAAAAGAAAGGCCAAATAAATCCAAACACATTAAATGCCCGATTTAATTTAAATTATACATTTATTATGGTTTGAGAATAGAAGGATGATTTGGATTAATGTACTGTAAGCACAGCGGTAGATGAACTGGGTGAAGGAATGAGGTGGTTGAGTAGCTTTACTGTGAGGGAAAATTTTAGAATAAGAGGATCAAAAATGAAAAAGAAGTAATTACAGGAATTATCCACTTTGGAAAAGGAAGTGGCCAGACTTAGCCGATTTGGGAAAGGCAAGGCTGATCTTTTATTTGATGACTTTCTTTTAATTGATTTACATTTATCTAGGACTTATGGGCAGATAAAAGAGGTTATCGAGGATAGCAAGGAGGGACAGAACTTGGTGACTTTAGAATGCAGGGATTTTACACGAGATGAGTATAATTTAAATACTCAGTGTAACTTTGATATTTTATGTGGCAAAACTTATCTGAAATTGCAACTGAACATAAGGATGGGGTTAATCGTTCGACCAACTATTATTAATGGTCTGCCTTTTATTGGATGGGTGATTTATGAATTAACATGGATCTCCCCGATGAAGCTATTTCTTTTGTTATTAATTATTTTTGACTATTGCGTTCGAATTCTAAGATAATGATTGGAGATTGGATGTGAGACGAAGATTAAGGATTGTTTTTTCTTGTTCAAGACTTTCTTAATTGTATTCATTTGTCATTTTAAATCTTAGTATTTTAAGATAGATGTTAGAGTCTTTACTGCAAATATTTTTAAGCATTTCTGGAAGGAGAGTTCCCATAGTGTTAGGGATGAATAAACCGCACTTGATATTTTATGTGGCTTGCCAAAGATTTTTTTTAAAGCAATAATAAGAGAGATGACATGATCTTAGAGATGGGCGATTTATGGTCAATATTTTATGTGGCAAAATCTTGCTAAATTGATTTATTTAGTTTGCATAAAATAGATTTAGATCGACGGATGAAAGGTAGTATCTGAACTACTTGAGATAGTATTAAAGTTATTATTTGAGTTTCCAGAGTAAAGTTTGGAAAAGATTGAAATTATCTTTATAAGGCTTCAAACATGCATCTTTAATCATTTAGGATTGAATTTCTAGCACTTTGGACGTATAAAAGAGAATCCTTTAATTTGTTTCATATGAAGATTATTATGTTGTTTCATTTGTCATGAAGGTTATTAAAGATAAGTTTTGAATTACAAAAGCCTTTATTATAATCTTGATATTAATTCTTTATTTCCATATTTATTTACAAATCATTCTTCATTACCTTGCTCAAATGAGAATACAAATTTCAAGATTTTGGAAGTAGAGTGGGAGGATACAATCATGCACATGAGCTTGAGTGAGACTTTCAAGTGGGCCCACCTGTCATACACTTGGACCGAGGGGAAGAAGCTGCTCGGCTAACTGAAACAGAGCAGAGGGCAGCAAAGGCGAAACATGGGAGGCTGGGGTGGCACCGGAGCCAGGCGGCATTGACGGCGGGGAGCAGCCAGGGAGGCGACGGCGACCGGCAAATCAGGATGCCCAGGCACGAGGTAGCTAGGGGAGTCAGTAGCTCCGGCCGGGGAGGCACCCAGGCGTGCCGGCGGCAATGGGGAACGGGTGGCGGAGGAGAGCCGGTCCAGTTGGGTGCCGGTGGCCGGAGAGGAAGCTAGGGGAAAGGAGGGGAGGTGAGCATGGGTAGTAATGAGGTACCGGGGGCTCACCTGAGCGACCGGGCTGGCCGGAGACGGGCTGAGGTGACCCGGCAACGGGCACAGGCGGCGGCGTGGGGAGGCGACTGTGGCGGGAGAGCTCGGGTGGCGGAGTGCGCAGGGCGGCGGTTGAGGAGGCTTCGGGTGGCGGAGGCGCCGCTCCCACCGCACCGAATCGACTCGGGATTGACCGAGGAAGAAGCGGCGGCGGCAATGGTGGCGGCCGGCGCAAGCTCGGGGGCAGCTCGAGCGAGCTCAAATGGGGGGGAAGGAGGAGGAGCTCGGCTCTTTATAGGCGGGGGAGGGGAGCAGTGCCGGCATGGGCGGCGCGTCCGGCGGCATGGCGAGGCGCACGGCCGGCATGGGCAGCGGCTTGGGTGGCGGCATGGGTGCAGCTGTGTACTTCGGCATGGGGGACGGGGAAAACCAGCAGCGCTAGAAGAAACTGGGGGCGGAGCGCAGGCTGGGCCGGCCAGCACGAGGAAGCGGCACGCGGAGGTAGAGGCAGGGGAGAAGGAGGCATGGGCGTCGGGTGGGCCAGCGGCCAGAGAAGAGGAGCGGGCCGAACGGGCCGAGGGAGGAAAAAGGGAAACAAGAAAAAAAAAGAAATGGCTGGAAAGGAAAAAAAGGGAAGCGGGCCCGGGAGAAAGAACGGGCCGAGGCCCAAGAAGGCTTTTGGGATTTTTTTTTTTGAAATTTCAGAAATTTGATTTGTGAGTATAATTCGAATTTGAAAACTTCAACTTTTGGAAAACAACATTTTAATTTTAAGATTGTCGAGTTTTGGAGAAATAAATATTAACTTTCCGAATTTGAGTTTCCGAATACGAAGATAGGATGGAAGGGTTTTATATTATTTTCAATTTTCATTTTTGGCTTTGAATGACCAGATTTAAATTTTAGAATTTGAAATTAATACTTCCAAGGAGATTTCGATTTTTCTAAATTTAAGTTTTGATTTTTTTTTTTTACTCAATCAGGCTTTTGGCAAGAAATCAAATCGAGACATTTGAACTTCGCCAAAAACTTTTAAAAACCATAAAAGAAACGATTAAAAGAGTTTATAATTTTCGCAATTACTCTAGCTCCCTTTTTGGGATGTTACACCGATTTCTTGCTCACGCCCAACACATGCAGACTCGTGCATGCATCAAACAAAGGATTCCTTGCCAGCTGCATGCATGTTTTCCTTGTGGCCTATTTCCTTGCTTCATTGCATGCATCGTATTAATTTGATGGTTTCTTTGGCTTGCATGATGCACGCGTGTACACATACATCCATATTCTTTGCACCATCCGTATGCACCTGCGTGCATGTATATATGCAGACCATGCGTGATACATTTCTTCAATGTGCTATGTACTAGTACTTCTTTGCAGCGCCATTTCTTTCACACTTCTCGTAGGACACCATCTTCACTTATAAACCTACTAGCATTAAGTAGTAACCAATTCTCATATAAATCAAAATCTATTTATTAGAAGCGAGCTCACTTGATAATATTTGATGCATCTCAAAAATTCTTTCTAGTTAAATAATGTATTTAACTAAAAAGCACAAGACATGAGTGTATCCACATCAGCTGGTCATCTTATAGTTGTGATGAGTAATTGACTTTTGGTTAAGAGAGTTTGCAGAGTTTGAGTTAGAATTTTGAGAGTTTGCAATTTTTTAGTTGTTTTTTGTTGTCAATGGTCAAACCAGCATTAAGGTCATGGTTAGACCGGTAGTAGGGCCACAATCATACTGGCATAGGGTTGGCGGTCTGACCGGCTGTGGGAGGCGATGGTCAGACCAACCTTTGGTTGGCGGGTTTGACCGGCCGAGGTACCGGCGGTCTAACCAGTCTATGTTTGACAGTCAAATCGATCGAGGTGCCAGTGGTATGATCGGTCTATGGTTGGTAGTCAAACCGGCCTTAGAGGTTTAGAACTGAGTTGGTTGAGTATGGGCATGGCATAGGTGCATTCATGGTGCATGAAATATGTTTGGATTAACGTAGGTCAAGTTATGAAGAACTTGTGTCTGAAAATAGTTTCTTAGTTTTTGATGTGCAGGGAGCTTAGAGGCTACTATGGTCAATGATGTGGACTGAGACTAAGCTCGAAGATGAGTTAAGATATGGTCAAAGAAGCTAGGCGAGATGATTGGGCTCAAACGAAGCACAAGAGAAGACAATGGATGTTAAAGCGAAGGTTCAAGCAACGATTCATCGAATGATGCGATCGGTGCAAGTGAGACACAGTCGAAACAAACGACGTGGAGAGACTTGCCGATGCATGAACCATTAGTGAACATACACGTTATAAGCATGGTGATTGCTTGTAAATTAGATGATCTTAGACTAGGTTCGAGAAGAGGTGAGAGCTACAGTCAAGGCAAAGGAAATGGCAAGCTTCGCGAAACGTGGTAAAGGGGTATTTTGGTAAATTATCCAACATCAAAAAGGTGGTGTGCAAAACCGCAGCAGCAGCCTAAATAGTTTATGTCACGGATGTGCTAAAAAAATGCTAAATGGATAAAGTGTCGATTTACTAATAGGTAAATGGGTGTGGGCACTTTGAGAAATATGTATATGTAAATATGAAATCCGATATGGTGTTGGATTAACAGGTTAGCTCGTGTAAAAGTGGTTATAACCCAACTACATATACTAGTTAGGTTTTTTCTTGTGTGCCTCCATATATAAGGAGTGAGGGAGATGGCTTAAGTTAAATTTTAGGGAGAGTTTTAGTCTAAGCTTTTGAGAAAAGAGTTAAGAGTTCTCGGAGAGAACCTTGTAGAAGAGGTGATAGACTCTTGTTGTTGAGATTTTTGTCATCCTTAGACTTTGTGTATAGCTAAAGAATAGTTGTAAATTTTCATCTCTAAGTATTAATAGAGATCAAAATTCATCTAAGTAATTTTCTCTTGTACTCAAGTGATGAAATCCTGATTTAGCTTAATTTTGGGTTTTTCATCTTTCCCTCTTGATCTTGCTTTGTGCCATAGATATATATAAGTGGTGAATATACCTCTTAGAAACCTGATTCCATCTATCTATGCACTCTTCTTTGCAAGTTCTTGAGATTACTTAGTTTTAGCTTAGGAAAAGGTGTTTTTGGAGTTTTGGTCTTGTAGGGGTTTTGGTTTGAGTTCGCACTGTGATCTAACTTATTATGTACATATAAAAACATATCCAAGGTCATCTAGATCATCAATGACTCACGAACAAAGATCATCATGGTTTCTCTCTTTTGCCCAGCTTTAGTGCAACCTTCTTTCAAACGAAAAAATATCGGAACTTCGGTTACCCGTGTGTGTTTGTGTGTGTGTAGAAAATGGTTTCATACTCCTGGGAGTATATACTCTCACTTCTTATATACTGCTTTAATAATGTTGTTATATCTTTTTATCTATTTGAGCATACTCTAATAATGATTATAATATACTCTAAAGTATGTATCATAAAATTTTTTTTGTAAAAATTCACTTTTTTATAGCATAATTTGCGTATATATTTCTTTTATATATGGAAAAGGATATATAGCAAAAATAAAAAAATCCAATGAAAAATTTTCAACCAAATCACATTGAAGTATCTTAGAATTAGTATTTAAGTATAACAAAAGCGATAAAAGGTATAAAATATTCGTTTATGTAGTATATTGAAAGTGAAAGTATGCACTCTAAGTACTAAATAGGCTATATATATATATATATATATATATATATATATATATATATATATATATATATATATATATATATATATATATATATATATATATATATATATATATATATATATATATATATATATATATATATATATATATATATATATATATATATATATATATATATATATATGTATGTATGTATGTATGTATGTATGTATGTATGTATGTATGTATGTATGTATGTATGTATGTATGTATGTATGTATGTATGTATGTATATATATATATATATATATATATATATATATATATATATATATATATATATATATATATATATATATATATATATATATATATATATATATATATATATATATATGCTAAATCAATCATGGAAGGAAAGTCTTAATCATGGATGGAAAGTCTCAATCACACTAGCACGCATCTAAAAGCAATCCAAAGGTAGGGAGACTAGGTGTCCAGACACCTAGGTGCCCCTGTTATTTATACTATATATATATATATAAGTAGAGCAGTGCGGCTCCTACATCACAGATGCATTTAATCACTGATACATACGGGATACAGACTAATTAAACATGATCGAATGCCATCTTTTATTTTAAATTTGACACTCAACGCCTGTCTTTTTAAAAAATAGTCTTCTCCATGGCCTACCGCATGGCAGAGGACTGCCACATGTGGTAAGCCACAGAGGGAACTATTTTTGAAAACAAATAGACATTCTTGTGCTAAATTTGAAAAAAATGACAATAGACTATTTGTGTGCTCAATTCTGAATATCTATGTACGTATGAGGGTCATGACCTGCAGAGTAGACAACAGTGCCAAACGCTAATGTAGCGTTGCCCGATCGACCTCCTCCTGCTAACCAAATGAATGACAATGACGACGACAACGAGGGCAGCGAACTTTTCACGAATACCGCCACCTCACGGTCGAGTGATCCCGCTGCGAGCACGCGCGAGCTGCAGTAGCCAGACCATCCGTCGCTTGGAAGTTGGAAGCTAGCGCGCGCGAGAGAAGAGGAACGGAATCAACGGATAATGGCGAGATGTTACGGGGTATGGTGATTATTGATCGGAGCGCGCTGTTGCGTACGTACTGAAACGAAACTGAAATTTCAAAAGAATTTGATTTTTTGATTGAATTTAATTCCTAGTGAATCTTAGCCAAATCCTACACTTAATCTCACCATCCGAGCTCTAATTGCCCTACTGCATTGTTCCCAGTGGAGGATTTTTGTGCGGCACTGTTTATCACCCAAAAAATATAGCCGCTGCCTCTGTTTACCACTGGAATTCGCCAAGGTGACCCGTACTTCAATTCTTAATATACGGTTTATCATTCTTCAATTGCATTTGCCAGTAGCCTCTACTTGACCCCAGAAGTATCCCAGAGCCATCGCCTTAACTCCTCGAACCCCCTTCTTCCCTACCGCCGAAACTCGTCGCACGGCCATGGCACCCGTTGTGGGTAGCCAAATTCCAGCCTCCCCTGCCCAAACCACCGATTCCTAGAGCTTTCCCTAATCCACTAGATGCCTAATTGCAAACGCTACTATCCTAGAAACTCTCCAATCAACCATGTGTCATTCAAACGTCTCGCAGAGGAAAGACCTCGCTGCCGGCGAACGTCACCTCCTCTGCCACCACCGACCCCAAAACGAACTCCCCACATCACTAGGAACCTGACCATATCCTCAGAAGCCGTCACAAAACACCCTAGCCCCGATCGCCGACATCTCCAGCCACTCCCCTACTTCAACTCCGACCACCGCTTGAAGCCTTCCACCATCTTATAATTGAGAGAGACTTCGACCACGCCATTACAAGTCCTGCGCAACCCCGCTCGGACGCCGCCCGATACTTCTAAGCGACTCGTACGCCGTTTGACGCCTTTAAACCACCCAAACCCCATCCAAACCCCGTAACTACTCGGACACCGTCCAATCTGAGTAGCAACTCATGCACCGTTCGATCTTGTCGACTTCGCACTCAGCTACTCGGTAGTCATTATGACCACATTGTCGTTTACAACCATAGTGTGGCTTTCGACCACGTTGTGGTTTACGACCACGGTGTGGCTTTCGACCATGTTGTGCTTCACGACCACGGTGTGGCTTTCGACCACGCTATGGTTTATGACCACGGTGCAGTGTACGACTGTGACGTGGTTTACAACCACACAGGGTGCTCAGTCCCCATAGCCATAGCCCGGCTACGACCACGCCTTTCAGCCTCACTAATACCACGGACCACCTGAGTACTTGTAGAACTCTACGAGTACAAACAGTAAGGCCCGCAGTTAATAGTGCCCAGACCCATTACTGTTTACCCAAGCCCGAAAATACAAATGTATACCCATTTCGACCATTTCGAGCCCATCGATCCATTTCCCAGCTCCGTTTCACCTATTCAGACCCCTATAAACCCAAAACCCTTTTTATTTGGTTTTTCTTGAATTTTATTTCCTTGTTTATTTTCTTTATTCCTAACTCAACCCTTCGAGCATGGAATTGAATTATTTTTCCTTTACTTTACGCTAGCACACGACGTCGAAGGTCAACCAATTCAGGAAGGAGAAGCTCAAGATCAAGCACAAGAATTAGAAGAATACAAAATTGTAGAATACATTAGTCTGCAAGGCAAGTCACATGTCTTTGATCATATTGAGCCTATATTCCTTAATTATTTATTTATCAGTATTTTCATTATGTTATTTACGCATTATTATTTCTTGTACAACAAAATTTTCACTACTAAGAGACTTGGCATTTTGCTGATAGAATTTTAAAAGTGGTTTTAGGATAAGGAGGTATCACGGGAAGCCATGAGTTGGCCTTGTCCCATGACCTTATCCTAGGGTGGAGGCTTGGACCGGGTGGCAGTGCAATGGGCACTGAATTATGGGTTTGTAGGTGGAAGTTGCCCAGAGAAAACTAAGGACTAGACCCTTATGCCAAGTAAAGAACATAGTAACCGCTCAGCCATAAGCGTTGACTTGTCAAACTTGATTTAGTAGCTGCTCAAATCGATTGAATATCTACTATAAAGATATGATATACTGTTCCAGAGGAGGGAACAGCTGGCGTAAAATGTGGTATGGAAGCAGTAAAATCTTACTTTCACAACGGTAGGTTCTGCCTTGTCAGGCCGCTGTATTCCGTGACAGGGGTATCTAGTCTATCGGGTAGAGGCTATACAAAGTGATGAGCAGCGAAACAATCGTGATTTCTCAACTCAGTCATGAAGGTTGAGGAATCTGGTGGGTAAAGTTGAGCAGCTTTGTAGAGTCATAATATGTGGTATTCGAATACGCCGTGCTTCCGGTAAATGAAGCTGTGTTTAATGGGTGATTCTAATAGCGAAGCATAAATTGATTTGGAAATATTTTGAAAATGTTCAAGTTTGGTAATCAAGTTTTGAAACCCCGAATTCCTTAAAGAAGTTTATGATTTGTTATCTTGTGTTTAAAAACAAAATATTTACAAATAAAATTACATCCACAAATACTTTAACAAAACCAATATACTCCCATCTTTTGGAAATCATCGCAAATAGTTATATAACATTTTCCTATGTGATTTGTTGAGTACGGTTGGTTATACTCATACTTACTAAAATCATATACAGAGGAAGATGCTTGCCAAGAAAATGAAGAAATCTATGAAGATAACGCTGAGGAACACTACGATGTAGACGATGCCTGATGTTAGGGTTTGTTCTACACTTAGGCATACCTGTGGAGTTCTTTTGTATTGTAATATAACTTTGAGTTGTACATCCCGCTAAATAAAAATTGGCTGCTAAGACCTAATTTTATAATAAAGTTAAGTTTTTATATTTAAGTTTATATTGAAAATAGTATACGCTCATCTATTATACTTATAACTGAATAATTATGAATAGTTATGAGAAAATCCTAACGGCCTAGAAATGGGAGCTACACGTACCTGCGTAGAGACGACGAGTCGCGAACGGTAACTGCACGTCGTACCACTACTGCCCCGGGGTTGGATAAGGCAGTGTGCGGTGAGAAGGGGAAAACGGGATGAGCCGAGAAGGATGCTAAATTGCGCATCTCTGCCCGATCGATCAATCGGGAGAGCAGCGAGGGGATAAGGGCGTGTGTCGTCAGATTATTGGCGCCTGACCTGGCCCCAAAGAGTCGATGCCACGTTAACTCGCTAGGCTAGCTAGTACCACTTGCTAAGGGATAGGATCGCAATGAATTTTACATCGTTCACTTACTTAACACACTCCTAATCTATTATATTATTAAAATAAAAATAAAAGAAGTTATCACATTCACTTTGAATATATAGAAATTCTTATGTTAATCAAAGAAAAAGAGACAGACCCCACCGTTGAACATAATAAGTTTAAATTATAACTGTCCAGATTGAAAAAAGAGTCTATATCATGTACAACCTAAAAAATAACTAAAATTTGAAATAAAAAAATAAAATAAACTTTGCAATATGATTTCCATATAAATTCCAAAGTAAAATTTAAAAAATAATTTGGAATAAAAATTAAACAAAAACTAACAATATGATTTGTATATGAATTCCAACAAAAAATAACTAAACTTTAGAATAAAAAATAAAATAAAATTAGTAATTTAATTACCATACGAATTCTAAATTAAAATATCTAAATAACTTTAAATCACAATAGAAATTAAAGAAAATTACTAATTGGATTTGCGCATGAATTCCAACCAATAAAATTGAAATTCGAAATAGAAAATAAAAGAAAAATTGCAATTTAATTTCCATACAATTCCAAAGTAAAATAATTGAAAGAACTGGAAGATAACTAAGTAGTGGAGTACTGTATTGGAATGGGTAGCAGCTAAGAGATTGTATTGGAATAGGTAACAGTTAAGAGGGATAGATCAATAATTGAGTGTAATGTTGGAGGTTAAAGTACAAAAGTTGTAATAGTGACAAAAGATAAAATACACATAGTTCGGTGGGGCAGCCGACATGTGAGGGATTATAAGTTCAAGGTAGATCGTCTATAGTGTATCGGTGTATATGTGAACAATATGTTCTAATACTATGTAAACTAATAAGACTGCTGCACATATAATTAATGTATTACTTTGAAATTAAATAAAGGTACATGTGCGTGTGTACATTTTGAAAAAGATTAACTAATAGAGGAAGAATGAGGAAAGCTACACGATCCATATATGATGGAGTGTTTATATTTTTAAGAACCTCAATCCAGCAAGTTTATGCTTTGATCATATTCCTTAAATTGTATTTTCTCCAAGTTTCTATTATCATTTCCAATATTTATGATGTATTAAAATCCTAAATAGTCTATAAGATATGCAAGCATATTTTCAATAATCTAAGTTATATTATTTGATGCTAAAATTTTTGAAATAAATTGGGCGGTGCAAATACGCGGACCACCTACTAGTTGGAATGAATAACCGGACGGGGTGGTGTAACTAGCAAATTGGAATGAATAACTGGGCCGACAAGAATTCCGTGTAGCAGTGAGATTTGAGCGTAACTAAATTTAAAAAATTTTAAAAATATAGAAAAAATAGGTTAAACATCACAGACAATATAAAGGAATACGAGAAAAAAGAATCAGCAAAGCTAAAAAAAAAAGGCAAAATATTATATTAAAACAAAATTTAGAATAGTAAAAAATAAGTTAGAAGCTAGAAACTTAACCTGAAATGAGTGGGACTTTGATTGGAATTAAAAAAAGGAAGGCCCCTGTGGTCTCAGTAGTGATTCAGCTAACGTCGATTTTTGGGTAAACCAGTTGCACGTTTTTTTTTGTTTTTTGAGCCAATAGCAAGAGAGCAGCTATATAATTTCATTGAAGAAGAAAAGTGTCACGCAACACTGCTAATAACAAAAAATAAATGTGTGTGTTCGTGGCCCAAGACAACCCTCAACTTAAGCTCAAGCTAATGGGTGTACTTTTTATTTTTTTTCTATGGTTGATATCTTATAACTATGACCGATAGTTTTTTATCTAGTGTGAGTGTTTATGTGAACCAAATAAATACCAATAAGCTATTTTAAAAAGATTATCTTAATAAGTAGTTTTGAAATAGTGATAAAGAAATTGTTCTATTTATTTATTTAAGAAAAATCATAAGTTTTAAATCATAAATTGAAAAGAACTAAGCATATGAGTACTATTTGCGGCAAATGCTTGTTTCCTTCTCTTGATTGAAGAAGCACCTTTACATGCCAAGACAATGGTTCTCACTTCTCAATCCCAGATAGTCCGACCACACAGACACAGGCAGTTGCATATTTTACTTGCTACAATTTAAGTATATGCAAAATCTAGGCTGTGCCCTGTTGGGTTGAAAAACTGTGGTTTATGACTGAAATTGCACCGTAACTAGCTGAAATTACACTATAGCTGAAGACAGGGGCGGAATTGGGCCTCGGGCTGGGTGGGCTACAGCCCGAGGCCCAGAAATAATACTAGTAGTATCTCTCTTAAGTACTATCTCAATATTTGTACAGCATACCGGTTCAGCCCGAGGCGTTAAACAGGCCAGCGGCGGCAGGCCGGCAGCAGGCGGGCTAGCGTGGGCTGAGCCGGCTCAATCCCTACGCAAATGCCGCATTCACCCATTATGCCCGTGGCGAGAACCCTAAATCCTCGATTCAGCCGCCGCGCCGCGCCCTTGCCGCCCGATTCCGCGCCGCAGCCTTCAAGGCCCGAGCCCTCGCCTCGTGCCTCCGAGCCCCGCGCCTCGCGCCACCGATTCCTCGCCTCCGCGCCCGAGCCCCCGCCGCCGCCTCGTGCTTCCGACGCCGCTGCCTCCAGATCCGCCCACCGCCTCCCGACGCTGCCTCCCGCCTGCTGCCCCCTCGCGCCTCCTCCCGTCCCCCTTCCTACGCACCCTCCCGGCCCCTCTCGTGCCGCCACCTCCCGCGCCCCTCCCGCCAAGCTGCCTCTCCTTGCGCGACCCTCCCGCCCCTTCCTACGCACTCCTCCTCGCGCCTCCTGCGCCGCACCCTCCCGCCCTCCTGTGCCGCTCCTCAAGGTACCATCGGTCATTTTTCTTAAATCTTGACTGAATGTTTATTTTCTTTGTTTAGCTCTAGAGATGTTGCTCAATTTGCGAACACTTGTTTATTTAGCAGTTCATCAAATCATCAGCTCTAGAGAAGTATCTCCAATTGATATTGTCATATTGAGGAAGGGATGAGAATCGGGTAGGTTGCTATCCCGTCTTTTGTTCTTTAATGTATCACTGTATCATACATCTTTCGTTCAGTTCTACTTGATCAATTCTTGCCTGTTGTTCATAGTTCATTCCTGATTCATCTATGTGTGACTTAAAACAAGCTATATACATCATGTTATATGCCATCATGCAAGTAGAGAAAAACTTTCAAATTGAATAGTGGTTGTTAATACAATTTAATACAAGGCTAAAAATAGCGAAGATCATGCTTGTGGTGATTGCCATACCCAAGGAAACATGGCATGAACTTTATATGCTTAGCATAGATAGGTCATAATTATTTTCTTGAATCCAGTGTACATCAAATCATTAGATCCTTGCAAAAGGATATATATTTTTTATTGACCTCCTACAAAATTACATTCTAATTATTTGTAGATATATAGGACCCATCTTGTGAAAATATCAATGATGTATCTTATGAAAATATCAATGATGCATTTATGCGATATATTTTGTTACACTGTTGTGTGGGTATAAATTGGCGTTACTTCTAGGCTGTTAGCCTTTAGAGTTCAGCCTGGGGCACAACAAAATCCTGGATCCGCCACTGGCTGAAGATAGCTTATTTGGCGTAATTAACTTTAAAAAAAATTAAAAATAAAAAACTGTGTTAGCTCATCATGGACAACGCAAACGAATACAGAAAAAAGGTAAAAAGCTAAAAAAAATTAAAAGTTCAGAAAAAAAAATAAAATTTATAAATAATGAAAAATAAGTTAAAAGTACAAATTGAAATGAACGGGCCGTGTCAGTCTGGAACTTTGGACGTAGGGGGAAAATATCTCCAACAGTTGCTGGCTTGGTGGGGCTTTGGGTCTTCACCGCAGCTCTGCGCAATGCAATCACACAGGTTCGTACTACCTGGGATGTGCTTTTCTATAAAGGTCGGAGACCGATTGCAACCGCACAGGTTCGCACTTATCAGCTTCGACCGAATGCGACAGGCGCTGATGAAGAGGCTGGACGAGTAATATCTAGCTTCGGCATTTGACCATTTTATCTTTGATGGTAATTGTTTTGACTTCAGCTTTTAGATTTCAGCTTACTTTTATTATTTATAAGTTTCATCTTTTTCTAAATTTTTAGCTTTTTGTTGAATTGTTTTGCTGATTCTTTTTTTTCCGTATTTGTTTGTATTACACGTAATGGGCTAACATATTTTTTTATATTTTTTTAAATTTAATTATGCTAAATAAGCCTCTATCAGCTACAGTGTTTTTTCAGCTAGCCACAGTGCTTTTTATCCATAAGCTACAGTGTTTTTCAGCCAAACCAAATGTCGTTTCAAGTTTAGTTTCTGAGTTCTAGGTTTGAATTCACTATTTTTTAATTTTATTATTTTTTGTTTTCTAGATTTTTTATCTTTCTATTTTTTTTATCATATTCCCTCGCATTATCTGCGATGTGCTAACATGCTTTTTCATTTTTAATATTTTAAATTTAATTACTTTAAGTAAGTTATCATCAACTATAGTAAAAAATAAATCAGATACAATAAAAAAAGACATAAGCTATTGCTAAATTGAATACCTTAGTCTGGCTCTTCTCTATTCCTATTTTCCAACCAAGCTTGGCACGCCCTATGGCCCTAGTTAGTTCAGCCTGTGGTATGCACATATCAGCTAGTATTTTGCAGGGTTACATATCATACTATGTGCTTATGGTTGTGGCAACGATAGGCCCATGAAAATGGCGATCTCCTGGAAGAGTTTTCATGGTTCATTGAACAGATGAATCCATCACGGCATGATTAGCTTAGGTCAGGTCACGAAATCTGAAGTGTGTGGATGCAATGATATAGGCATATAGCCAATAGCATATTGTTGTTATTAAGACATCTCATGACCTCATTAACAGCTGTGGCAACGGTGCCAATTAATCTGCAGAAAATGACGAATCCTACTGGGCGCCCGTGCCGACTTGATTTACGCCACTCTTGTAGAAAACACAGATCGGACGGCGGAGAGGATTTGTTGTTAGTATTAAATTTCTATGATTTTGGTTTCTACCTTAACACCAACCACAATTTGGTTCACTTGACAAGTACAGCAACGGTTGATGTAATTTCACTGTCTAGGCAGAGTACAACAGAATTGGACCTACAGGCGCAAATAGGAAACTCTGTACTAACCACTTAATTACTCGTGGACAAGTATTGTGACTTTGTGCAACGGACAAGTTCCTTCCCCAGGGAAATTAGTAGGCCACTTCATTATGTGCCGACTCGAAAATGCTCACTCTGCTGCATGCTCCATTTTCGGTCTAAATGAATTGTAGGAATCAAGTTTGTTCACCATTCCGTTCGAATGGAAATGGAAATGCGAAATATCTCTGCACCAACTGCTTGCTAACCAATTCTCAAGGAAATTGTTTATGCTCTAGGGGAATCGGCTGGAGGCTGGAGCTGATGGATTTTGACTAAGGATTTTAACTTTTGGTTAAAATGGGATAGTGATGACTAAAACAATAGCTATTGAGATAAAATTTGGGGAAAAAAACACATCTTTTACAAAACGAGAAGCCAGAGGAGACGGAAGAGGCTGACCGGTGGTTTTTAGAAACGACTTGAAAATACCACTTTTAAAGTGACTTGAAGTAGTCAAATCGGCTTCTCCAAACATCCCTACTGTCAGCCTTCTCGTGGCATGATGGCATCCTTAACTTTCCTCAAAACAAATGGACGTCTTCCCTGCTTAATTTGTGATGAACTAAAGATCGACGCAAGGAGTATACGAGCGTGAAAACTGTTACTGCCTCACGATAAGATATTTCTCTTGTCAGGAAGAAAAAATAGACATCGTCCAGCAAGAAGGGAAGATCAACTCCGACTTATGCTCCTCACCTATTATACTCCTCCCAATGAACGGGATCCAGCTACATATACTCCTCACTTATTATACCCTTCCTAATGAACGGGATCCAGCTTGGCCTACTACTACTGCTAGTACGATAGGAGAGCACGGCTCCATCGTCGAAAACTGCACAGGTAGCAATTAACCCGCCGCGCGTGCACATTTCACATGTGTCGCGCGTGGACGGAGGAGAAGCATCCAGGACCCATCCGGCACCCAGTGGCACCGTCGCCCTCCATTCTCCGCCGTCCAATCCGCTGGGGGGGGCCTAGCACTTCCGGCTTAAGGCGGTATTTGGTTGGCTGATTTTTTTTGATTTATGGCTAAATTTTTACTGTAAATTATACTGTAATTAATAGTAGCTTATTTGGTCTAATTAAATTTAAAATATTAAAAATAGAAAATAAGATAGCTCAGCATGTATACTACAAATGAATACGAGAAAAAAGAACCGGTAAAAAACTAAAAAAAAAATAAAATTTAGAAATAGTAAAAAAATAAACAAAAACCAGATCCTCAAGGCCAAGCAGGCCTTATCTCTCGTCGCTTGTCCGGGCCGAACCGTACAAAACCTCAGGTTGGATTCTGGTGCCGTTCGCTCTCCCACGGCCGTCCGTTCGCCGAGATTTTTTTTTTTCTCACACCGTTCTGGCGTCCAGCCTCCGGCAGGAGCGAAAAGACGTCAATTTCACTGGCTTTGAGCGGTGGTTTTGGACTTTGGTAAGCACTAGCTATTAACTACTCGCCTCGAAATTTAGCGGTCAAATCACACGATTAGTCTAGGCCCTGGAGGTTTTCTTGCTCTTGGACTTGCTTAAAACTTTTGCGCCCACTTGCTTGTGGATCTAGAAAGTTGAACAGAGCAGATCACATGAATTAGCTGGTGATGATGGTTTTTTTTTGTTTGGGGTGGTATATTGTTTATTGCTGCTCTATATTTGTCCACATGATTCATTTGCAAAAGGCTTCTTTGTTCAATGAACGAGTATTATATTTACATTGTGTTTAAGAAGTTTAATCTCCTGAAAAAAAACTTTATCTGGCTTGAGAGTTCTTCTGTTTAGATTTCGATACGATAAAGAATAAAGCTAGAGGAATATGGTAATTGACATATTTTACACTAGCCAATAAAGAAATTACTGTAAGAGAAAAATACAGTCGTCCCATTTTGGCGGCTGAAGCTTAAAGTGTGACACATCAATGTATCTAGAATGATTTTAAGAAAAATGTAGCTAAGTCATGCATACAAACTTGTGCTGTAAAAATTACTAATACTTAGCACATTTCCGCTTGAGAAAACCCGAATTACCGGTAAAAGGCGAACTCTGTTAGTCTGTTTCTTTCTTTTCATAGATAGATGATATATATATATATATATATATATATATATATATATATATATATATATATATATATATATATATATATATATATATATATGATATATATATATATATCCCTTTACTTTAGATGTTTATGTATCTGTTTTTTAATCATCTTTCGATTATCTTTTTTTCTAGTTCGTAGTCCAGATAAATAATTAAATATTCTTAGAAATATCACAGTTCTAAGAATTGGAAAAATTTTAAACACTTTTGTCACTTTTCTCCCTAAAATGTTCACACTAGAAAACATTTGTTAAAAAATATCTGCAAAATTGGGTGTCAGCAATTTATACGTATTGCATGTGTTGGTGCTGGCATCTAAACAATGCAAAACAATCGAAATAATAAAGGGAGACTTTCTCTAAAACAATTGGGATTATGTGCCCCTTTTTATTAACCTCTAAACCTTAATAAGCGATTTTTACTCATGGTTTATACACGTTATTTATACTTTTCAACAGATATTTAGAATTTACCAAAACTCTACGAAAACTAACCGAAATTTTCGTACAATTACACTGTTAGATACTATAATACAATGTTTATATTTAAACATAGAGTTGTACCTGATATATAATTCTAATGCTTATGGTGGAAATATAATTGCATTTCTTATACAATTGTAACAACTCTCATATCTATATTTGTTTAATTCCACTATTAAAATCTTGACCCACCATAATCGATTGCGTAGATCTTTTTTCCTTTTTTTTTTTGGATTAACGTAAGAATTATATAGCAAACGTTGTGTCTTCTTTTGACCTTTCTTTTGATAAAAATACATATCAGTACACTTTTGGCAAAGTTGATGTGTTCATTTGTAAATTAAAAACAATAGATTGCGTTTTAATACTAGTAAAAACTAATGCTATCTGTATAGAAAAAACATTTGAAGATTTTTTTGGTTGTCTTTAGAATACATTAAAGGAAGTACTCCAAACCATTTACACTATACGGTGGAACAACTAGACCGCTTCACGAGCGGCGTGGGGAGGCTGACGAGGAAGTCCCTCCGGATCCTTAATTAAAGCCCCCAACGCGTTCCTTTCCTTCGCTCGCATTAGCCACCCTCCTCCTACGGTTGTGCGCGACCGATTTCCACGCCTCCCTCGCGGCGGTGGTATCGGGGCCCAACCAGAGGCCAGGGCGCAGAGAAGGCCATGGGTTTCCAGGTCGCGGCCGTGGCGCCATCGGCGTGCGCTCCCTCCGCCGCCTCGTCGTCGCCCTCGACGTCCTCGCGGTCCGCGTTCCTCACCGGTGGCTGCGCCGGGCTCGCGAGATCCCGGGCACCCGTTAATTGGGGCGTCGGTCTTATGACGCGCCGGCACGGCGCGGGGCTGCCCGCGAGGTGCGCGCTGAGTGCTAGTTTAGATGGTATGGGAGGCGGGGACGCGGAGTTCTTGAGGAGGATCGAGGAGCTCGCGGCGGCGGTGGGGGTGCAGCCGGCGGGGTGCGGGTGGCCGGCGAACGTGGAGCGGAGCGCGAGCAGCGTCGGGCTGCCGCTGTCGCTGCGGATGCTGAAGCGGAAGAAGCAGCAGCAGCGGCAGGTGGCGCAGCAGTCGCGGTGGGACGAGCGGCTGCTGGGCTCTGCCGGGGAGTCGGTGGGGCGCGCCTTCTCGTCGATGGTGCTCATCATTCGTGAGCTGCAGAGCTTTGCGCTGCAGCAGATGCGGGAGGCGCTGCTCTGCGACGACCTGCAGGGCGTCCTGGCGCGCGTCCACTGCGAGATGCACGCCTCCTTCGTCTGGCTCTTCCAGCACATCTTCGCCGGCACCCCGGCCCTCATGGTCTCCCTCATGCTCCTCCTCGCCAACTTCACCGTCCACTCCATGGGCCACAGTGTCGCGGCTGCCGCCGCTGCCATCCCACCCACCCCGCCCACCGTCGCGGCTGTCACGGTGGTCGACACCCAGCATACCGAGCCATCCCACCCGCGGTTCGACGCGGCCTCGGTCAAGACGTTCTCCGTTGGCCGGGCGGCCTCGGTCGGTGGGAGCAGCGGCGGTGGCGGCAAGGTTCGGCCCGTCGCGGGCCCCACCGGCGATGACCGGTGGCACGAGTCCCTCTATGGGCTGAGCCGCGTGGCGCCACAGCAACCGGCGCCGCTGGCAGGGACGGACGCGGAGAAGGTCGTGCCCGACGCCGCGGACAAGGAAGAACAGTTCATCTGGGAAAGGATGGTCGCGGAGGCTTCGAGCATGCAGGCCAACGCGCGCGCTGAGGAGCTTTGTGACCCGGACTTGCTGGGAAACCTCGTCGCGCCGGTGGAGGCGGAGCTGGAGACGGAGGACCACGCGGAGTACGCGCGGACGGAGCAGAGGTACGAGCGGGCCGTGTCCGAGGAGCCCAACAACTCGCTCATCCTGGCCAACTTTGCGCAGTTCCTCTACCTCGTGCAGAGCGATAACGACCGGTAGGCCCGTCGTCCATGCCCACCACCTTTTCGACGGATTGACAGCATGCAGTTTCTGTTCATTTGATCCGCTTCCATTGATGCAAGTAACTTTGTGTTAATCGCAGGGCGGAGCAATACTTCGAGAGAGCGGTGCGGGCGGATCCGGCGGACGCGGACGCGCTGAGCCTGTACGCGACGTTCCTGTGGAAGGCGCGGGACGACCTCGCGGCGGCGGAGGAGACATACCAGGAGGCCATCGCGGCCGACCCTGGCAACGCGCACCACGCCGCCGCCTACGCGCATTTCCTCTGGAACACCGGAGGTGAGGACACATGCTACCCCCTCGATTGAGGCGCGCACGGCACCGCAATGGCCACAGAACAATGCAAGCCAACCAAAAGGGTAAAAAACTTCATTCAAGAAGTCAAGTTCTTGCAGCATGCGCGGGGGCGGCCACGCGGCGAGACGCCTAGAGCACGACACCATGGCCGGGCCGTGGAGTGGAGCTGACACTTATATATCTTCCCGTTTACTTAGTTAGGTTGAGTAGGAGTGTCAAGTGTGCATGGGCAAGTGGAGTGAGTGGTGATCCAGGAGGATGTGGTATGTGCTGCTCCTCTCCCGTTCCGGGAATCCGGTGATTGAAGCTTTTGGCCGGAATCGGTGACGATTAGCCATGCAGGCGCAAGCTCGAATCCCGATGAGCTTGCCGGTTATCTCCGTGGCTTGCTCGCTCCGGCCGGCCGGGGTGGCATGGATGGCTGTGGAATTGTAGTGGCACGGTGGCGAGGACGAAGGCGAACGAGGTGGCATGGATGGATGTTCTCTGTTGAGTAGTGTGTAGCACAACTTGCGTCCTGTAATTACGTAGATGAGTAAAAAGAATAAGTGAATAATAAGATCATGGGAATATCAGTGCAATCTTTCTCGGATCTTGCATATTTCTATTGCTGCGGCTACCACTACTCGAAACTATCCTTCCTATCAGTGCTATTTCTTTTGTTTTGGATTGGCGTGCGAGTGCGAGGTGAGGTGCAAGACGTACGGGCACAAATCGATATTTGTAGCTAGTTGCACGTTCCGCGCGGATCGATTAGCGTGATTTGGCTACCGATTATCAATAAGGTGCTTCTCCTATTGTAAACTTGACGCATGGAACCAATTTTCACCTTAGGGATATACAGTGAAACCATCATTTTAGCGAAAACTTGGAACTATCAAACCAAGTGATTTCAAGTTTTCATAGGCAGTCCGATCCGGCTCGGATATAGCTCGTAGCCATGGCATGCACCGACCGCAAGTCCCTCCTGCCTGTCACTTCTCACATCCATAGAGTCGTGTTGAGCTTCTTCCCGGACGCCCACAGTCCCAACGCCCATTGTCAGCCGCCGAAGCTCCAACGCCCATTGTCTTCGTCTCCACCGCCGTCGGCGAGACCCTTTCTTCGAATTGGAAGCTCCCAAAATTCCGAACTGGAAGTTCCCCAATTCAAAGTTTCTAATTTCTAGTTGGAAGTTCCCAAAATTAGAAGTTCTCCCCATCGAAAAAAAAACTTCGGTTTTAGTGTGAAAGTTGAAATCCCTTAACACGGTGGCTGGAAGGGGGATTAGGTCTTTTGGGGGAGGATGGAGTATGGAACGCTGCTACCAAGTTACTGTACCTTTTCACCCAAGGAGACAAGTACCTGTTCACATGCTTTGCAACGACGCGCATAGGACCACTAGGCTAGTAGTAGTGGTGCTGGGAAGCCGCCGAGGTAAGGCAGGCTAGTACGTGTACGTTCCGGGGGAGGGCGGCGTAAGCACCGGTTTCTCTCGTGCAAGCCGTGGCCCGCGCATTCCATGTGAAGAGCCAATACATACACTCTACCGGAAGTGGCATCAAATTCAAATGATGTTACACAAGGAAGTCCTCGCATAGGGATTGTAACTTCAGACGAAAGTCAGTGACACAAGTCGATGCAGGTCCCTCAACAAGTTTCCATCGATCTCAAATCATCTTGTCAGTTAAAAACTTAGGATTATTGAACTGCCTAGTTTAGGGACTGATCATACTGGCATCGTCATTTCTGCAAAGGATATTTACCTGATTTTCACGGGCGCTGCATGCCGCAGTCGGCATCACCGGAACAGCCTTTTTGACGGTGTACATGGAGGGAGCCCAGCGTTGACAAGGAACCTAACCATCGTACTCCTCTACCGACCTTCTCACTGGCCATTAATATTCTCCTCCCTGCTTCAGATCACGGGAAAGATTACAAAATGGAACTTGTGCGATCACGCCCCTCTTCGCGACATGTTCAGTGCATTGCATGATAGGTTACCCTGTCAAACGCCATCATCCGGCTAATGCACCATGAAGAAACGTCCAACCGGCATGGGGGCATGCGCCTATTAATTCTCTCTGATATGTCGTCTGCTTGAATCCTATGATTTGTTCGACAGACGAAGCGTTTGGGATGGATCAGATGATCAAGACGCGGCGTACGTGATGATGCGACCTCGCTATCTACGGGGCCATCACTCGCCGAGCTAGCTAGCCATGCACGTCGGCACGGGCTTGCAGAGGCCGGCCGGCAGGTCGGCACATGCCCTGTGCTGCTGGACCAAGCGCGATCTGTACGGTTGTGCCTGAACCTATCGAGGGATTTCTGTTCTTGATCGTGCCGGGATCAAGATGTGATGCGAGCCTGTCTGTGCTGATTGATGCGGTGTGCGGTATGCTCCCTTAACAGACCAAGGCTCATGATTTCGAGCGCTGTCCAAGAGGAAAATTCCACACGGCTGGTTTGATTAGTGTGTGGCAACAGAGGGAAGATGACAATGGCAAGATGGGACGATGGGGAGAAAAGGGGTAGCACACCATGATTCCTTCCGCCCCTGACCGAGGAGGATGGAAATGGAATATGCCCTGACAGCACTGGGGAGTTTAAGAGTCATCACATGCATAATTCGTACCCGTACGTTCTCATCTGATACGAGTTCTGCAGTGGAGACGATCCCCATATCGGGCATCTTGCATGAATTGTGAACGAATATACTGTTTCATGCGAAACTCCTGTGCTTCAAATGTGCCATTTGCGCTCTTTGAATATTTACCCTGTGTCCTCGTCGAGAGAGGTAAGGGCCGAAAGACAATAGAGGAGAGTGAATGACGGCTCGGGGGTCAAATTCGATTAATTCAATTCGGATACAGTCTTGGAGATGATGATATCCACCGCATACAGATTCGGGACCGGTTATCGGGTGAAAACATTTCCGGATATCCGGATATGTGCGCAGCTTAGTGCATGTTGGGCTGCACATGTGGGCTAAGCCCATTAGCCTCCTTTTGCCCTTGAGGAAATTGCTGAAAAGAAAAAGTCCAGTAGGAGGATAACTAATAAATTTTCAGGTCATTATACCAAAATGTGCTAATTTAATTCTAGATTATTGATTGTCTGGTGCTATCTTTAATGTAATTATAAGTACATCTTTTGTAGAAACTAAACTCTCTTGTCCGTATAATCATTTTAATGTCATATGTACTAAACATATTTCGATATGACATTGGGTTCGATTGTTGGAGCGTGTGTCTACACTATTACGTATAAACTTATACTATGTACTCATGTTGATACGACGGCGGTACAGTTCAAACTGTAGCTTTTTTTTTTGTTTGTATGGACATCTATTTTATCCGTTCCTGATCCGATTTGAACTCGTCGTGTATTTGTATTCTGAACACTCCAAAACCATATTTGTATCTGATGTATCTGTATCTGATTCTAAATCCAGAGAAAAAAAAATAGGCTAAGATACGGGACGAACATTATCCGCACCTATCCATCCGTCTTCACCCCTACTATTTCACACTAGAAAAACAAGCAGTCGGAGATGCGTATGCTAACGTTGTAACAATACATCTTTCTTCTTCGATAGGTTTACATGTTGGAAGATCGCTGCGCATCTTACTTGAGGGTAGGGTTGCTAATGGGCCGAAACCCAGCATAAGCTTGGTCCAAACCTAAATTTTTGTTTCTTAAATCCAATCCAGTCTAGGTCCAAAACAAAAGGGGCTAAGTCCAATCTAACCCCAAATAAAAGCCTAGGCCATGATCCAAGCAAGAGTAGACAAGATCCAATGGCAAGAACCAAGGCGCTATTGCAGTAGCATGGTGAATTGCACTCGAGTAGCTCGTCCACGCTCATCGCCAGCAATATTAGTGGCCCAATGATCCCCTCCCGGCGCTGCTGACCGATGCGCCCCCTCCCTGCCACCAGACCCCGTTCTCATTGCCACAGCAGCCGTCGCTGCTGCTATCCAAGCCTCAGGAGGAAGTTGTGAGGAATGGGCGGTGTAAGTTGGATGACACAGTGTTGTCATCCTCCAAGCCGTCCAATGATAACATAAACTCGATGGTTTTCCATCGTGTCCATGGCCACGACGGCCAAATCAGGCCAAATTGCAGCAGAATTAAAATTTTGAATTGGTGGGCCTCAACTCCTCTCGATCCCTCCACCCACTACATTCTAGTCCTTGAAGAAATTTGAGGGAGGGGGGATGGCGAGCACAGATGGGGAAGCGCAAAGACTTGAGAGATCAAATCAAGAATGAGTGAAGAAAACAAATCCATGAGAAAATTGTGAGACCAACCAAAGCTGAATCAAATCAAGAACCACCGGTTAAGATCACCTTCTTCTTGTGCTTCCCACCACCGGAATTGGCAAGCTTTGATGATGGCGGTGGGGCCTTGCCCTTCCTTACGGTCTATAGAGGCACGACACAACTAGGTTCTGTGGAGGCGTGGTGTGGCGGAGGAGATCCAGGTTGCACGGAGGCACGATGTGGTATATGGTGGTGAACTGGCGGCGCGAGGGCTCCTCATTGATGAACTGTGACCTCCTCAAAGCGATCAAGTCTCAAACAGGACGGAAACTGTCGATCAGACTGTCACCGCCTAGGCCATCTAGAAGTATTCCAATACAAAATTTGAGGCCTACGGCCTGATCCAATCTAGTCTAAGTCTGATTCAATAAAAAAGGATCTAAATTTGATTTAGTTCATTTACAATTTTGGACCAGTTTGGTCCAAAAGCCTGGACAGGCCTAAGCCCTTTAACAACCTTACTCGAGGGGTCGTGATTTGTGCTAGTGGGTGCCACGGAAGAAATCGGTGTGAAACAAGAGCCACTTGAGTTGAACAAGACATTACCAGAGATAAAAGAAAGGATGGATGTAGCTGATAGTTTCCACTTGAGTTGTTGTCATTGTAACGTATGGATGTGACTACAGTCTGTATTTTTTTTGTGGCGTGAGGTGCTGCTATAGCAGCTTGTTGAGCTTTTGTAGCAATTTGTGCAAATTTTTGGATTTGACTGGGATCCATGGCTAAAATTGATTTGCAGCAATATGTGCAAAATTTTGGATTTGACGGGGATCCGTGGCTGCCTGCTATCTTCCTTCTCCCGACGTTGCCGAGTGGAGGCGTGCCGTTCGCACGGGACACAGAGGGAATGGCAAAATCGACGGGGTTGGGCCGGTGTGACCAGACCATCGAGCCTCGTATGGTCCAATTCAAAGAGGGGAATTTTCGTCGTCTTAGGTTGGGGGAAATGGAAAAAAGGATGGAAAATACAATAACATAGCGAAAATGGCAAATCCTCAAGGACATTAAGGGTGTGTTTAGTTCTAGAGATAATAGGGGATGGAATGGGGCGATCCCAGATTTGGATCTGTTTGGATTGGAGTCAGTAGGGACAGAGTGATGGAATGGCAAATCCTCAAGGACACTAAGCGTAGACTTAAATCTGTCAGAAAACTAAGAAACTCCGGAGTGATTGCTGTGAACTATATTCACACTGAGAAAAATCTGGCAGACCCTTTTACAAAGGGGTTAGCACGGAAAGCGATTTCCGTTGCATCTATGGACATGGGAATGAGGCCCATTTAAGTTACATCACAATGGTAACCCATACCTTCTTGATCGGAGATCCCGTGACTTAGGCAATGGGAAAAACAAATTGATGTTGTAACAAGAGAGTACATATTTATTGTACCCATGTCCTAATAAAAATGTACTTTCAACTGTATGGAAGGTTGGCATAAAGCCTTAATGTATTCTCGTTGTCCAAATAAGGAAAAGGTATTAGCTGCAGGATACCTAGAAAGAATACACTTACTTGAGCCTAAGCTGTTGTCGCAGATTCACGAGAACGGGCATTCTCTAGAAAGCTCATGAGCGAGATAAGGAGCATGACCATATAACGCTCCGTTTAGGCGTGGTTCATTGGCGACCTAGTACTAGTTGAGATTTCAAGTGAAATCGATCACAAAAAGTTGTGAATTCAAGGCATAGTCCATTCATCACCGTGAGAAGATGAATCTTGTCATTCTAGGTGCAAGTTCAACCGTGCACGGGACTTACACTAAAAGATCGGTATATTAACAGATTTCAAAGACAATATCTTTGACTTCTAATTCGCTTTGGAATTGGTGGGGATTGTTAGAAAATGGCCCAATGAGCGAAGCCCATTTTCACGAATCCCAAAGCATGCATGGTTAGTACCATATTGCTAAGGTAGGGGGAGGAAGACCAATTTATAAGGTGGAATCCTCCCCACTCCTTGAATATGGAAAGAGATGATATGAGGATGGATCTGCCTAGTCGCACGCACGCGCGCGCGCGTATCCGCGTATTTTCGCGTGAAAATCGCGTGACTTGTGACTTGGGACGCGCGACCGTGTCGTGACGTGGCGCGTCACTTGGCAGACCAAGTCTATCTCTATTTTTGCTGAATCCTGCACCACAATCTCTCTGTTTGAATGAGATTCAAACATTTGAATGAGGCTTTATTGTTTGATGATGATGGCGATCGGTTGAATGTGTCGATTACGGTGGGTAAATGACTGTTTTAATCATTTCAGTTACTAGTCTGTCTATATATATACCTGGAGACGTCCAGAGTATGTAGTGTGAACCTGACTGCCTCCATTCTCTTCCTCCAAAACTTTTGTGTCTTTGTTGTCTTTGCGCCGTCGAACCTCGTCGACTCTTCTTCCGGCGTGCACCGCGAAGAAGAGGAGCGGTATCTCGAACCGTTGCTGCCGTGAAGACCGCACGGGCGGCAATAAGGTTTCGGCAGCGCATCTGCGCGACCGCTCATCGCACTGCGACACCTTCGTTCTGCACTGCGTCAAGCCTGCGCGGCTTCCTGTTCTTCATCAGGCTAACAAGTAAGTCGTTCGTGCGCACGTTCGACTTTGTTACTATATTGTTTTTCTTCTTAATTTGTGAAGTATGATGAGTAGCTTCTTTGTTGGTTGTGAGTTTTGCATCATTAGTTTATTATTTCTGTCTCCTAATAAAACTTGGAATTAAGATATTGCCCACATTTTCAACATTCCAGAAACCTTATTGTGAATTTTGTTGCAATACAGAAATGGCTAATGCTTCTGATGCGATGAAACACGAGAGGTTTTCTCGTCGAATTTCCGTAGATGGCGGACTAGAGTCAAGTTTTGGCTCATGTCTTTGGGGTGTGGTGGGTTATCCACCCACAGTATCCATTTACGATTGAGCGTACATGCGTTTGAGGTGCGAATATCTGCTCTTGGTGCATTCGACGCTCAGCAGATCGGCTCTATGATGTGTACATGGACTTCAAGTCCGCCACGAGTTGTGGGATGCACTAGAGCAAAAATATGCAGAGGCAGAGGCGGTGTCGGCTCTACATATGTGAGCAATTTTTCGACTTTAGCATGGATGAGGCTAAGTCCATAGTTGGACAAGCTCATGACCTCCAGCTATTAGTCGGTGAGATTGCGCACTTGGGTGTGCATTGCCTCCAAAGTTTGTGGTGCGGGCATTGTTGCTAAACTCCCGCCTCTTGGCGGGATTTTGCTACTAGCTTGAAACATAAGAGGAAGAGATTTCTGTTGAGGATCTCATTGCACCCTCGATGTGGAAGAAAAGCAAGAGCAAAAGATGCACCTAGCACATCCGCGAACAATGCAAATGTCATACAGAGAAAGATCATTGCTAAGAAGTACAAATCCAACAAACCGAACAAGACAACTAGTTTTAAGAAGAAAACTGAGAAAAGGATTTGAAAGACATCACCGCTTTGTGTGCGGTAAAGACGGTCATATGGCGAAGGACTGCTCGTTTCCGCAAAATCGAGATGGTGAACGACCTAAGAAGAAGGTTGTTAACGTGACCATAGGCGAGGCCTCGACTTCGGAGGGTATGGTAATTCACCGTTGTCTTTTCAGCTTGTCAATCCACCGATTGGTGGGTTGATACTGGAGCTAATGTTCACGTATGTTCGATATTTCCTTGTTTTCCTCTTATCGAGCGCAGGGCTTCCTCCGTCCTAATGGGAAACGGGTCGCATGCTTCGTTCTTGGTGTTGGCACGGTGGATCTGAAGCTTACTTGGGAAGATTGTCCACTTGAAGAACGTCACAAGATGCGCCTACAATAAAGAAGAACCTCGCTAGTGGTTCTCTCCTATGCAGGATGGTTATAAGCTAGTTTTGAGTCAAATAAAATTGTAATGTCTAAGTTCGGAAAATTTGTTGGTAAAGGCTATGAGAGCGGAGGCTTGTTCCGCCTAAGTATCTTAGAGTCTTGTTATAATTTGAATATTGCAACTGGTTCAAATAAATGTGAGGCAAATATTTGGCATTCTCGTTTCATCATATTGGTTTTGATAGTATTGCTAGAATGTCCAGATTAGATTTAATTCCAAAATGTAAAATTGTCAAAGGATCAAAGTGCCAGTCATGTGTGCAAGCAAAGCAACCTCGAAAACCTTTTAAGGGATTAGAGGATGAAAAGGACTTGGCACCTTTAGATCTTATTCATTCAGATTTGTGTGAAATGAATGAATTATTGACAAAAGGAGGCAAAAGATATTTTCTAACTTTTATTGATGATGCAACACGCTACTGCTATGTGTATTTGCTGAAAACTAAAGATGAAGCTTTAAACTACTTTAAAACTTATAAGGCCGAGGTTGAGAACCAACTAGAAAAGAAAATAAAAGATTAAGGTCGATCGTGGAGGAGAGTATGTCTCTCATGAATTATCCCAATTGCTTCGAGCATGGAATAGTCCATGAATTTACACCACCATATTCACCCCAATCAAACGGGGTAGTTGAGAGGAAAACCGGACACCGATGATTTGGTTAATGCCATGTTAGAGAGTGCCAGTATGCCTAAGGCATGGTGGGGAAGCTATTTTAACAAAGAACTTTAGTCCTAAACAGAGTAATCAATAAAAGAGTGAGATTACTCCGTATGAGGGATGGAAGGGAGAAAACCTAATATTAATTTTCTGCGAACTTGGGGTGTTTGGCAAAAGTCAATATACCATTGCGAAAAGAGAAAACTTGGACCAAAAATAATCGATTGTATTTTTCTAGGATATGCACAAAACAAAGACGGCCTATAGATTTTTAGTAGTTAAATCGAAACTCCGAGATTATTGCTAATACAATAATGGAGTCTAGAGATGCTTCATTCTTTGAGAATATCTTTCCTATGAGAACAAAGAGCGTGACTTCACAAGCAGAGAATGTTCAAACGATAATATTGAAAATGAGAATAATCAAACTTCGAACTTCCCACCATTTCGAACCAATATGTGATATCCACGAGGAGGATAACAATCTAGTCGCAGAAGCTCCTCGCAGAGCAAGAGACAAAAGGTTGAGAAAACCTTTGGTGACGACTTTATTGTATACCTCGTGGATGATGTGCCAAAGACTCTTTCAGAGGCTTATGCATCTCATGATCTTGAGTATTGGAAAGAGGCGATCAGTAGCGAGATTGATTCTATCATGGCTAATGGGACTTGGGAGATCACGGATCGTCCTATCGGTGTAAACTCAGTAGGATGTAAGTGGATCTTTAAAAGAAACTAAGGCTGATGGAACAATTGAGAAGTACAAGGCAAGACTTGTGGCCAAGGGTTACACCCGAAAGAGGAGAAGATTTCTTTGATACCTATTCTCCTGTCGCGATTAACTACCATCGAGTGCTCCTTGCGTTAGCATCTTCCTATGGTCTACATGTTCATCAAATGGACGTGAAGACAGACTTTCCTTAATGGAGAGTTGGAGGAAGAAATCTATATGGATCAACCGGATGGTTTTGTGATTTCTGACAGAAAATAAAGTATGCGATTATTGAAATCTTTGTATGGTTTAAAACAAGCACCAAAACAATGGCACGAAAAGTTTGACAAAACTTTAACATCCACTGGCTTTGTTGTGAATGAAGTGATAAATGTGTGTATTATCGTTATGGTGGGGTCAAGGAGTTATCTTATGTCGTATGTAGATGACATACTTATATTTGGAACAAATCGCCTTAATTGACGAGGTCAAATCTTTCTTATCTCGGTGTTTTGATATGAAAGACTTGGGAGAGGCGATGTTATTCTGAATATTAAATTGATCAAAAGTAAGGATGGGATTACTTTGAATCAATCCCATTATGCTGAGAAAATATTAAGCGGTTTGGTTTTGAAATCGTAAAGTTTCACCAACACCCTATGATGCGAGCATTAAGCTTCAAAGAACCAGGGGTTAGGAAAAGATCAATTAAGATATTCACAAATTATTGGGTCACTAATGTATTTAGTGGTGCCACAAGACTGACATTTCATTTGTTTGTGAGCAAATTAAGTCGGTTTACTTCTAACCCGGAGATGATCACTGGGATGCACTTGAAAGAGTGTTGCGCTACTTGAGAGGCACAACATCTTTTGGAATACATTATCTGGACATCCTTCTGCTTTAGAAGGATACGGTGACTCAATTGGATCTCGATGCGGATGAGATCAAAGCTACAAGTGGTTATGTATTCACTTTAGTCGGTGCTGCAGCTTTATGGAGGTCTTGCAAACAGACCATATTGACGAGGTCAACCATGGAAGCAGAACTTGTAGCACTTGATACGACCACGCTTGAGGTGAATGGTGAGAGAGCTTCTATTGGACTTGCCATTGGTTGAGAAACCAATACCTGCAATCCTAATGTCTTGTGACAATCAAACAGTGTTGGCCAAAGTCACAAGTACAAAGGATAATATGAAGTCCTCTAGACATGTGAAGCGTAGACTTAAATCATCGAAAACTAAGAAACTCGGAGTGATTGCCGTGAACTATATTCACACCGAGAAAAATCGCGCACCCTTTTACAAAGGGTTAGTACGAAAGCGATTTCCGTTGCATCTATGGACATGGGAATGAGGCCCATTTAAGTTACATCACAATGGTAACCCATACCTTCTTGATCGAAGATCCGTGACTTAGGCAATGGGAAAAACAAATTGATGTTGTAACAAGAGAGTACATATTTATTGTACCCATGTCCTAATAAAATGTACTTTCAATCAGATGGAAGGTTGGCATAAAGCCTTAATGTATTCTCGTTGTCCAAATAAGGAAAAGGTATTAGCCTGCAGGATACCTAGAAAGAATACACCTACTTGAGCCTAACTGTGTGGTCGCAGTTCACGAGAACGGGGCATTCTCTAGAAAGCTCATGAGCAGATAAGGGAGCATGACCATATAACGCTCCGTTTAGGCGTGGTTCATTGGCGACCTAGTACTAGTTGAGATTTCAAGTGAAATCGATCACAAAAAGTGTGAATTCAAGGCATAGTCCATTCATCATCTGTGAGAAGATGAATCTTGTCATTCTAGGTGCAAGTTCAACCTGCACGGGACTTACACTAAAAGACCGGTATATTAATGTGATTTGAAAGACAATATCTTTGACTTCTAATTCTGCTTTGGAATTGGTGGGGGATTGTTAGAAAATGGCCCAATGAGCGAAGCCCATTTTCACGAATCCCAAAGCATGCATGGTTAGTACCATATTGCTAAGGTAGGGGGAGGAAGACCAATTTATAAGGTGGAATCCTCCCCACTCCTTGAATATGGAAAGAGATGATATGAGGATGGATCTGCCTAGTCGCACGCACGCGCGCGCGCGTATCCGCGTATTTTCGCGTGAAAATCGCGTGACTTGTGACTTGGGACGCGCGACCGTGTCGTGACGTGGCGCGTCACTTGGCAGACCAAGTCTATCTCTATTTTTGCTGAATCCTGCACCACAATCTCTCTGTTTGAATGAGATTCAAACATTTGAATGAGGCTTTATTGGGTTTGATGACGATGCGAATCGATCGGTTGAATGTGTCGATTACGATGGGTAAATGGTCGTTTTAATCATTTCGATTACTAGTCGTCTATATATATACCGAGACGCCCGCAGTATGTAGTGTGAACTGATCGCCTCCATTCTCTTCCTCCAAAACTTTTGTGTCTTTGTTGTCTTCTGCTGCTCGAACCTCGTCGACTCTTCTTCCGCGCACACCGCGAAGAAGAGGAGCGGTATCTCCGAACCGTTGCTTTGCCGTGAAGACCGCACGGGGCGGCAATAAGGTTTCGGCAGCGCATCTCGCGCGACCGCTCATCGCATCGCGACACCTTCGTTACGCGATGCGTCAAGCTCGCGCGCTTCTCGTTCTTCATCAGCTAACAAGTAAGTCGTTCGTGCGCACGTTCGACTTTGTTACTATATTGTTTTTCTTCTTAATTTGTGAAGTATGATGAGTAGCTTGCTGTTGGTTGTGAGTTTTGCATCATTAGTTTATTATTTCTGTCTCCTAATAAAACTTGGAATTAAAATATTGCCCACATTTTCAACAACCAGACCATCGAGCCTCGTATGGTCCAATTCAAAGAGGGGAATTTTCGTCGTCTTAGGTTGGGGGAAATGGAAAAAAGGATGGAAAATACAATAACATAGCGAAAATGGCAAATCCTCAAGGACACTAAGGGTGTGTTTAGTTCTAGGGATAATAGGGGATGGAATGGGGCGATCCCAGATTTGGATCTGTTTGGATTGGAGTCAGTAGGGACAGAGTCCATCCCCTTTGGGGAATATCCCGGGAATATTCCCCTAAATCGAGGTGCCCCCGTCCCTCAAAAACGAGGGGATGGGCTCATCCCTCTTCCTCGCCTCTCAAAAATAAGAGGATGACAAAAGGGTCACATACGTCAGATGACTCATCCCATATTTTGATGTCCTAGAACCAAACAAAAAATAGGGACGATCCTATCCCTTACAACCAAACAAAGAACGGGGACGATCTCATCCTTAAAAACAGGAATAGAGCTATTCTATCCATATTACCTTTAAACCAAACACACGCTAACTAACTATGGAAGAGCAATTCATCAATTACGACGAGAAGTGTGACAAATCCAGGCAACCAATTAAAGGAGGGCGCAAATAATCAATTTTCGCGACAGATAAAAGGCCCTGCTGGAATACCCACACGTTCGCGGTCCACAATCACCTGGACCGAGTGTCTGTTTCCGGAAGCTGGGCCGATACCAAGCTAGTCGAGGCCCATCCATC
Organism: Dendrocalamus sinicus; assembly: GCA_036346575.1. Lineage (NCBI taxonomy): Eukaryota > Viridiplantae > Streptophyta > Magnoliopsida > Poales > Poaceae > Dendrocalamus > Dendrocalamus sinicus. Next base: position 25,139,357 of record CM070653.1, on the reverse strand, counting down.
ATGCAGTCCAAACTAGCTTCGGCCGGATAGCTGTGCCGCTGGCGTGGGCCTATGCGTGCAGTTCTGTTTGGAGCTCTCCACGCCATGGGCTCGGATTGCGCATGCACCGCGTCCTTTGATGGGCAGCTACTTTGTATACGCGTTTTTGCCTTGGTCCAAGCATGCGCGAGCGCGAGGTGTACAGTGTACTACTGCCACTCTGCCAGTAATTTGGCAGCAAGAGATGTTACACAATATTGAAAAATAAGACCCGCACATCAAATGTGAGGGTAGTCTGGAAATTATGTTGGAGTTTGACGGTGCACATTAATGGCGGATAAGTACATTTTTTTTATTATTTTAGACACTTTGCAATTGGTATTGCTTAATACCAGGTGAAACATACTAATTTCCACTACCGAACGAGGCAATACGTAATTCAAATTAGTGTTATGCACTTTGCAGCCATCACTCAACATACTAATTTCCACTACCAGATTTTGTTTATTTTACTTTTATGTTACCAAGATTATTATCATTTTATTAGAAAAATAAACTGAAACCATCTAAAAGTAAATAATTTAATAGCAACTAGATAGGACATTCATCTTTGTTTTTGGAGGTGAATTGTCAATTAAGGACATGGGGAACAAATAAATAAGTTGCTTTTGTATTTTTTTCTCTGCCCCTAAGATTTATTCGAATTTTATTAGACAAAACACTAACATAATCTGACATAAAATTACACTAGTACCAACCACATAACTTTCCAATAATATAAGGCAACATATCCTATACATACATGCCATTTCGTGCACTCGTACACTCAGGTGACCAGAGCCACTCAATGGTCATTCAGCACCCACGATTGAGGCAGGGGCCTCCCCTCACTTAATCGGAAAATTTATGTATTTGCCACCCTTACGACTCGGGTGGCAACAGATTTGCCACCCGGGCCCGTTGTCAGTGACTCAGGTGGCCCCACATGTAAGTGACAGAGTTTCGGTGGCAATCTTAAAGGTGGCAAAAACATGAATCTCCCCACTTAATCGATATTTTTTTCATAAAACCCTTGTGCTTTCTCCCACTTTTGCACAAACACCCCTATCTCCTTCCCTCTACCATCACCAAACCCGAAGTAATTCTCTATTGGAACTAATCTTATTGTTGTGCGTACTCGATGTGTTCGAGTACTGTAGTCGTAATCAAGTACTCGTGTGTTGAGTACTACGTGGTCGTAACAAGTACTCGTGTGCTGAGTACTGCGTGGTCGTAGTTGAGTGCTCGTGTGTTAAGTACTGCGTGGTCGTGTCGAGTGCTCGGTGTGTTCGAGTACTCCGTGGTCATAGTCGTAAGTAGAACTACGAAGTGGCCTTAGTCGTGAGTCGATGTAGTTGGTACTTGTAGGAGTACTATAGAAATCGGTACTCAAGAGGAGTACTGTATCAAGTGGTCGTAGTCGTAGCTACAGTTGGTCGTGGCTACAGTTGTCGATGGTCGATACTCATAAGCTATATTGAACCATTTGGTGCTCGGAAGACCTGTGTCAGGGGCGGACCTGCCCTTCGGGCTAGCCCGGGCAGCCGCCCGAGCTCCCCTCGCCGGCCGGACCGCCCCAGCCGCCGCCCGATGGAAGCACACCCCTCCCCCCGGGGTGTAGAGTTGGTGGACAAGACCCAAGTCCAAGCAACACCCAATAAACACATGGCCCAACAAAGCAACAAGGGAATGAGATATACTAGAGGAGGACACGCGGGCCAACAATCCACCAAGTCCAAGAAAAGAGAGCCGGCGCTAACCTAGATCTCGACCTCCCGGGCGGCAGAGGCGGAGGACGGCTCCCAGGCGGAGGAGTCGGAGGACGGCGCGGCGGCACCCAGGCGGAGGAGTCAGAGGATGGCGCGGCGCGGCAGCGCCCAGGCGGCTAGAGGAGGCCTATGGGATCAACTTACACTGTTGGTTTTCCCCTTTCTCTGGCGTTGACTTTTAGATGCATTGCAACAGAATGCGGCGGAGAAGCCGCCGTTCTTCCTGCCGAGCTGGAGCGGGATGTTCGTGGTGAACGCGTTCGTGGTGGCGTGGGTGCTGGTGGTCGGGTTCGGGCTCAGCGGGTGGGCCAGCATGTCCAACTTCATCAAGCAGATCGACACGTTCGGGCTCTTCGCCAAGTGCTACCGGTGCCCCCCGAAGACGCACGTCCCGGCCGCCCGGTCGCCCTGCCCGCGCCGTCGCACCACTAGCGAGTGCACTCCAGAAGCTGACCGTCGCAATACCCGCCGGAAACAAGGAGCTCTCGGTACACCGTGCGCAACAAATCTCTGTACGTGCTGCTAGTTTCTGGTCGCCTTGTAATATACACAGCATAGTAGTCTAGTAGAGAACAGCTTGTGGGTCACTAATTAGATATACTGGCCTGGACTGTCCGTTTGCTGAGTGGCTTTGATACATCTGTTGGTGTCGTTTTCTTTGTTTGGATTGTGAACATGGTTCTAGGTTCTTAATGAGTTCATGTTACATTCCATGTGATACAAGCATGGCATATGCAACAGGTATTTTTCGATTGTTTAGAGTGAGTTCTTTTTCAATTATACTTTGGTTTTGATTTCTGTTGCTACAGTAGTTAGCTTTTAAACGATACATTTTTTTAAGATGGGCTTACAAGTAGATTGTAGTAGACACTGTATTGAGTTCAGCTATACCGCAAAAATCGCATGCGACTATTTTTTTTCTAGATATTGACTCTCGCGAATAACCAAAATTCCAAAACCAAAACCCATAAACCACTTAACAAAACTTTCCCCATGCTGTTTAGTGTGCTGGTTGTGGGTAACTGTCATGGACGATTCCTCGTGCTAGCTCAAGGCAAAACACATCAGCTTTGTTTATGGGTCTCTGAAATTGTCATTGGACCGTCCAATAAATGATGAAACTGGATTTGTAGTGGCACCAATGTGTACTGAATGGTCCATAGGCCATCCTAAATGTAGCCCAAAACATGTAATTCACATTCATAGGCCCATTTTATCTAGTCTAAAAACTATATTCGTTCAAAAAGACATCAGTAGTATAAGCCAACCTGGCCTTTCCTTTCAAAAATCGGTAATGTTCTGGGCTGGATGTCCAATGCGAGCTTTTTCGCTCACACAGCCCATTCCACTAACAGTGTCGAGTGAAAACTACGTGAAACAAGTGCTTGATAGCTCCACTACAATACAAGCAATGCTACTCTATCTCTCTCCCTCCCCCATTACGCACTCGCATATAGTGACGCTTCGGCCATCCATTTCTCCGACGAGCTCCAGTAGTTGGCCATCCAAGCACGTCCATGCCACACTCCTCCCTACCCACCTTGGTACCCTCGTTATTCTTCCAACTCCAAGCCACAACTGTCTCCACCATGCTCATTGCTTGCTTGTCCCTCGCCCACAACACCACATGGCGTGGGATGTCGCATGGGAGGAGGCCATCGTCGTCGGATCTGGCAGAGAAGAGGGCTATCATAGTACGAAAGTGAGGCATTGATGTTAGGACCATCCGTGTATATTGACGACGAGGCACCAAATCGGTTGTCGTTGCAGGATTACGCCAGATCTGGTAAGGGATGAGGTCAGATTTGATATGTTGCGACCATTTGGTCAACTTGTTGTAGCAAATTTATAATTTGTTGCATCGATTGTTTCATTTTATTGCAAATGTGTCTTCTCAATTGTTGCAGCATGAGTAATTTTGTTGCAATTGAGTTATATATTGTTGCACAAGATTATCTGTTTTGTTGCAATTGGTTGTTCATTTGTTGCACCTTTCTTTTGTTGTGATTAGTTGTTTGCAAGCATGGGAAAATTTGTTGTATGTTCACTTGGTCAATGTTACACCTCATATTAGATTTGTTACAAGCATGTGTAAATTCTCCATCAGACATATTCTTTCTTTAGATGCCAAGACACTGGGATTGGCCACTAATGCATCGCTGCCTTTTGCTTCCACCGGTCATGCCCAAATGCTCCACGAGCTATGAGGGTGCGCAAGGAAGAAATAGGAGTGGATGTGGTGTTTGTGTGTTGGGGGCAATCGTAGATATGATCCAACAACATACATAGTGTACATAGCTAGCGCTCGGATTGGACGTCCAAGCGCTAGTCATTCCCTTTTTAAAAAGATGAGTTAGGTTTTTATATTGCCTTAACTAAGCCCAAATAGCTTCTAGGCTATATATAGGTTACCTAAAGGTTAGGATTTTGTGGAAAGTCAGAAGCCACTTGGAACTTGGGGTGAAAACCGGTAACGGATAATCCATTTATCTGATATTCATATCTGAGAAAGCGCGAATGTGGTAAGCAAAATCCATATTAAAAAATATTTATATTCATATTCGAGAATATTCATACTTGTATTTGAGAATATTCGTATTCGCATTCATATTCGTATTCGAGACTATTCGATTCGTATTCGATCCGTTTCCTATGCCTAACGGTAACTAGCCAGTTACCGAAAATCTTAGAAAAAACTTGAACAAATTTTGTGATTCGAGATTTGAATTTAGAAAATTTGAAACACCGGTTACCTTTCCGGTAACCGGCAAACCACTAAGAGTTTGTTCTACCGAGATTTGTTACAGAAGTTGTAGGAGGATATTCGTATTCGAACGAATTAAGTACATATTCAATTCGAATTCGTATCCGTTACGACATTCGATTCATATTCGTATTCAAGAATATTTGAATTTGTATTCATTTTAAAAATATGGATTCATATTCGTATTTGAGACTATTCGATTATAGCCAATCCGTTTCCATCCTTACTTGGAACACTCTGATTTCTTAATTTCTGCTTTTTTTGGCCTTTTGGCTTTTTTCTTTTCTCCCTTATATCTTTACATTGCCCTCAATAGCGATTTTTTTTTTCAATTTTTTAGTTTTTGACTTTAAAAAGCTAATAGCCACTACAATATAAATACACCTAAAAAGATATAGCAAAAACTAAAACCCAGACTGTCTAACTTCTTGGCCTGATAGCTAGACTGGGTGAATGCCTTTACCGATCCACATGCCCGTACGGCCGAATACAAGCGCGAACCACCCCCATCCACTTTGGCTCCTAGCCCCCCGCGGCCGGCACAAGCACCAACCCGATCCCCAAATCCCCGGTGGGATGGCAGCCAACCTGTGGCGCGCGGTGATGGGCACGAGTGGCTCCTCCTCCTCCTCGTCAGGCGGTGGCGATATTTGATTTATCGACATTCGGTTCATTCACACAAACATTTGCGTTAGGGCCAAAACCATAAGTTGTAGCTGAAAAGAATCCACTCTAAAGCTTCATTAAACAACAAGCATCATCGCTTGTAATGTAAGACCATGTTCATATTGGTTTCTAAAATCTGTTTTTTACATTAAAAATGTCTTTTCTACAGCAACTAGCTTTCAAGCTGAGTATCTTTTTAAGATAGGATCTACTAGTTGATTGTAGTATACACTATAGTGATTTCATTTATATCGGTCAAAATTACACGTAAGTGACTCTCTATAAGATTTTCTACAAGCTGTTACTATTCATAAGGTTAAGCCAAAAGACAATAATAAACGGGTCTAAAATGTAGTCGTGTGCATTGGTTAGTTTTACCTATGCATGCTGAATATTGGAATGTAATGTTGAATGTTTGATGCTTGGTTTCCATTGAATGTCTTCTGGAGCAGCAGATGAGCATGTAATTTCAATTTGCTAGGGGTAACTTTTTTTGGGCTGTGGTTTTGATTTTTGGCTTATGATTATTTGAATTCTAGCTGTTCGCGAGAGACAGTACGCAGAGAGAAACAATCGCATACAATTTTGGCCAATATAGTTGAACTTGATACAGTATCTGCTATAATTTATTTATAGATACTGCCTTAAAAAGACGTACCGTTTAAAAGCTAATTACGGTAGCAGAAGGTGATAAGCGAAAGATAAAGCCAAAAAAGATGTTAAGAACTTCAAAGTGGATAGTATTGCACTTCTCTCACAAATGCAGAGTGATCTCTCTCTAGGCATGAAACGAACGTCCGAGATGTTTGAGGTGGTGATCATTTGGGCTTATTTTTGGTGGCTTATGGCTGAAAAGCACTGTAGCTAGCTGAAAAAAAACACTGTAGCTGACAGAAACTTATTTAGCATAATTAAATTTTAAAAAATATAAAAAATATGTTAGCCCATTACATATAATGCAAACAAATACAGGAAAAAAGAACCGGCAAAAAAGCTCAACAAAAAGCCAAAAGTTCAGAAAAAGACGAAATTTATGAATAGTGAAAAATAAGCCGGAAGCTAAAAGCTGAAGCCCGACCGATCACCCTCTGCCTACCTCCATTGTATCCCATTTTCCCATTTTGTCCACAGACGCTGCTGAATACTTGTGCGTTGCGGTGGGACTGAATCATGACGGCTCGTTTCTCTTTCCATTCTAATGGTGTATAGTTTCTTCTGAACAAATATAATTTTTGTGTCACTGTTTTAAAATAATTTATTTAAATAAATTTTTTAAAATAATTTATCAGTGTTTAATTCGTTTATACAAATATTTATATTAGCACTACAAAGTCATCTATTATAAAGGTTGAAGTAGGGCTGGTGCGCAATGCTCAATACGGCAGCTTAGGCCTTGGGCCGAAAAGGCTAGAAACAAAGGCCCGCCTGCCATGGCAAAACCCAGGAGAGTGAGTCCACCCAGTTGCTGGCGCCGCGCGCGGGATCCGTGACGTGACGTAACGGCAGGAGCGGAAGTCTCCCGAACACCGAAACGCCCTCCTCCTGCAGAAGCGCGAGATCCAACGGGGGGAGACGAGACGAGGGCCCGCCCCCCAACGGCGCGCACGCTGCATCGCACCGCACCTGTCCCCTCCTCCCTCGTCGCCGTCTGCTGCCAGCTCGCCATCCTCCCCTCCCCGACGCAAAGCAAAGGCCACGAAACCCCCGTGCGGCCGTGCCCCACCGCTGAAAGCCACCCAAGGAACCCTGTGGAACCCGACCAAGCAGATACCACCACCTGCTGATTCGCCACCCACTGGCACACCTCGTCGCCACCTCGCCTAGTGAAGCAATTCCATCTGCTGTTGCGTAGGGTTTACGGGCGAGAAGCAATCCCCCTCCATGGAACCCGCGGCGGCGGCCGCACGCGGCCGATCGCTCGTGCGAGGCCGAGTCGCGCACGCTTACAACAGCGTGCGGGGGCCGCGGCGCGTCGTTGGCGCTGGCCTCGCCGCGCCCGGCCGACGGAGGGTGCTCGTCGCCTCGCTCCAGGAGCCCCTCGAGCCGCTCTCGCTCACGCAGGAGGGCACCGTAGCACTTTCGCCCGAGGTAAGTCGCATCAAATCGAAATCGGGTGCGCGCGCATGTGTTCATTTTGGTGCACTGCGATGGAGACTGGAGACTTCATGTTTAGGATACGATTGTTACTACAGGCTGATGAGCAGGTCCATGGAGATGTGGTGACTACTGATGAGATCTCGTCCCCCCCTGGTGGTGAGCGTTGGCTTTACATTTTTCATTCAATTTGGAAATTCTAATGAATTTTCAGATAGAAAATTCCAACAGTGCGTTTCTCCCGTGAGTTCGTGATATTGCAAAATAGAAATGGTGAAAGCTTATCTTTACATCTGCTGTTTACAGTTCTCGGGAAGACGGTGCGTGTCAGATTTGTGCTAAAAAAGCAGTGCGCGTTCGGCCAGAGCTTCCACCTTGTCGGTGACGACCCGGCGCTCGGCGTCTGGGACCCGTCAAAGGCAACTGCTTTGGATTGGTCGAAAGGCCACAATTGGACTGTAGAGAAAGTGAGCCTCGGGTTATGCACATTGTTTGATGTTTTACTCTTTTCTTGAGCGATTTCGTCACCTCTTTTTCTGTTTTGGCCAGGATTTGCCAGCTAACAGGTTGCTTGAATTCAAGTTCTTGCTGCAAGACTCCTCGGGAAAGCTCCATTGGCAGAATGGGCCTAATAGAAGCCTGCAGACAGGTGAAACCGCAAACACGTTAGTTGTCTACGAAGATTGGGATGATGTGAAGAATCAGAAAATAGCAGAGGATGGAGATGTGTCCGTCGGGATGGAGGATGCGATTGTTCTGGATGATGGTGAAAGCAGAAAGGGTGTTGTTTCAGTAGATGAGCTCCAGGTGGATGATGATAATCAAGAGGTCAAAGAAGATGAATCAAGTGTAGGTGTCGATGACAAGTCAAATGTTGCCACGAATGCTTCTGTCCAAGGGGAATCGGTGAAGGCACATGAAGCTAACCAACCAGAGGTAGTGGTTTCCTAATGAGATATCTGTCAGCACATTCTTCATGCGGCAAGCGTAACTCTTCATTCTATATATCTATCAACTGTTCTGCTGCAAATAAGTAATTCAGAGCAAGTATAATAAGAGGCTGTTAGTAGGCTGCATGCTGAGGTGGAGGAGAGAGAAGGAGAGAGAAGAGAGGTGGGCTGTAAGTTTACAGCCAGCTGAATCACAAGAACCAAGAAACTTTGTGAGAGAAAGGGGTGGGTCATACAGCCTGGCTGTAAACTACTATATGAATGGATTGATAAGTGGGCTGTAAGAGTCCATACAGCCAGCTGAAGGCTATATTATTAACCTTGCTCTCAGTGTACCTTATATGCTTGCTGTTTGAAATGTGGCCTCTGTTGACCTCGTTAGTCACTCTATTTTCTGGTACAGAGATCATAGCTTGTTTACCTCTGAGAGGGAGTGGTGATGCAAGTTGCAAAAACGGCTGAGTTGTATTATAGATGACAGTTATTAAAAAATCTGCACTACTTTAGTTTACTGGAGCACCATATGTTTTCTGGTCCAATTATGAGAGAACATATTTAGTAGGAACTACCAAGGAGAACTGAATTATCAACCATTAGATCACTCATTTCATTGGAAGGTGGAAGGAAAATGGGTGTAAAGTGGAACAATTCAGGGGCTTTCTGAAAAAATGTTGGTGGTTTTTAGTGTGTAGTGTGAGCCGCATAGATCTCATTCAATGATCATGGTCACTTTTTTTAGGAAGATAATCATTGTTTCTAGTTCATGTTATCCTATTTTAAGGCTAGTTGTCAGTTGATACATTCCTAGTATTAATATTATCATACTCATACTGTGCTTTTTCTTCCTTGAATCAGGTAATGATGGATGAACTGAAAATTCAAGATGAGCTTCATAAAAAAGTAGAAGACACAGCACCACAGAACGGCAGTGTCACAACATGCGCTGATGATGATTATGCTGAAAGAACCAATGATGATAGTATCTTATCCGAGGATGGTGTTCCGGTAGAGAATGGGTGGACCGGTGCTTTTGAACACGATATGCTTTGGGGTTGGAAGGCCCTGCAGCAGCTGCTCATGAGCCTGGGCTTCAATATGGATGCAACATGATTAGCAGCTATATATACATGGCAGTTTGGATGATATGCTGTTGCTTTCAAGGATGTAATAGAAAAGACTAGCAGCTGCTGGTATTGTTGCTTCATTCTGTTGTGTGTACATAGTTCCTTTTTTCCCAAGAAATGCTGTTTCTTTAGAGATTGGAACCAGTTGTCAATAAGCTATTAGGCTATCATCAGTTGTTGTCAGTCGGTGGAAGCAGCCCCGTTTCAACTCAGTGAAGATGGTATCCTCTGTAACTGTAAGGGATGCTGCTAATCGTATATATTTGTCGTGAGAATAATGTTTGTGAGAAAATTGCACAATAACCGCGTGATAATTTTCCTCCACTGCTCTGTTCAAATGCAATGTAATCTGTAGCTTAGATGCAGGTTTCACAAGTAATTCTACTGATCAGTCTCACACATTTATATATCGTAATGTTAAAACACCCACGAAAGATTAAGCTAGGCTGATTATTATGCTGCTTTATAAAGTAATTAATGCCTTTTTATTTGCAAAATGCCTGCACAATCAGCACAGGTGTTCCATCTAATCATCCAACTCGAGTTCACATGCTATGGTATTCAACAATGAGAGGAGAATCACGATGAAAAGATTTATCCATCCAAAAGGAAACCCAAGAAACCTTCACCTGCAAGGCATCATATTCTACTCCTTTTATAGCACCCTGCTTTTAAAAATGTGCCTTTTCCGTAGCGACGCCTATCGTACTCCCAAAGATGTTTGAAAGTGAAGAATAACTAGGTTGAAGGTGTAGTTTTGTGAGGAATGGTGTTATTGATTCATTTGCTCAATGCAATATTTACATACACATGGCCATGAGCCATCTGGGTCAGCCTGAAGCCCACATACTCAACACCCCTCTCAAGATGGATGATACATATTTATCATCCTCATCTTATCATATGCCGACAAACACTCCTTAGTTCCTAATCTCTTTATTAGACAATCGGCTATTTGTTCTTCAGAGGTTACATAACTCAACTTCAAGATACCCTCATCAAATCTCTTCTTGATGAAGAACCGATCTATCTCCATATGTTTTATTCGGTTGTGCTGAACTGGATTATTTGCAATGTTGATTGTTGACTCTTTTTTTTTGGAATAGCAACAGTAGGAAAGGATGTCACTAAAAGAGTGTATTAATGATTTTTAGAAGAAGATACATGCAGTATTTAGAAAAGGAGAGAAAAACAGAAAAAGAAAACAAATCAATCAAGACTATTAAAGCAATTCTCAATGAATGGTTGATAAGTTTTCTTTGCTCTATGTTCTTTGCTCTATGGATAACCATGGCAAATTCATGTTTGAAAATGTTTCTCCAACCTGAGAAATCCGAGATAATGTGTTGGAAAATCATATTATTCCTTGTTATCCAAATCGCCCAAGCAGACAAAACTATAATCTTCGTATAAAAAGGTTGGGCAATATTTTGCTTGAGATCCAAAATGGACTCATGAACTAAGAAGCCCTGAGTTCGTGAAGAGCATATATAATCCCAGCATGGTTGTACAAAAGGACAGCTCCAAAATAAATGGTAAATAGTCTCCTCATTCTTCCGATCACATAAGACACAATTATAATCATCTAGGCTAAATTTTTTCCTTCGCAATAAATTTCTTGTGTTGAGTCTGTCTTTGAGTAGTAACCAGAAAAAGATCTTATGCCTAAGTTGACAAGTACTTTTCTAAAGCCAAGGAGGCTCTGGGCGATAGAAGGAGGGTGGCACGCACCGAAAGCGCCGTCTCCCCTCCCTTCCCTTCCCCCTTCGCCTTGCCGCCGCTGGAGCATGCCGCCGGGTGCGGGTGCTAGGAAGGCGGCGGCGGCTCTCGCTGGATCTCGGCGCGGCTCTGGATCTCGGGCGACGGGGCGAGGCGCCGGTTCCCATGGAGGTCGCCGACGGAGGCTTCGAGGCGTGAGCGCGCCGGGCCGGGGCGGCGAGTGACCCTTCCTCTCCCAGCGCTTCGCTCGGGCGGCGCGGCTACGGACCAGCGCCGTCACCACACTCGCCTTGCCTCTCGCCTCGCCGTTGCCGGCACGCCGCGAGGCTCGCGCGGCGCTAGGAAGGCGCGGCGGGGCCATCTCGCCAGATCTGTGCGGTTGTGGCTGGATCTGGGCGGCCGGCGTCGGCGGTCTTTGAGTTTGCCGGCGTTAGCGGGGATGGCTGTCGCGGAGGCGGCGTGTTGGGGCTTGGTTGCTGCACGCTCAGCCTCGCGCGCTCCTCTCGGCTCCGTTGTTGGCGCTCTGCTCGCGGCGTCCGGGAAGGTGCCGTGATTGTGGTCGCCGCGCTCGGGAAGGGCTGCGTGGTTCGCGGGGAAAACGGGCCGCACCGGAGGCGCAGAGGCCGTCCTCCGCCTCTGCCGGCTTGGTCGAGCTCGCTGCCCGCCGCGCACGTCAATAGGTGGTGGTGGCGAGGCGAGGGCACCGCGTGTGGTCAAGGGTCTTTGATCAGGCGGGCTTGTCGGAGTTGGCGGCGATAATGTCGCTGGGAGTGGGTTGGGTGCCAGTCGAAAGCCTTCGTCTTGCTGTTGGGCTGGCGATGAGATACCTTTGGGAGCCGTATTACTCCTTGGAGGCGTCATGCGCCGATGCACCCTCCTCTCTCGGTATGGATCTTGCGGAGAAATCCTGTCCATGTTGGACGGCAGCGTGCGGCGTGGCTACGTCGTGTTCCTTCCTGGCGTTGTCATGCGCCCACCGTGGTTCCCAATTTGGCGGCCGTTTTGACATCAAAGTTTCTAAGTAAACAAGGATGCGAAGGAATACTACTGCACAAGATCAATTTGGAGGCCTGACATCTAGAGTTTCTAAGTAAACTAGGATGCGAAAGATTGCTAGTGCATAAGGTCATAGCAAGTTTGTAGCAAGGACATAGAAGTTAGAAGTTTAGTCTTTCTAGCTCCCTTAGTCTTTTTGCTCTTTGTTCTGTGCGTACCTCAGTTTTGAGGCTTTGAGTAATTGAGTCTAAAGGCTCCTGTAATCTTTGGCTGTGTATATCCACGTGTGGGTATAGAGGCCGGATTTCTATCCATTATCTAAAAAAGCCATCTGTAGTATTGCGGTAGCAGAATGTGACCCATAAGGAGCCTGTAGGCCTTTACTAATGAATACTATCCATTATTCCAAATGTAAGGCCGTATTTCTTTTACCTAGTGTGCAGGAAGCCATTCCTTTATAGAGCTCCAATAATTTGAGAATATCTCGCCACCAAAATGATTCATCGATGATGCTATCTGGTGGCCTGTCGTTGTTGTAATGGACGTCCCAAATGAGCTTGACCCAAGGCAAATATGCATGATTGAAAAACTTATGCAAGTTTTTAGTAAGAGTGTAGAATTTTGTACCTCCAGATTATGGACCCCAAGCCCACCTTGCTTCTTAGGCTTACAAACCTTATTCCAAGCCACCAATGACTTCCCTTTATTATCAACATCAGAGCCTCTTTATAGACAGTGTCCCCTAACTTGTCAATTTGCGCAATGACACTTTGTGGCAATTTGAGGGTACTCCTATAAAAGATTGGGAGTTGTGATAGAAGAGAATTAGCCATTGTCAGCCTTCCACCATATAATAAAAAAAATTAGCTAAACTTGCTAATCTTCTTTCAACTCTTTGAACCATTGGGAAGTAATATGCAACTTTTGGCTTAGTGAGCCCCAAAGGCAAGCCGAGGTAAGTGAAAGGAAAAGATTCGCTTTGACACCTAAATGTCCAAGTCAAGATCTCCATCCTTTTAGGAGTAACATTAATTGGGACCATGAAAGATTGATAATTCACCTTAAGACCAGTGGAAGCCGCAAAAGAGTTGAAGAGAGCTTTCAAAAAGAACAACTATTTTGTGCAAGAAGGCATAACAAGGAGTGTGTCATCAGCATATTGGACCACTGGAAAATCCGAACAGCACCCAAAGGATAGTGGTGCAGAAATAAGTTGTAGATCCATTGCTTTATTTAAAATGCACTGCAGTAGATCAATTGCTATTACAAACAATAAAGGTGATAAAGGATTCCCTTGTCTGACCCCTCTTTTACAGTGAAAGAACTTCCTTGGGACACCATTAAGCAAAATAGATGATTTGCCGGTTGTCATAATCGTTCTCATCCACTCTGTCCATTTTATCCACAAACCTTGATGAGCCATAATATCCAGTATAACATGATGTTCAATTTTATCGAAGTCCTTTTCAAAGTCCAATTTAAGTACAATAATATCCTTTTTTGGACTTTTAACACTGATGAAGATACTCAAAAGCCCATGCTAAACAATCCTGGATTGTCCTTGTTTTGATGAAATCATATTGGTTAGTATGAACTAATTCAAGGATCACATTTTAGCGGTAATTACTTCCTCCATTGTAGGGAGAGTAGGTTGGTGAAAGATAATAGCTCGCCTTCTATCAAATCTTGGATTTAGCCCCTTCAAAAATTTAATCACCCACCTACGTTCAATCCACTTCTTAATAGTGGGTATGCAATCTGCATGAGGTAACTTAAGAGGATCATAGTGATCTAGATCAACCCACAAACGTTGTAGCTCAACAACATACTCCATCATAGGGCTCTCCCTGTGTCTCAGATCACTAACCCTCTCTTGTGTCTCAACCATCAGCATTACATTCCCTTCTCCCGAGTACAATTTTGACAAAGTTTTCCATACCTCATCCACATTTGAGATGGTTTCAATAGTTGCAGCAATAGTCGGAGACACTGAACTCAACAACCACGCCACCACCAGTGAGTTAGTAGCACTCCAAGTTCACCATTCTGCACCTGTCTTGTTCATTGGCTCGGTTGATTCTCCTTTGACAAAGCTCTTCAGCCCTTTTGTCCTCCGGATCAACAATGCCCTTTGCGACCATCTCAAGTAATTTCTCACACCCTCCAACTTAACATCATTTGGCATCAGTTCTATTTTTTTTGCACCATCTCAGCTTGAGGAACGACTGCCCTATCTAAGGATGATGCCCCACTCGTCTTCTCTGTGAGAAGTTGTGCCAGCTTCTCGAGTGCATGTTGCAATCCTTGATTCTCCTCCATTTCTTGATTCTTACTAGAGAAAATAGTAGCAAGGGAATTGCAGTGCACATCAAATCTGAAGCAATTGAGACTCTCTCTCTCTCTCTCTCTGAGAGAGAGAGAACCACTAGCGTCTGCTCCACTCGTCACCGTCGCCTCAAATCCCAGCACCACTGGACGAACCACAACTCCCAACCGCAATACGTCGCCTTAAATCTTCGCATCAAACACTGTTGGTCTCCGTGGTTGCCCTCCACCTACCGGCGAAGTCTCCTCCGACCTCCACGCATCAGCCCCCGCATTGCAAAGTCTACTTTGCAAATCACCTTTGAGCCGCGCTGAGTCTCTCCGCCGACTCCTCACGCCCTTGGCGACCTCCATGCCGCCACCACCATGCGCCTTTGTCAGCCTCCACCTTGTCTCCGCATGTGCCCCACCGGCCTACACACGCACCCTCGTCGACATCTGCCTCCGACCTCGCCAGAGGCTCCATGCCTCAGCACCTGTGCGTTGTTGGTTCTACGCGCGCTCCACCAGCCTCAGCAGCCGGGCCTTCGGGCGTCTCGACCTCACGTCGCCTCTTGTGATGTCGCCCCCACCGTGCGGGCTCCGTCCGTCTCGCCACACGTGGTTGACCAAAGCCGCCCCCGTCGAGCTCCTCCCTAGGGTTTCACCGACACGACATCACCCCCATCGCCAGGCTCTGATACCATGTGGTTTTGTGAGGAATGGTGTTATTGATTCATTTGCTCAATGCAATATTTACATACACAAGACCATGGGCTATATGGGCCAGTCTGAAGCCCACACACGCAACAGAAGGAGATGAGCCGATCAAAAAGGGAAAATAAAAATGCGTAGGCAGCATCGTACACCAACCTTCTAGATGATTTTTTTACTTCTTTTCATATACTCTATGTAAGATCATTCTTGAACTCATTTGATTGGTGCAATATTAGTGTATCCGGTCTCAGTTGTGCTACTGTCCGGTATAAGCAACCCAGCAACATGGAATAATTCTCTACATCCAACTCATCAAAATTATAGTCACTTGCATGACTTCTTACAAGTGTGGGATGGCCAATTGGCCACTGTCTCATATATAAACAAGGTTAGGTTCAGAATTCCGTATGTGAACAATGCACAAGAAATTCACATGCAATGCACTATCAATGCTAGCATACTTTAAAACAGATTGGTAAATTTGGTGTGATACTACAATGATAACGTGAAAGCAATTGCTTTATAAACACTAATACCGGTCTTTGTGTTTTTATCTAAAGCTTATTGCAAACCAAGATACTGCTAGTTTTAAACTAAGTCTAAGCATAAACATTAATCATTAACCCTAGGCCAAATACTGGAACACCTAATACAAGATAAGCGGAAGTGTACCCAAACTGGATGATGCCATGGGGTGTCGGTGCTCGGTTGATGCAGTGAAGTAGAGGTGGCTAGCGGTGTAGAGGTTGTCGCCGTGTACGGTGGTCGATGCCGACGGGGACGAAGAGGGTTCAGTTGCATGGCCAATTAAGTGCCGTACAACCTCAGTACCTATAGTGTACTCTCCTATCTTGAAATGGATATTCATCATACTTAATGGGAGTTGGTTTGCTTTAAGATCCTTTTCATCCAGAATCAGAGGCTTTCCAATAAACCCATGTCGGCAACATGATCACGAAAAATATTGGGTGGTAAGCCTTTAGTAAGCGGACCCGCAAGCATTAACTTAGTACTAATATGCTTGATACTTATGGTTTGATCCTGGATTCTATCTTTCACAACATGATACTTAATGTCAATGTGTTTGGCAGCATCACTTGACTTGTTGTTATTTGCATAAAAGACTGTGGGTTCGTTATCGCAGTATAAAGTGAGCGGTTTAGAGATGTTGTCTACCACTCTAAGTCTCGGGATAAAGTTCTTAAGCCATACAGCTTGCTCGGTAGCCTCATAACATGCCACAAACTCAGCTTGCATCGTTGAAGATGCCGTAAGGGTTTGTTTAGAGCTTTTCCACGAAATAGCTCCTCCAGCGAGTGTGAAGATATAACCTGACGTGGATTTCTTAGTATCAACACATCCCGCAAAATCTGAATCTGAATAGCCAACAACTTCAAGGCTATCAGAAAACTTATATGTGAGCATGAAATGCTTAGTAGCTTGCATATAACGCAAAGCTTTCTTAACGGCCTTCCAATGGTCCGGTCCTGGATTTGACTGATATCTGCCAAGCATCCCGGTTACAAAAGCTAAATCAGGGCGTGTACATACTTGAGCATACATAATGTTTCCAACAGCTGAAGCATAAGAAACCGACTTCATCTGATCAGTTTCATATTGGTTCCTTGGACATTGAAATGTCCCAAACTTATCGCCCTTAACAGTAGGAGCAGGCGAGCCAGAGCACTTATGCATATTGTATCTCTTCAGTACTCTGTCAATGTATGCCTTTTGAGATAAACCTAATATTCCTTTGGACCTATCTCGGTAAATTTCAATGCCAAGAACATAAGAGGCATCACCGAGATCCTTCATATCAAAATTAGATGAAAGAAATATCTTGGTCTCAAACAGCATATCCTTATCGTTGCTGGCCAATAAGATATCATCCACATAAAGTACTAAGATGGTGAATTTACTGTCGGAACCCGGAGTAACGACTCCTGGATCCTCTGTGTAAATCACACTAGTCCAGGATCAGCTAGTGCACACAGTCACAACAAAGATAATAACCAAGCACAAATGACTCAATATATTAAATAAAGGGTACGGCCTTATGGCCAAGTCTTACATCAACACCCATTGGCAAAATAAATAAAGGAAAGAACTGCGGAAGCAAACTGATAAATAGCGAAGCCCAAGCCTGCCCACAGGCAAACGATAGTAAGACGCGGCCTATTCGTCCAGATCTTCACCGTAGTTGATGTCTTCCTTCTCTGTGTGGAAAAAGCAACGTGAGTACAAACTTGTACTCCGCAAGTCACCCGGGAAAATGCAACATAATGATAAAGGCTTCAATGGAAGGCTTATAGGGTTAGTTTGCATAAAACAGCATTTAAGAAATACAGTAATAGATTGAAATTACTGAATTTAATACAGTAAGTAAAAACATTACTTGCGATAGAAAATAATACCGTCAGTGCAGGCTCCGACCATACACCAACCTAACCACGGGCATCCCACCCGGACCATCTTTTCCAAAAAGATCACGCATGGACTCCATCCATCCACACGCTTTCACTGCGCAACTCTGATGAATTCCATCCATTCACCAGATTTCCATTTCTCACGGATTCCATCCATCCGCAAGGTTTTCATCACTCGTGGATTTCATCCATCCACAAGGTTTTCAAAAACATTTTTGAAAATCAAAATCTAACTCATGAAAAACTTTTACTCAGCATGCCCATGACTGTGGGCACGGCTATCCAGGATAGATTATACACTCTGCAGAGGTTGTACAGCTTTACCCACAAGACACGATCATCCCATATTGCCACCGGTTTACACACATCCTTAGGTGTGCGGCGAGGAGTCGTGACAAGGCCTTTACAATGCAAAGCCTTCAACCTGGTCGAGCCAACTCTAAGGTTTTACCCCAGTAAGGAATCCACCAGACCGGGACCCCCTCTTGAGCCTAGACGAGACTTCTCATGGCTTAACCACGCTCGCCCAAGTGAGACTTCACATGGCACCAACCACGCTCACTTTCAACCTACGACTCAACTCAGATTGGGACTTCACAAATTATTCGGCCAGGGCTGTCCCAACCAGCCATGTGGTAGTACGATTAGGGCTTTGCAACAGTAGCTCACAGACCGGTCCTTAATTAACTCAAGCCCAACCACATACCCCCGTGCACGACAATCAACCACTGCGACTCCAACCAACAGGGCATGCCTGCACCCACCACTCTAACCAATTGCCTAAGTCTAAACTAGTTTTATATTTGTTTCCAAAATAATTCATAAACCTCCTTGACTCACCAAAGTCGAGCATAACATTTTATGTAAACAGGGTTATCATTTTATGTGAAAGATATCCCAAAACAAATAATATGACTAAGCAGGGCTAAGCATTTGATTAAACTCTCTAGCCAACACTAATGTATTAACTAGAGTTTGAATCTAGGGTGACAAGGTATAAGGAATTCAAATTCAATGGAGGGATTAACAAGTAGGCAATAACTAAATTTAAAACTGAATTGAAATACGCTGAATAAAAATATGCATGCAATATAGTTTAAATCAACATAATTTTATTTTGAAAACTGGGATCAACATGATCAAGGAGGGTGACTTGCCTTGCTCTTCAACTTGGTTTGAATCTTCGTCGAAGAAATCTCCCGAATCGTCGAACTCTACACGTGAAAATAACCCATCAAATTCAAAATCAAATAAAATTCAAATTAACTTCAAATATTTAAATTGAGGCTAGAAATAGATAGAGGGGAATTTTTGATGAATTTAGAAATTTGAATGGGCCAAATCGGAATTAAAACGAGGGAGAATGAGCTCCGGGAAGTCTGAAAAGAGGGAACATAGAAAAACAGGATTTTTGGAATTATTTTTGTACAGGAAATTGAGAATTATGACGTCAGCACTAAATTGATTTTCGGTCGAACTAATTTTCTAAAGAAAATTCGGGTTAATGACGCCATGCTGACGTCACCCTAGCGTTGGGCCGGCCGACAAGTGGGCCTTGGTCCATGGACCAAGTCCATGGGAGGGGGTGGCGGCTGATGTGGCAGAGGGGTTTGGGTGGTGCTGACGGAGCGGGCCGACGCGGAGGTGGTGCCGACGTGGCACCGCCTGGCAGCCACGCAGGCCTGGTGGCTGCGCCGGCCGGAGGCTTCGAGATGGCGCGCTCGCCGCGCGCGGCGCGCGAGGACCGCGCGAGGGTCGCATTCGGGAGAGGGGCGCACGGGGTATAGGCTTATACCTGCGGCGAGGCTCGGCGGTGGACGGAGATGGCCGGCGACGAGGAAGAGGCGACGGAGCGATCGGGCGACGACGGGGCTAGCGCTCCGGTGACCGGGGAGCACGGCGGAGCGGCGGAGAGGCTTCACGGCGAGGTGAGGAAGGCGATGGTGGCGCCGTCGGGGCTTGGGGAGCAGCGGCGCGCCGACGATTACTCGCTGAAGTTGGCGATGGCGGCGGGGGCGAATGCGCACGGCAGGGGCGAAGGAGAGCTCGGGGAGGGGAGGAGAGGCGGAGCGAGTTGGGGCGGCACTCGGGGCGGCTTTTATAGTGGCGGAGGGCGACGGGGGCGGCGCGGATTTGTCGCCGGAGGTGGGTAGTGGGCGGCGGCCGTTGCGGACGGGTGAGGCCGAACGGGCGCGGGTCGTGGGGAGGGAGGTGGGCGCGGCTTGCGGAAGGGGGCGGCGACGAGCGGCAGTGGGGGCGTGACCGAGGAAGAGGGGAGGTGGCCGAGAGAAGCGGGCGGCGGGCGCAACGGCCAGCGGCGAGAGGAGAAGAAGGCGGGAGGAGATGACAGGTGGGGCCGGGGGCGCAGAGAGAGAGGGGGCGCGGGCGTGCGGGATGGCGCCGCGTGGCCATGGGCGTGAATCGGGCGGCCGAAAAGGGGCGAGGCGGGAACGGCCGGATGGGCCAGTACGGGCCGAGGGGGCGACATGGCACGGATCGGGCCACACACGCGACGGGCAAAGGAGGAGGGAAGGCGGGATCCGGGCGGGCGGCGTGGCGGAAATCCGGCCGTCCACGTGGCGGCCGAAGAGAGGGAAGAGAAGATTTTATTTTCAGAATTTAGTTTTTGATTTTCAGAAAACCCCAGAAAATCCATTAAGCCTCAGAAAAAATACCAAATGACCTCCAAAAATTCCAGAAAAATTCTTAGAACATCCTGGAGACATTTTAAACTTAGTAAAATATTTCCAACTAATGTTGGTATTTAATTTTCATATTTTAAAATACTTTTTAATTTCAAAAATACATTTTTAAACTCCAGAAAATCCAGGAAACCAAATAAACTCCAAATTTTTAATTTGACATAGCGTTTTTATACAAAATCAAAATATCATTTTATTTAATAATAATTTTAGGTTTTTCTGAAAATGCTTTTCAAATCCAACTTTTTCAAAACAGAAATCCAGGCAAAACCAAATTTAAACTTAGGCACAAAAATACTTATTTTAATTTTAATTTTATTTTATTCCATTTTTTCTATTTATTTTTTAATTTTTTTAGCAAAAATTTGGGATGTTACGTTTACTCACCTTGAACTTAACATATATGCAGTTATCAACTTCATTTTCCTTAAAACCAAGACTCCTTATGATCTTATCGAATTTGAGGTACCACTGCCTCGATGTTTGTTTTAAGCCATAAATGGATTTCTTAAGCCGACATCCCATATGCTCCCTGCCTTCGATGACAAAACCTTCCGGTTGAGCCATGTAAACATTCTCTTGCAAGTCGCCATTAAGGAATGCCGTCTTAACATCCATCTGATGCAGCTCTAAATCATAATGAGCTACAAGTGCCATAACAATTCTGAATGAATGTTTAGTTGAGACAGGAGAAAAGGTGTTATTATAGTCAATCCCCTCTCTTTGTGAGAAACTTTTTTGCTACGAGCCTTGCTTTGAACCTTTCAATATTTCCCTTAGAGTCATGCTTGGTTTTGTAGACCCATTTATAGCCTACTGTTTTGACTCCATCAGGAATTTCTACTAAGTTCCATACATCATTAGTGCTTATAGACTTTAGTTCATCCTCTATAGCTTCAAGCCATTTAGAAGAATGTTCACTCATCATGGCTTCCTTATAAGAGGTGGGATCATCTACCTTCCCTATATCATTAATATCTTCATTCATATAAACAATATAATCATCTGGGATGACAGATCTTCTCTCCCGCTGTGATCTTCTAATAGATTCATTAGTTATTTCAGGAGACTGCTGAGGCTCTTCATTAGGTTTAACATCAGGAATTTCAGAGACCTCAACAGTGGGTGCAACAACAGGATTCTCTACTGGAGGTGCAACCACCTGAGGCACAGGAATAAAGGTCTCTGGGATGAGCGGTGTAGGAACATAAACCCGCTTCTCCTCAAGATCTAGTTTCCTGGGCTCCAGGTCCTCGTTATTTTCTAAGAACACAACGTGCCTTGTTTCTACAAACTTAGTTATCCTATCAAAACAATAAAACTGATACCCTTTAGATCTGTCAGGGTACCCAACAAAATGGCAACTTACTGTCTTAGGATCTAATTTCCCAATGTGTGGATTAAATAACTTAGCTTCAGCACGACAACCCTACACTCGTAAATATTTCATACTCGGTTTTCTCCTAGTTCATAATTCATAAGGTGTTTTAGGTACTGATTTACTAGGAACCCGATTAAGAATATGTGCGGCTGTCTTTAGTGCTTCCATCCACAATCCAATTGGTAAACTAGAATGGCTAAGCATGCTACGTACCATATCTATAAGTGTATGGTTGCGTCTCTCAGCCACCCCATTTTGCTGAGGTTCACCCGGCATAGAATACTGGGCAACGATGCTATTTTCCTGAAGGACCTTAGCAAAAGGGCCAGAAATTTGCCCATAAGAGGCATGTCTTCCATAATATTCTCCCCCATGATCCGATCTTACCACTTTAATTCTCAGGTTGTGCTGATTTTTAACTTCAGCCTTAAATATCTTAAATTTATCAAGTGATTTAGATCGGTCTTTAATGGGAAAGATATAACCATAACGGGAGAAATCATCAGTGAATGTGATGAATGTATCAAAACCATCCACTGATGTCATAGGAAAAGGACCACAAATATCAGTATGAATTAATTCTAAGAGTCCTGTGCTGCGAGTAGCTCCCTTCTTTATTTGCTTAACATTTCCCTTAATACAATCAATGCAATGATCTGAGTCAGAGAAATCTAATGGGTGGAGAATTTCTTCTTTAATGAGACGCTCCATTCTCCCCTTTGAAATGTGACCTAAACGACAGTGCCACAGTTTCGAAGAAGTCTCATCATTCTTTTTATGCTTAGCATCATACACATTCAAAGATACAAGAGATTCATTAAGGGAAAGCATATAAAACTTGTCTTGTCTAAAGGCAAGATCAACATTATTTGAATTAAACCTAATAATGCATTTATTGTCACCAAAAATACATTTAAAACCTTCATCGTCCAATAAAAAAACTGAAATCAAATTCCTCCTGATGGAAGGAACATAAACTACATTATTAAGGCGAAGCATGAAGCCACTATCTAAAATTAATGAAACAGATCTAACTGATTCTACTTCGGCTTCCTTTCCATCCGCGACTCTAAGACTTCGCTCCCCCTTTCTTAGTGTTTTCGCGATAAGGAATCCCTGTAAAGAGTTGGTAACGTGCACAGTTGCACCTGAGTCAATCCACCAAGAACTAAGAGAAAAATCCGCATAAAGAGTTTCATCAATGAATGTTACTGTATCATTACCCCTTTTGGCAAGCCACTTTAGGAAACCTACACAATCCTTCTGGAAATGCTCTGGCTGCTTGCAGAAGTGACATTCCCCCCTTTAGGTGCTCCAACGGGAGCAACATGAGGCTTAGGTGCATTGTGCACTTTAGGCCCCGACTTATCTGAGTTAGGGGAGAACTGCAGCTTCTTCTTGGATTTGAAGTCCCCTTGGAACATCCTTTTGTTAGAACCACCAACATGAAGAGCAAAATCCTTCTTTTCTATCCTTATTCTCTCTTCCTCCTGGACACACATGTCGATCAAATCGCTCGTGCTCCATTTTTCTTTCTGAGTTTTGTAATTAATCTTAAATGCTGTGTACTCAGAAGGAAAAGAAGTCATAATAAAATAGACTAGAAAACCATCAGATATCGCCATGTCCATGCCCTTGAGTTTTTCTGCCATATCGGTCATGATCATGATATGCTCTCTTATGCTGCCGGACCCATCATACTTAGTGGTTAAGAGCATCTGAATTAAAGTACTGGTATAAACTTTAGTGTAGCCTTTAAATTTCTCCTCGATTGAAGCCAAGTACTCCTTAGCATTTTCGGAATTGGGGATTACTCCCCTAATCCCGACTGAAATAGAGGTCCTCATAATCATTAGTGATAAGCGGTTAGACCGCACCCATTTTTCAGCATTAGCCTCATAATTTTTCTTTTTCTCATCATAATTCTCCTCACCTTCGGTGGGGGGAACGGGAACGGCTACCCTAAAGGTATAGTCAAGGTCCAAAACTCCAAGGACAACTTGAATTCTTTCTTTCCATGTGTGAAAATTGCTCCCCGTGAGCTGCTCAATGTTATCAATTGTGGCAGCAACGTTTGATGCATTAAGTGCTGAATTTCAAAATATAGGGCAAAAATTAGAAATATCATAAAGATATATATTGCATGCAATTAACCTTACGTTGGTCTAATTAATAACATGCAAAAATTACAGTTCTAATTCATATCACCGTTGGGCAGAAAATGAAAAAGAACTTAATAATTTATATGGCGACATATGATTACAAACAACGTTGGTTAGAATGTAATCATATGCATGGAGCGGTGGCGCGCAAAAACCGTAAGATCCTCCTTTTTTTGTTTGTTTGCCACCGATCCGAAATCTCATTCGGGTTTTTAGGTTTCGGGAGGTGGGATTTTGGGGATCCTAATTAGAGTTTTGCCAAAATTCAAGATTCACCTCCTTCTAAATGCTTACCCGAGCCATAAAACGTAAACTCGAGCCTCTAATCCCAGATCCAATGTTCGGTTGGGGCTTAATTTAGGGTTCAAGTTTGAGTCTAGGTCGCTCTGATACCAAATGCTAGTTTTAAACTAAGTCTAAGCATAAACATTAATCATTAACCCTAGGCCAAATACTTGAACACCTAATACAAGATAAGCGGAAGCGTACCCGAACTGGATGATGCCATGGGGTGTCGGTGCTCGATTGATGCAGTGAAGCAGAGGTGGCCGGCGATGTAGAGGTTGTCGCCGTGCACGATGGTCGATGCCGACGGGGACAAAGAGGGTTCAGTCTTTGTTCACCACAGCGCACGTGAGAGATCGGGTCTATTATGGTTTTGGGGGCCTTGAACAACTTGTAAACAAAGTCTGCCGAAACCCTGTTTTTATGTGGCGCTGGGTGACCAGGACCGAAACCAAGTCTGTTGGCAACCACCTTCGATCAAGGCGCGAGGTGGAGGTGTGTCTTGATCGGAGGTATGCCTAGAGATGGTAATGGGTACCCGAAACCCAATACCCAGTGGATTTTTACTCTATTACGGCATGAGTCTAAGTCAATTTCCTAACCCATGGGTCTCTTAA
The DNA here is from genome assembly GCA_036346575.1 of Dendrocalamus sinicus. Lineage (NCBI taxonomy): Eukaryota > Viridiplantae > Streptophyta > Magnoliopsida > Poales > Poaceae > Dendrocalamus > Dendrocalamus sinicus. Next base: position 25,114,663 of record CM070653.1, on the reverse strand, counting down.
TGGGCAAAAAGCCCAACCCATCGGGTATGCCGGGTTCGGGTACGTTCTTATAGTACCCAAACCCGTAAACCTATGGGTAATATAAACCTGATCCATAGGAGTTATAAACCCAGGCTCCCAGCCTCTCAGGCAAACCAGCCCAGCCCATAGCTCATTAGCCATTTAGCCCCAATCCCCCAATGCGGCAATGCCCCATACAACCCATAGCCCATTAGCCATTTAACCCTAGCTAGCACTCAGAGTGTCAGACTCACTAGTCACTCCGTCACTCGGTCACCCACCCCGATTCAACAGCCGCCACAGTGGCGGCGCATCTGGCGTTGCTTGTAATGATATTGTATGCTAGTGAACTATGATCTGAGAATTGATGGAGTGAACTAGTGATGTGCATTGTGGATTTTGTCGTTGCTTGTTTCATGCATAGTAGCATATAAATTGAACTTATTGTTGACTTGCTAAGCACTGCACTGTCTGCAATCTGCACAGCTGTTGTCGGGCACGGGCGACCCGTGGGTACCGTTACCCGAGTGGGCATGGGTCTGGGCAAAAATCTGCACCCGTCACGGGTATGGGTTTTTTTAGCAGGCACATCCAACTTTCATAGACACGGGTTTGGAATAGCAAAACCCAGTGGGTTTGTGCCTGTTGCCATCTCTAGGCGTGTCTCCCTGAAATCTTGGGGTAGTTAGCTGAGATCAACCCAACAGATACATGTTACACCACATCATTAAACTAGCAACAACTATAATCGCAAGAAAGAAACTAACCGCAGCTATTCAGTTGATCTGCTAATCCATCGAACCATTGAACACTCCCTAAGCTAAAGCCTGGGTTGGGAATAGCTTCGGGTCCAACTCGGCTGTGTCAAGCCTTTGTTGGCCTTAGGTTGAACTTAGACTGGATTTGGGTGTGCTCTGGTTTTGACAGGTGCAGTCGTGCAAGTGCTGGTATTGGACTAACTCGAACAAAATGTCCCCCTTAAAAAAACTTAACGGGATCGCTACAATCCGTGCGTCTGATCCGGGCATTTTTCGTCGGACGGTCCTCGTCGCCCAGACCTAAACCGGTTTCTTCAGCGCACATACAATAAACGAGTTCACATCCGTGGAAGGTCAACCAGCCATCCCAATGCAAGGTGCTCGATATTTGACCGTCCTCGAGCATGGCACCGTCAGATTCGGCTGCCACGATAGTCTCCCTCTTCGACCGTTCTCGGGTGCGGCGGAGAGCCTCCGGCGAAGCGCAGCCGCGAAGTGTGTGGTGATGATCCTCGAGCTCACCACACCCGGCGTCGGCGCTCTCTTCGTGATTACGATTCAGGTCAGTGCCTTACCGATCCAGTGTCTCAGAGCACACGGCGACACCACAGCCCTCGGTCAGCAACATGCGCAAGCTCTTCGCGAAGGTTTTGTTGCAATATTTTGATTTTATGTATGCAACAATCAGCAACAACTAGTACAACATTGAGATTTTTATCAAATATTTTTGTTGCATACATGTCGGGAAATGTTGCATTTATGGACAAGAAATATTGCTTCCACTTGAAGATTCTGTTGTACAAAATCTTGCTTTGCTTCCCTGGATGGTGCTGCCGTGCTGGCAATTGAAAACCTTGTAACACGGCACTGCATTTCTTGAAATAAAAAATGGAAAAGGAAAAAAAGGGGAAAAACTTGTCTTGTTTTAGGAAGACTAGCTGAATGCCCGTGCGTTGCTACGGATTTTTAAAATTTATCATACTATATGTTTTAAAACTCACGGGTGATAACAAATTTTAGAATATACATACAATCATGTTCGACTCTTAACCAAAACCTCATCAGTTGCAAATATTAAAGGACCAAGTCATATGTGTAAAGTACAAGGACTACATCACAAGATTTGCCCTCTCACCCAACTAATGTCACTCATTAAATCACATATATGGAAACATAGAAAGAGCATATAGCAAAAAAAAAGGTAAACAGAAATTTTGAATTAGCTACACACATGGGATGAAGACACAAAGGAGCACAGCAAGACGCAAATAGCCATGAAAGCTACGAACTTGAGCGACAATGACCTTCCCAAAGAAGCGTCTATCATTTGCTATCTTCATAAGAGATGCACAAATTGTATTTACTGGCGCCATCTCTCAACAAAGCATCATGCGCTGCCTACTTAAGAAAACAATGATGAGATTAAGTGATTAACGCATGTTGATGAAATATTATAAGATATAGACTGAAAAGAACTTTGAACAAAAGTTGTGTGTGTGTTGGTCGTGAAAAGGAAGGCCTTTGCTATAACAGAGAATAGAGCCTAAGAAATAGCATCAAATAAAACAATTAAAAGTAAGTGATTTCGTAATGGCACAGGATTAGTAACTGATAAGGATCTTCAACAAATCACCTTTTGTTGACAAATGCTTTAAATCCATGTTTCGAGGTTTACTAAAATCGGTTGAAATTTTCGCAAGTATTAAGCTATGTCCAACAATGCAATTACAGAGTCCAGTCATCTTAAATGAATTTTTATGGACTTCCAACCCCTATCGACAATTTCAAGAAATGCTTAAGTGTGCACATAACCACTTACCAAAGCTTCAAACTTGTTCTCTGCAGTCACAAAAGGTAGATCTGTTTCCTCAGCAACCACAACAGCAGTTTTAACATCAAATCTGAAATGAACAAGTACAATTTTAACTAAATGAGTCGAAGAGAGAGAATAAACAAAGAGATTAAGAAATTCAAGGAACTAATAATCTGATTAAAAGTCATCATAATCAAGCAAGTGAGTAACCATAAAGACAATGCGAGTTGGAAGGATCAAGCAAGTGAGTAACCATTCAAGGATAAAGACAGGATTGGTGTCATAATCAAGCAAGCGAGTAATCAAGCGAGTGAGTAACCATTCAAGGATAAAGACAGGATTGGTGTCATAAGAGGATGATATTTGCACCGGACTTGAAAGTATAAGGGGTTGTTGGATTTTTGTTCTTTTAGACAGTAGAGGGGGTAATATGTACTTTTCCTTTTGGGAAACTTCCAAACGCTGAGGATTTTGACATTGCAAAAAAACTGGGTGGGGGTTTATTTATCAAACAAAATAACAAAATAATCTCAAAAAAAAGGCAAAGCAAGTAGGATGCAGTTGCTCCATATTGTCATGTTAATGCAGTTATATACATGAATTGTAGTTCTTTCAGATTGTGCCTTTTTCTTCTTTATTGTAAATTCTTGAATTCCATAAATGATAGACAACACACCATATCCAAATTTTCATAATTCTATGGTGACAATTAACCTAAACCAAGCCATAATACAAAAAAAGATATACCTCTAGAAAAAAGGTGAAATAGAAAAGAGATCTTTATATATGCCAATTATATTACTAAGTCAATCAGCCTATTAATCGCACAGCAAAGCAAACAGTTCACCACGATAAAGCATGAGACAAGAAATTAATCTGCGATGAATTGAGTCTCAAATCAGAAAAGTAAACCAAATTGAATGTTGCAAGGATGGATTATGCATGAGCAAGGTTGTCAGGATTTTTATCCATATCGTAGCATCTTACGAGCCTACGATCCTGTGGGAGTATTTAAACCCCGATCCTACATAGTATCTTAATTATGAGGAACCATCAACCATGTAGAATAGTGTTCCAGGCCTTATAATCTTTCACTCATAAGCTATAGGAGGGAAAGTGAAGGACAACATAAGAAATTAATCCAAAGTAAACAAGATATACTGACCATAAGCTGGTGGGTTAGCAATAATTGCATCCACTTTGAAAGGAATGCCGGTGTCGTGGTCGATCCTTGCAAGCAAAGATAAAGAAAATATAATTTCTTTAACTGTTTTCTTTGAATAGGAATTTCGATGGACTCAAGGTAGGAACCCTTTATTCTTCACCATGTCCTTTCGTAATATACCAAAGACATTATTCTTCATATGATACAAAACTTGTAAAACAATTATATATAAAAAGGATTTTCGCACATTCAAAGAAGTACTTTCTGGTCTCCACCAAGCGGGTAAAACTCCAGCCCAGTAGTTAATACGAACTCCTTAAAGTTGGCATGAGTTGCTAACCTCACACGGTGTCCATAATCCTACGATAAAGATCGCAACTAACTCTAGCCAATAGTCATACTGGAAATATAAATGTAACGACATTAAGTGGAATGTAGCACAGAGCTAACCTGAGTTAACCAAACAAAGAATATTGGATTAACAACAATGTCGATTGAGCCTAGCCTGTAAGCGATTTCCTATAGCAACAAATGGCTGAACATCACCCCTTGTACCCACAATAAGTATAACAATTTGCATAGGAGGCACATGCGGTATATCCGCTCCATCCAATGATTCTTCAATAGCAACATCGCCATAACCACCCTCGGCTCCAACATCATCCGAGGTGTTTCCAGTACTTGGTACATCAACAACCACAGTTCCATCATCTTTCAGTGTAGCTATCCGATTTAGCATTTTGAGTGCAGAAACAGGTATGTAAGGCAGCCAAAAAATTAAGAACAACATCCAAAGACCCAACACAAATCGAGTGCATCCGATACTTCAAGTTCTCAAGCTACCATGCAATGCATCACAATACTTTGAAACATACAAAATTTAAATATAACTGTCTTGTTCTAACTTGCTAAACCACTTGCAATTCATCAGTTCCAACTTCCAAATAGATGTTAATACAAAGAAAAATATCAAACAAATTAATGATCACCTTCATACAGAAGTTAACACAATTAACAATTATTAGTTCATAGTTTGTACATAAATAGATGAAGCAGATGTACCCCATGAAGAAAAAAACTACATTTCACCATAGAAGCAAGAGATACATAAAAGACTAAGTTATATGCACCTTCTTTCTTAAGGAAATCTTATCGTCCAATAACTGTTTAGCAGGATCATCAACTGGATTATTTTGTCGACGTCTCTCAGTTCTTAACCTTTCCAAATTTGATGGGCCTGTAGCTTCATTAGTTATTTCAGCATTCTTAATCACTCCTAGCATAGTGCTTGATCTAGGGTGGCTTCTGTCATCTAAAAAAAGAACGATGATTTGAGAGTCACATCAACATAAAAAAATAGATAGTACTTTTTTTTTACATTATCATAACTTAAATGAAACTGAGACTAAATTGTATCAACAAAAAAATTATAGGTTCTTGTTTTTGCTCTCAGTCCCTCACCAAACGTTGGGTGTGGTGGTATGGTTTAAATCTTCCTGCAGCAAGCTATCATTTACATTTGATGCAAGTTAAACGTCACTTTGCAGTTGACTCATGGAACAAACTGAGCACAACTATAGCAATGCTAATTTTTAGTACAACTGAATTCTAGTGGAGGGGCAATGCCGGGGTGGAGGGCGCCACCGCATCGGCACCATCGTCATTGCAGATCTCCTACTCGTGCTTATAAATTGCCACGGGCATCTCTGTTTATAAGATTATAATTGACCATTGCTATGGCCATATGATACAAATGTTCTGTATCCCCGGAAGTCAGAACGGTGCATTGGTGTTTTTTTGGGATAGCTGATGCTCGTTGTATTCTTTGGTCAATCTACACTTGACTTAGGAAGCTTATTTCGTTTCAAAGAAAAGGAAGGTAACATCAAACACCTCCATTAACAGCTTTTGGCGGCTGCCCTCTAGCCTCTCAACCATCAAAGCCATATCATGCAACATTGCAACTGGTTTTCAAGTTTTTCCCTATCTTGCTTTCATAGTGAAATATGTCACAAGATGACTTGCATTAAGAGTTGAGCTCACTAGAAGAATCCTATGAACAAACAACACAACATGTACATACAACTCTTCTAATCACCCCTGTAAATTTTGACAACAAGGTGTCTGGATCACAGGTGCTCAATCATCCAGTTATCACACTGGATTACAGGTGATATCCAATATATACTGTAAAAAGCTTAAATTATGAAAAATTTTGAGAGTGTGTTAGATGCATTACCATTGAAAATGCCTACCGGGAGGGGGGCGGTGTAGGCCGGGAGCCGGCGGGGCCAGAGGCGTGGCAACGTCCGGAGGAGGGCGAGCCTAGTAGGCGGCGCGCCGAGATCCGAGAGGAGAGGGGAGGGAGTCGGGCGGCGCTGGCGGGAGGGAGCACGGAGCGACGCCGCCGTGAGACGGCGGTGCAGTCGGAAGGAGGGGCACCGGGCGGTGCAGCCGGGAGGCGCGGCGGTGCGGCGGGCGGCGCCGTAGTGGCGTCGTCAGCAGTGCAGCGAGCGGACCGCGGCGTCGTCGCGTCGGGAGTGAGGCGAGGACGGCGGCCGACGGACGCGCGCGCGCGCACGCGCGACGGCGGTGGCCGGCGGACGCGTGGCACGCGCAGCGAGGCGGCGCGCGGCGACAAGGAAGCCGCCGAGACCCCTCTCGTCCCCCTCCCCCGGCCTCGCCTCGAGGCCACGCGAAGAGGATTGGCTCCGAGTCCGGCGGTCGACGGCACTCGACACGGTGCCTGCCTGACGCAGCTTGACCGCGTCGGCGGCGGCGGCGCGGGGTGGCGTGGCGCGGCGGAGGCGGCGGCGGCGCGAGGAGGCGAGAGAGCGAGGCGAGCAGATCAGCGGTGGCAGCGGAAAAACCGAGGGGGCGCGGGTGGGGAGGGGAGGAGGAGGCGGCGGCGCAGGGTGGGGGGAGGAGGATGCGGCGGCGGAGCGGAGGGGTGGGGGGAGGAGGAGGAGGCGGCGGTGCAGGGTGGGAGGAGGAGGAGGCGGCGGCGGAGCGGGGGAGGAGGAGGAGCGGGGGAGACGGAGGCGGAGGAGGAGCGGATCGGGCGGAAATTTGGGCGGAAATTTCGCGAGTGGGGGGAGATCAGAGAGAGGAGAGCGGGACTGCGGAGGCCCACGCGCAGCAAAAGTTTTTTAGGAGGATAGCGAAGCGTAGAATTCACCATCACCTTCAACTCCTTCTTTTATTGTGTGTTTGGTTCATGGGACTATAGGGGATGGGATGGGGCGGTTCTCGTTCCAGAGCTGTTTGGTTCAGAGTCGAGTGGGATGGGGGATATCCCTCTAGGGAATATTCTGCGAATATACTCTCAAATTGGGGATGCTCCTGTCCCCCAGAAATGAGGGGATGGTGAGGGATGAGGTGGGACAAGTGGGCCCCACGAGCTGTTGCAATCCCAGAAAAGAGGCTGACTGGTAGACCCCGTATGTCAGATTTGTCATCCCAAACCTTTTGTCCCTAAACCAAACAGAAAACAGAGACCGTCTTATCCCTTGCAATTAAATACAAAACATGGTTAGTTCTATCTCTAAAAAATAGGTTGAATCCGTCCCGTTCCACCATAACTCTGAATCAAACACACGCTTAAGGAGCAGAGACTTTTGGTACTCCTACGGAGCCCTCCTGAACCCCAGAGAAGGCCGGAAGCGGAAGAGACTTCGTATTTACAGCTCTACCCCCAACCAGATCCGGGGACCTAACCAAGTCGCCCAACCGCGTCGCCGAGCCCTCTAAACCCAAACCCATCCTCCGGCGCGGCGACGAAACACCGTGCCGCGCGATGGCCGACGGCGCCAGCAGCAGCGGCGCCGGCGCTGGCGGACGCGGGAGCGGCGGCGAGTCGGTGGTTATCGACTACGGCCGGCGCCGCACAACCTGCGGCTACTGCCGATCCACCGGCCCCACGAGCATCTCCCACGGTACCATCCCGGAAATCCCTTCCGATGAATAACAATATTTTCTCTACTTCGACCTGGATTGGGTCTTGTTGCGTGTGGAATTGCTCGTCGGTTCTGGTGTGTCTAGTCGATGCGTCATGTGTAGGATGCCTATACTGCTCCGAAGTTTTAAGAATTTTAGGTGTACATATTGTTGCCAAATGCCAAGGGCAGTACCAAGGTACGACGGATTTGTAGTTGGGGTGTGTGTAATCGCCGTTCTTTCAGCTTGTAAGGAAATGGCTTTTGGTTGCCAACTGCAGGGTGTGCAGGTAGTCTGTGAATGCTGATTGTTGAAACCAGGGGCAACCCTAGCACGAGAGAACAATGAGAGCAAGCACAAAAGAGACACGCGAAAACGAGGTTCACAGCAGCTCTGTCCATATGAGGAGTTTTCTTTTTCTTTTTTCATGATAAGGGTTACAATAGGTCGACGGTATATATTTATACCCCGATTACATGTTCGACTCGGACCAATGTATACCCCGATTACATGTTCGACTCGGACCTGTAGTCCGTACAAACCGCGACTCCCTGTGTAGGGCTTTGTACACAACAAATCTCCACTTTGGCAAATACTTCACCTTGAAGAACAACATAGAACACTTTGATACTCCTCACACATCTGTGGACTGGGGGTTACCTTCTTACTCAGCAACTTGTGACTCCCAATATGTCGAGGCAATGCTCAAACTTGTTGGCGGTGATGGGTTAGTAATTTAGTATTATCATCAGTGTGCACAGAGTTAATCAACTCCCTAATCTTTTGATACCTTGCATGAATGTACTTCATCTTAGCATGATACACCTGATTGTTGGCTAAGTAAATTGCACTTTGACTATCACAATGCACCTAAGCTCCACCTTGCTCAACGTCCAGTTCCTTTACTAGTCCTGCAAGCTATAATGCTTTCTTTGCAGCTTCAGCCATAACCATGTACTCCACCTCAGTTGTAGACAATGCAACAATAGACTAAATTGATGACTTCCAACATATAGACCCTCCACCCCAACAACCAAAGAATTTCCTTGTTGTCCGCCAAAAATAATGCCATGACTTGTTGTACCTCTCAAGTACCTGAATATCTACTTGACTACCTCCCAATGTCGCTTTCATGGTTTTGCCATAAACTTGCTAACTTGACTAACATCATGCGCCAAATCAGGCATTGTATAAACCATGGCATAAATATAAGTAGCCTCAATATCTGATTCAGGACAAATTCGGAAGACAGTTTAAAGTGTTGTGCCAATGGAGTACTTATTGGTTTGGCCTTGCTCATATCAAACTGCTCCAAAACCTTTTCAACATACTCCTGCCGAGAAAGCCACAGTTTCCTTGAGCTTTTGTCCCTGTATATTTCCATGCCCAAAATTTTCTTTTCTGCCGTCTTTCATATCAAATTTTTGACTTAGCAAACCCTTTCAACCAATCACATCATGCATGTGCTTACAATAAAAAAACCTTCATCAAGGTATCGAACATAAACAGAATAGTCATACTCACATCATCTGTAGCCAATCTACAACATGTAGGAGTCAAACTGCTTGTACCATTGCCTTGGGAGACTGTTTCAACCCATACAATGGCTTCTTTAACTTGCAAACCAGGTGTAGATTTTCCAGTTCAGCGAACCTTTCTAGCTACTCCATGTAGATTTGCTTATCAAGATCACCATGCAAAAACACCATTTTCATATCCATCTGTTCCAAGTGCAAATCCCAACTGATTACCAAAGCAGCAACTATCCTTATAGAAGTATACCTCACAACTAGGGAGAATACCTTATCATAATCAATTCCCTTTTTTTGTGAAAACCCTTTTGCAACTAGCCAAGTCTTGAATTTTTCCCTTCTTTTTCTGATACTGCAGGCTTTCTTTTATAGACCCATTTGCACCCAATGGCCTTCTTACCCTCAGGAAGATGAACTAGCTGCCAGGTCTGATTCTTCTGTAAAGACTCCATCTCTTCTATCGTTGCAATCATCCACCTATCTTTCTCCTGGCTTGTAATAGCCTCCTGAAAATTAGTTGGATCATCATTACTAACAAGAAAAGCAAATAAAACTTGGTCTTCATACCTGAATCTCTTTGGAGCTTTCAAGTTGGTGTCTCCTGCTATCTCTTGCCAGTTGCCAATTGAAATTTTTGCAAATCCTCTGAAGTGGAATCTATAGGCAATGTGTGTGAATCCTGAGTCCTTGAACAATGTTCCAACTCTACTTGCCCCATATTTGATCATCCAATCTCATGTGCCACATCCTCTTTGTTTTGTTGAACATTGATTGCTCATCAAAGACAACATCCCTGCACATCACCACCTTTTTCGATTGGATCCCAAAGCTTGTACCCTTTAACACCTTTCTTGAAACCCAGAAAAATGCACTTCTTTGATTTTGCATCAAGCTTTGACCTTTCATCACTTGGTATATGCATATAGGCCCTGTTTTTTTCAGCTTCTAAAAGCTGTTTTTCGGCTTTTCTACAGTAACTAACTTTTAAACGGAGTATTTTTTCAAGATAGGGTCTACTAGTTAATTGTAGTACATACTTTACTGACTTCATTTATATCGGTAAAAACCACACGTGAGTTTCTGTTATTTTGTAATCTTTCGTACAAACAGCTCAAAAGCCACAAGCCGCAGCCAAAAGTCATAGGGTCTGTTCTTTTCGGCTGCGGCTTATGACTTTTGGCTGAAAATTTTGAATTTTGGCTGTTTACGGTACAGATTACGGAGAGACAGATACTCACTTGCGATTTTGGCTGGTACAGATGTTGGGCTTTTAACGTGTAGATCGTTTAACTTGTAGACCCCGTCTTGAGAAAATACTCCGTTTAAAAGTTAGGTACTGTAGCAGAAGCCAAAAGCCACTTTTAAAAGCCCAAAAGAACACCCCCATAAGCCGCAGCCAAAAAGAACAGACCCATAGGCTAGACAACTAAAACTTAGATTAGTAAAATCAACTAAATTACTAGCCCATACCTCCTCTATAACCTTACCACCCAAAGATGCTTGTGGTGATCTGTTTATGAGATAGCACGTCATGTTCACAGCCTATGCCCAGAAACATTTAGGAAGCCTTGCATTCAACCTCAATCACTTTGCTCTTTCACAGTTGGTCCTGTTCATCTTTTCCGCCACATTGTTTTGTTGTGGTGTCTTGCACACTGTGAAATGCTGCTGAATACCATGCTCACAATATTTTTAAAACTGTGAATTATTATATTCAATATCATTATCAGATCTCAGATACATTACTTTCCTACCTATTTGGTTCTTCACCTCAGCTTTCCACACCTTGAACTTGGCAAACACCTCAGATTTCTGCTTCATGGTACATCCATATCTTGCGGGAAAAATCATCAATAAAAGTAACAAAATACTAAGCTCCACCCATTGACAGTTTTCTAGTAGGTCCCCATACATCAAAGTGTACATAATCAAGTATTCCTTCTATTACATGTTTTCCACTTGAGAAGCTAACCTTAGACTATTTTTCAATAACACAAAACTTACATAAACCTAACTCACAACTTTTAATTCCTACCAATAAGTTTCACTTATGCAATTCCGCCATCCCACATACGCTAAGATGACTGAACCACATATGCCAAAGTTTTGCCTTATCATCATGTGGGTCAACTGAATTGACTCCACCTACACCTGTGCTTCCTAACAGTATGTAAATATTTCTAGCAGTCCTGCTACCATTATCATAGTTAATGCACCCTTACATAATATTATGGTTTCCTTACCCTTATTAGCTTTATAAGTAATACCACTTCCATGTAAGGACCCTAGAGAATTAGATTCTTATTCAACCTTGAAATATTCTTGACATCATGCATTGTTCTAACAATACCATCATACATCATAATTTCAACATCACCTATGCCGACGATACTATAACATGTATCATCACCAAGGTAATTTGAACAAAAATTACCTGAACATCACCTATGCTGACAATACTATAGCATGTATCATCACCAAGGTAATTTGAACCGAAATTACCAGACATATATGAGGTGAACCACTCCCTCTTAGGCATGATATGGTACGAGTATCCAGAATCAAGAATCCATGCATCTACCAGCTGATTGTTTGAAATCGGGAGCACGTCTCCATCACTGCTATCTGAGTCATTCTTCTGAACCATATTCACAGTCTGTCCACTTTGCTTCTCATCATTATGTTCCTTCAACTTCGAATAATCTCTCTTAAATGCCCCATCTCCTTGCACTTGTAGCACTAAACATTGTTGTTGCTCCTTGACATGGATCTGGAATTCGCTTCCTAGATTTCTTTTTGTCTTGCTTCCTTCCACGATCACCCTTTGCATACAAACTATCACTATGAGAACTCTCCCTTGCATTGTGCCTCCATTGATTATGCGCCAACAGAGCCGCAGTAATCTCATCAACCTGGATAGTATCCTTCCCATATACCAAAGTAGTGACCTAGTGTTCATAGGAAGGCGGCGATAGACACAACAGAATAATTGCCTTGTCTTCATCTTCAATCTTCACCTGCAAATGCCCTAGATTGGTGATCACCTGATTGAAAATGTTCACATGCTAACCCTCCTGCATCTTCAGCTCGTACAGCTTCTGCTTTAGATACAACTTGTTCATCAATGATTTGGACATAAACTGAATCTTCAACTTGTCCCAGATTTCTTTCGGCGAGGTCATATCTATCACATGATGCATGACCTCATCCGAAAGACACAACAGTATGATTGCGGCTGCTTGCTCTTCAACTTTCATGATCGTCATCCTCCACCCCCTTCAGCTTCACTTCGCGCAACCACTTGGAAAATCCCTACAGCGCCAATAGATCCTTCACTCCTGTTTGCTACAATCCGAAGTTTCTTGTTCCATCGAACTTCACCGCTTCGTATCGAGCACCTAGCGCCGCCTTCTCAACAATGCTCTGATACCAGTTGTTGAAACTGGTAGTAGCCCTACCACAAGAGAACAAAAACAGAAAGCACAAAAGAGACACGAGAATTTGTTTACAAGATTCGGCAATGCCTATGTCTCTGGGAGTCAAATTGCGGTGGTTTCGTCTGTATGAGGAGTTTCCTTTTTCTTTTTTCACGATCAGGTTTACAAAAGGTCGGTGGTATATATTTATATCTTGGTTACATGTTCGACTCGGACCCATAGTCTGTACAAACTGCGACACCCTGTGTAGGGCTGTGTCCTTAAAGCGACGCTCCACTTTTCAGACATAGCCCCTTTACATGAGCCATACACAACACTGATCGTTCCTTTGTTATTCTATGAATGCTTCAAACCTATGTTGCCCAGATACTCCGATACCGATACGGATACGCGATACCGTGATTCGCCATTTCCCCAAAAATACCGATATGGCGATACGTTTATATACATGTAATAAATATTAAAAAATAAGAATACCTTCATATTGATGTAGCAAATTGCTTTGTTCTTCAGTTCTCCCTTCTAGCTTTAAACCAATATAATAAACCATCTGCGAAGAATGAGAGAATAAATAAGTACATGTATCATGTATGCAAATAAATAATAGAATTACAGTCACAGATAGTCAATTAGTCATATAGTACGTATTCGACGGACCATACACTTATTACATTATCAAAGTAATAATCATAGAGCATAGTACCACACAAGTCCAAAAGAGTGTTCAAGTTCAACAAACCATAAGTCCATAATCATAACTATTACATAATAAGATAGATAGACAGATAAAACATATGACATAACACAATTGTGCAGGACACGAACTAGTACCACTGCTACACAATGCAGTCGAGCCTCTGAATTCACCACTACCACCAGATGCCATGATAGTTCAAACATCGAATGAGCTCATAGTTCTTTAGCCAGGACATCTTTCTGCTAATCTATTCCTCTCTCAAATAGATAGGAAGCATTGCATTTTTTACCAACCAAAGAAAACTGAAGGCAGTCAGCACTGAGGGGAGAGCTCAGAGCTCACCGAGGGAGCTGGTCGGCATGGAGAAGGCATGGAGGCGGCGGCCGGAGTGGAGAAGGCGTGGAGAAGCAGCGGTCGGCGTGGAGAAGCAACGTGGAGGCGACGAGCAAAGGTGGTGGCGACGCAGCGTCCAAGCGGCAGGCCGAGGCGACGGCGAGGCAGCGAGCCGAGGCGGCGTCAATGCGGCGTCGAGGCGGCGTGGAGGCAACGAGCCGAGGCAGCGAACGGCGGCGAGCGGGCGGGAACGGCGCGTTGAGGCGCCGAGCCGAGGCGGCGTGGAGGCCTCGAGCGCGGTGGGAAACGGCGGCCGTGGTGACGGAACGGCGCGGCGAGGCGGCAGTCGAGAGAGAGGCGGAGCGCGGCGGCGGCGTCGAGGTGGCGAGAGCGGCGCGCGGGAGGCGGCGACGAGCGGTGGGTCGAGGCGCGTTCGGCGAGCGCTGGGAGCGGCGCCCGGCGGCGGCGTGGGCCGTCGGGCGAGCGGTGTGCGTGGGAGCGGGAGTGGAGGCGGCCGGCGTGCGTGGGAGCGGCGAGCGGGAGTGGAAGGCTGGAGGTGGCGTGCGGGATTGGAGGGCTGGAGGTGGCGTGCGAGAGTAGGAGGTGGGATGGATTGGATCTGTGTGAGTGAAGAGGGGTTTATTAGGTTTACTGTATCGGGGAAGTATCGACTAGGTATCGGAGAAGTATCGGGATTTTTTCTGAATAATCATAAATTAACGGATACGTGCAGGATAATGACGGAGCGTATTGAGGCGATGTCCGTATCCGTACGATGAGTCGATACTGCACGCGACTTTGTGAAGTATCCGTGCAACGTAGCTTCAAACGCCTCAGTTTTGTACTAAAGTTAGCGGTGCTTGCAACATCCATCCAATTTTCTCTCGCTAAATCGAAATGGAAAATAGGCCATTGACATGCTGACTGTTAACTCTAAAAAAAACTCGACCTGCAGGGGTACAAGACACCCCCCGACATTAGCTTAAGAAGAAAGATCCTCTCACAGATCGAGAAAATCCCCGAACCCTTGCCCCCACCCTGACACAGCGGCATCGGCCGTGTGAGAGCGCCTAGGAGCTTAACGCTCGGGCGCACGACTGGGCCCGACCCTAACGACCAGCGATCGGGCGAGCCTTTCGGCCTGTGCTTTGGCTTATGGGGCAAGCGAGGGGATTTTTTGCCCCCAGCCTGAGTCGAACCCAGGACCTGGGGGTGCTACTAGAGCGTTCTACCACTACGATAGAAGCTCGTTCGCCTGACTGTTAACTCTTAATCAGCAATAACCAGCTTTTACCTTTATGCAGTTCATCCTTTTTTTTACTTTATTGTTACCGTTTTTTTTCTTGCTGGATCAAACATGTGTACTTGTCTATAGAAGCTTTTATCACATCATTATTGTGCTACCTTCTTATCCTGCTAATCTTGCAGGTCTATGGGCTAACAGTCTGAAAGCTGATGATTATCAAGGTATGAAGATAATGTTTAATTCAAAATTTTCCCTTTCATATGCAACCTGGAACCGTACTTTTTTTAAATCCTGTTTCCAGTAGAGTCAGATGATACATGGATGTGGACTTTGGAGGCCGCATATTTGGTATGTTTGTGCACAATTTGGGGTTATAATACGAAAATATCCTACATAATTCCCATCATGGTTCTAAAACTCAGTAACCAGTACTCGCTCAGTCACCTCACCTTATAACGATTATACAGTAATCGGCCTTGTAGCCGGTTTTTCTATTTAAATAATAGATTTATATATTTATATTCATATAGCATCAAAATGGAGTTCAGCATGAAATTGTAAATGAGAAACAAGGATCATAAGCTGAGCAAGTGAGCATTTGTGTAATCGATAATGTATTGTAAATCAGGAAGAAGGTTCAATGCTAAATAAAATTTGATTTAATTGTAAATTGGGAAGTGGAAATTAGCAATAAAGTTGAGCTCATAATTCATATTGTATATTGTTTCACCTTGACAACTTCCAACCATGCCATCATATGGCAGCAACATCACTAGATGCACATGTAGTAAAGTGCTAATAACAAAAGGTTTTAAGGATATGATCTGAGCACAACTCTAAAACTCCATGACTCATACTTAATTACCTATATAGCTTTTAACAAAAGTAAGACTTGTTAGCATCTAATCACTAAATGTTTAGTTAACTAATTTGCCTTCTATACAGCTAATTAGCAACCAAACCAAAAGGTGTCATACGACTAAAGTGCCAAACTAAAGCTTATAAAGTACTAGCCTGCTACTGCTAGCCTACTAACAGCTTTTAAACGGCATCTTAGCTGAGTATCCCGTATACTCGCCTGGTTATACCCGGTAGACCTGTTGATTACCTGGTTTTGCATACTAGTAACAGGTGAAATGACCTAGTACGAGTATATGGCCTGGTAGACCTGTTTTTAGAACACTGATTCCCATATTCAAAAGCTGACTTACCAGATTTATAAATGACCAAACAGTACATGTATAATTACTAAAACTTTTCAGATGACTGATTAGCTACAAGCATGTGGAGATCTAAATGGTCATATATTTACGGTGTCATTCTGTCCTAGCATTGCAGGGTGTGACAGAAATGGTGAAAGGTGGTGACGTAGTGTAGTGACGGCCAAAAGCTTGGGAAGCTCAAAATAATAGTGAGACACGACACCTGTCTATTGTTGTTTCTTCTCCTAATGTAGAGTGTTCTAAGACAGCCTCCTAAAGGTTGTTGAGGAGCTATGTGTCTGGGCATGGGAAGGGACTATTTATGTTGTTCGAATGGATATTTGGCTGCTTTTCTTCGATAAGCTCAAGGAAGTTCATGATAACCTGATATTAGAAGTTTAGAACTATGTCCGATTATTTTGGATGATTTATTAAATTTGCGTTGGGAGGGTGAGTTCCGCATGTTCTGTTTTCGTCCATCTTATTTATCAACGGCTCTGCCTGTCTGTGTGGAGGGTGTGCTTCAGAAGCCACAAGATATCAGGTTCACGAGCCATTTTATTCTTAAGCAATTTCTCTACATGTATATTCGTGGGAGGAGGCAGGATGAACACATGTGCTGTGATGAGCTGCTGTTTGTGCTTGTTGCACTGTACATGATCCAAAAATGCAACAGCCTGCATCAAAACATTCACCCAGTAGAAGGCAAATGAATTTTAGTAAACTTTAATGATGCATAACATAATACTACATTCATTTTCGACTTTCAATACACCTACTGGTAAAGACAAATGTATCCTAACCACGATATGTAAAAACAACAGCTTTTAACATAAAATTACATGTAACTGAAAGAAATATGCATCCTTATTGTCATATTGCAGCAACTTGCAACAGGTAAAAATGTATACCACAAAACAATGCATTAAGATTCAAGAACAAGGATGCATTTGCTGATGTATAAATTTAAGTAGAGGCTTTATAGAAAGGAGAGTGAAACTGAGAGGTGGAATAAGCTGACTTATTGGTGAAGTATAACTTCATTAGTTCAGAGTTCAGACTTCTCCATGCAATATTAACAGTTTCGCGCTCACCTTTTTTTTTTTTTGAGAAAAAACTTACTTTTGATGGCATTGCTTTGATCATGATTGAGAAATTTTGGCTTCCTTTAACAGCTCTCCTTGATCATGGGTGGAGGAGATCTGGCTGTTTTCTTTACAAACCTGAGATGGAACGAACATGCTGTCCCTCATATACAATACGCTTGAAGGCAAGTGATTTTATTTGTTCCAAAGAGCAAGGTCGTGTACTTAAAAAGATGCAAAGGTACATGTTTTGTTCCTTTTACCCCCCACCCCATGATCCATGCAAAGTTTATAATATCTATTTTCTAGTTACTTCAGTTATCAAACTGTCCTGTGTTGTACTTGTATCTTCCCCTATCCATGTGCAGGTACCTTGATGGCGAGCTTGATCCTCCGGTTGGAACTCCACATAGTATGACTAGCACTGCAAAACGTTCACTCAATGAACCTATGAATTCACAAATTTCAAAAGTATCCAAGGTATCAGCACACGAATATCGAGCAGTTACATGTCCAAGTTTGTCCAGAGAAGATGATTATATCAGTTGCCTGTCAAGCAAAATCAACGAGGCAATAGATATGTGCTTCCAAGGTGGAATAGTAGGTTCTGATGTTCAACTCCCTAAAGCTGTTGTGAAGAGTGTTAAACCTCAAGTAAAAAAGAAAGTAGGAGAAGCAGCACAGGAAAAGAAAGTAGGGGAAGCAGTGCAAGATTTGGTGTACACATGTAATATAAGTTTCCAAATAGTGGCAGCAATTAGACGTGCATTGCCTAAAGAAAAGAGTGCTAATCAGAATGAAGTACTAGCAGATCTTTCTCCAAATTCTATTGCAGAAAAGCTGGCCATGACAATGGAATGTCATGGAGGAATAACTAATTTTGCAGTAAAAGCTTGTAGTGGCCATCTGAACTTTTATTCAGCCACCATTCAGGCGATGCAGAACCACAGTATTGATGTATCTGCACAAGCTCCAGATAAGTCTAGAAGCTCAAAACAAAGCTCTGTGAACAAGAGTGATGCAAGACATCCTCACAAAAGAAGAAAGCTGGAATTTAGGATGAGAATATCACATTTTGACCCGGAGGAGTTTGCTTTGTATCAAAGGTATCAGACAAAAGTGCATAAGGAGAAGACAGTTACAGAAAGCTCATACAGGAGATTTCTAGTAGATACACCAATCGTGTTTGTTCCCCCACGGAGTGGTGATAATACAGTTCCACCATGTGGGTTTGGTTCATTTCATCAGCAATATAGAATTGATGGGAAACTTGTGGCGGTTGGTGTAGTTGATATCCTTCCTAAATGTTTGTCAAGCAAGTATTTGTTCTGGGATCCTGACCTTGCTTTCCTATCTCTTGGAAAGTATACAGCTCTAAAGGAGATAGATTGGGTCAAGACGGCACAGGAGCTCTGCCTCTGCCCCAGCCTTCAGTACTACTATCTTGGTTATTATATACATTCCTGCAATAAGATGAGATACAAAGCTGCGTACCGACCATCAGAACTTCTCTGTCCAGTCCGTTATGAGTAAGTTGTTTTTCCTCTTATTTTGCAACACATATCCTTTTTTAGTGCAAATGCAATAGTACCCAAACTTTATAGGGAAGGTATACAGAGGAGGCACAATATATTGTGTGTTGTGTATGCTGGAGTGATAGATAGTTGAAAAATGGGTAGGATATATCTTCTTTCAAGAAGCCTACAGTTAATTGTTCCAAAGTAGTAATTTGCTTGAGACTGTTGTCGTTACTCTCTAGACTCTACAGTTCAAGTACATGTCATCTTGCCTAAGCATAGGTTAACAAAAACATCCTTGACCTGCTGCAAAGATTTTCTCAAGCTCAAGGGCGCAGCTTCCATCATAGGCGAGGGGTTCGGTAAGGAGATCCACTGTCTCCCATGCTCTTCATCCTTGCAATCGACCCTCTACAAAAGATCATGGATCACACAACTCATCAAGGCATTTTCTCCCCAATCCTCTCAAGATCAATGAAGATTAGAACACCCCTTTACGCAGATGATGAGGCAATTTTTATTAACTTGGCCAAATAGGAGATCAATGTCATCCAGCAGATTCTACATGTCTTTGGAAATGTGACCGACCTGATAACCAACCTCCAAAAAAGCGCAATCTTCCCAATTAGATGCGAGGGTATTGTCATCTAGGATACGCTGGAGCCTTTCCTAGGTGCTCGCAAGGCTTTCCCTTGTCACTCTCTGGGATTACCTCTGCATACACACAAATTGAGAAGGACGCATCATGCCTCTCATAGAAAAAGTCGGAGCACAGCTACCAAGGTGGAAAGGGAAACTGCTATCGCCGGCAGGCAGACTGACTTTGATAAATTCAGTTTTGACCTCGCTACCAACGTATCACCTCACAGTCTTCCCTCTAGCAAAGTGGGCAAAGAAGAAGCTAGATAAGATTAGATGACTCTTCTTTTGGAAAGGATTCAGCAATGGAGCGGCGGGCACTGCTTGGTAAGATGGGGTAAAGTCTGTCGGCCAAAAGAGCTAGGTGGGCTGAGGATACTTGACCTCGAAAAATTCGATCAGGGTTGTGGTTCGAGTGGAAAAACACTGCGAAGCCCTGGATAGGGACAGAGACCCCGTGCAACAACAAGCAATTATTTCAGGCGGCCACTGCAGTAAACCTCGGAAATGACCACAAAGCGAGTTTCTGGCATAGTCGATGGCTACGAAAAGAGGCGCCGGCGAATATTGCTCCCAACCTCTACAAGATAACTACCAGGAAGAACAGAACCGTACACAAAGAATTACAAGGAAATAATTATAATTAGATCAAATCAGTGAAGACAATTCACACGGTGGTCCGCGAGTTCGTAGCGCTCTGGGCAAACATTTAGCATGTCGAATTCGACCATCATGCCGAAGATGACATAATATGAACTAGAGCACTAGATGGCAGAGCTTGGACAACCCTAATCTCCTAGTTCTTTTCTCTTCCTTCAGCCCTTAGTAGCTGGCCTTACCCCATGTTGATTGCTGTGGGTTGTTGCCCCAACTGCCTTTCTCTTAGTTATCTGATCTCCTGTATCTGTCTGCTTTTTTTACTTCCGTCTATAAAGAGTTTAGGCAGAGCTCCGGCCTCTTTTGCTCCAAAAAAAAAGATGGTCTCAAGCTTAACTATTCAAACTGCAGGTTAGCCATGTTTATGTTTCTTATACAACTATTCAAACCTCAGGCTTTCATGCAAGGTGTTCCATTTGTTTGCTCATCAAAGCGAAACTTTCTAACACTTAAAATGTATGCTAAAATGTTGGACAAATATTTGTTTGGGCTTTCTTTGTCTGCTAATTTATTCATAGTTCTCTAATATTTAACTCTTAACCTTGCAGGTGGGTACGCTATGATGTAGCCAAACCTTCACTAGATAAGAGTTTGTATTCTGTTCTGTCTGATTTTGCCAAAATGCAAGATGAAATGCCCCAACCACAGATTTGTGGTCCTTCTGATGAATCTTCAGCAAAAAATGACCATTGTGAGTCTCCCACTGATGAGGACCATGAAGATTTGGACTGTGATGAATCGGACATGATGGTTGATGTAGAGATGGTTCATTCAGAATTCAAAGCTGATGCAGCTGAGGATTGTTCCAACATAAATGATATCGAAAATGTCATCATGGACCTGAATACTTCTCGAGTAAAATATAAGGTTTGTACAAAAATTTGAGCACCAACCTAAAAGATTAAGTTCTAGGCTGTCAATGCACTGAAATGGGCTCGTATAATCAGGAAGGCATTAATTTTGCCTTTCCAGTACTCTAGGAGATTGCTCATCCACCCTTTTGCAAGTCCTTTGTATGGAACATGTATGAAAAGCTCTCTTTTCTGTTTACCTAATTTGACAACCATTTACGTTGCATAAAGAACAAAATAGCATAATTGATGTTTAGGAAATTTTATTTCTTTGCTCTGGTGGTGATATCTGTACGATTTGTGAAGTTGTTCTTTGGAGGAGTCATTAATTTGTTGCTTTTTAGACTGTCTTTTAGTTTGTTGATGTCCTACATGGGTCCTGTTGTTCTTTTCAGGAACTTCAGCGAGTCTTTGGGCCAATCGAGAGGAAACACCTCGACGAGCTAGAAAGGCAATTGAGCAGATACGTCAAAGTTGTAGGAAAGGAGCTATCTGATCGTATGGTCTATTCCCTTACTTGACCTGCGATTGTGTCAGAGGGAACAATATGCAACTGTTTAAAGGTGAACATGCAAATTAAACTCTCGTATTTTTGCATGTTTATGATTATCCTTCATCGATCTGCTGTAAAAACACGAAGAGCTCAGAGTGGAGGCTGGCGTGACATTGACCGGCCGATTCTTTGTTGTTGTGATGAAAGTCTTCTAAATTGCCATGGGTTATTAGCTCTCGGGTATAGAGCGCCACGCCACCAAGTAATTTGATTTCTACACATTGTTCTAGGCTATGAGAATAGTACATGTGTTTCTTGAATTATTAGAATTAAAGGTGCTTAAATGAAATGAAAAATGTGTGATTTATACAATGTCCGACTGTATATTACTGTCGTTTTGATCTACGTACGGCACCTTGTGGGTTTTACGTTGAAAAAATATTTTTAAATGAGGGATCTGGTTTCGACGAAAACTAAAACAACTGACTACTTGGAACTAGCAATGAGGAAGCAGTAGAAGTCACAGCTTACTCCTTACTTGCATGCACTGGAAAATATTGCATCGGCGGCAGGGCCGCGCGGGCATGAGGGCATGCAGTGGTAGATAAGTGTTGTAAAACCACCGCGGCATCGCGCCCGTGAACGAATAGGACAGGACGCGCGGCACCCCCGTGGCCGCCGTAGGACAACGTGTTCGGCTTGCAGTGCCGCCATCTCCGGCACTAATAGCATGCCGAACGGGACCAGGCCACGGCTATAGTTTGCAGTGGCGGAGGGAGAGTACATGCATATGCATAGAGGTATAGTTGTGCCTCTAAAATTTTTATTAAAAAATCTAGTATATACTCTAATATATAAAGTATATATTATATATACTCCTATACACTATATATATATATTTCTAGTAGCCCATTACTCTATTAGGCCCAACAGGCATCGGTATGGTCATATTTATTAATGTAGCTTTGTATAGTGTAGCTCTGTTCTCAAATGAGTCAAATCTGAAATTCGAGGGACAAGACTATCCATAACACAATAACTTAGTGTATTAGTATAGCTCTATTCTCGGTTCTCAAATTTGAATGCTGAAATGAGATCTCATCTAAGGTTACTGTGTTAGTGGAGCTTAGAAGTTAGTATTTGCTTTATCTAACTATCTTGTATTTGGTTCAATACTGCTCATAGCTAGGAAGGCACGGGAGTGAAGGTGATTCATCAGGGGCTAACTCCTTTTTGAAGGACATAGGTTATTTTTACTCTTTACTATACAAATCATGTATAGGTGCCTCCGTGCCTGATTACCAGAATACCAATGTATCTGTAATACATTGGTACCTGATTGCTATTCTTGATAGAGAACAGAGCAAACATTTGCCATTTGAGGTTCGTGAAGACTAACCACAGAGGAATCTACTAATACAGTAGTTGTTTCTTGCTTTAGTCCAGTACTTCAGTGTTATATAGGTAGCTTCACTTTCTGATGTGAATCTTTCTAGGACTAGTAGTAGTTATTGTACTGCTTTAAGCTCATACTTCGTTAAGTTGAAGAAGCTTTGTTACGCTTATAATTACTCTCATTTACTTATAATTACCGATATGTCTTAAGTTCGTATCTCTATCGTTAAAATTCTAGTTCCGTCACTGATAGTTTGGCTACCCAATTGATTCCTGATCATTGTGCAAGCCCAATTTGCTGCATGATTCTTCTCTAAAAGGGAACTACGCTGCATGAGATCCAGACGGTCGCTTCCATGGAGGCCAGGGGTCTCTGTGCAGTGATGTATCGAGGATTTAAAGTCTAGGGGTTAAATATAGAATTTTTTTAATATTTATAAGACTAATTCTTCAAAATAATATAAACTTTTATGTAAATTTTTATAAGTATGAAACTATTTTGTAAAAAGCCGTGGGTCAATTGACCCCACAGCTGTGTGGCTCCGCTACTGCCTCAGTGCATGGCTCCAGATCAGACGGCACGTAGGGCGCAGCACTGTGCAGTACGCACGTAGGCAGGGGGCAACACCAGCCACCAGTACTCCGGTGATTTATCGTACGAAACGTCTCTATTTTACTAAGAGTATTCCAAATGTGAAGTGTGCTTGATTTCTTGGTGCTCGTCAAATTGGAGTTCCAAAAAATAAAGAGCGATTGGTCTCTTCCGTTACCCGGACAACAACCTGCACACCAATGCTCCGCCAACCACTGACACCTCTCCTGCATGGTTCGTCATTCCGAAATAACTGCGGTGGGCGAAGATTCTCGCCTTTCTCAGCCATTTTTCACCGCTCACCAGCACTCGGCTCGGCACCCAAGAAACGCCCATGACCTGATCTGTCGATCTTACCACTCTCTACCAGGCCCACGTCTGGCCCGTAGTGACACGCCGAGGGCCGAGCAGCAGCGCAGCACGGCACAGCGGTGGGACTGGCTGCCCATGGCAGGTGTGGCCATCAAATAGAAAGGGATGAAAAGATGACGCCGTTCCATTTTGAGTAGGTGAGGAGAGATAAGAATCGAATCGAGAGATTAAAGAATTGCGAAGAGACGAAAGGATAATGCAGGGCACGAAACTCCAGAGGCGGTGGACCGGCTCGGGAAGGGGAGACGTGTGTCGTCCGGTCCCGGCGTGACCTGCTTTGGGAGCGGCGACGACGCGCTGGCTGGCGACGGAGGGCTGGCCAGACTACGTGGCTGACGTGCGGAACCCATGCCAGGTTGGTCCCGGGCGTCGGGGAACGGCGGGGGCAGGCCGCTTTCGGACCGCGGGGTGCGCGGGCAACGGCGACTGACGGAGACCCCGGAAGGCAGTTATTGTGGCGCGCGCGGGGCGGCAACTGCCGACAGACTGGGCCCCGCGGTCCTTGGGGATCCCTCTGCGGCTTTTGGTCGTGTGTTCTTCCGTGTAGTGTTACCATGGTGATGTGGGGATGCAGACGCTCGATTGTTCTTCCGTGTTTCTCGGGTTTGTTGATGGTTTCATTAGCTTAACACGCAGGAGCAATGAGTAAGGGTCTGTTTGGCAGAGCTCCACCAACTCCAGATCCACTAAAAACAGCTTCACTCCACGAATTTTTACCCAAACGCTCCAGCTCCACAAAATCTGGATCCACCAAAATACTGAATCTAGCTCCAGATTCATGAAATCCATGGAGCACCTCAAGGGGTGCTCCACGAAACCTTGTTTCCTACCTACTCGTGGAGTTGGGTGGTAATTACCCACCTTTTGCCACTGGTTACATACTCCATCCCATACCATTATAAAACCCATGGGCAAAACAGGTCATTCCCACCAAAAACTCAGTTTCGTGAATCTGGAGCTGCTGTGCAAGCCAAACAGTTTTGTCTAGCTCCATGGTGGGATCCCAGATTCACAGTGGAGCTGTTTTTGGTGGATCTGCTGCTCCAGATTCATTTTTTCAGTGGTGGAGCTCTGCCAAACAGGCCCTAAATTGTTCTTTCTTTCTTGGAAAACTCCCGTTTGAATTTTCACGTGATGATGAATTGTTCGTAGCAACGTGCTTTTTCAAGGGAAAAAGGCAAAAGGAACAACCCTCTATTTTATAACTGTGGTGCGAGGAGCGAGCTCGCTTGCAAGCTTTGCTGTTGTATGAGCTAGGGCCTGTTTGGTAGAGCTCCACCAGCTCCAAATCCACTCAGATCCACCAGATCCACCTAGATCCACCGTGGAGCGGTTCCACCGTGAATCTAGGTTTCATCCAAGTGTTTGGTACAGCTCCAGCGCTTCTCTCTATCTCACTGCCAAACTGGGCCCACGCGTCAAGGGGCATAATGAAAAAATGCAAAAAAAAAAGCCACGGGCTTCTTCTTCTTCCTCCCGACGAGCTCCCGAGGCGGTGGAGGTGGTCTTGCTGGCAGAGGCGGAGGCGGAGGCGGTGCGAGCCGGGGAGCGCGGTGGAGGTGGTCTTGGCCGGCGGGCAGCGAGGCGAGGAGGCGGCCGGGCGAGAGCGACGCGGGAGGCGCGCGGTCCGGGAGGAGGCGGAGGCGAGGCGAGGTGGTGTTGGCTGGGCAGCGGAGACCGCGGCGGTGGAGGAGAAATCGCGCGATGGGAAGGCGACGGCGGACGGAGAAGAGTGGAGGCGGAGGCGGCGCGCGCCGGGAGAAGACGGCAGCAGAGAGAGTAGTAGGCGCGACGCGGGAGGCGGCCATAGGGAGGAGTTGGCGCGGCGGGAAGTCGGAGCTCGGTCGCGAGAAAGAAGAAAAATAACGAACTGTTTTTTGTGTAACCAGTGGCAGTGGTGGGTAATTTTCCCCAACTCCACCAAACTTGAGTTGATGGAGCACCCCTTGAGGTGCTCCACCAAATCCATGAATCTGAGGGTAGATCCACTATTTTCGTGGAGCAGATCCATAGTGGAGCTGCTGGAGCTAGAAGTATTTGGCTGGTAAAATTGAATCTGGATCTGTTTTTCGTGGATCTGGAGCTGGTGGAGCTCTGCCAAACAGGCCCCTACTTACCAGCGTTTGAACCCTAGGTTCGACGCTGATGCTTACCTTTCTCGTCAATGGTGGACCTAGAATTTCTATAATGGCTATTCAGAATTGACAAATAAAATATAAATGCCCATAATAGCAAAAAAATACAAAATATTTCATGCTATTACAACATCTGTAAATAATTTTAAAAAATTAAAAAATAATTTAGAAAAATTACAAAATAACTTAAGATGAAACTATGTTCAAATAGTCTGATGTGCATGACTTGCGTGCATCAGTGCACGACGACGTGTAGTCGTTGCCTAGTACCTACTGCCTAGTTGACCTAGCCGCCGCCACACGCTCCCTCCCCGGCTCTCAGGTGACATTGTCGTCTGTTTGCTCCTTGCAGTCATATCATCGCTTATCGTGGCTATATTTCTTACCACTGAGACCAAGCCAGAAGCCAGAGTTGCTCTTAGCCCCTCACTAACTTGCTTGGTAGCCAATTACCCCTTGATCTCGTGCGCCAGTGCCATCGAGTTTGGCAATTTTGATCTGGATTAGTGAAATCTAAGAGAGACTCAAAGAGAAAGGAGGGAGGGGGATAGGTTAGAGTTTGAGGGGTCTACAGATAGGCCAATAGGCTAGTCTAATGAGAAAGCGAACGGTTTAATAGGTCAGGCTATTTTAGGTGAATTGAAGAGGGGAGATGTAGAAGTAAGTTGAAATTGTTGAAAAATATGGGCAATATTTTAATTCTAAGTTTTACTATGAGACAAATACAATAAACTAGTGATGCAAAACTCGCAACTGGCAGCAGACTACTCATCATACTTCAGAATATACACAAGTAAATTATATTAACAAAGTCAAACGAACATGCGCACGAATTACAATTGGGCTTGTTGAAGAACAGGAAGCAGCGCAGGCTTGATACAATGCAGAACATAGATGATGCAGTGAAGTGAGCGGTCACGCAGATGTGCGCTGCCCAGAGACCTTATTATTGCCCCGTGCATGTACTCTCTGCGGCAATGATTTGGAAATAGCCGCTCTCCCTCCTTCCAGGTGCACGTTGGGAAGAAAGGTTGGCGATGTTCAGACGGCGCAGTATAAAAGCACAAGATCGTAGAGAAGAAGGAAATGGAGGCAGTGAGTTTCTCACACATACTCTGGACATCTCCAGGCAAATAAATAGACAGACCGATAACTGACATGATTAAAATAATCATTTATCCTTTGATAACTGGCATATTTAACCAGCCATTTATGTACTAGTAACTGCCTGTCATCAAACCCAATAAAGCCACATTCAAATGTTTGAATCTCCTTCAAACAGAGAGAGAAAGAATGATGCATGGTTCAGCAAAAATAAAGGTGGACTTGGTCTGCCAAGTAGCGCGCCACGTCACGGTACGGTAGTCACAAGTCACGCGATTTTCACACAAAAATACGCGAATATGTGTGCACGTACGTGCGCGCATGTGTGATTAGTTAGAACCCTCATCATGCCATCTCTATCCATATTCAAGGAGTAGTAAGGACTCCACCTTATAAATTAATCTCCATCACCTTGCCTTAGCAATGTGGTACTAAATAATACATGCTTTGGAATTAAGGAAATGGGTAATGCTTATATGGGCCAATTTCTAACAGAAATCAACTGTGGGAGGAGAGGTATGAGAACAGGTTGAAATTAATTGGAGTACATATATGAAATATTTTGTCTAATTATTAGTATATATGTATTATATTTTCTAAATATTAGGTATTACACAAAAATTGGAGTTTTCAGCTAAATACCTTTAAATTACATTGGGTCACCCATGTTTCTCGTGGGCTGAAGTCCTGAGCATAAAAAGTATATACATACATAGATACGTTTAGTGGTTAAAGTGTGTGTTCATGTTTTATGAGATTTAAACCTTCGTTTTAAATTAGTCGTGTGCTAAAAATGTACAATGGTACTTGCGTGTGGGCGTGCGTACGGGTGTGTGCGGTATGTGCGCGCTCCATAGATTCTCTTCTATCCACTTACCTACCACCTTGTTTTTTTTTGTTTTTGTTTTTTTTTTTTGAAGACTGACCAACCTCGTAGGTAGCTGGCAGAGCACACACCTATCCGCCCTTCGAGTTTTTTTTCCTGATTCCGATTGCTGGCCTTCAGGCTTCAGCGAAGTGAATTACTCCCTTGCGCACCGTCCGGAAAGGGCAAGACGACAAGCCGTACGAGAAGACGACAGAGTACGGTGGTGCGAGCCGGCTCGTGGCACGGCGGCGAACTTCAGCGAGCTCTTGGCTTCCGGTTTTACCCAAGCTTGACGTTCGATTCATTGTACGGTCAACAGGACCAATTGTGGGACAGAGAGTGAGGGCATTGTTCATTTTGGGTCACCTTTCTGTCTCGATCACGGTGGGTTAGGTAGAGACGTCGAAGGGGAGTGATGGTGACATCGTCTATTTTGAATCAAAAGGCCTAATTTATTTTATACTATATCTTTACACTAGATTACTGCTAACATCGCTTATTACGGAGAACCCTTCAGATGCATGGATATCTTGGGTCAGCAATTTCAATGTTGTCATGTAGTCCTCCAGGAGATTAGGACTTGAACAAATTATGTAATTTAAATTAACGATGATATCGCTTGTTGTGGAGAACTCTTGGGATGCATGGATTTCTTGGAGAGAACAACTTCAACGTGCATTATGCACCATGACTTTCGGATTCTCTAATTATTGAAGGTTTCTTTTAAATTGCGGGATTATGTATTATGCTTTGCTTCATATAATCAGAGGTGCTCTGTTTAGAGCCCTTTATCTCTAAAAAGGGAACATTGACACTAACTTTTCAACTTCTGTAGATATTTAGTCAAAATTGTCAATCAGTACTTGCTTACATACTCGTTTAAAGTTTGACAATCTTTTTTATTGCGAGGGAAAGTTTAACAATGGTCTAGCTGATCATTAATAATTCGTGAAGGACGAAATGCAAAAAAAATCTATTATATAATAAAAACTGATGACATGTGATGTACTGGTGGTAAGAAAAAATAATTAGAAAGAAAAACATATAGCCCTCAATTCGGTAGAGCTAATTTTAAAGGTTTGGATTTATAGTTGGTTTTGGATATATTAATTTGATAGAAACAAAAAATCGATGACATGTGATTTATGGCTGCTAAGATAAAAAAAAATAAATATGCTAGAAATTCTCATAAAAAATACCTAACTCTTAATTTGGTGGACCCTAATTTTAAAGCCTTAGATTTTGTTGTTGACACATAAATATAAGAATTTGAAATAATTCTCAAAAGGAGAAAATATATGGCCCTTAAATTGGTGTACTCTAATTTTAAAGACTTATATTTAATAGTTGGCTTAAAGATATATTAATTTGAAAACAAAAAAATATAAGCGACACTACCTATAATTTAAAGGTTGAGAGTGTATAAAACTAACGAGCCGACCTCTCAATCATCTCTTCACATGGGGAAGAGATCAAAAAAATTGCACTAATTAAACATGAAATTAAATATCACAAATATATTTAGTTTACAAAGATGTCAACATTTGGAATCCGCAAAGGAATTTTTACACACTATACTATACCACACTGCACCGTCAATTGGCAAATCGACTAGTTTAATTAGAATTACAAGACACATCCAATATGTCTAAGTACGGAATGCATTTTTTTTCAACGGAAATGCTATACTGTAGTCGCATGTTTTTTCTCGCCGAAACAGACGTTTTGTCAGCCGTCGGATTTTCGTTGAGATTCGGTTCACGGGGAGATGCAGTGAATGCGGGTTGGCAAATTCACGCCCGCTTGTCCAACACCCGGAATCTTGAAGCTTCTTGTCCGGCACCGTTTTATTCGAATTGTTTTTTCATCGATTCTCTCGCCTGTCCTAATCCACTCGCTCGCTGGGAGAGAGAGCAGAAGTGCGGAGCATTCGAGAGAGAGAGAGAGAGGAGAGCTGCGGAGCACCCGAGCGGCTCCTTCTTCCTGGTGGCGAGCCCGAAGCTCTCATCGAGGTTGACGTCCTCGGCGCGCACGCCGGCCGGCAGCGCCCACTCGAAGTGGTACAGCAGTGGCGGCGACACCGCACGGTGGCAGCGCAAATGTGTAGCGGGCAACCTCGGCCGCCGCCAAAAGCGGCAGCTTGTAGTCGGGGTCGCTGAGGTCGATCTCGCCGCGCCGTTCTCGAACCACTCCGGTGAGTACTCTAGCGGGTTCTCCCGGATCTCGGGTCCCGCCCATGGCGAAGGTGTTGATGAAGACGCGGTCTTGGCGGGATGTCGTAGCCGCCGGCGTGCACGACGCGACGGACTCCGCGGCACGAGTAGCGGCACCGCGCCGGACCTCGTCCTGCGCCTTCTTGAGGATGCGAGGGTGGCGGACCAGCTCCGTCATCACCCACTCCAGCGTCGTGAACGTCGTGTCCGTGCCGGCGACGAACATGTCCTGTAAACCACAACATGGTGATTGGTACGTACTATAAAATTTGTGCAACACCAATATTCATACTAATCCAGTGGCCACAAAAATGGACTTGAGGGTGACGTATTGTTTGATTAAACATCTCAATATGTGTTGTGAGGTGACATGTCCCTAGATGTTTTGTTTGATTAAACTTTCCAAGATGTTTTGTTAGGTGATTCTTGAATTGCTTTTTTTTTGGAGTTAGTACCCTAGATTCAATATAGAGGGCCCGTTAAGCAGTTTATAAACTGCTTAAGTAGTGGATAATCTTGTATGTCCAAAATCTAAACGTGTGGTCCAGATTTTGACTGTTTTGACGATGAAAAACAGTCAAATCCCATATAGACAATCCCTTTTTTCAAAGAGTATACCTATTTCATGGGCGTCAACGAGATGCATAACTCATGGACGCATCCCTCTATCCCCCTCCGACAACCCACCCTTGTTTCTCCTGCCAAATGATTTGAAACTATCAAATGATTAAAAGACTTCCAAAATTTCAACTTGGTGCGCTACCTTGGGAGAGTGGCAGGCCTTCTCGGTAGCGCAGTCAGTCGCGGCAGCGCAGCGTGAGGAGGAGCACGCCATTAAGGTTAGATCAAGGAAGGGGAAAATGCGTTGGGAGCCTTACAGCGCGGCAGATGTAGAGGTGGCACCGGTGACGGGGCGCAGCAGCGACGGGGCTCAACGGTGCGTGGATGACGTTCCGCGGAGGGAGCAACACACAACTCGGTGGGTTTCTTCGCTTCTCCCTCAACTCACGTCGCACGGTGCCCGAGAGAAGGATGAGAAGATTCGTCCAATGGTTTGGATGTCTTACGCGGTGATTGGGTAGCTTGAAGCCGTGTCCGCATGTAGCTAGCTCACAGGTTTCTTGTTTGACCGAATTACTTTTCTTAAATAAATGCGGGGTTTTTTTTATTATTTTTATACGTATCAATCATCGAATCGTTGATCTTACGAATAGTAGAAAAATTCAAACCTCACATAAAGATAAAAAGGGAAAAATTGATCTTTATTGCTATATAGGGATTACAACTTACCCTGAATGAGCGATTATAAGGAAATACTACGTGCTCTGATGAGAATCGGACTCGTCGATGTTCTCTGTTTTTGTCTCTTCTCTCTCTAGTATGGCTTAAATAGCGATAAAAAGACATTGGTTGTTGATATGAATAGGTGACTTGTCGATTCCTCCTATCCGCATGTGCAAACAGTTGATGTCAGTGAGAGAAGCCTGACAATAACTAGTGATCGATTGTTGTCAGTGATGAAGAGTCCCAGGAAACAACCACAGGTAGTTATTGTTAGTGATACTGGACTGAACGTGGAGTGGTCGTGGAAAGGGAATGCACGTGATCCGCTCCTTGACTGCGAAAGACATACCCCTGGGGGGGGCCAAATGTTGGGTCATAAAGCTTCTAAGTAGTGTCTAGTTGGGTAAATGAATAGTGATTCTCCGACCAAGGGTGCTCGGGATTTGTTATAGTCTAAGATCACTATCACACATGGGGTCATCATAGATGGTTCGTAACCCTTATTAGAGACAATTTTTGAACCATCTGATTTATTGTGTCAGTGATAACAGGTGATTATCACATATGGTTCCCAAACTATTGGATCCCGTAGCAACAACTTTGAAACCCTCTGTGCTAATCGCACTAGTCCAGAATCAGCTAGCACACACAGTACTAACAGGGATACATATCAAGCACAATGACAAACTTTATTTAACTAAATATAGGACTGATGGCCAAAGTTTACATCAATGGCACATAAGCCAAAATTAAATATAAGCAGCGGAAGGAAAAACCGAAGCGGAAGAAGCCCACTGAGTCTGCTCATAGACAAACAACAGTAAGACGCGGCCTATACGTTCTGATCCTCACCGAAGTCGAAGCTGTCCTCTGAAAAATGATGAATTGAGGAACATGAGCACATAAAGTATTCCACAAGTTACACCAGGAGGTTTAACAGAGTTAATGCATGCATATAGATTGACAAATGAAGGCATAATAAGGTTAATTGAGCGAAAAGCAGAATTGAAGTAAATATTGTAAGTAGATTCAAAAGCTAAATTTGATACAATAGATAGAAACAAGATTTTAATAAAGTAATATCGTTAGTGCAGGCTCAAACCAAATACTAACCTATCCACAGGTATCCCACCTGAACCATCTTTTCCAAAATGATCTTATATGGATTCCATCTATCCATACGTTTTTTAATCTCTCATGGATTCCATCCATCCATAAGGTTTTCATAAACCATTTTGAAAAAACAAAGTCTAATCTATGAAAAACTTTACTCAGCTTGCCCATGACCGTGAGCACGGCTATCCAAGATAGATTATACATTGCCGAGGTTGTACAGCTTTACCCATAAGACATGATCAGCTGGTTGAAAAGGAAGGTAGGCAACTCTTTATTTCTGAAGATAGGCCATATTGCTACCGGATAAACACACTTCCTTTGGTGTGCGGCGAGGAGATCATGACAAGGCCTTTACAATACAAAACTTTCAACCTAGCCAAGCCAACACTAAGATTTCACCACAACTTGAATCCATAAGTTAGAGCCCCCTCTTGAGCCGAGTAAGACTTCTCGTGGCCTACGCCACACTCACTTTCAACCTACAGCGAGACTCAGGTTGGGACCTGCAAATTAGTCAGCCAGGGTTGTCCCATACCAGCCATGTGGTAGTACGATAGGACTTTGCAATAGGAGCTCACAGACCGGTCCTTAATTTGACTTAGACACCAACCACACACCCCTTGTGCTTGGCAATCAACATTGTGTCACCAAACAACAATGCATGCCAGCAAGCACCCACCGCCTAACCATTTGCCTAACTCTAAACCAAGTTTTCATATTTTGTTTGAAAATATTTCATAACCATTTTTGACTCACCAAAATCAAGAATAAATTTCAAAATCTTATCATTTTATGTGAAAAGGTATCCCAACCTATGATTATTCTAAGCATGGCTAAGTTTTGCTATAAAATGTCCAGTTAATACTAATGTATCAACTATGTTTTTCTCTATGGTGACAAGGCATAGAAAGTTCAATGTCAAATTTGGCCATAAACGAAGGAATTGGGTATAACTAGAATTTAAATCGAATTTAAACTAGGTTGAATAAAAGTATATATGCATAATAATTTTAAAAACAACATAAATAATTTGAATTACTGGGAGCAACATGATCAAAGGTGTAACTTACTTTGCTCGAAGTCTTGATGCTGCAGATCGTCGAAATCAAACTCACTAGATTCGTCGTAATCTATACGCGAAGAATCAAAGCAAATTAATTCAAATAAAATCTAGAAATTATAAAATATATATTGAGGGATAGATTATGATTTTAGATAAATTTAGGAGAAAGCATAAATAGATTGGAGTTCGTATGAGGAAGAACGAATATCTGGAAGATTTGGATATCACATAAAATGATAACAAAATCCGAGAATTACTTTTTGAATAGTACAGTGTTAATAGGCTGCGAGGTGGCCGGCGACCGGCAAAATGGAACCCCGGCGATGAGGCGAAGGTGGTGACGTGGGTACGGTGGCGAGAAACAACAGTAATCACCGGCGGTGAGAGAAAAACGGCAGTGATGGCGTGGTAGCGATAACGACAGGTTGGAGAGAGATAGTACTGGGTATGGAATGTGGAGATGTAAGATGAGCACGAGGTAGAACACGGTATGGTGAAGTTAAGAAAATTATCGGCTAAGCCAGAAACCCGCCAGAGACGGCACCAACGACAGCGGAAGTCGAAAACGGCCATGTCCGCGGAAAGCTCAATTTTTGTCGATTGGCTCCACAAAAAATTAAATAAAAATGGTAGATGAGTTGCTTAAAGGCTAGGACACGATATGACCTTAAAGGCTAGGACACGATATGACACGAACAAAAATCAAATAACTCACCGAAAAAGTGGCGTACATGAAGAAACAGTTTTAGTGTCGTGGCTCGACAAGGTCGGCAAGGACTCGGGGATCTTCAGGTGATGGCGATAGAAGCACGACGTATAACGCATCAAGGTGAACTCAATGGTATAAACGGCTCGGCCAAAGGACATCGGATGGTGGAGAAACACGGTAGAGAAGACCTTTGGCGACCGGCCGATTGACATCGGCATTTTGGGCAAACGGAAGGGAGATAGCGGGTGGGGTTTGCAGCAAAACGAAGAGAGAAACACGGGGAACACAATGCTCACCTCGGTTGTGGTGGAACATGCACGGTTGGTTGATGGCGCCGAGAGAAACGGCGACGTGATTTGGCCCACGGTGACATCGATGCTCCGGCGAATCTCCGGCGAAGGCGAGGAAAGCACTGTGTAGAACGCACGAAGGCGAAGTCAGTGATGTGGTCAATGGTGGTGGAACTCCACTGTAGGCGGCACAAACGGCCGAGGAACATGTTCGGTTGGCGAGAGAAAAATGTTGATTGCGGAGTACAGGAAGGGAAAGAGGACTTGAGATTTTCGGGGGTGGATGAGGATGAGAAGGGGCTCACAGGGCTCTCTTTTATAGGGGCTGAGGAGGACGGGTGAGGGAGATCAAGTGACATTGTCAATTCGGGCGACAGTTTCATTTTCGTGTAAATGCGCATGAAAGAGGGGAGGAACGGTTGAGAATGGAGGAGTCTTGAAGAGAGGGAATAAATGCACTTGAATGCGCAAAGAATTGTGGAGGAATTCATAAGGATTGAAGAGCTCCAAATGACGTTCATGGCGATGGCTCGCTCGAGCAGAGAACGGATCGAAGAAGAAGAAAGAAAGGAGAGAGAAAATGAAAAAATCTAGTAAAATTCGAAAATTCTAGAAAATTTCACAAAAATCCTTGGAATCTGAAAATATCAAATAAAATAATTTCGGATTTAATTGAAGTTTATTTTAACCATTTAAAATATTTTTATTTTCTAAGCTTTAATTTAATCCAAATAAATTCAAACAGGCTCCATACATTTGAAAAGAGGATAGAAATGGACAGATTAGGATTTTAGAAGAATTTAGAAATTTGAACAGGCTTAATCGGAGTTAGGATGAAGGAGAACGGACTTTTGGAAGTTTGAAAAGAAAAAAAAGAATAAATCAGATTTTCTGGAATTATTTTTGTACTAAAAAATTGGACTATGACGTCAGCAGAGGAAATGATTTTTGGTGGAATTATTTTTCTGTGGAAAAAGGAATTTATGACGTCAGGGTGATGTCAGCACTGGATTTTCATTTTTTGGCCGAATTATTTTTTAACAGAAAAAGGGTTTTATTCACTGATAGGTGGGGCTGGGAAATGGTGGACTGATTTCATAGACTGGGAGAAAGCTGAGGTGGCACGCGGCTGGTGTGGCGCTTGCGTGGCTCACGGCCGCTGAGGTAGCTGCCAAATCACCTGCCACATCGGCTCGGCCGCTGACGTGGCACGGCCAGCAACGGGTGGCGCACGGGGACCAAGGGCATCGGTAGACGGAGGCGTTGCCGGGGTCAGCGAGGGGTGCGCGAGGGAGAGGAGGACACATGGAATTCAGTGTACCTTGGCGCGGCGCTTGGGAATGCTCGGTGGTGGCTGACGACGAGGATGCAGAGGCGGCGGAGTGAGGACGTTGGCGGTAGGGCTCTTCGGCAGCAGATTCGCTTGGTGGAGGGGCTGGGGAATGCGCGCACGGGCTTGGCGAAGGTGGAGGCGGCGGTGGCAATGCACGAAGTGGACCGAGGCGGTGGCGATTGCTTGCCGGAGGACCACCAGAGCTCGGTGAAGAGGGGAAACAACGCTAGGGTGTCTCGGGGCGCGGGGAGGGGTAATGGGTAGAGGAGAAAGGGGCGGTGCGGCTAGGGGATCCTCGGGAAGGGACTTATATAGGGGCGGAGGGAAGCATGAAGCTTCGGGAGCTTGCCGGAGTTATGGCTGACGCAATGGCGAGTAAAGGTGAAGTATAAAGGGGATTAAAGGAGGGGAAATGGCGGGTATTAGTGTGGAGGCTTTAGGGCCACTAATGGCAGCAATTGCCAGGCCAACAGGTAGTAACAATTGGCATTAAAGAGCTTGAGTGGGTGGCAACAATGGCGGTGGAGGAAGAAGGGGGAGGAAGAAAACGACTGACGGGTGGGGTCGGGCTGTCAACGAGAGAGAGGAGAGAGGAAAGAGTGGACAGTCAGATATGCGACGCGTGGTGCATGGAGAAGATCAGGGACATCGTATTAAAACGAAGGGGTAAGTGACCATGAATGGATAAGATTAAATCGGGGAAGATGGATTTGATCCAGGCCGTCGGATAAGGACGAAGGGGTAAGTGAGATCGAGCGGCTGTGATTAGATCGACCGAGAGCAGATTGAACTAGGGCTTGACATGCGTCAGCCTGAGGAGAGAAAGGAATTAAAATTCATTTTTGGTTTTTCAAAAATACTAGGAAGCTTTGAAAATATTTAGAAAATAGTAAATAAAGTCTAAAAATTTCATAAAATACACAGAAATTCCTTGGGATGTTTTAGATTTAGGAAAAATATTTTCAACTCAAAGTTGGTCTTTTAAATTTTTAGCTTTGAAATAGATTTTTAAAATCCAGGAAAACACAGAAAAATCCAAATAAAAGCCAAATGCTTTAAAATAATTAAATAGAATTTTTTATAGAAAGTCAAAATGCCCTTGATTTAATAATATTTGTATACTTTTTAATTAAATTACTTTAACAAAAAGCCTTTTTAAAAGCTAAAAACAGGCAAATAAAATCTCCAAAAGTCAAGCAATCAAAGAACACTTGATTTTTTTAAAATTAAATTAATTTTTAAATTTTTTACTAAAAATTTTGAAATAAACAGCTGGGTTATTAC
Source organism: Dendrocalamus sinicus (assembly GCA_036346575.1). Lineage (NCBI taxonomy): Eukaryota > Viridiplantae > Streptophyta > Magnoliopsida > Poales > Poaceae > Dendrocalamus > Dendrocalamus sinicus. Next base: position 25,077,544 of record CM070653.1, on the reverse strand, counting down.
ACAAACCATCTGCGATAAGTTACAACACAGACAATTTTTTTGAAAACTGTCTGTGATATCTGACATATTGCAGTTGGCTAATACAAAAAATCGTCTGTGATGGTCTACGTATCACAGACAGTTATGTTAGAAACCGTCTGTGATAGTTTTTTGTATAGATATTTTTTTTATTTTTTGGGTAGCCATGCCATCTGAAAACAAAGCAAACAAATTATAGTTAAATGATAGTTAAGCGAATTACAACTCAAAGTAATTTATAATTCAATGTAAATTACATAGATACTACACATCATACAACTAAAAATAAGCAACTCACAGCTACTACTAAATGACTAAAACACATAACACAACACCCATATGTACTAATAGATGGAATAACATAGAGCAATCATATAAACTGAATGAATATGTCATAATCCACAAATTACAATCATAGTTCACATCCACAGTGCACAGATTTAAAGGGATTATCAGTTAACAATAGCAATTGATGTGAATCAATAATTAAGAATAGCAATAGGAAAAAAAAGAGAGCATCTAGAGATTAATCGAAGAAGGAGATCCTGACTTGTTGAAGAAGTTGTCGGTGGAGATGCCATCGGGGTTGGGGAAAAATAGGTCGAAGATGATGGAGTTGTGGTCGACGACGATGGCCGGAGGAAGGCGACTTCGGGGATTTGGGAGAGGAGATGCGGAGAGGATAGAAGAGAAGCAGATTGGGGCACAAAAAGAAGCTGGGCTTGGGTGCGAGGGCGCGGGGGAGAGAGTGGCGTTGAGGTGAAGTAGCGCAGTGGTGTCCAGTGGAGAAGTGTGCAAATCTGTGGATGCTTGCCGGAGGCGGTGGAGGAAGCTAAGCAGGCCTGGATCTGATGGTGAAGGTGCGGGTGTGGGAGTGCTATGATCATCGGATTGAGGCAGTGCGTTTTTTGGGCCGCGCTTGCTAGTTGAGTACGTCGGACTTCATGTGGTGGCGAGGCACTTCGACAAGGTTGAGATAGGGATGGAAACGGATCAGATATGATCGAATAGTCTCAAATACAAATATGAATTCATATTTTTTTAAAATGAATACGAATATTATCGGATACGAATCGAATGTCGTAACACATACGAATTCGAATCAAATATGTACTTAATTCGGTCAAATACGAATATCCTCCTACAACTTTTGTAACAAATCTTGATAAAACAAATTCCTAGCGATTTTGTTGGTTTTTCACCGGTTTTTGACCGGTTACTGACGATAGGCACAGGAAACGTATCTAATACGAATACGAATATTCTCAAATATGGATACGAATATTCTTGAATATGAATATGAACATTTTTCGAATACAGATTTTACTTTTCACATTCATGCTTTCTTAGATACGAATATTGAATACAATGGATTATCTATTACCGTTTCCTACCCCTATTTGAGACGCCCGATTGCCCAATGTGTTGGTGACAGGGGTAGAGTGTCTTCTTTCATCTGGTTGACCTTGTCGGGCGCAAGGATCGATGACCCTGGGCTAGAGGAGGATGACCTTGTCGAATCAATTTTCCTCATCTCAATCCCTGCTATGATCGTATAAGCGATGTTGATGGGACTGTAGAAAAGCGGTGATGCAAATTAGAACTTTGAGAGGCTTGATGCTTCTTCCCTAGGGACGACGCCAGCTGTCGTCGGGTGAATTGTCAATCTAATAAATAGTATAGAAATCCAAGCCACACAAAAGGATGAAAATCAGAAATGGGTCTTTATTGCCATATAGGGATTATAACTTGTTCTAAATAAGCGATTATAGGAAAAATACTATATGCCCAAATGTAAATCGGCCTTGTTGTTATTCTCTGTTTTTATCTTTTCTCTTAGATAAAGCTTAAATAATACCGAAGAGATATCAATTATTGATATAAATAGATGTTTTTGATTATTTATTAAAGTTTTTATAGGTTCTGTTTGATCGGACTTATTTGAGCACTCTCGGCGCGCCTCAACGCGGGGGCGGCCGAGAAGTCTGCTCAACAACATGAGAGATGAGAGTACGCCCCAGGGCTTACGGAAGGCTGGGCTCTGCGCCCAGTTAAGGGATCACAGAAGGAGTCACCCCTCTTCTTTCCCCTCCTCCCATTTCTCCACAGACGCAGTGAAATCAGAGATCAATCCAAAGGCTGGCAGTTCATGGATTAATCTTCCTTACCCTGCCTTGTGCTCGCCAGTATCTAGCCTTGATTTTTTATGTGTTGCGAACCAAGGTGGCTCCGAGAAGTACAACAATCTGTTAGTTCTTGGCCTGCTTCTCCCCCCAATCCTTTCTTCTTCTTCGTTTACTCTGGAGCTCTTTATCTTTTTGTTCTGGTCTGCTTTTGTTTAGGAAAAGGCCCTTCCGTGTTAATATCCTTTTTTTAGAAATATATTTGAGCAGAATCTAGAGGGTGTACTTCTAGTTTGCCTGTCTCAGTTCATTTAAAAAATCTTCCTTTTTTCAAGGATTAGCGATCTTTTCTTCCCCTAGAGATTGTGGAAAAGCAATGCAATTATTTTATCTCATTCACGTGGGTAATGGACGAAAAAAATATGAAAATATTAACAAGTACTGAAGGTTGCTGTTTTTTTTAAGTTCAGGCATGCTTTTATGTTCATCATGGCGGCTTATGTTTCCCCTCAGCGGTGAGAGCTGGCGATGGTCGAGGTTTTTAACCAAAAGAGGTTCTTTTTCCCCATTTCTTCATGGCCTGCAATTCTGCATTTTACTGGCATGTGAAGCGGAACTTATCAACCTGCCTTCGGCCTTTCCCCTTAGGCAACCGATTGCAATCCTTTGATGATTCCTCCTTTACCTGTGCGTTGCTGCCCAAATAACATGTGTTTGTTTAGAATCCTGTACATTTGGAGTATCAATTGCCATGGAATTGGCCGAACTTTGTATTACCATGTTTTTCTTTTATTTTGAAGGGGTTTGGGGAGGTTTTTCATCCCCTTCCCTTTCTTTTTTTCTTTCTTGGTGCTATTTAATTAATTTTTTATCTGTTTTGATCTTCTTCTTTGTGCAGGTTATGGAAGAAGCAAGGATGGACCCCTCAGAGCTCAACCTGCAAGCAAATCCTGCTGAGAACCAGGAGAATTGGATCCCCGGCATGTCGGTGGGGAGGGGCACTCCAAACAGCCCTGGCAACAGGCCTCTATTCCTGGGCGTTGGGGCGCCTAACATAGGCTGGCAAAATCTTGCTGGTACAGCCATAGCAGGCGGGAGCAGCCCGATCACCCGGTCAGCTGTGTTCTCAGGATGCTCCACGTCGATGCTGAATGCCACGCATGAGAGTTCCACTCTACGAGCCACGCTGTCGGGTTCTATGAGCCGTGCTTCTGAACAACATGTTGGCCCCTCCACCCGGCCACCATGTAACCTGCCTGCAGGATGCACACAGGTGCCGATAAGTATCTTGGTGTTTCATAGGCGGCTGACGGGAAGGGAGTCAAGGCCCCAGCTGCCACTGTCTCATACTTTTATGCCAGCTCCTGCCTTGCCTGATGTTTCAGAGGGTGAGCATTTCTTGCTGCTTTTCTTTTCGATGTGTTATGTTGGTTTCATCAAAGCTTTGTGGCGGAATCGTCGCACATTGCAAATAGACTGATTGCCTTTTTCTGTTTTTCCTCTCCAGATTCTAAAAATGGAGCTTCTACTCAGGTTGCTCAAAGTGATTTCTTGTCACTTGGAAGAGAGTCAAACATTGTTGCAAGTGATATGGCAATGAATCCTACGGCACTAGTCACTCCAGATAAATACAATTCGGAACATTTACCTGTACATTTTCAGCCAAATGGTTTAGATGCTGAAGCATCCCAAATTGTGATTCAAGGAGAAGATAGCCAACAATCGGAAGCAGCAGCAGTCATCTGTGACAGCCATAGTAAGTTAGAATCGGCTATCCCTGCAAACACCGATGAAACACAAAGTCAACACCCTGAAGAATCGACTGGACTGCTTGTAGAAGGCGCAACTAATGATAACATGCATAAGTACCAGCGGACGCAAAAAAGGCCCAAGATACAAATCAATCAGAGTGATCACACAGATTTGTCAACACCAGTTGTTTTCAAGGAAAGAACACTAACTCAGATAGAGAAGCAGATTTCAGGTGCAGAAAAAATTGAAACATTCAACAATGAGAAGGAGGAGACCCCAGCACGAAAAGCGAAGCCTCGGAGGAAAAAGCATAGACCAAAGGTAATCTGTGAGGACAAGCCAGCCAAGAAGCAAAAGCCTGCAATTATGATGCCAGAAGCAAAGCCTCCAAATCAGAAGGCCAAGAGAAGTTATGTCCGGAAGAAAAGAAATCTTAGATCTCCAGAGAAGTGCTTAGGATCTGTTAGCGACCAATCAATCTCTGTTGAAACAGGAAATGCTGATAGAAACAGATCTGCATCAGTTCGAAGAAGATTGCAATTTGAACTCGAGGAACAAGGAGTGCAGGGAGACCAATCATCAATGGGCAACTCATGGCACCACAAGCAGGAGAAACTCATTCATACTAAAAGTTCTTTGTGCTCAGTGACTAAATCAACTGTGCAGATTGGACATGGACTGCAAGTAGACATGGAAAATTCACCGGGAGGATTAGCTTTGGACATGAGCTGCAAACTGAACAAAGTGTTAGATGAGTACATACATTTGCCAGAGGTCACACCAAAACCTACACAAGAAGATTCACCTGCAACTTCTGGAAGTTTTAGCAGGGAACTTGCAAGAAAACAAGATGGAGGAAGCACTCATGATGCTGATGCCGCAATAATGTCTGGGTTGTGTATTGAAGAAAGGAGGGGGGTGACCGTAATGGAAGAGAACATCAAGGACTTGGAGATGAACTACTCCAACATAGATGGCTTTGAGATGTATTGCTCGGCTGCATCCTTATCTGAAATAGAATCCACAAAAAGTCAGATGAGCAAGGTGTCGAAAGTGGAGAAAAAGAATCATGAACAACATAACAACAGTGAGTCCGGTACACGGGACTCCATTATCTTGAGGACTGCTGCCGAGATGCTAGCATTTTGCCAAGCTGGTGGGATAAAAAAGAAGCGATCGGTCCGAGTCCGTAGGAATTCCTTTGTTCCTATTATGGGTATTGAGAGCAATACTTCACAAGCATCAACAAGATTGCCACAGTCATGCATGGAGGCCCTGAATGAAAGTTCCTGCATTAAATTTATGACCAAAAAACGTTCAGAAAAGGCACTACTTAATTCTCCTAGTTCCATTCAACCAAATATGGATCAGAAAAACATGTTTTCATCTGGAAGCATTTTTTGTGGTGAATCTAATGTATCAAAAGGATCAGAGGGGACTTTCCAACAAACTTTAGCTCAGTCTCCAGATAATAAAAGAATGGACCTTGGTATTTATTGCGAAGTACCAGAAAGAAGCTCAGCAAATACATCAACTGTACCATATTTGGATTACCTTCAAGGAGTTGCATCAAAGCTGAAATATCTTGATTTGAACACCGAGCATGTGCATAGAACTGAGATGCATTCGTCTCTGACTACGTCCTCTGTTGTTTCTTTCAGAGGAACAGGTGGTCTGTCAAATGCTCTTGTCCCATATGGTGGTGGGATGGTCTTTCCATATGAGAGGCCATTGCATTTAGTCAAGAAGCAACGCCCTCGAGCTAAGGTTAACTTGGATTTTGAGACAACCAGAGTTTGGAACCTTTTGATGGGGAAAGCAGCTGACCCTGTAGATGGGACTGATGTTGATAAAGAGAGGTGGTGGCAACAAGAAAGAGAAGTTTTTCAAGGCCGTGCTAATTCATTTATAGCACGCATGCGACTAGTTCAAGGTACTTTTAGTGCAAGTGTAAATTCTTTCCGAATATTTATAATATACTGAATTCAATTTTCCTTGAACATTCTTTTTACCCCTTTCTACTACTGATACCCTATCTCAAGAGCTAGCCAGCCAAAGAGAATCGGTGGATATAATCCTTCAAACATTGTCAGATTACTCACTATTTAATAACCTAGTTTCGAAAATGTTTGACAGGCACTAATAATTTTAGAGCTTGAAAGAGAAGAAATTACCTAACGTCTGTTCATGCTGAAGTAACTCCGCTACTCAACGTGGAGGAAATTGCAATGCTAAAGAGATAATTAGCAAGTGATTAGCCGCTCAGAACTTAAGTTCTCTGTTGTACCAACGTAATAGGTAGCATTCAAGTTTGCAGTTTGAGAAGCTAACCTGTTGTTTCCACACTTGGCCTCTGGCTTCCATATATAAAAAAGGGTACAATGTGGGGAACTTTCATGTTTCATTAATACCAGTGGGAGAATGTGATAGCAACCTTGTAGACTCCTCTTATCGTGTTCTGGGTATGACCATTACAGTATACAGGAAGGAGAAGTGTGAAAATACAAATTGTTACTGTATAAAAAATTGAATTTCCATGAACCCATGGTTAAAATTTGTAGCTAATTTTTTAATTACTTGTTTATCAGGAGACAGGCACTTTTCTCCTTGGAAAGGATCAGTAGTTGACTCTGTAGTAGGAGTTTTCCTCACTCAGAATGTTGCTGATCATCTTTCAAGGTATAATACTCACAAGCAGAGTGTTCTAACAATACTCTTGATTCTTTATAAAAAAATAATGAATTGATCTTATGTACACACTCTCTTTATGACTCTACTATTTTGACGAAATACAGCTCGGCCTATATGGCCCTTGCTGCAAGTTTTCCTCCAGGGTCAGTAAATAACAATTGTAAGGATGGTATTACCACTCAAGAGAACGAAGAAATCATTAGCATGAGTGCAGTAGGAGACAAAAACATGTTTGACTTTTTTGGTCATGGTGCAAGACCAGATCTAGGAGTGAATTTTGAGGAGCTATCAATTACCTATGAGAAGATCCATATGGAAACAAAGGGCAATTCTAGTGCTTATGAGTTGACTAAAGGTGAAAATTATTCCCTTCATTCCAAAGCATCAAATGGAAGTTTTTTCAATCACCAAGGGACAGAAATAGACCATAAAGCACAACAATTAACAGCATCTATGAAAAGCTCACAAGAGATACAGTTCCAGAAGGAGATGTCATCTGCTCAAAGTGTTATAACTTCTGAAATTATTCTTCAATCAAGATTATCTTTGAATTCTGGGATAGATTATGCACCTAGAAAGTTTGTTGGTGGCTTTGGTGTTGCAGCTTCTCAGCCGCGCGGAAGCAGTTTTGATGATGGAAATTCATTAGCAGGAAATGATGCCACAACCAATGAAATTGAATGCCAAAGAATCAGAATGGCAGCAATAAATGATGATGGTGGAGGTGAACATGGGATGCCTTCTAGTTCCATGATGTATCCATTCATCTCGACAATTGATCGTCGACAACTAGATGTGAGAAATGAACCATGTGTTGCTTCTACATCTCCCAATAGTTCTTCAGGTTCTGCATCACCACACTTGAAAAATGGCACAATGGAGAAGAAAATTTCTCTTGTCATGCCATTTGATACTCATGCAGCACAAAGGAATGGTAACAAGACTGTTGACACAACTCTTAACACTCCAAAAACAAGCACGGAGCTTCAAGGTCAGCAAGCATCTCTTTCTTCTATCACTTTAATTGACATGCAATGTTTTGTCTGTTAATTGCTTGACAAAAAATTGATGCCCATGCAGTTCAGTTACACTACGACAAAAGTACCAGTTTTGAAGCATCAGACTTGCAGGAGCATGAATTATTCTCTGCCACTGGTGAAATGATAGCAGAAACAGCAAGCAAAGCAGATGAATCTGCTTTAAAATCCGGTTTTACTTCCTATGGAGTGCCAGGTACAGCAGCAAAAGCATCAAGACCAAAGAAGACAAGAACAACAAGTAAAAAGAATACAGAGAATTTTGACTGGGATAAATTGCGAAGGCAGTCTTGTAATAACAGCCACATGAAAGAAAGAATTTTTGAAAGAAGAGACTCTGTTGATTGGGAAGCAGTAAGGTGTGCAGATGTACAAAGAATTTCTCATGCCATTCGGGAACGAGGAATGAATAATGTTTTAGCAGAGCGAATCCAGGTAAATTGAACACTTAATAGGATACTAGGTTTTATATGCACTGCTTGATGTTTTGTTGAAAGTTAAAAATATTATCTTTCTCAGAAGGCTCTATTAACCTTGCAATTGAACAGTCACTAGGATTTACTGAGTTTATATGCACTGGTTGATGTTTTGTTGAAATATAAACATTGGTTTTTCTCAGAAGGCTTTGGAAAATTTTCATTAACCTTAGGGAAATTTTCTTCTGTAGCACTGAGAAATCTCATGGTCACTTTTATAGTTTTTGCTCACATCAATTGATGTTTTCACAGAATTTCCTGAATCGTTTGGTCAGAGATCATGGGAGCATTGATCTTGAGTGGTTAAGAGATATTCCTCCAGACTCAGCAAAGTAAGATACTCTGTATTTACACATCTCTTTACCTTACTGGTGACATCTTCTAGTGCTGAAAGCCTGAAAAATGAGAAGTCAACTATCACAGAAGTGTGTGAACCGATTAAATGGAGAAAGAGGTTGAAGTTGGCAATTAATATCTAAAACTGAACACTACGTGCTAATGTAGAAATTCTGTGAACGAGGCAAGTGTATTGCACAGAAGTTGTAATGTGTGATGCAGTTGACTAAAGCGGTGAAGGACTTGTTTAGGAAAACACACATTTCTAGGAGCCCCATTCTGTTCACAAATAAGAAGTGTTTCTATTAAAACGAGTTTGATTTATTTTCAGGGATTACCTGCTCAGTATACACGGACTGGGGCTCAAAAGTGTTGAGTGTGTTCGTCTTCTGACATTACATCATCTTGCCTTCCCAGTAAGCTTCTGTTGGTAGTTGTAATTCAACTGCAGTCAATTTAATATTTACACAACAATTCTTTGTCCACTCAGGTTGATACTAATGTTGGCCGCATATGTGTAAGACTGGGATGGGTGCCCATTCAACCCCTTCCTGAATCTCTACAGTTGCATCTCCTGGAGCTGTAAGCGTGCTGCATTGTCTACAACATTTATTTCATTATATATTTTCAGCTAAAATTTGGTTCCATTGATTTCTTTTTCCTTGTTAAAGATATCCTGTCTTGGAGACTATACAAAAGTACCTTTGGCCTCGTCTGTGTAAACTTGATCAACAAACACTGTGAGTTATAACAATATCTGCTTTAATTTGTGCACATTTTTATTGTTTGTAAATTATAGGTTCTCTCTCTTCCATGCAAATTGCAATCTTTTTAGATCATGTATAAATAAGGACTATTAAAAATAATTAGCATAATTATCACAATTTTCACAGGTACGAGCTACATTACCAGATGATTACGTTTGGAAAGGTACTTTATTAGCATCTACTAATGAGTTCGTTCTCTTCTGGAACCAGTAAAGATTTCTTCCCATAACCAATGCAGGTGTTTTGTACCAAAAACAAGCCAAATTGCAATGCATGCCCAATGAGGAGTGAATGCAAGCATTTTGCAAGTGCCTTTGCAAGGTATCGTCACATTTGCTGTAGTCCTTCAGGAATAGTAGCTTATATTTGATGAGCAGAAAACAAGTCTTATGGAACAATCAGGAGACTTAAAAACTGTTGGAGAATATAAATGTTGAACTTGTATTCCAATGGGCAAAGCAGCCAAGTATATACAAAGGACATTATGCAATGAGGCCCCTATACAATATGAACTACTACATGTCTAACACCCCCCTCAAACTCATGGTGGATCAGAAATACCGAGTTTGGAGAGATAAAAACTGTGATGAGAGCTTGTTTGTGCCTTGGTGAAGAATTTTGCCAGCTGAATCTCGGAAGGCACATACGGAAGAGCAACCACCTGTGCCTACATTTGGGATCTCATATAAGAAGTATCAACACCAATATGCTTTGTGAGCTCATGCTTCACTGGATCACGAGCGATACTGATCGCACCCATGCTATCTGATGAGAGAGGAGTCGGTGCAGAAACAGAAACACCAAAGTCTGCGAGAAGCCACCATAACCAAGTGATCTCAGTAGTCAACAACACCATAGCCCTCAACTCAGCCTCAGCACTCGAACGAGAAACTGCAGTCTGCTTCTTAGTCTTTCATGCAATAAGAGAGGAACCAAGAAAGACACAGTAGGCAGAAAGAGACCGACGATCAGAATGATCACTGGCCCAGGTCGCATCAGAGTAGGCCTGAAGCTGTAAGGAGCTAGAACTGGGAAAGAAAAGACGACGAGAGATGGTCCCACGAAGATATCGCAGAACACGAAGGTGGCTATAGTGGATCTAAGTGGGAGCTGAAACAAACTGGCTCAAGATGTGGACAGAGTGGGAAATATCCGGTCTAGTGATCCCAAGAAAGACCAGACTACCAACAAGGTGACGATATCGAGTGGGGTCCTCAAGTGGCTCACCATCAGTGGGTCGAAGATGGACTCCAAGCTCCATAAGAGTATCCACCGTGCGTTGATCAGTGAGACCAGCACGAGCAAGAAGATCCTGAATGTACTTCTCCTGGGAGAGGTAATAGCTCTCAGGCGTAGAAGAAAACTCAATCCCTAGGAAGTAACAAAGAGGACCGAGATCGAACATTAGAAAGTGCTCACCAAGGCGCTTCTTCACAGAAGCAATATGGTGTGGATCATCTCCAGTGATAATCATATCATCCACATAAAGAAGAAGTGTACGACCACGAGAAGTGTGAACAAAAAGAGCAGAATCATGATCGCTAGCGGTGAAACCAGCAGCAGCGATGACAAAAGAAAAACGCTCAAACCAAGCGCGAGGAGCTTGCTTGAGCCCATAGAGAGAGCGACGAAGGCGACAAACCATCCTAGCAGGGTCAGAATACCCAGGAGGCGGTTGCATATAGACCTCACGCAGCTCCCCATGGAGAAAAGCATTCTTGACATCCAACTGAGAGATGAACCACTGACGAACAGAAGCCACAGCAAGGAGAGTGCGAACAGTGGTCATATGTGCAACTGGAGCAAAGGTCTCATCATAGTCATGACTGTACTCCTGCTGAAAACCACGCGCCACAAGACGAGCCTTGTAGCGCTCAAGGGAATAATCCGAGCGAGTCTTGATCTTGTACACCCACTTGCACGTGATAGGAGTAATATGAGTAGGTAGGGGAACAAGGTCCCAAGTACAAGTATGCTCCAGAGCAGCAATCTCCTCTGTCATCGCGTGCTGCCACTCCGGATGAGCAACAGCCTCACGGTAAATCGTAGGCTCAGTAAGAGTAGTGGCTACAAAACCATAGCACTTAGGAGGCCTAACTGAACGACGATCACGAAGATCATATCGAGGAGCATAGACTGGAGTAGAACCTAGCAAGGATGGAAGAGGGGAAGGGGTGTAGGGGTGGTCGCCCTTCCAAGGGCACTGGTGGCTCTTCTCAATCAGGGCCATGGCAGAGCTCCGCTACTGAGGCTCAGCAGGAGATGCTCACTTTGCTTCGCCGCCTTACTGCATTAGCTTCGTTTGGTTAAGTTGGTTCTGCTGCTCAGTCTTCTCATGCTTCCCCACCATCACATCCCTCCTCAGGTATCTCCATGCCTTGGATTCTGGATTCTGGTGCTTTGTTTCATATGACACCAAATTCTACTAATCTCACCTCTGTGAGGCCTCCCGTTCTTCCTCATACGGTTATGACTGCAGATGGTACCTCCCTTTCTGTGGCAGGACAAGGCACTCTACTTCATCCTTTCTTGTTCCTGCAGTATCTCATGTTCCCAAACTAGCTATGCAGCTTATGTCCGCTGGTCAGATCACTGATCATGGTTGTCATATCATTCTTGACTCCGACTCGTGTTGTGTTCAGGATCGTCGCACCAGGACTCTGGTTGGGACTGACCCTTGGCGTCGTGACTCGCAGCATCTCTGGGAGCTTGATTGGCTCCACCTACCTTCTGCTGCCTCCATCAGCCAGTCAGTTCCCTCCACCGCCTCTGCTTCAGTCGCTTCCTCTACTACTACCTTCGTCCAGTGGCATTATCGTTTGGGTCACATCGGAGGTTCACGCCTGTCTTCATTAGTTCGGAGTGGTGTTCTTGGCTCTGTTTCTGGTGATACTTCCTTACATTGTACGGGTTGCAAGCTTGGCAAACAGTTGCATCTCCCATACCATTCTAGTGATTCTGCCCCTCAGGTCTTTTGATCTTGTTCACTCTGATGTATGGGGTCTAGCTCCCTTCGTTTCGAAAGGGGGTCATCGCTACTATGTCATTTTTATTGATGATTATTCTTGATATACTTGGATCTATCTTATGACTTCTTGTAGTCAGGTTCTTTTTATTTATCAGTCTTTCGCCAGTATGGTTCGTACTCAGTTTGATTCAGCCATTCGTGTTCTTCGTGCTGACTCTGCTGGTGAGTATTTATCTACTGCCCTTCGTCGCTTCCTTGCTGACCAGGGTCTTCTTCCCCAGTGCTCTTGTCCTGGAGCTCATGCTCAGAATGGTTTTGCTGAACGTAAACATTGCCACTTACTTGAGACCTCTCGCGCTTTGATGCTTGCATCTCATGTTCCACCTCATTTCTGGGCTGAGGCAGTTTCTATGGCTGCTTATCTTGTCAATCTACAGCCTTCATCTGCTCTTCAGGGTTGTACTCCGCTTGAGCGTCTCTCTAGTAGGCCTCCTCGGTACAGTCATCTCCGTTGTTTTGGTTGTGTTTGTTTTGTTCTTCTTCCTCGCGAGCGCACCAAGCTGACTACTCAGTTAGTTGAGTGTGTTTTTCTTGGCTACAATTTTAAGTATAAGGGTTATCGCTGTTATGACCTTATTGCTCGTAGGATGAGAATATCTCGAGATGTTCGTCCTTACTACCCTCGGTCTTCCTCCACCAGTTCAGCGTCTTCTGACGTACTTTCTTTTTTGATTTTTCCTGACTCTCCACTTCCTCCTTCGACTTTACCTTTGTCACCCTCATCTCTTCCACCTCCATCTGTTCCTTCCTCTTCAGACTCACTTGTTCCTGCTCCTACTACCTCTTCTATTGAGGTCGTCCCTCCTTTCCCGCTACACTATTCTCGATGTCCTTGCCCAGCCACACCCTCAGGTGTGTCTTCTTAAGCACACAGCAGGGACACTGGGACAGGTCCGACAGATGTCCGGTCCTAGAGAGTCAAGCTGACGCCACACCGTGGACATCTGCTGGTAGAAGTCGTCCATAGTGGCATCAAGCTACTGAAGAGAGTGCGCCTGATGTACGACCGAGAGATACATAGCATCACTCGTCAGCTCGTGGTGAGCATGAAGGCGCTCCCACATTAGCTAAGATGTTGGCAGCTCCACTACATACATGGAGATAGCGACAGTTAGGCTACCCACCAAGATGGCAGAAGCACAGCCTCGTCGTCCTGCCACCCCTCATAGGAGTGAAGCTGAGCCTGGTACAACTCCATGGCCTCGTCAAAGACCGTGGTTGTAGCTTTCTGGGCTGCTTCATCAGCAGATGCAGGGATGTGAGGGGCAGGTGGCAGCGTAGGGCAAGGCGGACACGGCCTCTCGCCCGTAAGATGGCCTCAAAGACGCTGACTCCTCATGTGGATTCGCATGTGCATGGCCCACTCACGATAGTTCATCCCGTCGAAAATGATCTTCGGAAGTGGAATAGCAGTGTGGGTGGCCATCACGTGTGTTTTTTTTGCTCGCACTGTTTCCTCTGTTTTCCTTTAAAAGCGGCCGCCGCACCACACTCCACTGCAGAAGCTAGGGTTGGGGGCTCGGGCGACGACGGCAGCAGCGCGGCCGCGCAGCGCAGCGCGAGAGCGCGAGCAGCCGAGCGACGTGCGGCATGATGGATCCGAAGCTCCGATAAGCGGCTCGGCGCCCAGAGCCTCGATCCGCGGCGGAGAGGCGGTCCGGCGCGCGAGAGGCGGTCTCGCGGCTCCGGCGGAGAGGCGGTCTGGCGGCGGCTGGGACACGCGGATCCGGCGGGGAAGAAGCTATGCTGGACGGCGCGCAGCAAGGATTTGGCGGATTCGGCGGACAGCCGCGTTGGACAGCGCGTAGAGAAGCAGCGGTGGCGGCGGCGGAGAGGCGGTCTGGCGGCGGCTGGGACACGCGGATCCGGCGGGGAAGAAGCCACGCTGGACGGCGCGCAGCAAGAATTCGGCGGATTTGGCGGACAGCCGCGTTGGACAGCGCGCAGAGAAGCAGCGGTGGCGGCGGCGACCAGCGGTAGCGGCGGCGGTGGCTAGAGTTGCGCGGTGGTGGAGGGGCTGGCGGCGTTGAGCCCCACGCTGGGCGCCAGGGAGCTGGCGGCGCTGAGCTCGGAGGTCCGCGGGCGACTAGGAGGAGAAGCAGCGGCGGCCGGCGGTAGCGGCGGCGGCGGCTAGGGTTTCCTCTCTGGCTCTGATACCATGTTGGAGAATATAAATGTTGAACTAGTATTCCAATGGGCAAAGCAGCCAAGTATATACAAAGGACATTATGCAATGAGGCCCCTATACAATATGGACTACTACATGTCTAACAAAAACCATTTGCACCAATTGGCCTGCATAATTGATATTTGTATAGTGTGCAAAAGGAAACCAAGTGATGGATAGCCTTACTTTCTGTTGGTTGAGAGGCATGTATTAGTGCCACTAAAAACAATATAACCTGCTGACTAAGGGTGCGAAGAGAGTGGTTCTGAAGAGGAAAAAGGAGAAAGAAGCAAGGAGAAAAATCGCTAGTGCTATACGTCAGAACCAGCTTGATACTACTTCACTTGGAGCTATGAATCGGATGGTTCTATTAGTTCTGATACACAGACACATCTTTATTTTTTTGGTGCTACTGAAACATATATGGCACTTTGCTTGGTCTTATCTGGGAGCTTTAATTTTGTATATTTGATTAATTGTTCATTTATCAATTTCTATTTTTTCTTCTGAATTCCTTTTTCTTTTTCTCATTGCTTTTTGAATGAAGTGCAAGGCTTGCACTTCCTGCTCCTCAGGAGAAAAGCTTGGTGAAGTCTAGCAATCATTTTGGTTTCCAGAATGGCAGCATGCCCACTTCAAATTCAACTCCTCTGTCTCGGCTTGAGGGGAGTGCCTATGCAAGGGATCTTCTTGCTAACAACTCAGAGCCAATAATTGAGGAGCCAGCAAGTCCAAGAGAGGAAGAATTTCCGGAAACTTTGGAAAATGATATTGAAGATTTTGATGAAGATACTGGTGAAATCCCAACAATAAAGCTTAACATGGAAGCTTTTGCTCAGAACTTGGAAAATTGCATCAAAGAAACTAATAAGGACCTCCAATCTGATGATATTGCAAAAGCGTTGGTTGCTATTAGCACTGAAGCAGCTTCAATTCCTGTACCTAAACTAAAGAATGTGCATAGGCTTCGGACAGAACACTATGTGTAAGCGGTGAACTAATTTTGCTTTAGCTTAAACATGCATCACTTTACACTTACAGTATAGCTATTGTTTTTCCCCATGTAAATAATGTTATTCATCCAGAAAACGTTTAGTTCTTTAATTGATATTGCTAAAGTTAGATTCTGCTTGCAGTTATGAACTTCCAGATTCGCATCCTCTTGTGCAACAGGTGAGATACTGCCATCTTTCTTTTAAGCATTTCAAAACATCATTCCTGATTCAGAAAATGATTGACAGCTAGGACTTGACCAACGGGAACCTGATGATCCAAGTCCTTACCTATTGACCATATGGATGCAAGGCAAGCTTATTTTCTTTGAGAATGCATGACTACACATGAGTTGGTTTTCACTGAATATTGTGGCTACTGTGCAGATGAAATAAAGGAAATGAGCAAGCCACCAGAATCATGTTGTAACTCTCAAATGGAAGGTGGCTTATGCAATAACGAGATGTGTCACTATTGTATGCCTGAGCGAGAAAACCAATCTAGATATGTCAGAGGCACGATTCTGGTAAAGCAGTCAACATTACCTGACAACCACGAATATTGATTAGATTAGAGATGTTGGTTTAGGTGAATCAAGTGCCTAGTTTTTTAGACCAACAATTTGGTTCAGGGCAACACTAGCAAAGCCACCCTAAAAGGCTGGAGCTAAATCCCTGAATTAAGAATTAGTAAAGAAAATAAAATTAACAAAGCTGTTGATTAACCTCTAAACTTTAGAAAGAATTCTGAATTCATGGAAAAGTTAAAGCTGAATTTTTATATAATGCCTGTAACCTGTCGATCAAATATTCAAATGCATATCTCTTCTTTATGTAACTTGTATTTATTGCATGAAAATAATCTATAATCTTCGCTCTAAAGAAGAGCAGCATATATTTTGGGTTTTTGGGGCTAACCCAGGCATGCAAAAATTCCTATTAATACCAATAGTTTCGAGTAATATAAATAATTCATTGTTGGTCCGCGAAATTGCATGCACTTCCCCACTAATGATAAGTTACTGGAACACGGACAGGTTCCTTGTCGGACAGCTATGAGGGGTAGTTTTCCGCTTAATGGCACTTATTTTCAAGTTAACGAGGTATGTCATGTTTGTCATCATGTGAACATCTTTCTTTTTTTCCAGAAGAATAGGGTATATAAGAGCTACTAGTTGTGGTCCTCCTCTCTCTGCAGAGTTGACATTCAGGCTTTTGTGAATTTGTTCATGCAGGTCTTTGCTGACCACAAATCTAGCCACAATCCCATACATGTTGCAAGGGCACAGTTATGGAACTTGCAAAGGCGAATAGTCTACTTTGGGACTTCAGTGCCTACCATATTCAAAGGTTGTCACCAACATACACTAACAATTCAAAGAAATCTGTAATAGTACCAACAACAGTTATTTTCATTTTGTAGGCCTAACAACTGAAGAAATACAACACTGCTTCTGGAGAGGTACGAACAATACATTTTCATTTGCTGTGTCAATGCATGCTATTCTGAGGAAAGATCTTGTTGCCTCTTCCCATAAAAAAGATCCAACAATTTTCAGAATGTAGATCCCATGATATAACCAGTATTTTATACCATGAAATAACTGATGACAGTTTACAGTAATTATTTCAATAGTAATACAATATTCACCTGATTGTTCGGGGGTGTCCGCTCAGTATTCACGAAAACTTTTAGTGATGGCTATATCATTGATCCAAAACAAGTCCATGCTTTAATATCACCTGAGAATAGTGAAGACATCTCCGAATGTCAAAAAATAGTTAGGGCTGAAGAACTACTAGATCATTAACACGAACGGAGCAGTGAACTAATGAAAAGTGGACGAGAGATGGATTCTCTTATTGAGAAATTAATCTTTCAAATGCACAAAGTTCATGGAGCAAAGCAGTTTCGTGGCTCCAAGCCTCCAACCTAACAATGATGTTCAACACAATGTGAACCAAACACAATCTCTTGCTTATAATGCCATTCCCTAGACTTGTGCTGTTGACTGAGGACTGGAGGTGCCTATTCTGTTGAGATCAGAATATACATATTCGGACTCTCATGTGTATTCTGTATCAATCCAGGATCACGCTAGTACACACAATGAAAATATAGATAAAATATCGACCATGATCATGATTAACTAGAAAAGACTCAAATATTATTAACTATCAGAGTAGTAATCTTATGGCTAAGCTTACAAATAATAATCTGAATGGTATAATAAAACTAATTGGTAGGAAAAGTTAGAAATAAATGTAGTAGCCATTCGACATATTACAGACAATCGACTGGAAGTAAAATCCTATTCTCAGAAGTTGTTGAAGAATTCTCTTTTAAGTACCTCTAGTTGATATAGTTCTTTTCAGTAACTGAGCAACAATGGATATAACCATGAGTACATAGAATATTCAACAAGTCGTTTGTAACAAAATACAATTATCATTATGCAAAGGTTTATCAAGTGATGGCTGAATAGTTATTTTACAGAAAGCAACAACTTATAGTAAATACAATAAATAGGTTGAAATGCACTTTGAAATTGATTATTAAGTAATTAATTCAAAGGGTGCATTGTCCTTCACTTTCCAAACCAATCAAACCAAAGTTTTATGAAATTCTACCACTATGTGAAATCACCGAGTATAATTCATAACCAGGGATATGGTTTTTCGAATAGTTTTACACTTTACAGAGGTTACACAACTTTACTTATAAGACATAATCATCTTATATTGCCATAAGATTGACACACTTCCTTTGGTGTACGGTAGAGAGTTCATGACAAGGCATTTACAATACTCAATCTAACTAATTTTGTCCGTTAAGGTTTCGTTGCCGAATAGGCTAACGGCCTAATTTGTAAAACCCCCTCTTGTACCAACAAAATATTTCAATGGCAAAGTCAAGGTTGAAACATCACAGATTAATTAGCTAGGTCTATCCTATACTAGATATATGGTTGTATGATAAGATTCAAATCAATGACGCACAAAGTTAAATCCTTAATCATTACTCAGGAAAATAATCCATATCCCAATGTGCTAACAACACCCACTTTACTACGCGATTAATTGCCCAAGTGAAAACCATTTTGGTTTAACCAAAGACCAATGGCATTACCCATGTCATGGTATACAAATTTTATAACTATGGCTACAACCACTATTCAATATATTATTAAGTCAAAGTTAATTATTTAATCAACATGAGATGATGAACCCAATGTAACAATAAGCATGGCTAAGTATACTAGACTTACAGTCCAAGTGGATACTAGTATTGTGTCACTAGATACTCATCTTATAGTGACTGTGAGAGTGTTGCTACTGGAATTTGTATGTATATTGATATTAACCAGCAGTACATGGAGAGAGATATATATAGCCAAGGGAATCCAGGGTAGGTCTAACAAACATTGAGGCCAGCCTGGAAAGCCCTAACAAACCCTAACAGAAAGGGAGTAAAGAGCCCAAGCCCATCCAAGCCATACACCTGTCTAACACCTCCCCCCCCGCAGTCGGAGCGTCCGCACCTCGGACGTTCAGACTGGACCAAAACTCGCTGAAGACCGACGAAGGAAGACCTTTGGTGAAGATGTCGGCATACTACGAAGTGGTGGGGATATGCAAGACGCGAACGTCGCCGAGAGCCACTTTCTCACGGACGAAGTGAAGGTCAATCTCAATGTGCTTGGTGCGATCTTTGGGATCGGTTGGAGGACATGTAGATCGAGGCGATGTTGTCGCAATACACCAAGGTAGTCTGTCGAAGAGGAGTGTGCAGTTCTAAGAGAAGATGTCGTAACCAGGAAGCCTCGGCCACAGCGTTGGCCACACCGCGGTACTCAGCCTCTGCACTGGAACGTGACACCGTGTTCTGACGCTTGGAGGACCAGGAGACCAAGTTATCGCCAAGAAACACGGCATAGCCCGATGTGGACTTGCGCGTGTCCGACACGGCCGCCCGATCGGCATCGAGTAAACCACGAGATCGATCGCGAGGATGGTGAATGAGGAGACCGGATGGAGAGTGCCACGAACATACCAAGAATCCGTTTGAGAGCGGCAAGGTGGGGATCGCGAGGGTCGTGCATATGAAGGCACACTCGCCGAATCGCATAGGAAATGTCCTACCGTGAATGTGAGATCTGCAGGCCCCGCTAAGCCGCGAAATCGGCGGGATCACGGACGGGTCATCGATCGAGGTGACACCTTTGGATTGGTGTCAACAGGGGTGGTGCATGGCTTGCAATCTGCCATGCCTGCACGCTCCAGGATGTCCGTCATATACTGTCGTTGTGAGAGAAGAAGACCATCACGACACCTCTGCACATGCATGCCCAAGAAGTGATGAAGCTCACCAAGATCCTTCATAGAGAACTCCTGCTGTAATGCAGAGATGATGCGACAGAGGAGCTCGACAGATGAGGCGGTGAGAACAATGTCATCAACATAAAGAAGCAGGTAGACCATCTCGGTGCCTCGGCGGTAAACAAATAGGGAGGTGTTAGACTTGGCCTCAATGAATCCAAGAGATAGGAGATATGAAGCAAACCGGCTGTACCAAGCACGAGGAGCTTGCTTGAGACCATATAGTGATTTGTTCAGGCGGCAGACAAACTCCGGATGAGTAGAATCCTCGAATCCGGACGACTGTGAACAATAAACTGTCTCAGACAAGGTCCCGTGAAGGAAGGCGTTCTTCACATCAAGCTGATGGATCGGCCACTTCCTGGAGAGGGCAAGAGCCAGCACTGTCCGCACGGTTGCCGGTTTCACGACGGGACTAAAGGTCTCGGCGAAATCCACTCCCTGGCGCTGAGTGAAACCACGGAGCACCCAACGGGCTTTATAGCGCTCGAGAGAACCATCTGCCTTGAGCTTGTGCTTGAAGATCCATTTACCAGATACGACATTGTCCTTGTGTGGTCGAGGAACCAAATCCCAGGTGCGATTTTGCAAGAGAGCCGCATACTCTTCTTGCATAGCAGTCCGCCAATTGGGGTCGGCGAGGGCGGAGCGGTATGTCCGAGGGACAGGTGACAACGGTGCGACGTGGTAGAGAGCAGGGAGCCTGAAACCGGACTTGCCACACGTCATCATCGGGTGCTGATTGAGGACGGGGGGCACCGGCACGGCACCCGGAGGAAGGGGCACCGGGGAGGGCGCTGCATCCGGGGAAGGAGGTGCCTGGGAATGCACCGGTGCGGAGGGTGGAAGGTTCAGCTTCGCACGTCGTGTGTAGACCTGACGTATGGTGCGGCCGGCGGGTGCCGCATGTGGCAATGCGGGTGCCACACGTGGCAGTGGCGGAGGAGGTGTCCGGCACACCGCACCAACCTCCAGAGGTGTGGGCGGCAGGGATGGTGGTGCAGTGTCGTCAACGGCCGCGCACGGTGGAGTGGCGGGCGGGGCCGCGCGTGGCACGCGCGCGGAGACACCAGCACCAGCACGTGCGTCGTCCAGATGCGCAGGAGGAGTTGCCGTAGGTGGACCTGCAGGGAAATAAATGCACGACGGTCCAATGGGAGTCGGCACAGGATTAGTGTGATCATCCAGAAAGTTAAAATCTGCCGTGGAGGGGGTGGAGTGAAGATTGGCAAAGGGAAAGGAAGTTTCATCGAAGATGACATGACGGGAGATGTGGACTCGATTGGAGGTCATGTCGAGACACCGGTATCCCTTATGGTGGGCGGAGTAGCCAAGGAAGGTGCATAGGGCGGAGCGAGGAGCGAGTTTGTGGGAAGTTGTGGAGGCAAGGTTGGGGTAGCATGTGCATCCAAAGACGCGAAGATGATCATAGGAAGGTGAAGACTCAAAGAGTGTGTGGTGAGGTGTGGAGAAATTCAGTGTCTTGGTGGGAAGGATGTTGAGGAGGTAGGTGGCAGTGGTCAAGGCCTCAACCCAGTAGGATGGTGGCATAGAAGCCTGAAACAAAAGTGAGCGAATGACATTGTTAATAGAACGAATGATACGCTCAACTTTACCATTCTGCTGGGAGGTGTAGGGGCAAGACATGAGGAGGTGGACACCGTGGGTGAGGAAGAACGTGCGGGCACTGGAGTTGTCAAACTCGCGGCCATTGTCGCTGAAAGCAATTGTGATTGCGTGTGAATTGTAGATTGATACATTGAGAGATCAGGAGTACAAGATATATAGGGATAAGGAGATGATAAGGAGATCTGGTGGTTTATAGAAACAGCACCAACAAGATCTCCGCATATCTCTCTAACAAGATCCCCCGCAGTCGAATCGTCGGTAGAACGAACGTTTAGACTGGACCGGAACTCCGTGAAGACTGACGAAGGCAGTCCCTTGGTGAAGATGTCGGCGAACTGAGATGTCGTAGGGACATGAAGTACACGAACATCACCAAGTGCAACGCGCTCCCGAACAAAGTGTAGATCAATCTCTACATGTTTGGTGCGCTGGTGTCACTGAGGTTCAAGACATGTAGATCTTTGATGTTGTCGCAATAAACCAAGGTTGTCTTGTGCAAAGAAGTGTGCGGCTTCGGACAAGAGTTGGCGTAACGGTGGCTTCGCAACGGCGTTTGCAACGGCTTCGGTATTCACCTCGGCCTTTGAACGAGAGCGGTGTTCGACGCTTGGGCGACCAAGAAACCAAAGTTGTCACCAAGGAACACCGCATATCCCGAAGTAGACTTGCGCGTGTCGGGACAACCGCCCAATCGGCATCGAGTAGACCACCGTGTCGGACCGAGGAGGCGCAAGAACAGACCCATGTGCAGAGTGCCACGAATGTAGCGCAGAATGCGCTTTAGGGCGGCAAGGTGTGGTTCCCGTGGATCATGCATGTGAAGGCAGACTTGTTGAACTGCATAAGAGACATCCGCCCGGTGAAAGTCGATATCAAGAGCGCTGCAAGGTCGCGAAATCCATAGGATCAGAAACAGGATCACCATCTGCTGAGAGCTTCGGATTCACATCAACAGGTGTTGAGCATGGCTTGCAGTCAGCCATTCCAGCACGCTCAAGGATTTCAATCATATATTGCCGCTGAGAGAGGAAGAGACATGAGCTCGTGTGCTGAACATGCATACCCAAGAAGTTGTGAAGAACGCCGAGATCCTTCATAGGGAATTCTCTTTGAGCGCCAATGGTACGCGGAGTAAAGCGATGAGAGGAGGTCATTAACACGATGTCATCAACATAGAGAAGGAGGAAAACAGTGTCCGCTCCACGATGATAGACAAACAGTGATGTGTCCGTTTTGGCTTCAACAAAACCGAGCTGCAGAAGATGGGAAGCAATCCTGCTGTACCACGCGCGAGGTGCCTGCTTTAGTCCATAAAGAGAGCGATTAAGCCGGCACACGTAATCAGGATGAGCAGCATCTTCAAATCCGGAGGGTCGAGCGCGATGGCTGCTCTCGACAAAGTACCATGCAGGAAGGCATTGTTGACGTCGAGCTGATGAATGGGCCAGGAGCGTGAGAGAGCCAAAGAGAGAATAGTACGGACAGTAGCAGGCTTGACGACCGGACTGAATGTCTCAGCAAAATCAACACCGGGACGTTGGGTAAAGCCACGAAGAACCCAACGCGCCTTATATCGCTCAAATGACCCATCGCCTTTGAATTTATGTTTGAACACCCATTTGCTCGTCACCACATTGGGCCGAGGCGGTCGAGGAAGAAGATCCCACGTGTGGTTGGACAGAAGAGCTGAGTATTCAGCTTCCATAGCGGCTCGCCAATTTGGATCGGCGAGGCGACGACGGTAAGTCTGGGAATCGAGACACGGCGCGCGCGAACAGGCCAGGCCGTGTCCAGCCGTGCTTCCCGCGTGTGACCATGGCATGTTGATTCGCCACAAGAGGTACTGGTAGAGCACCGGCAGGAAGTGGCGCAGTCGTCGGTGCGGGAGACGGGGCTGGCATCGGCGACGCCATAGGCGCGATCACCTCGGCCGTCACAATGGGAGAGCGCCGGTGTAGATGTTACCAAATCGCCGAGAGGCGTGGGGGCGGCGAGGAGGCCGTTGCCGCTGCACTGAAACGGCGCCAAACCGCCCAGGCGGCGGGAGGCGGGAGTCTTCCGCCGGACGGCGGGCGCACGACGCAATGGGCGGCGTGGTTGAAGAAGATCCGACCGCGCGACCGCGCAGAGAGTACGGTGTGGCTCCCAGCGCGCGCGCAACAGAGAGTCGGGCCGTGGGAGTAAGCGCGGCTGGAGCGAGCTTCATCTGGACCGGCAGGGGCTCCAGGGGCGGGATCTTCTCGGTGAAGCCCGGGGCACCTGTTGCCGCACGTGGCTGTGCGGTGGATGAAGAACCTGCAGGCAGCAAACAAGGTGACGGTGCAAAGGGAACCGATACAGGATTAGTGACATCCTCTAGAAAATCAAAGGCCGCGCGAGTGGGAGGAGAAGAATCCTCAGAAAAGGGAAAAGAGGATTCGTCAAAAATGACATGACGGGAGATGATGAGACGATTTGTGTGGCGATCAAGGCAAAGATAGCCCTTGTGGTGGAGGGAATAGCCAAGAAATATACACAAGGTAGATCGAGGAGCCAGTTTGTGAGCGGCAGTGGCGGAAAGGTTGGGGTAGCACTTGCAACCAAAAACACGTAGATGCTCATACGAAGGTTGAGTCCCAAAAGGGAAAGATGCGCGCGAGAAATTAAGTGTTTTGGTGGGAAGAATGTTTAGAAGATAGGTTGCCGTCTTTGAGAGCCGCACCCAAAGCGTGGGAATGCTAGCTGAAAGCAGGAGGAGCGAACGACATTGTTTGTGGTGCGGATGATGCGTTCAGCTTTACCGTTTTGAGGCGAGGTGTAGGGACAGGACATGCGCAGGTGGACGCCATGGGAGAGGAAGAAAGCGCGGGCACTAGAATTATCAAATTCGCGGCCGTTGTCGCACTGGACTCCCTTTATGGTGACACCAAACTGGGTGCGGACATAAGCAAAGAAATTAGTAAGAGTGGAGAAAGTGTCAGACTTAAGTCGTAACGGAAACGTCCAGAGATAATGCGAGAAGTCATCAAGAATGACCAAGTAATACTTATGACCAGAAACACTAGTGATTGGTGAGGTCCAAAGATCACAATGTATTAACTGAAAATTATGAGTGGCACGTGATGACGACGCATGAAAGGGAAGACGTGTATGACGACCAAGCTGACACGCATGACAAAGGGTGTCACCAGCACTTTTATTACAAGGAAGACCAAAAGAGGTTGCTAGCTTAGACAGTACTTCATGACCAGGATGTCCGAGACGCTGATGTCAAAGCGAAGAGGAGGTAGCGGCATGGAAAGCGGAGGCCGCAAGTTGTAATGGGTAGAGGGGACCGGAGCTGTCACACCTGGCGATCTCTCTCCGAGAGGGAAGATCCTTCACAGAACAGCCAAAAGGATCAAACTCCACAGAACAGTTATTGTCAGAAGTGTACTGGCGAACGGAAATAAGGTTTTTAATAAGGTTCGGGGAAACAAGAACATTATTAAGATGAAGGTTATGAGGGAAATGAGTGACGCCAGTGGAAGTAACGGGAAGTAAATTTTCGTTGCCGACAATAATGTGACGTGGAAAGGAATGAGCAGGAGTGGGAGTAACTGTACCAGCGTCAGAAGTCATATGATTTGTGGCGCCGGAGTCAAAATACCACTCAGTTTGTTGCGGCTGCGGGAGGGACATCGTCTGGAAGTTGGCGGCGAGGGTCTGCTGGTCCCAACCGTGCGTCCGTAACCATCGGGAGAACGCCCCACCGACCGCCCATCGCCCTGGTGCCCGCCAGAAGGCGTCGGTGATAGACCGCCCAGCAGAGCGGGAAGGTGTCGGGAGGCCGTGGTCCGCCACATCCGAATTGACCGGACCAAGGGTTGTAGAAATTGGGCCACGGATGGCGGCTTTGGTTCGGTTTGGCGGTGGAGGACGCATCTGCACCCCCGGAGTTGGAGCCGCCGCCTCCGTTGGAGCCACTGCCGTTGCCGCCGCCGCCGCGCTTGCCGCCGCTGCCTCGCTCGCGCGCGCTCGCCGCGAGATCCAGCACTGCTTCTTTGGTTTTCTGGGGAGGCGAGGCAGCGGATGCGGACGAGGCAGCAGAGGAGGTCGCAGAGCCGTTGTGGCCCGCGATGGCGGCGAGTGCCACGGCGGGAGCTGTCTTCTCCATGGTTAGTTCCTCGAGGTGGAGTTCATCCCGCACTTGGAGGAAGGTGGGAGGATTGCTGCGCGAAGGTGACGGCCGAGGGCGAGAAGCGCCGTTGAGGCCGCGGATGATGTTGATGACGAGTGTGGTCGCGATAGGCTCACCGAGGTCGCGAGGTCCTCGCCATGCGCTTAAGCGCCGGTAGTACTCGAGACCGAGAGTCACCTTGTGAGAAGGAGCGGAAGGCACAGTCGGCGAAGAGCGCGCGCGCGCCGATTCCCAAGGAATTGGGACTCGATGGCGAGCAGTGGCACGGCGGTGGCGCCACGCCGGAGATGGCGTCTGCGAGGTCGTGGGAGATGGTGCCGAGAAGCCACGTCCGCACGACGCAGTCCATACGCACCCAGTCGGGAGAGTGGGGCGCGGTGGCATCGGAGAGGACGTGCTCCTGCAAGGAGAACTTCCCGACGGTGAGGAGGAAGGATTCGCGCCATCTCGCGTAGAAAGGCGGAGGTAAGGTCGAGGAGGAGGGCACAGGCGCGGATATTCGCGACGGCAACACCTGCGCGTGCGATTGAGGAGCGCAGCAGCCTCATGGTGGAGAAGGGCCTCGAGAAGAAGTCGCCGCACGAGTGGCGGCGTCGGGACGGCGTCATCGTCTGGGGGTTCGGCGCGCGCGCCGCGCGGCGCGCGTTCGAGCGCGCGCGATGCGCTTGCCGGCAGCATCGTGCTCGCCACGGCGAGGGCAGCCTCGCGCTCGGCCTCGTGCACGAAGCGAGCGCGGCGCGGCAATGAGCGGCGGCGGCGCGCGCTGGCCTCTTTGTCGGCGCGGGCATCCTCGCGCGCAGAGGTCGGCAGCGGCAATAATAGGCATTGGTGGCAGCCTCGGCGGTGACACGACCATCGGGATCAACGATGGTGCCGGCGGGGAGAGCCGGGTGGAGTAGCCATGGAGCAAAGCGGGGAAGGCGCGCGCGCTAGGTGCGAAGGTGAAACAGTGAGAACCTAGTCTCGTGATACCATGAAAGCAATTGTGATTGCGTGTGAATTGTAGATTGATACATTGAGAGATCGAGTACAAGATATATAGGGATAAGGAGATGATAAGGAGATCTGGTGGTTTATAGAAACAGCACCAACAAGATCTCCGCATATCTCTCTAACCAAATATACTCTCTAACCAAATATACACTGGGTCGGCTGGCGTTAAAGCCTAGGCACTGGACCCATACACGCAAGGCAAATATGCATGTCTAACAGTCGCACTGAACTGCCTTAATGATGACACCGAACTGAGTGGACATTAGAGAGAAGAAGTTAGCGAGAGTCGAAAAGGTGTCAGACTTGAGTCGAAGAGGGAAAGTCCACAGATGATGCGAGTAGTCGTCAAGAATGACCAAGTAATACTTGTAACCAGAAACACTATCAACAGGTGATGTCCAAAGGTCACAATGTATAAGATCAAACTTTTTGGAAGCACGGGACGCAGACACATGAAAAGGGAGACGAACATGACGACCCAGTTGACATGCATGACAGATTTGAGGACCTGTAATTTTATTACATGAGGGAATGACAGAAGAACTTGCTAACTTAGACATGACTTCATGACCGGGGTGACCAAGACGACGATGCTAGAGCGGAGCGGAGGAAGCGGCGAGAAGAGACTCGGCTGCAGGAAGATGCAGTGGGTAGAGCGGACCGGAGCTATTGCACCTGATGATCACGTTCCGAGACCGAAGATCCTTCACAGAACAGCCAGCGGGATCAAATTCAATCGAACAGTTATTATCAGATGTAAACTGACGAACGGAAATGAGATTTTTAATGAGAGTGGGGGCGACAAGGACATTGTGAAGGCGAAGCGAACCGTGAAGGTCGGCTGTGCCGGTGGAGGTAACGGGTAGTAAGGAGCCGTTACCGACAACAATGGAAGATGGAGTGGAGGACCACAGGGCTGAGGAGTGAGAGAGAATACCCGGATCAGAGGTCATGTGGGAGGTAGCTCCGGTGTCGAAGAACCACTCCGGTTGCGGGGGAGGAGTGAGCGTCATGGTGGAGAAGGTACCCACAAGACTGTGCTGGTCCCAGGAGGGTGTGGTGTAGGTCCCAGTCGCAGGCCCGGCGGGAGAACCTCCATGGAGTCCAGCGCGGTCAGCGGGAATACCCTCGTAGAAACCCCCGTGACCGGTAGGAGGGCCTCCGTAGAGTGCAGCGGTCTGGCCGGAAGGAGCCCACTGGTGCTGGGCAGCCAACAGAGCATGGGGTTGCGGAGGGCGCGCCGGAGCCTGGGAAGACACGGCCGTCCCGGAGGTGCGGCCCTGCGGAAGAGGAGCAAGAGGAGGATGGGGGCCAGGCCACATCTGTATAGTACCTGTCCAGGGGTTGTAGAAGCTGGGCCAGCCACCGGGTTTGGGCGCGCCTGGAGATCCGGTTCCGCTCGCGCCGCCGGGCTGACCAGCTCGGCCGAAGCGTTTGCCGCGCCGACCACGCGAGTGGGATGGACCACCGCCTCCGCCCCCGCCCCCGCCGCCACCTTTGTTGCTGCCTCCGGAGCCGCTGGAAGCAGAGGAGTGGTTGGGGGGTGTCGAAGTAGGCGAGACGCCGGAGGAGAGCAGAGCGGTGGCCGATGTAGACTTGCGGTTGGTGATGTGGAGTTCTTCCAGAAGGAGATCAGCACGAACCTCAAGGAAGGAGGGGAAAGGTCTGCTCCGTTGAAGATGCAGACCGATGGCAGCAAACTTCTCATTGAGGCCGCGAATCACGTGGAGGACAAGGGTCCGGTCGGCGACGAGCTCCCCGAGATCAGTGAGTGCATCGGCCATGCTCTTGAATCGGCGGCAGTAGTCAGCAACAGAGAGATCTCCCTGGACGAACGTGCGGAACTCGGCGTCGAGGTAGAGGACGTGCGACTCCCGGTTGCCGAGGAATTGAGTCTCCACGGCGAGCCAGGTGACGCGCGCGGTGGCCCGACGCTCCAGCACGGTCTCGACGAGTTCGGTGGAGAGGGTGCCGAGGATCCAGGATTTGACGACGCAGTCCATGCGGATCCAGTCGGGAAGGGCCAGGTTGGGAGCGTCGCTGAGCACATGGTCCTCGAGGGAGTATTTTCCCAGAGCGAGGAGAAAGAGCTCGCGCCACCGTGTGTAGTGGCCGGAGGTGAGGTCGAGGACGAGAGGAACCAGCGACCGGATGTTCTGGACGCCAACGGCTTGAGCATGAAGGTTGGCGATGGCGGCGGCTTCATGAAGGAGAAGAGCGTCGTGAAGGGGAGGGGCGTCGCGGACGGACTCGACGTCGGAGCCGTCTTCCCCAGTGGCAGCGGCGCGCTCACGGGCTGCGCGTCTGGCGCACGCTCGCTCGATCGCGGCGGCGCGCGGTCTTGGGCGGCGATGGCGGCCTCGCGCTCAGCCACCGGCCGCCAGCGAGCGGCGGCGCGCACCGTGGCGGCGGCGAGTGCGCGCGATCGCGACGCGGCGTCTCTCCACCACAGCGGCGTCTTCGGAGCAGGATTGGCATCGGCGGGAGCAAGGGGAGAGGAAGTAGGCGGCGGATTGCCCGGCATGAGGCCTGGGTCCGTCCGCGCGAGAAAAAAAAGGTGGCGAGAGGAAGGAATCTAGGGTTTTGCGGAAGTGGACGGTCGAGATCGACCGGATGGTCGGGATCGACCCTCTGATACCATGTGAGTGTTGCCACTGGAATTTGTATGTATATTGATATTAACCAGCAGTACATGGAGAGAGATATATATAGCCAAGGGAATCCAGGGTAGGTCTAACAAACATTGAGGCCAGCCTGGAAAGCCCTAACAAACCCTAACAGAAAGGGAGTAAAGAGCCCAAGCCCATCCAAGCCATACACCTGTCTAAGACCCATCCAAGCCATACACCTGTCTAACAGTGACAATGGAATCATGATATTCAAATTATATAGGTTGGAATTAATGAAAATTGATTAATAACTACCAAGGACAAGGGTTTGTATTAAATTAGCAATGTGTAATAATTTAAAACAAAATAATAATATCTAGTTTTGAAACAATAGGTTCAACATGATCAAAGGTCACGGCTTGCCTTAGCTTTGCTCAGTTACTACTTCTTGAACTTCAGTTCTTGCTTCTGCTCCTTCGAAGACGTTATCTAACGAGAGAAAACAGATGAAACACATAAAATAAAATCCAAAAACAAGAAAACCGAAACCAAAAGATAGAGCTCAATTTTAGATGAATTTAGGAAGAAGAATCAGGTCAATCGGAGTTCAGACGGAGGAGAATGGACTCTCAAAAGATTGATCGACTAGGAAATTATGGAAAATAGGAAAAAGCTACTGTGCTAGGGTATATTGTGCACGTGTACTATACCGTGGATCAGGTCCATGGAATAGTACTGGTCCACGTGGGCTCAGCGCATGAAACAGTGCAAGCTGGTTGGGTTTGGCTACACGTGGCTTGACGCGTAGGCAAGAGATGTGAGGTGGTGCTGACTTGTCCGACACATGGGCGATGACATGGCAAAGGGTTGCGATGAGATGAGTTGGTAACCTAGGGCTTATTTGGCGTGGGCATGGCTGTTGCGTGGGCGACACGTTGGACTGGGAAGCTGAGGTGGAGGACACGTCGGCGGCGACTGATCTCGAGGAGCTTCGGCGAAGAACTCCGACGAGGTGCGCGGCGGTGAACAGCGCATGCCCCGATGATGAAACTTACTATAGGGCCTGTTCTTTTCAGCTTTTCTACAATAACTAGCTTTTAAACGGAGTATTTTTTCAAGATAAGGTGTACTAGTTAATTGTAGTACATACTGTACTGATTTCATTTATATCGGTAAAAACTGCACATGAGTTTCTGTTACTCTGTAATCTCTCGTATGAACAGCCCATAAGCCATAAGCCGCAGCTAAAAGTCATAAGTTTCAGCTAAAAAGAACATGCCTTATATCTAATAGCATAGCTTTGTGCGAATTCATCTGGTTGTGCGTGGAACCTGAAGGTATCGGAGATGGCCGGCGGTGAGGGTAGAGCGATGGAACAGAGGGGCTTCTTGGTGATGGCTTGCTTCGGCGAGGTACCGGCCACGGCAAGATGTGGAAAGAAGAGAGGAGCATGCCCAAGGTTATCAAGGCGTCGCCAAGGCATCCCGGCGGCTGACGGTGGACGCCGTGGTCCATCGCCCAGCTCCTGCATGGTTAGACGGAGCCAGCAACGCCAGTGTCCAGCGACGCCTAAGCGCGCGCGGCGGCGCTGGCGCGCGTCGGGCAGTGGGAAAGGGGTGAGGTCGGTCGATGAGGTCACGAACTTACCCGACCAGTGAGCGTGAGCCAGTCCAACGACTCTTTTAGGGTTTCACCCCGAGAGCTGAACTCTTGCTGCCGGGTCGCCGACGCCAATCTGCAGCATCCTCTCGACGCTGGCTCCTCCCGCCGCCGATCAGCAGCAGCCTCTAGCTCCTCCCGCAGTTCCGCCGCCGGTTCCCTGCTGTCGCCGCCGTCGATCTGTGGCTTTTGCCTCCTTCAGCCGCCGGTTCCCCTCTCCAGCGGTCTAGGCTACTGTCGTCGCCGCCGATCTGTGGCCTCTGCCTCCTCCCGCCGTCGGCTTCCCGCTCAGGTGATCTCCTGCTCTTGTGCTCTGCTTTCTCCTCTGTTTTCTTGATTTCTTCTGTGGCTTGCTCCTCTGCTCGGTCTCCCTCTCCTATGCTTTCTTCTTGATTTCTTCTCTAGAGACGGCGAGACACAACACTTGCCGTCTCCCGAGTGAGCGCGCCGCGGCCGGCTTCACTGCCGGGACCTCCACGAACGCAAGCTCATCGGTGCGGCGCGAGTTGCGTGACTTGCGTCTCTCCGGCTCCTCCGCTCGTCTCTCCGGCTCCTTCGCTCAGCTCTCCGCCGACTGGCTTCTCGATTTCTCCGTGATGTGCTGTGTGCACAGTGGAATCTAGAACGCATCGAATTGGGTCGAGCTCGGGCTCGGGCGGTCGACCAGGTTATATGCACTGGCAGTCTGGCACTGTGCACTGTGGAGTGGAGTCATTCAGTGATTCAGTCATTAGTTATACTGTTATAGCGTGGAGCAGCCGTGGATCGGCAACATCGGCCGGATCGGACGATCGTCTTTCATCTCCAATAATCCAATTAATATGTTTATTGCTAGTTGGAGATAGAGAGACATGTCCAGTAGTGCAAAAAATTTTATGTTCACCATGTTGTGTCATACTGTCATGTGTGGACTGTGGATGTTTACTCATGCTATGGAATATGGACTTTGTTATATTAATGCTATTTGCTGTTATAGACCTTGTTATTAAGTGTTTAATTTTATGTCAGTTGAGGTATTACTTGTATTTATTACTACTGTCTAACTACTATCGTCTAACTATCGCCATGGCGGGTGCCTAGTCGACTAGGCGTCCAGGCGCTCCGGGTTCGCCTCGACTTGCCAGAGCGTCGTGACAACCTTGAGCATGCCAAAGCTAGCAGAGAGGATGACAGGGACATAAGCTCACCGGAGCACAAGCGATTTCTCATCGGAGTTGAGCGAGATGGCGGTGACTTGCTTCGAATCCTGGCGAGAAGACGATGAATCTAAGGAGTTGGCAAAAGCTTATGAGGTGCGACAGCTCGGGGTGCAGATGTCAGGGCTCAGTGTGGCCTTTTCATACACAGATGAGAGGACTCCATGGTGAATACGGCGGCGATGGCGTGGTGCAGTCGGACTCGGATTTAGGGAAGAAGACGGCTCAGGGCTGACAATAGGGCCCGCCTGGCAGCGATGGCGCGAGAGGAGGGATGAACTGGCGCGGAGATGAGCAGACTAGGCTGAGAGAGATTTGGCCCACAGGCTAAATTCGAATATCTAAGGCTTTCTAATTTTCCGAAAAGGAAATAGATTCAATTGAGCTCAAACAAATAGCAAATAAACTCCGAAAAAAATCCAAGAAAATACAGAAAAATTCCTTGTAACACAAGGAACTTAAATAAAATATGTTTTGAATTAATTGAACTTTATTTTATTCACATTAAATCTTTTATTTTCTAGAAATTCTAATTAAGCCGTAATTAGTTTAAGAAAAATCCAATTGGTTATTTTATTTAAAAGCTTTAAGAAGCACGTAAAACCAAGATGTTACATCTTCACATGCGCTTTCAGCCAGAGCTGCTGGAGTTTGATAGCAATTTAGTGTAGCTATACAGATGATACCATTGATATGCTTCATGGGGCCAAAGACACTGCTACTATAATAAAACCCTTATTTTCTTTGGTAATAACATTAGGATGTTAGTATATTTGGCTCCAAACAAATGGTTGCATTTTCGAATGAGTGCTTCGACTGCTGCCAAACCAGTTTAGGTGGAAAAGGATGTTATTACACATGATTTA
This sequence comes from Dendrocalamus sinicus, assembly GCA_036346575.1. Lineage (NCBI taxonomy): Eukaryota > Viridiplantae > Streptophyta > Magnoliopsida > Poales > Poaceae > Dendrocalamus > Dendrocalamus sinicus. The sequence continues at coordinate 25,044,666 of CM070653.1, read as the reverse complement.
GAATTTTAGGTCTTCTTAAAGTTAGAATAGGATAGGAATTCTTTGTTTTCTTATATGCTGTTGTTTCCTTATTTGTATGACATATTCCTTTGTAATATCCCGTTGTACTCCCTATATATATTTTCCGTTGGGCCTCATAAATATACACACTATTCATAACATGATACCAGAGCTAGGGCACTAACCCAAGTTTTTCCGCACCACCGCCGGGGATTCATCGCTACCAGTTCGCAGGTCGAGCCACCGCCCTCCGGGCTGCCGTAGCCCTCTGGTTCACCGCCGCAACCGCAGCCATCGTTGTCATAGTCTGACGCCCGTCGCCTGCAACCATCGTCCGATGCACGTCCGATTGTCGCCCACCTGCTGTCGCCCTTGACCACTGGCTGCCGCTTGTCGTCGCCTCAGCCCACCTGGCTGTCGCCCACCGCTTGTCGTTGCTCCTCGCCGTTAGTCGCCTCACCAGAGCGCCGCCATCCGCCAACCGGCTCGCCGCCAAAGACTTCGCTGTTCGGTGCTCGTGCTCGCCGATTGATTCGATCCGCCCAATCAGATTTGATTGGTTTGTTTTATATTTGTAAAATAAATAAATAACAATGCTCTAACCGTCATGGCATCCAGCGTCGCCTGTTAGACTTCATTGCCTTGATCACTGAACTATCCAGCGCTGCCTACCAATGGCTTTCGTTCCATCAACTGAGATCCATTTGCGAGGAAAAATGCTCCATGGGACAAGTTATAAGTTATGGTCTTCACTCATGGAGATCACACTCTATGGTCTATGCCTTTGGGGACATATCATCGGTGCTCGACCTTGTCCGACATCGCCGATTCAGCCTCCCCCTAGGCAGTCTACTTTCTGCACCTCCTGCAGAAGATGAGGTTGGCAAAGAGGTAGAGGCTGCTATTGCTACTACTGACGCTGCTGATGAGGCTTTTTAGTATGCTATCGACGCTTTCGAGCGCTAGTGTGCTAACGAGGCTCGTGTTTGAGCCATCTTGGTGGTTAGCATTGACGAATCCATCTAGTGTAGGTCTGCGCTTCACTCATCAGATTTGGGAGTACTTGCGCGAGCGATACTAGCAGAGCAGCGATGCTTAGTTCTTTTCGCTTCAGCGTGAGTTGAAGGCGCTTCGCCAGGGAGTCTTTTGTCGACTTCTTCCAAGCCCTGGCCAGTCTCTGGCATCAGCTAGATGAGTTGGCCTCTCCACTTGTCAGGCGTGTCATAAAGTGCAAAAGGCGGATGATGATCGCCTTTATGATTTTGTCTGCCAACTTCGCCCAGAGTTTGAGCCTGTCAGGGCTTAACTACTGAGCCGCTCATCGTGACTGATTGTCATCAAGGCCCTTTCGACACTCCGAGATGAAGAGTTTTGCCTTGGGTTAGTAGCACAGTCTGTTCTAACTGAACTTGTTGCCCCTTCTTCGATTACACTGATGGTTTCTACTACGGTCCCTCCCTAGGTGCTTATTTTTGCTTGTCTTCACACCAACTGGAGTTTAGTACACCTACTGCAAGAACTTTGGGCACGACTACCAGAGTTGTGTAGTGCGAAAAAAGCGGAACAAGACATATGGGGGTGGACGATCCAAGGGAGGCTCTTCGTCCACAGGAGGACAGACCAGCTCGTTAGGTCATCAACGAGGTGACTCTGTTCAGCAGTATTGCCAGGCTCTACTTCAGCTCTCTCACAGCACAACAGGTTCTACTAGTCTAGCTCAGACGTCTCTTCCAAGTACCTCTTGGGTCCTGGATTCCGGTGCCTCTTTCCACATGACACCGGACTCCACATCTCTTACTCCACATTCCTGCTTTTCCTATCTCTGTTCAGACAACTGACGGTACTCCTCTGTTTGTCGGTTGTCAGGGCACTCTTTTGTCTACTGATTTTTCTGTTCCAGTTGTTTCACATGTTCCCCAGCTTACAATGCAGCTTCTCTTGGCGGGTTAGCTCACCGATCTTCATTGTAGGGTTGGTTTTAACTCACACTTGTTTTATCCAAGATTGATAGACAGGGACGGTACTTGGGACTGGCCGGCATCGTAGGAATCATTAGGGTCTCTATATTCTCGATCGCCTCCATTTTCTATCAACTTCAGTTGATCCTACCACATTTACATCCACTTTTGCTCCTACCATATCTACCTCCACCGCCACTGCTGCCACCACCTCTAGAGCTTTTGCGTAGTGGTATCACCGTTTGGGGCACTTGTGCAGGCCCCTCTTTCTTCATTAGTTCACCAGGGTGTTCTTTGACGCGTTACTGTTGACATGGCTATGTTGTCATGGTTGTAAGCTAGGCAAACAACTACAACATGCTTATCATTTTAGCGAGTCATTGCCTATCACGTTTCACCTCAGTCTAGGCTAAAGCTATTTTTACGGTTACATATCTCATCAATATGTAGCCTTCCACTGTTGTTAAGGATGTCAGTCCTATAGAGCATCTTTACTCTAGAGCCCTCTAGTACACTCACCTTCGTGTTTTTGGCTGCACCAATTTTGTCCTGCTGCAGCTTCGTAAGCGCACCAAACTGTCGGCCCAGTAAGTTGAGTGTGTGTTTCTTGGTTATAGTTCTGAGCATAAGGGTTATCGCTGCTATGATCATTCTGCTCAACGGATCAGGATCTCACGAGACGTCTTTGATGAATCTTGACCTTTCCACCGTTGAGACGATCTCATGATTGTCTCTCTCTAACTCCACCAATTTCTCCCCTATCACAACCTTCTCCTAGTTTGTCTCCAGTGGTTCCTTCTGTACCCCCACCTCCTGTGTTGCCTCCTGCAACACCGTCTTTTGCTCCTGCAGCACCATCGTCTCATTTCTCTGGGATGCAGTACTCTAGGCGTCCTCATTTTTCACCAGACTCCTCATCTGGTATCTTGCCGACACAAACGTCCGATTCCTCTGATGATGCTACTTGTTACACCCTTCGTGACCAGACATCTCTTTGACCTCCTGATCGTCTTGGTTTTTCTTTGACAACTCATGCTCTCTCTATCACTGAGCCTAACTCTTATCAAGATGTTGTTTCTCATTCTGAGTGGCAGCTTGCTATGGCAGATGAGCTTGATGCTCTTCGACGTACGGAGACCTGGGATATTGTACCAACATTTGTGCATGCTCGTCCTATCACATGCAAGTGGGTGTACAAGATTAAGACCAGATTTGATGGTACTATCGAGCGCTACAAGGCTCGTCTTGTAGCTCACGGCTTCCACCAGTAGTATGGTTGTGATTATGATAAGACTTTTCCCTTGTTGCCTATATGACCACTGTTCGCACTCTTGTTGCGGTTGTTTCCGTTCACCGATAGTTTATCTCTCAGCTAGATGTTAAGAATGTCTTTATTAATGGTGTTTTGCATGAGGAGATTTACATGTATCCACCATCTGGGTATTCTGTTCTAGATGGTCACGTTTGTCATCTTCGTCGTGCTCTTTATAGCATCAAACAGGCTCCTCGTGCCTGGTTTGCACGTTTTACCTTAGTGATTGCCGTTGTTGGTTTCACTGTCAGTACCCACGATCCTGCTCTATTTATCCGTGTCTCACCTCGGGGTAGGACACTGCTTATTCTATGTGTGGATGATATGCTCATCACTGGTAACGATTCTTCATTCATCACATATGTGAAGAAGTATCTTAGTAAGCAGTTTCTGATGATTGATCTTGGTTCGTTAACGTACTAACTTGGAATTGATGTTTCTTCCATGCATGAGGGTTACTATCTCTCCCAACAGAAGTATGTCCGAGATCTTCTTGATCGGTCTGGTCTAACTGATACTCGTACTGTTGAGACTTTCATGGAGCTCTACCTTTAGCTTCGTGCTACTGATAGTGATCTTGATGATCTTGCTCAATATCGCCATCTTGTTGGGAGTTCGGTATATTTTATGGGCACTCGTCCTGATATTGCTCACGTTGTTCATATTTTGAGTTAGTTCATGGCTCGTCCTACTCATCTTTTCTACTGTCACCTTCGTGTTCTTTGCTACTTGTGTGGAACAATCTCTCGTCGTTTGCTTTTCCCTAGCTCTAATTCACTATAGCTTCAGGCGTACTCCGATGTGACCTGAGCTAGTAATCTTTCAGATCGTCATTCTCTTTTTGCTTACTGTGTTTTTTCTTGGCTTCTCCCTGATTGCCTGGAAGCAAAGTAGACTGTAGTTTCCCGTTCGAGTGCAGAGGCTGAGTTGAGAGCTATGGTAGCAGTGACAACAGAGATTACTTAATTGAGGTGGCTACTTGCAGATTTTGGAGTATCTATAATGAGACATACGACTCTTTTGTCTTACAGTATATGTGCTATCAGTATTACCTATGACCCAGTGAAGTGTGAGCACGCAAAACACATTGGTGTGGATGCTTCTTACATTCGCTCATAGGTGCAAGAGGGAGTACTCGCTTTACAGTTTGTGCCATCAGAGTTACAGATTGCTGACTTCTTCACCAAGCCACAAGTTAGGGTACAATATTTGTATTTTCTCTCTAATTTCAGTGTGTGTGATCTATCATGAGTTTGAGGGAGTTGTTAGAATAGGATATGAATTCTTTGTTTCCTTATATGCTATTGTTTTCTTATTTGTGTATAGCATATTCCCTTGTAATATTTTCTTGTACTCTCTATATATACTCTTTGGGCCTAATGAATATACACACAATATTCATAATAAAATTTAGGGTTTCTCCTCTTGTTGGGGTTTTTATTTTCCGGAAGCTAGGCTGATTCCTTTTGTTTTTCCTTTCTTGCTTCTTTGTAAATATTGTGTACGGTTGTTTTCTTTGTATATTTAAGTAAGGTTGTCCACTACTGCCCCCACCTCCCCTCCCCGCCACATACCACAATTTTTTTTAACAAAAATCTTAACCTGTGCTGTTCCTATAATTTATTTTGGAGTTTCCTTAACAAAGACTAAAATGCAATGCAGGGTTTGTCTGTGTGCGAGGATTTGACATGGAAACCAGGGCACCAAGGCCTCTGTGCCCCCATCTGCACCTTGCAGCAAGCAAATTGCCTAAATCCCGTAAAACATCAGCAACTGACCAAAGACTCTGATTCAGCGAAGACATATCAATTTCATAAATATTATGTCGATGGTGATAGCATTAGCTCTCGATCTGTGCATGGGTCATATTTGTTCCTGCCGGACGACAGCCATTCTTCGAGGAAATAAACCATGGAGTAGGAAACTGTTAATTACAAGATGTGAGAGCTAATTGAGCATGAGAAAGCACCCAATATTTTGTATACACCTCTGGTGCAAAGTTATATGTGAACTGTCATCTAGCTGTTCATCTGAGTGTAGAATATCATTTTATTTTTTTTTTCTGTGAGACAGTTTTATCTTATTTACCTATCATTTGACTTTCCGTTGTACTAGTGCTAGCTTGCAAAGAGACCTTGTTTATGTACCGGCATCTTGTATATATACCATCGGTTTTTCCTACATGGCTTAGCTTGCCAAAAGACCTTGTTAGTACCGGTATCTTCGTTCTGTATAATAGTTGGTTCTCATAACTGGCCGTTTCCCTGCATCTGGGGAGGTATAAACAGTGTCATATCAACAGGGTTTGCTGCAAGCAAAGCTTGTAGGAGTGACAGATCAGTGGCATAATATTTCTTGTCTTTTACGCTTGTTTACCACTTGATTCTATGCCCTGAATATATGAATGGCATTGGTTCTTTTCGTCATCTTTGTCATGTCGAAATTAATTTTCATGGAATTATCAACGACGTTTCATGCACTTCTTACCGAATAGCAAAAAACATGATCATATATTGGTGGGATTGACAGGCATAACCTGAATCCTGATGTCACCAGTCTGTCATGTTCGGTTCAATGCTTGATCATGATATCCTCCCTCTCATGGTACTACATTAATCCATCCATTCTTATTAAGAGGCTTCCATTTATCCAAAAAGAAGAACATTATACATGGTATAGCTAGCTAACTTACCAATTTTGCAGTGGGCGAAAACCATGACGACAACGATCACGCAGTGTTATGATGATGGGGTGGTGGCGTACTGGCGCTAGACATGTCTAACATTATAATGAGTTGCTGCACAAGCAAATTAAGATTGCTCGGGAAGCAAGCGAGCAATACTTGCTATCATGAAACATCTCTCTTGCCGTATAAACTATATGATAAACACAAAAAGCTCAGAAATGCCAGGAAAAAGCAATACCTGCCATGATGTATGCGTATTGTCAAGCAGCAAGGAGTAAGCAGACTGGAGACATGCGAGCACTCAGATTAGTTTCTTTGCCACTCACAGTGAAAAGCTCCATTTATAGGATAACTAGCCAAATGTCCATGCAAATCAGCAGAAAAAATATCAATTTATGGTAGTAAGTATTTAAAGAGATATGGTATTATGCAGAACACAAAATTATGACTGCATTGTCCTATAGGAGTATTAGTATGTGAAGTATACCTGTCAAGTTCTCTACAAGAGGAATAGGAAAAGGGGTAGGTAACAAATAACCTCTGCAAAGGACTACACGCCAACTTACATGACAATCTAAACAAGATCACATTCTTCTATTTTTTTTCCTGCATGTTAAGGCGATCGGCTCTCAGATTTTTCATTAGTCATTGCAGCCCAACCTAAAGTGGTGAGATTCTTCTATTTTAAACCACAGTTTTGATTTCTGCACCAATGAAACCTTCATAATGATATATAGATAGTGCTTATGATTGGAATCTTAGGGCGATCATGTGGGGGACTATCCATCACCTGCTGCCCCTAAGGAAGAACATCTCTTCCGCAGTTGTCTCTGTTCAAGTTCATGTGTGAGCATCACCCTTCATTTTGCTTGCTTGCTTTATCCCAAAATAGAAAGAGAACTTCTTATCCGATAGATTATAAGATAAATTTCTTCCGTGTAATTAGTCTAATGCAAAATAATAATAATAAAATATTGCAGATCAAAGGCAATATATTTTGATGTCCTACAATGGCAAACATACTAACATCATATATATACCTCGGTGGTAAGGGTTGAATCATATATGGACGTAATGCGCGAGCCTTTACATAGTGTACTGATAAATATAATGGCATATCAATTCACATGCTTCAAAGTAAAGCCTCATATATTTTTTACCTCTAAATGAGACTAATTAGTGTTATCATTTTTACGTTTCGGTTTTCATCTGAAAGAAAAACCCTGTACTTAAATAGAGATATCTCAGCTATGATCTTAGCCTAAGTACCAATGGCAAACCAACCACTAATAGACTTATCAAGTCATCGTCATTTTTAATTTACAACTGGTTTACCCTCTCTATCAAACAATTCAGCGACTAATTTTGTTGCTGAAACAATGTAAAGGAATCACTAAACAACAAGTAGTAACGCAAATGCATTTGTAAATTAGAGTATTAGAGATGGATGCAAGAATTAGGAAGCAACGAACACCACAAAACAATGGCTGATTGGCTGGTGCTCGACTGATATAAAGTGGTCCGAATATGCTACAGTGCATACATCAACGGCTGAAACCAGGACAAGCAAATCAGATTCTATCTTATCACCTAGTTAGTCTGATCAAGTTAGTTAACTATAGCTAATGACGGCAGAATTCGTTAACAGTATTGATTAAGAAACTATTACAGGTAACAAGGCACACAACTCGTGAAGCTTTTTTTCTTTGAGTATTGATGGTCGCATTCAAAGCAATACGTGGACAGATAATACATGTTGAGTTTCCAAATTAAGATTTGGCACATGAAGCTTGAATAGAGAATTTACCTCATGTGCGAATAGTATTCTCTAACTTATTTGAGCAGTTATTGTCGTTGAGGCTTGTTGCTCGCCGCGCCTTCACCAGCCGGGACCAAGCTACCGCCGTTGAAGGCAAGCAGTGGTGGCAGACACGCACGCGACATTGGCGATGCTCGTGAGCTTTGGTGGCGCTGGCAATGCGCACAGGTGGCAGTGATCCACAATCTGAGCCACCACCAAGCACGGTTCCACCACCTCCCTTACGTTCCCCATTGCTAGCCTTTGGACGCCACTTGTAACATTTCAAAAATTTACTTTATCTAAAAATCTAATTTTAAATTAATTATTTAAAAGTGTTTAGATTTTATTTGGATTTTATGTGTAATTCTGGAAATTTCAAAATTACAATTCCAACACGAAAATTCTGAATTTGAATTTAAATTCTAAATAATTCAAATTCAAATCTCTAAAAATCCAATCTCCAAAAAAAATAACTGTTCTATTTTTTTTGGATTCAACCTATTTTTTGGCCCATCTTTTCTTATTTTTTGGTCCATCTTTTCTTTTCATTTTCGTCTTTTTCCTTTCTCTCTCCTCTTTCTCTCTCTACCCTTAGGTACTGTTCACAGGTGCACTGTTCATTTTCCCGAGAGTTTCCAGCAGAGCAAACCGAGTAATCCAGAGACAGAACCATACGACAAACATTCAGAAGTCTGTTAATACCAAATAGTTGTTTATCGCTTGACCTCGTTGCCTCTTCACAAACTATTTCTCTGTCCAAGATCTGAACAGCTTTGTCCCTGTGCTCACAAGCATTTTCAAACTGACTTAGAGCTGTTCTGTCCCTCTGCTCACAAGCATTTTCAATCTGACTTAACTTATTGTCTAAGTAAACTGTTGCAGTTTACGACACTCAGTAGTCGTTACGACCACACTCAAAGTCGTTACGACCACTTCTTGTTTGCTCCGACCGCTCTGATCACACCTTCGTACTCTGACCACGTACTCGTAACTTCAGCTGATGAGAGTTACTACGACATTCACGCTGCGCTACGCGTTCTCGTAAGCGCTCCTTCGACCACATAGCAATGCTTGATCACCGTATTCATAACTCGGTTACGATCATATTGTGTCTTACGACCACGTTGAAGACTCGATCGCCGTGGTCATAAAGCTTACAATCACAACTTCTGCTCCGCGACTGTGGTCGTAACTCGTTTACGACCACATCTTCTGCTCCTGCAGACACCTCCGCTTGTCGTGGTCGTAACTCGCTTACGACCACGTCTGTGAAAACAACGAACTCGATATTTTTCTAGGAGCCAAAGCACTCCGCTTTCTTTATTTCTCTCCCTCTCGTTTTGATCACCCCGATCGCTTCCTCTCCTTTTTCTCGTTACATTGGTTCTCTTTTATACCCGGCTCTATGACTAAGAAATGGAAAAACATATAACTCGAAAACAAACTGGAACCGGACTCGACTACGACTTGACTTCTGCGACTACAACATGAACTCGAAAAACTGACTCGTACTCGTACACGAACTCATGCACGACTACGACCACTAACTCGTACACGACTACGACCCTCAAACCGAAAACAAGATTACTAATTCTAACAATCACCTCCTTAATCTTTTTTCTCCATCTTGATCACACCGATCTTCTCTCTTGCTTCTGCTTCTTCCTTCTACCTGCAATCCCATGCGCCGTTCCTTCCTGAGCCTTGCACAATCTGACGCTTGCCACATCTTGCACTTAGACTGATCCCGTCCTTCCTTATACGTCTGCTTGGGCTAGAGCACCTGCTCCCATATCCACCTTTGTTTCGCCGTTACCCGAGCCTCTCTCACACCACCTCCAGTCTCTGCGTTTGTGCGTCCCACTAATGCCGGTCCCACGTATCTCGCCATGGCTTGGCCTACTCCAGCACCTTGTGGGCTTCCTGTTGTGCTTGCGTGCTCCTCCTGTTAGCCTCTAGTGCCGGCTGCTTCCGGCGCCTTCGCCCTGGAACGTCACCTTTCCCGTGTGTCCCGCACATGTAACTTGTGCATTCCTTGTGTCTGTTCCTGTTGTGCTCTGTGTGACCGATGGGTCTACCACTAGGACCAGCTGCATGTGCATGGCAATCTCCCGAGCTGCTGTCTTCGGTGCCATCTGCACGCCTTGAACCACCCTTTGGCTCCTTTTGATCCATGGCTCCGATTTCGTCCACCACCTTCTTCTCTGTTTGTGAGCTCATGACACAGTTTGGCTCCTCCAGGCTTCTCTTCAAATATAGCGGTTTACAAGTTTTCAAAGAGATCTTGTATAACTGATTTGGAGATCTTTTCACTTTCATCAACAGATCTTTGTTCTTATCGTATACACGTAAGAACTCATCCTACAGTATCATCCTGCACCCTCTTTTTGTCATCCACTCGAGATTAAGTATGTTGTTACATAGACTTGGTATAAAGTAAATCCCTGTCAACAACTTATTATCTCCGTTCTTGCATTGCAATATCATCGTCCCTTTGCCTCTTATCTCCATCGTGGATCTGTCGCCAAACTTAACCTTAACCCAAACCTTCTCGTTGAGCTCATGAAATATGGAGCGGTCTCCCGTCATGTGGTTGCTTGCTCCATTGTCTAAGTACCACTGATCCGTGTGATCATGGCTACCTTCCTTAGTGCATAGTTTTGGAACTACGTTTTCCTTATTCAGTATCACCATGATCGGTGACTTTTCAACATATGAGGAGAGAAGTAGTTTCGGTTCTTTATCTTCTTTTTTTTTGTCTTGGGCGAGGTTCACCTCCCCGTCCTTCTTCTTGCTTCGACAATCCGAAGCATAGTACCCGTACTCATTATAGTTGAAACATTTTATATGGCTACGGCATCCTGACGCGTAGTGCCCATATTCGCTACATTCAAAGTACTTGACATGTAACTTATCACGGGATCTGTAACTACCACCTTGCCCAGCCTTATCTCCATGGCCACCTCTGCCGCCTTGGCCGCTCTGGCCACCTTGACCGCGCCATCTCCCACGGTTGTTTGATGAACCGCGACTGTCTCTCGAATCTCCCTTTACTAGCAACGTTTGCTCGTTGTGAGTCTGAGATCCTTGCTCGTTACGTGACTGAAACCTCTTCAGTAACTCCTCATGCGCTTTGAGAGAACTAGTGATCTCCTCTATCTTCTTCTTGTCCAAATCGGAGAAGTGCATAAGTAATCCATAATGGAAAACAGAGGTCAAACTCTGCCTCCGAGTTCTGTCAACTTCCACAGACCACCACCGATAGCCCACTACTCTAAAAATTATAATATTTTTCCAGAAGCTAGATTTAGATATTATCTACAACTTTTGCTATTATGAGTTAATTCATAAAAAACATTAGAGCCTCTGAATATGTCCACAATCACAAACTGGATTCTGAATCCGACTCTGCTATACAGCAGACTTCAACCTCTGTTTCCCCCGAACCACTCGTCCAAAAATTCTGAAAATTTACAGAAATTAGATTTCTGCATCATCTACAACTTTCATGTTCATGGGTTCCTCGGGAAAAAACGTTTTGACCACCTAAACTACCCGAACGGACGCGTTGCCAGATCTAACTACGCGCAGAGCACTGATTAGTCGCTAATCGACGGTTTCCCCTAGATGATGCACCTCTAACGATGAACCAAAAGGCTAAGATCACCCTAAAATAGAGGGGAAAAGATGAAAATTTCTTACCTAGGTTGCCCACGTAGGATTTCTTCTCCTCCTTCCTCTCCCTTCTTCTTCCCTTCCCTTCCTCCTCTTTTCTTCTCTCCCTTTCTTTTCCAACAGGGCAGCAAGGGGTAGCGCATGGGAGAGGAGGAGGCGCAAGGGGAAGTGGTGGCCAGGGGAGAAAAGAGGGGAGGGGGCGGCTAGGGTTAGGGGGAGGAAGGTGCAACTGGGCCTAATGGGTCGGCCAGGCCCAAGTGGCTGGCCTCCCTCTCTAAACAACCTAAAAGAATTTTCTATCTATTCTTTATTTATTTTAATAGTTCCATAGTCTACACCCGCCTTCCGTGATTCAACAAAAGAAAAGAAAATCTCCGAGCCCCCATTGGAACGATGTCTAGGGCATTACAATAAATAAAGTCGCTACAGTGTATACTACAATCAACTTATAAACCTGTCTTGAAAAAACACTCCATTTGAAGTTTCTTACTATAGAAAAGTCAAAAACAACTTTCAGAAGCCGAAAGGAAGAGGCCAATAACTGATCAGATGGCACTGAAGTTTGCATGTTTACATTGCGATGGAAAAGGGCACCTAATACATACCCCACAAATCAACAAACACTGATGATGTGATGAACCTTAGCTCATCGAGGTAAACACCACTGAGAGGAAGGCCATACTATATCAGCTTGGTGGGATGAGAAAATTGATAAGACTATGATGATAGAATTTAGGGAAGATACTAGATTAATTTATCCTCATTGCTTGATTTATAATAAATACATGCTAACTTTTTTATAGGTATAGCTCGATTTGACTTCCAAGAAATAATTTCTATCTCTAAGAAAACCCATTTCTAATAAATAGAATATATCTATAAGGTAGTAAACCCATCTAATAAGAAAACTAACTATTCTTATCTCTATCCTAACTAATCTGACCCCACCATACGTGTTTACTATAGTACCCGCGCGTCTACTACAATACACAGGTACGGTTCACACGTGTCAATAGTAATTTGACACATGACAACTTCTCTCTCCTTCGGCAACAGCTCATCCTCGAGCTATGGTAATGGCCATAGTTGCAGCTCTTGGTAGACCCGATCTACCGAGTAATTGCAATGACTCATATGGAAAATCAACAGTATGTTAATAACGATTGATGGCGAAGACACAAGGGCCCTAGTGTTGCTCAATATCGAGGAAATTGTTGACGATGAGGACAACTAATATAACCCAGCAGTGACACACTTCATGGTAAGCAGAAGTCATGAAAAAAAGATAACCACTCTGATACCAATTGTCAGATTATAGACAACATGTGAATCATACCTGATACAATAGTAAAAAGTGCTCATACTGTAATAATAGGTATTAGCGACGTACAATAATAATCCATCATGCAAGATCTGGCTAATATTTTGCAAGGCAGTTGAGAACATCCATTGTCGGAAAACTGAGTCATACACTCGTCCCATACCATAATCAAGAGTTTACAATACATTGCACGAATCACATGATTATATGGTGCTTGTTTTATCAGAGATGAAATACAACAAACATCTCGAGTGATTAGTCTCAGATTATTTGTAACCGCGTGATGGCAAAATTCAATCACCGCTCGCGCACCCCCTGCATCCACAATGAACACATTCTATCACCTTTTCCTCCCTGAGGTGCTTGGGGACCCTGCAGACGCAAGTGGTTGCAAAGTTGTGGTCTCGTGTTTGTATGCATCGGAGGCAGCAAAGACGCTCATAACCTGGCTGTGAAGGACTCAAAAAAAAAAAAAAGATGGGTAGAAGTGAGCAATCAGAATGTTCATTAATACAATTCAAGTGTTATGGTAAAGCAACCCTAGCCTAGCGGGTTGGCAGATTTCTGGTGGCTACAAAAAGAAAGATAAAAATTGAACATAACCGAAATTAGCAAATCATTGAAGAGTGCACTTTACACTAACAAAAAATTTGCATGAAAACCTTAATCTTCAGGCAATTGCTACAATTGCATAGGTTAGGAGCAGGCGATCGTTTCCTTTTGAATTTGAGTGCATTCATAAATTAACAATGCTCACATTGCATTCTATAATGACCCTCCTTTCAGAGAAAGAGAAAGGCTAAACCTTTTCCACCAGCATTGATTTAATATGGCCATAGTGTGTAAACAAGTTGGATCTGGAATGGAATTACTCTTGATATGTTTTAACTTGATCATGGTGGTGACGATGGCCTAAATAATTCCAGATGCTTATAATACGAGAACTGGAACATAATTGCACCATCAAAAGTTCCAACTTCCAAGACACACCAAAGTGAATAAAAGCATCCCACCACAGTTGGTACAAGCCATCAAACAAAGCATGCATACAAATGATCAAGCTTACCAACCTTTTTCCACTTAGCGATCAGATTTTTGTCTGCATAACCTTGGTCCAAGCAAAACTCATATAACTCTTTTGATATTTCCTTCCTTCTATAGTAAAGGTCATATATGTAGCGGCTCTTTTGATGAGAAATGCGGAAGATTGGCCAGAGAGCTTCACACTTCCTCTTCCCATCATGTGGATCATTCTCAGCTGCATAAGAAATCACATTACTACCATCCTATGGTAGGAAATATCAATAGGCATCTGAAAAAAAAATCACAAGTGATCACAAGTTACACATATGTGCACACCTTCTCTCATTTTGGCTTCCAAATCACGAAGAGTTGGTTCAATAAGCTCCCATCCTTCAGGATATTTGACACGGCTTGTCTTTATCTTAGGCATGTTGTCTTTATCAGAACACAAACCTGTGAGAAACATAGAACATGGGTCAGATCCAAAATATTTATTTGGTAAATTAGGTTGTTCTGTCCATCTACAACTTGCATACGAAAAAACCCACAGAGAAATGCTGTGTTAGAAAATTTTTCCGAAAGATGATCAACACACGTCTGAATATTCGCACTCTACATATATGGCACTGCTACTGTGCAAAAACTGTTTTGCCTTTTTACCATGCATATCATCTAATAACAAATCATTTACCTCCAAAACGTCGCACATGTCATCTCATAGCTCAAGTGCTACGAAGCAGAAACAGACTGCACTAGAGAACCTAGTAGGACAAGCCTCAATGAATTCAGCACGCTGATTGCTATTCACCACACATCCAGCATCACAGATTTGGTTTTCTGGCCTACTAATCTAGAAAAACCGTTTTTAGGGACATGGGCGACCAAACCCTAGGTGGATTCGCCAAAAAGAACTTCCTAAATCGCAACCGCTTCATCAGTACAGGAAACAGGGCAATAACGAAATCGTAGCTTAGGGACAAATTGAACAAACCCCTAGAATTGAAGAGATCGAGAAAGGCCTAGGGTTTGTGTTGCGCAAAGGAATCACTGGATCGGGGGACCAACCAGGGACGAACCTTGTCGAGTCGCGGGCGGAGGATCGGGGCTCGGAGCGTCGGCAGGAGATGGCTCGGGTTGGCGGTGGCTACTCACCGGGAGCTCCGGCTGCGCTGGCGCTTCTGGGAGAAGGATGAGAGAGAGAGAGAGACAGAGAGTCGTATTGGGCTTATACTTGGGCCGGCACCTATAGTCAGTACGAAGGCGTCTTCCATATAAGAGCTTTCCAAATAGGGAGACAATTTCTGTTCGTAGTAAGCGTAGTCTCTGCGCTGGGAGTGGGAGCTGTAAGCATGTTGTCTCGCTCTTAATTCAATCACGAGGCACCTGTCCCATATCATCTGTGCAATTGCTCTGTGTAAATCAGCACGAGGATATCACGACGAAAGCATTGAGAGATTTTTTTTTTGAAAAAAAAGAACAAGTGTTGCAGCAAAACTATTGCTGATTGTAATGCTAACTAGAGAAATTTCCCTGCAGGGATGGTACGCATCATTGATGAATGTGCATTTTGGGCCCTCTAAGTGCATTACAGTTGCGCTTGAAGTCGATTATCAAAAGGTGGCAAGCATGAAGAGCCTGTGTCAAAGTTATACTAATTTAGGTTATCCGATCTGCTGTGAAGTTTTAGCACAGTTCACTGACGAATATGCTCGAGGAAACTTTAGGGCTTTTACCAGCGAGTGTATACATGGATCCGAACTCCGGAGTTATTCGACCAGGAGTGGTTACTTTCTATGCCGTATTTCATAACATAGAAAGTATATTGTGCAATGGAGGGTATGTATATTTAAAGTATAAGTATATAAGATCATTTAGGTGGTATGTATATTTTTTAGATATATTCCTTTTTATATGAGAATATGAAGATATTTGCAAAATACGCTAAAAATCATGAACTTCCTTACAATTTTTTCATATGCACCACATTGGAATATCTTATAATTAGTATATGAGTGTACCTAAAGTGATAAAGGATTATTTTATATTCATTACATATACATATACATATACATATACATATACATATACATATACATATACATATACATATACATATACATATACATATACATACACACACTGCGCTATTCTGCGCCTACGCACACTGTGTGCGTTGGAAAGTTACTGTCGTACGTGAGTGAAGCTACTATCAAATACATGTAGAGTTACTATCAATTTTATAGTATTACAACTGATAGTAACTCTACATATGTTTGGCAGTAACTTCACTCACACATGGCAATAACTTTTCGGTGCGCATTTTATACCCGCACGCAGAATAGTAATTATATATAAAGCCTTTTCCATACTTCCTGAAAGAATATACTTTCACTTCCAATATACCACTTAAAGGAACATGTTATACTTATTTATCACGTTCGGTAAACTTAAATACTAATTCTAAGATGCTCCAATGTGATTTGGTTAGAAAAATTTCATTAGAGTCCTTTATTTTTGCTATATACTTTTTTCCATATATAAAAGGAATATATACACAAATTATACTATAAAGAGTGGATTTTGATGAAATTTTTTTATAGAAATTACTTTAGAGTATCTTATAATTATTATTAGAGTATACTCAAAAGGATAAAGCGATATAACAATATCATTTAAGCGGTATATAATAAGTGGGAGTACGTACTCCCAAGAGTATATATATATATATATATATATATATATATATATATATATATATATATATATATATATATATATATATATATATATATATATATATATATATATATATATATATATATATAAAGTCGGTGGTTGTCATCCATTCTATCCATATAAAAGTACCTATTAAAGTTAGAGATTATTACTTGAAATGCCATCCAGAGGGAGTTGGTGGTGGTGGTTCATCTGCCTCCACTCCCCATTCCACACGTGCTGATAGGTGGGCCTCGGTTGTCAGCATCCTACCCCAATGCCTCCCAAGTCTCTAGCTCTCCCCACTCTGCACCCCATCCTCTCCTCTCCCCGAGCACCCCTCCCTCTCCTAAGCCTAGAAGACGAGGTTGGGATCAAGGGGAAGCCCAGATACACGAGTCGATGAGCTCAGGGAAGGTCAGATCTAGCACCAGCGAGCTCGGGGAAGGATCTCGAGCTGACAGTAGTGTCACCTAGCTCAACGGTGCGGTGGTCGGCTTGGGTTGGATGGCGCCGCAAAGCCACAAGGCCACAGGTAGACATCACATGGGGGCAGTGTCGGTGGCCGAAGGTGGTCACGCATGAAGTGGTGATAGCCGCCGGGGGAGGGGTCAATGAGCCCATGTCGGCCATTGTTAGTGGAGGTGATGGCGAGGCCCCGGTGGCTAAGAGGAAGGCCAACAACGGTGGAGGTCACCGACACTGGTAGATCGAGCCGACGGTGCAAGGGAACGGGATAGGGGAGTGAGGTACAGAGGAGGAGGGGGTGGCCGATGGGCGAGGAGGCACCGGATCTGGTGGTGTCAGGCCAATGGTGCCCATGGGAGAGAGGAAGAGATATGGAGTGAGAGGGGCAGGGAGAAGGTGGCGGCAAGGTGAAGTAGGCCGGAGGGTAGCTCGGGGAGGTCGTCGGTGGCCAAAAAAGCCACTGGCGATGCTGAATTTGGAGGTAGCTCTGCCAAAGAGAGAGAAAAGGGAGTGTGGTGACAGCAAAGGGAGGGAAGGAGGAGACTGATGGGATGGTGGGGGAAGGCCATCGGTGGCGAGGATGGCCATCGTTGTCAGCGGATCTGAGGACGCTGCTCGGTGAGAGAAAGAGAGAGGGAGGGGAAGGAGAAGAGAGTGGCGGTCAAGTGGAGAGGAAATGGGGCCAAAAGGAAGGAGTGACGGGGAAGATAAGATTAGGGTTAGTGGTTTGAGGCCGGTTACGTCTAGGCCAAATGGACCGACCGACTAGGCCAAAATAGGATGAAGAATTTCTTTTCTTTTGTTTTCTCTTCTTTCTTGTTTTTTATGCTTTATTTATTCAACTATTAATTCTCCAATACATTACACCTAGAATTAATTCAACATAAAATAAATAAATGACTTTGACAAAAAGGGAAATTATCTTGAAACAAATTAGGAAAAAATAGAACAGCATGCCTAGTTAGCATTTTGTGTCATGTTTAGGAAATTATCATTAGGATAGATTAGGATATGTAGGACTTATTTCTGATTTTGACAAATTGGTGGGAGTATAAGCACATTTAGGCAAGTCGCCCCTTTGATCATGTCTTGTAAATTAGTTTTTGATGGCCGTGGCGTGGAGAAGGACACCTAAGACGAAGAGAAGGAAGTCATGGCTTTGAGAAGGCGCTAGAGGGGGTTGTGGCGACAAGCATGGGGAGGCTTGAGTGGAGGATGAGGAGGAGACAACGATGATGTAGCTCTGGTGTGCCTCACTGGCACAAGCGAGGTGCAATATGGGGCCATGGCCCGAGGAGGAATCCAGCGACGGTGGCCATGGATGGATGGATTAGCATGGGGAGAGAGAGGATAGGGTTGGAGATGGAGAGGAAGGTAGGTGTTAATCTAGACGGTTGGATCCACATCGTATGCCCTAAATTTTGATTAAAATTTTTGAAGAAATTAGCTAAGTAATGCCTAGAAACTTTAGTTTCGTACGCTCATACACAACTCTCTGACAGCGACCAGAAATTGACGACAGAAGTATTTGATGAGCCAACTTTAGTGATGGTTTTATTTTGTGGTTTTAGAACGTGGAACATGATTTTTTTTTCAAAAAAGATCCGTGGCAACACACGAAATCAAGTAGTATATCCATGGCTTCTTCCCGCTGAGCGATTCATGGCTCATCATCGGTGAGGGGAGCCACGGTGATCTCCAGCGAGGGCAGAAACGGAATGCCCACACCGAACCGCACCTAGGGGTAGCTACGACTTTGTTGGAGGAGCACCGGAGAGGTGACATGATGGCGAGGGGCGCGGTAGAGGCATGGTCACCATGGCAACCATGGAGTTGGCAGTGTGACAAGCTAAAACAAAGACACAGGAAGTTGCTACGGGGTGAGGACCTTCCAAAAAGGTTGGTAGGGTTAGAGGAGGGTCGGAGCAGCTTGATGTCACAGGGGAGGTGCATGGAACCAGTGACATGGAGGCCATGATGGTCCAATCTAGTGAAGGGGTGACGGATCAACCGAGTGATGAAGTTGGGGAAGAAGGGGTTCTTCAACGAGCTATAAGGGCTAAGGGGCCGATTAGCCATGGTGAGAGGGAGAGAGGAGCAAGGTGATCACAACGATGTGCTTGACATGACACGGGACTCACCGAAGAAGGCTGGGGATGGTGTTGTCCGAGCGGAGGTAGGTGGTGGAAACGACGAGCTCAGGGGAGCTTGGCGCAGTGAAGGCAAGGGAAATGTGAAGCAACGGTGGAGTGTGTGGGGGCTTGGGAGACCAAGGTCATGGATTAAATAGCTGAGGGGGAACAATGGTCGTTGCATGGCTTCAATGCTGTCTGGAGGTCGAGGGTGACAACGCCAACGCTCGACGTGGTACAGGACTAGGAGGGTGGAGTCGGCATGCATCGTGGAAGGGAGTAAAGGCATGGAGGCAATGGTCGGGTGCATGAAAACTGGGCACACAGTGTGGACATGGAGTGGGTGCTACGGGAGTGGGCATGGCGTGTGGTGCACAGAGATAAGAGGGAAAGGGATGGATGACCTAGGTGAGGTCGGCGTGGTGCTAGCGAGCATAGGGACACGCATAGGAGGGGAAGGCAATGCATTGCAGCAGCACAGTGCTAAGCAGGAACACAGGCGGCATGATAGGAGCACATGCGATGTGGGCTAGGCACGACAGTGCGTGTGGCGCAGGGGGAGGGAGTGGCATGGGCTGGCTAGGCTGGGCGAGAGGCTAGGGGAGGGAAGAGATGGGCTGGGCTCGGCCCACTAAGGTTTGGTATCATGGATTTTTGAATTGGGTTCAAAACTTTGAATTGATTTTGAATTCAAATTTCATGTTTTATTCAAGCACTTGCACTTTCCCAAAATGGTATGTTACAGATCCTACCCCCTTTAAACAAAATATCGACCCTAAGATTTTGACTAATCGGAAAATAGGTACATGTAGTCTATCCTCAGCTAATTCTCACGCTCCCAGGTGGCTTCTCTCTCCGTGTGGTTGATTCATTGAACTTTGTAGAGACAAATGTTCTGGTGTCTTGTTTGCTTCTTTATGACATCGAGGATCTTGACCGGATGCTCTGGATAAGTTAGATCCTTCTGGAGCTTAATGGTTTCTACCAGGGCTTGATCTTCAAGCACTCTGAGGTGCCTCTTGAGCTGTGAGATGTGGAACACGTTGTGGATGTCTGCTAGATTTGCGGTTAACTCCAATTAGTAGGCTACTTCTCTATGCTTAGCGATGATTGGGAATAGGTCTATATATCTTAGTGCGAGCTTGCCTTTAAATCTTTGGATCCCTCGAAGAGGTGACACCTTGAAATAGACATGGTCTCCAACTTCAAAGATCAATTCCTTATGACGTTTGTCTACATAGCTCTTTTGCCTAGATTAGGCAGCCTATGATCAGGCAGACTTTCTCTTCTACCTACTTGAGTATATCTAGCTCAAAGATATAGCCTTCTCCTACTTCTGACCAATGCAAAGGGGTTCTGCACTTTTTGCCATAAAGGGCTTCGAATGGAGACATATTTAGACTAGACTAATAGTTGTTTTCGTAGGAGAGTTCCACATAAGGTAAGCATTTCTCCCAATCTATGGTAAACTCTAGGACATAGGTCCGAAGCATATCTTTAAAGATTTGCTTCAGCATTTCTATTTGTCCATCAGTCTGAGGGTGTTAAGATATGCTGAAAGCTAGGTGGGTTTCAAGGGCTCCATGAAGACTAGCCCAAAAATGTGAAGTTAACTAGGAGCCTTGATCCGAGACTATCCTCTTGGGTATTTCATGTAAACACACAATGTGTGCCATGTATAACTCGGCCAATCTATCTCCCTTTTAGGTGGTCTTTACAGGGATAAAATGAGCGACCTTTGTCAATCTATCTACTATGACACCTATGGAATCCTATCCTGATTTAGTTCATGTTAGGCCAGTGATGAAATCTATTCCAACTTCCTCCCACTTCCATTGATGGATTTTTAGTGGCTGCAACAATCCTGCGGGTCTTTGGTGCTCGGCCTTGATTCGTTGGTATACATCACAACAAGCTATGTACTCAATGATGTCTCTCTTCATACGGGGCCACCAATATAGGGTTTTCATATCCTAATACATCTTGGTACTCTCTGGTGCAGGGAATAGGCTGAGCAATGGGCTTCCTTATTAGGTCCTTAAGTTTCTTCTAGTGGGGAACAAAGAGACGTTTCCCATACCATAGGATTCTTTGTTGATCTTCAGTCATTTTTAGAGCTTTTTCCCTAGCCACAAGGTGCTTGAATCTCCGAACACTAGAATTCCCTTCTTGGGAGCCCTTGATCTGTTCTTCTAAAGTTGGGTGTACATCCATAACAGCTATGGTGCCTTGCTCTACTATCTCTAGATTGAGCGCTTCCAACTCCTTGTAGAGTTCAGGTTGTAGTTCTTGGACCATGACATTGCTGCAGTGGGATTTGCAGCTCAATGCATCAACCAATATATTAGTCTTCCCAGCATGGCAATGGGCATCTAGATCATAGTCCTTGATTAACTCTAACCATCTTCTCTACCGTAGGTTGAGGTCTGACTGAGTGAAGATGTACTTGAGGCTCTTGTGGTTCGTGTATATATCATAGTGGTTTCTAATCAAATAATACCACCAAATTTTTAGAGCATGTACTACTGAAGCTAATTCTAGGTCATGAGTCAGTCAGTTGTCTTCATGAGGGCAGAGTTGTCTTAACTTTCCCTTCTTACATAAGTACGCAGCCAAGACCATGGCGTGAGACATCACAGTAAACTTCAAAGTCCTTGTGTATATCTGGCAAGACTAACATAGGAGCAGTGGTTAGCTTCTTCTTTAACTCTTGGAAACTCTCCTCACAAGCTTTCATCTATTCATACTTCTTTTCGTTCTTGAGTAGGTGGGTTAATGATTTGGCAACCTTTGAAAACCCTTTGATAAATCGTATGTAGTATTCGACCAGTCCAAGAAAGCTAAGCACTTTACACTACTACAGAAAGCCTAATAGTAGACGGCTAATCACAGACGGTTTGACAAAACCGTCTGTGACTAACACTAACACAAACAGTTTTAATTAGGACACAGTCTGTGTTGGCGGCGTCGGAGAAAACGAGTATCACAGACGGTTCTTAACTATGAACCGTCTGTTATAATTTAGTATCGCAGACGGTCTGTATTAAAAACCGTCTGTGATGATCCCATATTATCGCAGACGATTTTTAATTAAAAACCGTCTGTGATAAGATCGTTATCACAGACAGTTTTTAATTAAAAACCGTTTGCGATAATTCACAGATGGTTTTTTATTAAGAACCGTCTGTGATAATGGTAGGCGCTGCTCAGACCGCATCTGTCTTCATTTCGATCCTAGACGGTTTTTAAACATAAACCGTCTATGATACTCCTTTTTTCCGCCACAAACACCACAGACGGCCTCCAAATTAAAAGTCCGACAAACAGAGATTCCCATATTTTAATTCAAGATAGATTTAATTCATTACAAAAGTTCGACAAACAGAGATTCCCAGATTTTAATTAAAGGCAAATTTAATTTATTACAAATCTAAGAGAAAAAGAGATTCCCGATTTTAATCTTACGGGCTTCATATGCTTCTTCTTCAACTTCGGTTGGAGGATCACCACGAGTTCTCGAATGTCATGAAGATTATCCTTGCCCTCTCCGCTTCCTCCTCTAGCTGGGCAAATCATTAGCATGGCCCATAATCTCAAAGAGGATGGCATGATAAACCTCAACGAGAATCGGCCGAGTGCGCTTGATCGGAAAGGTTATCTAGCACACTCTGCGCTTCGCAAGAGCTTCCTCCGCTTTGTGGACATTGTAGAGAAGAACAAGGTGAGGCGGTTTCCTTTTCGTGGCGACAACGAGACACCTCCGTCGACGGCGGATGATGAGGTCCGATTGACGGACGATATTGGAAGCGAGTCGAGGAAGGAGAGCGGGCGTGAGCGGAGGAGATGCTCGGGCGTAAATTGTTGGCCGCTGTGTAAGGTTGCAGCGAACAACTCATGATAGATAGATGAGAGGAAGGAGATGAACAAAATTTTAGATGTCATTGTTGAGAAATGTGGTGATGATCGAAGAAGATGAGGAGAGGGCGATGCGTTTAGATCGAAGAAATGGAATAGTGCGTGCAAATATAAGCATTATCACAAGCGGTTCGTATACCCAAACATTAATGATATAGGCGCTCGTATAACGATCAGCAGACGTTAATGGAAACACGCGCGAAACACGGCGTTACGGCAATGGATCGAAATTTTGAAGCTTATGGCGACGGTTTTTATGAAAACCGCTGCGTGATAAATGTTATCACGACGGTTTTTAGTTAAAACCGTCTGTGATGTCCCTTTGTCATCATATTCTAGATCGAGGTTCATATATAAGTACACATTGCTTCTAATAACTTAACTACGTAACTACGAGACAAGAGATCACAAATTAAAGGCAAATTTATTAATTTCAATTAGAGGCAAATTTATTACAAAAGTCGCATTGTAAAGAGTTTCCCAGTTGTATTCTTTTGGGCTTCGTAGCTTCTTCTTCAACTTGGGGACTTGGAGGATCGGTAGCTAAATTCTCGAACGCCGTTAAGATTGCCCTTGTCCTCGGCACTTTCTCATGCGACTGGGCAAATGATCGCGACATCCATAATGTCGTGAGGATAGCATGAAAAGATTCCTCGAATCTGCCGCTTGATCGGCATGGCTATCCATCGATCTCGCAATGCGTGTAGAGCTTCTTACGCATTGCGCACATTGTGGAGAAGAACCGGGTGAGGTGTTTCCCTTTCTTGAGCAGCGGCGAGACGCCTCCGTCGGCGCGGAGGATCAGTCAAGCCGACGGATGCAAGAAAGTCGGGAAGGAGAGCGAGGCGGGTGCGGAGAAGTTGCTCCAGATGCAAATTGCTGGCCGCCTATGTAAGGTTCCGCGAACAATTCGTGATGAGCAGATGAGAGGAAGGAGATGATCACAAGAACAGTAGTAGAAGCCATGTTGTATTGTATATTGTATTGTACGTGCGTAGAAGAGACTGGATTAGCGCGCATATTTAACCTTTAGCACGAGCGGTTCGTATACCCAAACATTAATGATATAGGCGCCAGTATACCCAAACGTTAACTAGGCGATCGAAACACGGCGTTACGGCATCGAAACACGCGCGGCGTTCGGTATGAAGCTTATGACAGACGGTTTATACGGGTAACCGTCTGTGATATTGTCACAGTCAGTTATTAACACGAACCGTCTGTGATAATGGAGATATCACAGACGGTTCGTATTAAGAACCGTCTGTGAAGTTTCACAGACGGTTCTTAATTCAAACCGTCTGTGATAATCTTGCCAACATAGACGGTTCGTGTAACAAACCGTCTGTGATAATCACAGGTCACCAATAATTGTTGACCAATAATTGGTGTATACCCAGGATTTCGATCTCGACCGTCCATTCTCTCCACATGGAATGGTAGGCAGCAGTTCCTCCCACTACTCAGCCCTTATTAATAACCCCATCTACCTTTCCAGCGGTACTAGTCACACGTGAGTTCATCCACTATCTAGCTTCCTTCATGCATCTCCCCTCCGCTATGAGCTAGCGTCTCCGTCGCGGCACGGCGGGCGGCTGGACAACACACTCTTACCGTAAGTGTCGTAAGTGTGTCTTTGTTGACGCACCGCCGTCGCCATGAAGGGTTCGTTAGCTGTAATAGATTTGAATGTGTTGTTGTGCTTGCCTCTGTATTTGATTGTTTTCGGAGGGTATGGGTAACATTATTTTATTTGCTTGGTTGCCTCTGTATTTGCATGTTCCTCGGCGATGCCGACTCTGCGAGATGTGATGTCCACTCAACAATCCTTCTTTTCCTGCAAAATTCAAGGCAATTTTATTACAAAAGTTCAAAAAGACATTCCCAGTTCTTGGTGAGCGGCCGACATAGCCGACTTCTTTGGTGGCGACTATCCATCGCCTCTTTCCACTCCTTTTCTTCATCTCGGTCTACGGATCACGTGCGCGATGCGATGATTGATAGTAGATGAATCGCCGCTCTTGGCGTGCGTGATACGAGACCGAGATGTAGAAAAGGAGTGGGAAGAAGCGATGGATAGTCGCCACCAAGAAGTCGACTATGTCACGCTCAACGAAGAATCTGAAATGTCTTTTCTTTGCACTATTGTAATAAAATTGCTTTGAATTTTGTCGAAGATGAATCGTTCGTCGGGCATGATCGCCAACTCGAAGCATATATAGCATAGCATTGAGGCACATCAGGGCTGCAGTGTGTCTTGAGGAATGCCAAGAGCGACCTTCGATGTGGCGGCCACATCGAAGACCAGCTCTTGGCATTCCTCGAGACACGCGGCGAGCCTCGGATGTGCCTCGAATGCTATGCTATATATGCTTCGAGTTGGCGATCATGTGCTGATGAAACGATTCATCGTAACTATCACGAGCGGTTTGTAGTGTAAACCGTGCGTGAAGAACTATCACGACGGTTCTATACACGAACCGCTCGTGATACGCATAAATCGCGAGCGGTTGATATTTCAACCGTCGATATTATGTACATCACGAGCGGTTAATATTAATAACCGTCGGTGATACTTCCGCGACGGTATTATACGAACCGTGCTCGTGATATATAATTTTCACGCACCGTTTTTAGTTGGAACCGCTCGTGATATTCTGCGTAGTATTAATTACTTGGCGTACTTGCTTGAAGGATGTCGACACCGATCTGTCTTCATTGCGCTGCATCGGTGGAGCAAGGCGCGGCTTTAGGGAGTTGGGGTGAAAAATATCACCGTCTTCTTATTGATCGATCGAGGTTAGCATACTCAATTACTTAACATTCTTAGTGATCGATCGAGATTAGTATTCAATTACTTAACATTCTTAGTGATCGATCGAGGTTAGTAGTAGAGGTAATAATCATTTTGACACCCATTTGTCACTTGTGTAGTGTAGATGGACCGAAGCTAGATGTATATTGAGAACCGTGTGAGTGAAGAGTACATTCTTGGCGTGTCGCCTTTAGAAGGGCGTAGAGCTGGATATGTTGAAGAAGGGGATGAAATATATGTATTGCCCATGTATTGATTGTGATAATCTCAAGATGTTTAGCAACTCAGTAGCAGATTGAAGCTCACTTGATTGAAGGGGTTTCGAAAAGGGTACAAATGTTGGACCGATCCACGGTGAAGAGAATAGTACACAAGAAGATAGTTATGACATAGTCGAGGAGACAACGATATGCCGGTTGTGGACTGTTCTTTCGATCATGAGGATAGGTCGCGGGATGACAATCTGGATCGAGATGTTACGTGATGCGAAGGAACTATAGTGAGAGAGAGTTTGGTAAATTCGAGGGCTTGATGGAGGACTCCGAGAAACCTTTGTTCCCGGGCTGCAAGCCGCAATACACGAGGTTGTCATCAGTTCTAGAACTGCTAAAATTGAAGGCAAACAATGGTTGGTCCGACAAGAGTTTCATAGCATTATTAGGTCTCCTAGTGGACATGCTTCCAACGGGAAATGTGTTGCCGAGAACCACCTACCAAGCCAAGAAGATTCTTTGTCCATTAGGAATGGAAGTAGAAAGAATACATGCATGTCGGAATGATTGTATCCTGTACCGTAAAGAGTATGCTAGCTTACATGTTTGTCCGGTGTGCAAAACATCCCGATACAAGCGTAAAAATGACTCTGATGATGGGAAGGGCATCGAGGTGAAGCAAGGACCTCCTGCTAAGGTGATGTCTTCTTGTAATCCCCCGTTTGAAGCGTTTATTTGCAAACCGCAAGGATGCAAGATTGATGCGTTGGCACTGCGAGCAGCGTAAGAAAGACGGAATGATAAGACATGTTGCTGATTACGCCGGTGGAGGAACATCGATAGGATGTTTGTAGATTTCGGTGTGGAACCGAGAAATATAAGGTTTGGGTTGAGTACGAGATGGAATGAATCCTTTTGGTAACATGAGCGTGACCACATAGCACTGGCCCGTGACTCTGTGCATGTACAACCTTCCTCCTTGGTCGTGTATGAAGCGAAATATATTTTGATGTCGATTACTTATCTAAGGGCCAAGCAACTTTGCAACGATATTGATGTGTTCCTAGCCCCATTGGTGGAAGATCTTGCAATCTTGTGGAATGAAGGGGTACATGTATGGGATGCGGACAAGCGAGAGAACTTCACTCTACGGGCCATGTTGTTCTGCACCATTAAAGATTTTCCTGCCCTTGGTAACTGTCGAGGTTGAGTATAAAAGGAGCCAAAGCGTGTCCGCATCGCTTAGATTATACCGAGAGTGTGTGGTTGAACAACTCGCGAAAATCGTGTACATGCGTCACCGTAGGTTCCTTCCAAAGTATCACCCATACCGCAAGATGAAGAAACAATTTGTGAAAAAAGAGGATGACTCAGTACCAAGACCTTTTAGCGGGAAAGAGGTGTATGATATGGTCAAGGATATAAATGTTGTGTTTGGAAAGGGACGTAAATTGAGGAAGAACAGTTGGAAAAAGAGGTCAATATTTTGGGACTTGCCTTATTGGGAGCACTTAGAAGTTTGCAATTGTATCGATGTCATGCACGTAGAGAAGAATGTATGTGACAGTTTGATTGGTCTCTTACTGAACATTCCTGACAAAACAAAGGATGGTGTTAACGCAAGGCGTGACTTGGTTGCTATGAACATCAGGACCGAGTTAGCACCGATAGAGACCGATAAAAGCCGGACCTACCTTCCCCCAGCATGTTACACTCTGTCTAAGTCCGAGAGAACTGAATTGTGCCAGTCCTTAAATGGTGTGAAAGTTCCATCCGGTCACTCGACAAGCATGAAGAAACTTGTTTCCATGGAACATTTGAAATTGATTGGCATGAAGTCTCACGATCGTCATGTGCTAATGACTCAAATGCTACCGTTGCAATTAGAAGTATTTTGCGAACAAGGTTCGAGTGACAATCATAAGGCTATGCTATTTCTTCAACGCAATTGCTCAAAAGGTCATTGATCCGGATGGACTAGATGCTCTGCAAACCGAGGTGGTGACAACTCTATGCCATCTAGAGATGTATTTCCCTCCATCATTTTTGATATCATGGTCCATCTCATTGTCCACCTTGTGAAAGAGATAAAAATATGTGGCCCCGTATTTCTCGTCATATGTACCCTTTCGAGAGGTACATGGGAATTCAAAGTCCTATGTACGCAATCGATCTCGACCGAGGGTAGCATCATCGAAGGTTATACAACGAAGAGGTCATTGAATTCTGCATCGGCTACATGGCTCAGGTAGAGCCGATAGGTGTACCTCTATCTCGTCACGAGGGGAGGCTAGAGGGTATCGGGACTATTGGGAGGAAAGCAATAACTCCGGATCAACATACGTATGCTCAAGCCCATTTCATGGTTTTACAACACATGACTGAAGTGACCCCATATATTGAAGAGCACAAGGACATGCTACGTCAGGAGAATGCAGACCAGTCAGAAGTTTGGATTACGAGACAACACAACCGTCAGTTCAACGAATGGTTCAAGGCGCAATTGACTAGGAGGTCGTCAAGTGAAACACTACAATTGTTGGCAAAAGGGCCAAAATTTACAATTGTGACATGGCAAGCATACGACATTAATGGCTACATATTTTATACAACAGATCAAGATAGAAAGAGCACAGTGCAGAACTTAGGTGTCCGCATAGATGCCTATGATGCGCACGGCAGTACCGTTGGCCCAAGCTCGTACTACGGGCTTGTAGAGAAGATTTGGGAGCTTGACTACATAATTTTCAAAATTCCTCTATTTCGGTGCCGTTGGGTCTAACTTCCACGGGGTGTAAAGGTTGACAAGTACGGTGTCACTACCCTGGACCTCGAATGTGTAGGATACAAAGACGAACCATTCGTACTCGCGAGGCAAGTTGTTCAAGTATTTTATGTAACCAACCCGGCAAATAAGAAGCGCCATGTAGTTCTTCAGGGAAAAAGAAGGATTGTCGGGGTTGAGAATGTTGTGGATGAGGAAGAGTACAATCAATTTGATGATTTGCCTCCATTCGGACACGGCATCAGGCTCGACGAAGAACAAGGCGATGAAGCAAGCTATATGCGTGTCGATCATCGTGAAGGGCTTTATTTAAAATGATATAGCCAAAGTGTAATAAATGATATTGGTTATGCTTGTGTTTTTCATAAATGTATCTATGTTATGTAGCCAAAGTGATATTGGTTATTCCATTGTAATTGTAAAATGACTAAGGAACTAAAAAATAGTTATATTTATGGTTATGCTTGCGTTTTTCATAAATGTATCTATGTTCCATATTGTAATTGTAAAATGACATAGGAACCTAGCTAGCTGCGGGTATTTATAGTAAACTATCACAGGCGGTTTATCAAAAGAAACCGTCTGTGATAATACATCACAGACGGTTCTATAAATATAACCGTGCGTGATAATGTCATATCACGACGGTTATATTGATAGAACCGTCGCGATAGCTCATCTTTAAATACCCGCAGCTAGGTGCGCGAGTCCGCTCGCGCGATCTCTTGTCTCCACCTGCGGCGCCCTGCTAGCTAGGTTTTGCTCCCTCCCACCGCCGCTCCCTCCCGACGCTGCCGCTCCTCCCGACGCTGCCGTTCCCTCCCGACGCCGCGGTCCCTCCCGCCGCCGCGGTCCCTCCGTCGCCGCGGTCCCTCCGTCGCCGCTCCCTCCCGACGCCGCCGGTCCCTCCGTCGCCGCTTCCTCCGCGCCGCCGGTCCTTCCAGCGCGCCGTTCCCTCCCGACGCCGCCGGTCCCTCCCGACGCCGCTTTATATGCTTCACATGTTATATGCTTCACATGAATTTTATGTTATATGCTTCACACGTTATATGCTTCACATGTTATATGCTTCACATGAATTTTATGTTATATGCTTCACATGTTAGCTTTATGTTATATGCTTCACATGTTATATGCTTCACATGTATTTTATGTTATATGCTTCACATGTTATATGCTTCACATGTATTTTATGTAGCATATAATATATCTTTGCGATTGTTTAGCTCACTTGTAGGCACTTCATAGAACCTTGTAACAATAATATATGCTGCACTTGTTAGCTGTAAGATCTATTTAGAAGGCCCATAGCTCACTGCAATTAGTTAATCGTTAGAACTTTGTCAAAGGGCATAAAGCAAGTGACACACTCCAGTCTATCTTGTTCAATGAACTTGATGCACTGATTTGTGTCACTTGATTCATAGAACTTTGACAAGCTGGGTCCATAGCTCACTTCAGTTAGTTTTTTCTTAGAAGAGAGATGGCGTCCGCACAGTCTTCGCCGTCGTCATCTGGGTCTCACGCTCCCAAGACTGCGAAATCTAAACGTGGCCGAGGAGTATCGAAAAGGCCAGAGGGCCGAATGACCATCACGGTGGTCTCTCCGAATGGGGTCCCTCTGGAACCGACGAAAGCAGCGTCATCATTTCGGACTACATGCGGGATAATTGGAAGGCAACGGGTCCCCATCACCATAGCAAGCTGGAAAGATTTGACAAAGGATCACAAAAATCAGCTATGGGAGGAACTTACAAATTCGTTCGAGATCGGTAGAAGCACATGGACTCGTGCAGCGCAGCGCTCATCGCGATGGGAAAAGCATGGAAGAATTTTAAGAGCACTCTTGTGACGGCACGTGGCGAGGATGTCACGCCCTTCACGAAGTATCCTTTCGTGTCGCGGAAACATGGGAGGCCTTTGTGCGGATGAAGACGACGACCGAATTTGTACAACAAAGTGCGGCGCACAAGGATCTCCGATCACAAAACACGCACCCTCACGGACTCGGCCTTTGCTGGTACGGGTAAAATCCCGCAATGGAGGATGCAGGATGAGGTCGCAATCCGATCGGAGGCCTCTGCGCCATTTGCCGGGATCGCAAACGAGCGCGCTCGAAATTGGTTAAGAGCGAGGTCATCAACCACATCTTCGGGTGTCTCTTTCAAAAACCCCGCAGATAAGGAAGTGTCCCAACGCATGGTAAAATATGTTAAACAACATAGTTGTTAACACCTCTTGAAATTCATGGGTTCAAAAATAACATGATTAATTGCCTCTTGCAGCAATCATTGACTACCGAATCTTCTCGTGGCTCCTTTGAAGATTATAGGGAGATAGATTTACTATCACGAGGCCTTGGGAAACAAGGAGCACCAGTCGCACACGAGGCATGGGGTTTATGTACCTTGGAGGCACGGATTTCCAGTTACTCCGACACATATAGGAGTAGGAAGAGATCCAAGGCGTCTGCGCGAACAAATAAAGCAGAGCTTCGTGCTCAACTTGAGGAACAACTATCGCCTCACTTCAAGAGCGGTGCCTCACTCGAGGAGAGATAGATTCGTTGCGGGAAGAAGCGAGACAAGTCCGCAACCAATCGCAACCCACTCCTAGTACTTGCGGTACCAGTCCCCTCAACGTCGCGATGGCTGCGCGTCCACACCAATTTCTGAACATAGCGATGACCACTTACGTATTGATGACATTCGGGTAATGTACCTCTTTAGAATGGTACATAGATCTCTCGTGGATGCCTTAACTCATCTCTTGTATCGTTATGTAGGAGCCCATCCCTTGCGGCCTCGAGTCGGGCTTGTTGGCTCTATTCCGTTGACGCTGGCGCGGCATGGTGTATCCATTGCTGCCGGGGCGCTGGTGCACGGTGTACAAGTAGACACCGGTTTCATAAAGGTCCGATGGACATGATTAATGATATTTTTAAGTCCGTCCCTCTTGAGAAGCCCCAAACGAAGAGATTAAGACATTAGGAGATGCCGTCCACACATTCATTCATGGCCCAAGAGGGACATCGTCCTCGACATGTCCGTGCCACAATCTTCACATCCGGTGGCCCAAGAGGACGTCGCCTGGACTCGCACATCGGCTCGGTGGCTCCACCTCCACCTCCAAATCCGATGAAGTCTGTTGCATCGGCTCCGCCGAGATGCCACCGAGAACATATCATAAGCGAGGCTCCAAGGCCTCCAAGGCTCATGCGAAGAAAATTAAGCCGGTCCGTGCCATGGAAGTTTATTCTAGGAGTGTCGTTGGTGCCCGATTCACAATTACGCCGACTTGGTATGATTTGCAATACATTGCATGCAGTACATGGAGAAGTCCAACATGAAGCCAAACCGGCAGAGTGCATTCACTGTGAAATATAACGAGACACATTTCCTCCATGACTTGGGCTACATCGTTGTGACATTCGAAGATTTATTCTTACTATTCAATCTCGACGAACTTGACGCCTCACTTCTATGATGCTAGACACTGTAAGTGTACTGTACAATGAAGTTCTACATTCACGTTATACAGATAAATGTCATTACTCTTTCTTTATGTATAGATACATGATCCAACAAGCCCGGAAATTGCGACGACCGGTGGGTTTCGTCGACCCTCACTTGGTCTCTGAGCAATCTATCAACGCAGATGCATCCTTCGTGGAAGGTTACATAACGAGGGGATTGATTGCTCACACCGACAAGGAGTACGTCATGGTACCCTTCAACCAAGGGTAAGTGCTTCACTAGTTGCCACACATATGTTTCATTTGTACTTTACATGCAGCATGAACTTAGGATTAATCACTATGGCGACACATATGACTAGGAATCACTGGATTTTGATTGTGATTGTACCAAAGTGGAGCAAGATAATATACCTTGATTCCCTCCTTAGGAGCAACCACGACTTGATGCGTGTGCAAGAAGTACTAACAGTAAACTCATTTCCTCCATACATAACTCTATTGTAATATTTCTTTTGTTTGCCACGGCCGAGGCTAAGTTTTTTGAATCACGTAGGGCGTTTGCCGAATATGTTGCCCAAGGAGGAACACACGACAAATCCAGTGACACGCTACGACACAACACGCGATTTCTGGTACCCGCTACAACACAACAATCCTATATCATACTTTGTAATAATGCCTCTAGAATTGACAATATCGATGTATGTAATTCTATTTTTGCAGTGCCACGAGCAGCTACGAGCAACGTATGTGGATTCTACGTTTGCCGCCATATGATGGAAATCATGGGTACTAAGATCAATGATCCGAGGTTTGTCGAGTCCTTCCAATAATTATTATTTTCTGATTATATTACACACACATGCTAATTAATGACTTAACATTGCTCCTAGCGGCGGCGGTGAACTTCGACGGAAGTGCATATGATCTTGACAATCTCGTCGATATTCGTGCAATCATCTCCCAATTCTTGCTAGCGAGAGGTCATAAATAAGAGGAGAGTTCCACGCGGCGATGGTGATAATTAGATGTTGAAACATTGGATTCAACTGTACAAATCAAACAATTCCTTCAATTGAATTCATTTGTCAGATTTTGTGTAACAATTTTCATTCTATATATGTGATATTGTGATATTGTTACATTCATCTGTGTATCGAATTTTGTTGTAATTTACTATGAGTTGCAATTAACTTATATCTGTCATTTATCATAATCGCTTGCTTTTAGAGGGCATGGCTAGCATATCCGAGGCTAGCCAAGAAACAGCATATAAAATGGATGATGCACTTGGTATCACAGACGGTTCGTTGTTAAAAACCGTCTGTGATACCATATCACAGACGGTTTCAAAGAGTGCCGTCTGTGGTGTGACTAATATCACAGACGGCTTTTACTACTGACCGTCTGTGATATACACAATATCACGAGCGGTTAGTAATACAAACCGCTCGTGATATTGTATATCACGACGGTCTTGATTACTAACGTGCAGCGATAGGCGAGTATCACGACGGTTTTTATAAACAACGTCGGTGATACTCGTCTATCACACGATTAGTAATCAAGACCGTCGTGATATACACAATATCCTGCATCGTTAGTACTACAAACCGTCGTGATATTGTGTATATCACGACGGTCTTGATTACTAACCGCCTGTGATAGGCGAGTATCACCGACGGTTGTTTATAAAAATCGCTCGTGATACTCGCCTATCACTGCACGATTAGTAATCAAGACCGTCTGTAATGTTTTTATCACAGACGGCTCGGGAACCGTCTGTGATAACCACCAACTATCACTGACACCTAAACACTGACGGTTCAGGAACCATCTGTGATGACGGTTCCGAACCGTCTGTGATAGGGCTGTCTGTAGCAGTGTTAGTCATTGAGGTGGGTTGCTTCCATTCCAAAATAGTCTCTACTTTAGCTAGGTCGACTGCTACTCCTCTAACAGACACAATATGTCTGAGAAAACTAATTTTATGGAGCCAGAACTCACACTTGTTGTACTTAGCATACAATTGGTGCTCCTTAAGCTTCTCTAGTACCAATTGCATGTGTTCAGTATGTTCTTCAGTATTCTTGGACTAAATCAGGATGTCGTTAATGAATACCACCATGAACTTATGCAAATACTCCATGAACACTTTATTCGTGAGGTTCATGAAATAAGCTGGCACATTAGTCAAGCCAAACGACATGACTGTGAACTTGTGCAGGCCATACGAAGTGGTGAATAACGTTTTGGGGATATTCTCAGCCCTGATCTTTAATTGATGGTATCTTGACCTTAGGTCTATCTTGAAGAACAATGTGGCTCCTGAGAGCTGGTCAAACAGGTTGTTGATGCGTGGCAAGGGATACTTGTTTTTGATGGCCACATCATTTAAGGCTCTATAGTCCACACATATCCTTACGGTGCTGTCCTTTTTATTTACAAAAAACATTGATGAACCCTAGGGTCATGAGTTAGGTCTGATAAATCCTTTCTCTTGCAATTCCTCAATCTACTTCTTCAGCTATTCAAGCTCATCAATAGCCATCCTATAAGGTCTTTTGGCAATTGGGGTGATCCTTGGTTTTAGGTTAATGATGAACTCTATGTCTCAGTTTGGTGGCATGCCAAACAATTCCTCTAGAAATACTTCAAGGTAGTCTTGAACTACTAGCATTCCTCCTAGAGGCACATCTTCAAGGTAATGGATTGCACGTCCCCAATGGTAGGGCCGGTCTACATTAACATTTATTGTTAATCTGGAGCACTTGGTAAGTACTATCTTTATATTAGTACAGTATATAATTCCTTGGTATTTGACCAACCAGTCTATCCATAGGATATTGTCCAACATTTAGAATTGTAGCACCATGAGGTCTACTAAGAACCCAAAATCCTCCATGGTGATCTCTACCCTCGGACTTACTAACATGGCAATTAAGGGTCCCCTGGGTGAGCTATGTACCATGAGTTTATTCAATTTATAGGTTGACAACTGAAGCCTTTCAGCAATCTTCCCAGATATGAATGAATGAGAAGCCCCAGAATCAAAGTGAACATATGCAGGTATTAACTTAACAAAAATATACCCATCAGAGCTCCTATAGCTTCTTATGCTTCTTCTGTTGTGACATGGTTCACATGGCCCTGATTCAGTGTTGATGTTGCTCTTGATGCTTATGGGGTTTGATAGCCTTTGTGAGGCATTAATGCCTGACCATGGGTTGGAGTGTTCCCAAGTTGAACTTCACTAGTGAAACTTGGTGGTGCGAACAACGGTTAGCAAAGTGTCCTTTTCTCTCCACAGTTGAAACAGTGGAGATTGCCCACAGAATTGGTTGCTGTGGGTTGACTTTGCTGATGAGGGGTGCGAAGTACACTGCCACTTGGACATAGAGTTAGAGCTGGAGCTTTAGGCAGTGAGGTTGCCACTTGTTTGAAAGAGGGATTTTTGTAGAGTACTGGCCTATGAGGGTAACTTGCTTGTGGCCTCTGGGCTGTCATCTTGTGCTTGCGGCTTGCCTCCATATTCCTTCTCTTATTTTTTAGAATGAGAGATTTGTTGACCAAGTGGTGCAAGCTAGGAAAATCTTGAATGATCAGCTGCACCCTTATATCTTCATGCATACCTTCTAAGAATTGGTTAATCTTTTCTTCCTCATCAGCCACATCTCCAAGAGAATAGTGAGCCAAATTGGTTAAACCGGGTGAGGCAGTCATTGATTGACATGTTTCCCTGCTTCAGTGCTCTGAACTCATTCTTCTTCATGTGCATAATGTCGACAAGTACAAGTTTATTCTGAAGGCAGCCTTGAACTCAACCAAGGGACAACATGCCCTCTTTGGTCGGCTACCTCTTCTGCTTGCTCTTCAGCGTCTGTTCGATTGCTTTCTCTGAGCTTGACTATTTTCTTCAGCCTTCAAGACAGCTACATGAAAAAAGATTGTATGTGCATGCCTCTGGCATGAAATGCACCATCGTTTGAAAATTTCACGCAAACAATTAACACACACATGCAGAGGAGGGCCATCTTTTGCTAGGTGTTCATCAGAACTCCATTTCTTTCAACTATACGAAGGGAGAACCAAAGAAGGGAGACTAAGGTGATGTTCGGTTGGACTGTTTTTTGTAGCTTATAGGTGAATTGTCATTGTAGCTAACTGAAATTACACTGTACCTGATGGTGGCTTATTTGGTATAATTAAATTTAAAAAAATTAAAAAAAAAAGGAAAAACGGACTAGCCCAGCACGTATAATGCAAACGAATACGAAAAAAGAACAGGCAAAAAAGCTTTAAAAAATCCGAAAAGTCAGAAGAAGATGAAATTTAGAAATAGTGAAAAATAAATCGGAAACTAAAAGTCTAAACCCAAACGAGTGTGACCTAAGATGAGCGTAATAAAAGGAGGTGGAAGGACAGAGGTTACAATCACAGGAGACGTGGTAGCAATGCAACACATGAGCAATCCTAAATGCACGTACCACTCACATAATGGTTTTTGGATCAAATCTCTCTAAAATAGCCCCCACTTTCACCAAATTTTTGAGCAGCGGTTCATAGGGTAGTCAGGCTTCTAACCAATCAATGCCTCATAACTAGACAGATGTATATGAATGCGGTACCAAACACATGATGGAAAATATATTTTCTTTCTCTTCGCTGCTTTCCCTACTACAGAAAACATGCTCCCCACCTCACCTATATGAAAATGAAACTGTGGGGATAAATGAATCAGTAAACAATTGCAGCACATGGCCATCTCCTGGCAGCTATTAGTTGGGAGTTCGGAAGAATGCTCTCGCACAAGGTACTTGAAAGGCATGATCCAAAGTCCCACGAGGCCCCGAGCACATGTGCATTTTTTCCCTTCGAACCGTATTCCGAACTCAAGCATTAATCTATGCAGAATTCAAAACAAACCTCCTTTTCTTTTTTTCCCCTTTTTTTACAATATGCATGGAAAGGATTATATATGTGAAGAACCATGTTAAGAATATTCATAGCATTTATGTGCTGAACAATTGGCAATTAGCAATCGCGTCAAGTTGGAATTTGCATTTATAAAAGTTTGCGGTTTTTCAGAGCTGCTTGTTAGGTGGC
Source organism: Dendrocalamus sinicus (assembly GCA_036346575.1). Taxonomy (NCBI): domain Eukaryota; kingdom Viridiplantae; phylum Streptophyta; class Magnoliopsida; order Poales; family Poaceae; genus Dendrocalamus; species Dendrocalamus sinicus. Next base: position 25,007,264 of record CM070653.1, on the reverse strand, counting down.
GGTTCAACCGATTTGAGGTGTCGATCTGACTGATTTGAGAAACCGGTCTAGTCGATGTGCTATGCCGATTAGACCAGCCTTGTTGCCCCTTAGGCATTTTGCTAGGCAGTGATCTAACCAATATTATCCATGCGGTCAAACAAGCCATATTGGTTTTTTTGGCTCCTTGACACCAAACATTTGTGTGAGTGTGTTATAAGATGTTTTTGTACTACATGTCACCTCATCTAGAGGTTTGAGTAAAAACTAGATAGAAAAATACCAAAAAGTTCAGAGAGGGTTTTCTAGAGAACTTAGGCATTTTGCCTAGTGCTTTACCTAGCGGTTAGACTGGACCTGGCCTGTTTTTGGCCGAGGGGTTCTGATGATTTTGGAATTTGGTCATGGGTTAAGTTTTTGGCTCTAAGTCATTGCATTCATGATGTATAAAGCATGTTGGACTAACGTATATCAAGTTGAAAAGAACTTATGTCTGAAAACAATTTCTTGGTCTTTAATATGCAGGTGCTTGGAGGTAGCCATGGTCGATGTTATGAATTAGGACTAGGCTCAGGGATGAGCTGAGGCGCGATCAAGTAAACTGGGCGGGATGGTTAAGCTCAAGTGAGCCACAAGAGAAGACAAAAGATATTGAATGGAAGGTTCTAGCAACAATTTATCGAATGGTGTGATCAGTGCAAATGAGGTGTGATCAGGGGAATCAACACGAAGAGATTGCCTATGCATGAGCCATTGGTGACCCTATATGTTGCAACCATGGGGATTGCTTGCAAAAGGAGGAGACGACCATGGACTAGGCCGAGGGAAGAGGTGAGGTTCACAGTCAAGGCGAAAGAGTTTTAGCAGGGAAACCAAAATACTGAAAATAGCGAAGTGACCAAAATAGCAGCGTCTGTGTAGGACCGAACAGGCAACAGAGGGAGGGTGAATAGTGCCTTCAAACCTCCCCAAGTATTCACACAACTCTTCTTCTCCAATAGCTACCGAGCTATGAAGACAAAGATTAACTACTTACTAGAAGCCAAGAAAACATACCAAAAACAGAGTTGGTATTTTTTCCCCTCTCCTTTTCCCTCTTGATCTTGCTAGTTTGAAGGATGTTTAAGAGATGGAGATGCCTCATGAGGATCATATGCCATCCATCAAGGGACTAGTTGTAGGAAGATTTTGGAGTTTGCCTGGTTTGGTTTGATTTGGAGTCTTTCTTGTGGAATCATGATTATAGGATTTTGGCTTTGAATCTTTAGATGCTCTAGATTGCTATGATATATGACAACCCATCTAGAGCCATCTTGGCCATATCAAACCCATGAGCAAGTCACCTCTTAAGTTTGCGTGTTTTACCTGGTTTTAATGCAACCTTGCTTGTTTAAAGGAAAGGTTGCAACTTTGGCTAAGATCCATACGATGCTTGGATGGATTAGGTTCCTGATATCTTTGGAAAGGTGTGTACAAAGTTTTAAGTCATTCAGATTTGTATTTTGAGGATTGCACCTATTTTGGGGTTTTGCTCGGGCTGATTTCCATGTCTGAGTCAGGGGAACAATTAGACCGCCCTAGCGAGCTGTCAGACTGACGGTCGGTCAGATCAAGTTCCCAGGCAATCTGACCGCTAGCACCAAGCCGGTCCAACCACCGTGTTAGTAGCGCTCTGACCAGCCAAGTTGTGTTGAACTCCGTTTTGCTTCTACACTTTGGTGAGTTTTTTTTGTGGTCTAATCTAATCTTTTTTCAATAGCTAGTGGAGTGAATGTTTTAGAATAGGATATATGAGGATGTTGAATTTGAAGGCATCATTCACCCCCTCTTATTATTATATAGGATCCTACAATCTGTTTGTTCATATGAAAGCTGAAGCCACTAGCATCCTATGACCACCTCAGTCTAACAAAACCAGTTCATTTTACTTGTTGATGAAACTATCTGTGTCAACGAAACATTGCATGCTCCTATATTGGAAAGAGAAGTTATTTGATACACTCCGCTATTTTTATACGCAGAGCATGCATAGCTCTGATTAAAAAGCATGTTCATCAGTCATGCCATACTACATGGTTAAGATTTCGACGGAATCTAGAGCAGAATTTCTGTACAATTGGCGTGGAAAGGTTATCACCTGTTTGATCGTCGCTGGTGGTCGTATGAAAGCAGGGGCTACCAGAATCCTATTCTCCTGTATGTTGACGGAACGTTCTATATCACAAGATCGTATTCTCCCCGTATTGAAAAGAGTTATCATATGATACGCTCCTCTGTTTGTATGCTGACATGCATGGAAAGCATGCTCTTCAGTCTTCAGATACGAAAGTCACTAGTAAGATTTCGATGGTATCGAACAAGTTACATTTTTCTAATTCAATGGCCGGCCACCACATGCTGACATTCACACACACACACACACACACACACACACACACACACACACACACACACACACACACACACACACACACACACACACACACACACACACACACACACATACTGACATGCGCAGGCTTTAGTGGCGGCTACTCCCTCTATCCAAGCAGAAAAGAAAGGTCGTTTAGACTAATCCGCTCAATTACAGTGGAGGTTAAGAACCAGCGCACTCACCATACTGAGTGCTGGTCTTGATCGAGTAACTCATAGATTACAGCAACTTTGCATGTACATGATCTAATGCTCCATTTCAAAGCAAAAGAAAAACGAATAGATCGCGCGTGGTGACGCGACATTTGATTAACTTGGCGGGCAGTGCCCGCTCACACGCGCTCGCCGGCGCACTCTGACCGGCACGCCCCCGGCGAACGTGGCGGTGAGCCCGGGCGCGAACTTGGGCCGATGCGAGCTCCGGCCGACCGCCTCGATGTCGAAGCTCTGGACGACGGCAGCGATGACGGCCTTCATCTCCATGAGGGCGAGCTCCTTGCCGATGCAGACGCGCACGCCGCCTTGGAAGACCGGGTAGCGGTACGGGCTCTCCGGCACAAACCGGCCATTGCGGAGCCACCGCTCCGGCCGGAACTCGGCGCAGTTGGGGCCCCAGACGGACTCCATACGACCCATGGCGTACGCGTGGTAGGTCACCCGGGTGCCCTTTGCGACGAGTGTGCCGTCCGGGAGCGTGTCCTCGCCGGCGGCGAACTTGGAATCAAACTGCACGGGCGGGAACAGCCGCATGCACTCGTACAGCGCCGCGTGCACGTAGTGCATGTCCTTGAGCTTGTCGGGGGTGGCGGCGGTGGGGTGTTCGTCTCTGCCTCCGGCGACGCGGAAGATTTCGTCCCGGATTGCTGCAGAGACCTGGGGGTGGTCGGAGAGGAGCAAGAAAAAGGCAGTGAGAGCCGAGGCGACAGTGTCGCGTCCGGCTAGCATGAAGCTTACGACGATGTCGCGGAGATACTTGTCGTCGTTGACGGAGCCCATGAAGCGCGACAAGAGGTCGTCGCCCGAGGAGGCGGCGCCGAGCTTGCGCCGCCGCCGGATGACCTCAGCGGCAAGAGCGTCGACGAGGCGGATCGCGTCGCGGAGCTCCCGCTCCTCCCCAACGTTCAGTAACCGCTTCAACTTCCAGAACACATGCATGGGCGCCGTCGCGCGCCGTGCAGAGAGCATCGACGCCGTGTCGAACGCGTCGGCGAACGCCAACATCGGCAGCGACGGCTCGAGGCAGCCTGGGTCGAGGCCAAACGAGATCTTGCATATGCAGTCGAAAGCGAAGCGGCGGAACACGTCTTGCAGGTCGAGCAGCTTCTCACTGACGTCGCTGGTGGTAGAGTGGAACAGAGGAATGAGGCGGCACCGCAGCTCGGAGGCCACGACGTTGGCCGCGAAGGCGCGAAGCGCCGGGGAGGCGAGCTCAGCCGCGGCGAGCTTGCGTTGGAAGAGCCAAGCGTCGCCGTCGACGTTGAATATGCCGCGGCCGAGGAAGTCAGCGAGGATGGCGGAGAAGGGGGCGCCCTTGGGGTAGTTGTCAAAGCGGCCGCGCAGCATGTGGTCGACGGTGGCCGGGTTGGCGGTGAGCACGTTGCCGAGCACGTGCACGTGCACGGTCCACCCCGGCGCGCGGCGCAGCAGGTGCGCGTACCAGTCGCAGAGGTTGTCGAACTCGCCCGCCCACGACGCCGTCACGTAAGCCTCGCACACCGCGCACGCGCACCACCACGGCGGCCGCAGCCGCAGCGAGGCCAGGAGGACGGCGAGGACCACCGTGCACGCGGCCAAGGCGAACAAGACGGCGGCCACCTGCGGCTGCAGGGAGCTCGCCAGGGCGTGAACCGCGACGTGTAACGTGGTTGCATCCGCGCCCATGACGAAGAATAGTATGGATTTTTTTCTCTCGCCCTTTTTCGCGCGCGTGCGTCTGAGGCTGTGCTTTACGTGTGTGCCTGAGTGTGCGTGCGCGTTTGCGTTTGCGTTGCGGCATTCTCCGCGCACACAGTTTTATACAGGATATCAAGCGTTTTAACTGTCAAAAATTGTACGAAGAGGCGTGCAGGTGAAACAGCCAACAGTACGTGACAGGATTTGTAACACCCCCCCCCCCCCCCTATTTATGGTTGGTTTTGGCCTCTTGCTTGCTTTGACCTCTACGCACGTTCTCTCTTTATTTTCCTCCTTTAAGTTGTTCTAGTTCTCCTTTACCTTACCGGCATTCTTTTTAAGGTATTGATAAATATCATTCGGATATTTTCTTTCTAATTATTATCTAGATTTATAACCGTTGGATTAAAAATCTAAGAGCCACAAATTCTCCTCACCACCTCCAAAAAAATTCACCCCCCCTCCAAAAAAATTCTCCCCCCTATAAAAAAAAGAGACTGTTGGATCTCTAATCTAACGGTCCGAAATTTGGATAATTGTTAAAAAGAAAACATCCAGGTGATACCTATACACACCCTTCTTTTTAAACGAATTTGTTGCCTTGCCCTGGGGGCGTTGAAGTTGAAGTTGAACAGTGACTTCTTTTTTGGTTTGGAATTTTTGGTGGACCATAACAGCAAAAACACACACACGCACGCATTTGATTAATGAACCTAGTTCCCCCATATACATGGCCACAGAGCCAATTTGGCACTTCATGTTGGATAAGCATATTTTTGTTCATATGGCGCCATGGCAGAGAGTTTGCTTGACCAGGCATGGCATGTAAGATTATTTTATCTGAAAGTGTTCTACGTATATTATAGAAAGAATTCTTATACAGTAAATGACTTCTAAAATATGCTTTTGTGCAGTAAATAGCTTTTCTACATTACCTAGTTTTCAAATAGAGTATCATTTTAAGATAGGATCTACTAGTCAATTGTAGTACATACTGTAGTGACTTCATTTACATCAGCCAAAATAGTACGTAAGTTGCTCTATCTGTACGACTCTTTATAAGCTATTACTATTTATAAGTTAAAACTAAAAACCATCAGTAAAAAGTAATATGACCAAGCTAGTGTGATGTAGCTAGACTAAAGATTAAGAATCATACGTTTAAATTCCCTCTCCTCTCCCTTTTAAAATAGCTAATTGAGTATATGTACGTGCTGATCGGTTGTGTAATTACAGCCAGAATGTTTAGTGCTAACTACGTGGCTTTGTGCTCCTAATGAATTAATTTGTCACTAGTATAGTGTCCGTGCTAACGTCACGGCGACATTTTAGGGATGCACACGAAATCAACCAAACGAATTTTTGAATGACCATACATATTTTGTTCCCTGCTTTCAAAGTCAATTTTTGAATGGCCATATATGTTTCCGTCTCGTCCGCCCGCCGCGCCCGCATCCATCGCGCGCCCCGCACCATGTGGGCGCGGGTCCGCCGCGTCTCGTCCGCCGCGCCGCGCGTCGCCGCGCCGCGTCCACCGCGTCGCGCGCCGCGCGCATGCGCGGACGCGGTCCGCCGCGTCCGTCTCGTGAGCCCCGCCGCGCCGCGTCTCATATATTGTATAACCAAATATTTTTGTCACAAAATGAATGTCACATAAATACGTGACCGGTCGGAACCACCCCACACGCAATGCTCAAAAGCCTCGACCGATTCCGGGCCTTGCGACCGCTTCGCGAGACCATACGACCGGTTAACAGAAGCTACGACCGTTTATCACGTGATTTAAACACCTTCCCAACCACATACAACACTTTTCGTCGTGGTCGAAGCCACTTCCGACCATGTGCACCGAGTTTCGCGCTGGTCGAAGCCCTTCCGGACTACATACAACACTTTTCGTCGTGGTGAAGCCCTTCGACCACATACATGGGCTCACATCGGTTTTAATTGCGTTCATACGAGCGCTCACACTAAAACCAAAATCTATAAACTATAACCGAAAAGAACCCATTCACCAACGTGATGACTTGCTACATGTTGGCCAAAATTCTTTGAACATTTAGAGCACTAAAAAAATAACCAGAATCGACAATTTCATATGTAGAGATGCTATGAAAATTATTCCTCCATACATAATACAAGTGACCAAAGCATTGAAGCGACATGTACATCACAAAAAAAATTGCAACAACACAGACGGCTTGGCTGCAATGCTGCGCATCATCCATGTTAAATATCATGCCGGCAATGAAACCACAGTGAAGTCATCATCACTGGTAAGGATCCATCACATTTAGCAAGCAATAGTTCACCACTTGGACATAATCCACCACTGAGATTGTCAAATTTCTGAAGACAGGAATGGCCGCGGCAGTGGCAGTTTCATGCCACAGATTTGCAATACTGAGAGTAGGCATTCCATGCGGCCAGTTGAAGTAATAAGTTACAAAATAGCTTCTCATTTTGAATAAAAAAGAAGAAATGGCTTCTCTTTTTTTAAAAGAAAAAAGCTGACCTAATGGAAAACTTCCAGAAATTTAAGAAATCTATCTGAAAATGACCTGTACAATCCCAGCTCTGCATATAACATGTAATCACCACCAAATTAGTAAGGCAGCCAGATATACCATCAACTCCTGTTTGAACAAAAGAATCAGCAAAACTAAACAGAATATCTTCTGATGGGAAATAACGGACATTCTCAAAAAGATCACTAAACAGATAATACATCACGGGTGCAGTGATGGATAAGAAACATAAGATCTTAGCATGGTACAACAGAATAACTCTCTTCTACATACTGCAGGGGCACATTGCACTCTGGTCGTAGTAAGAAATAATTACCTGTCTAGCGGTAATCCACCGCACCAGCACCCAATGTGAATGGAAAGGTTAGAGAACCTGTGTTGCAATTAGCACCATCAGTATGTATGTGGCAACAATAAAATTTTACATGGGAACATAATCATACTTAAATAAGTACCATCAGCAGAGCCATTGATAAAATTAGTATGACTGTGTAGACCTTCTGTGACAATATTGTCAACTGGATTTTGAGTTCGGTCACAGTTAGCACCAATAATAGCAGCTATGTCGGGGCCTGGTTTGGAGAACTTGTTCTACTTGATTCATAAGTATGCTTGATTGGCTTTCCATATATGCAAATGACTCAGAGGTTGCAGCCCTAGGCTGCTGCTATATGAATATCCGACACAACAAAGTGTAACGCTTTGTTCGATCGACGAGGATCACCATCAAGCGGAATGCATAGCCACCATGTGATGATCCTGTTTTGCATCTTTCCTCCACCTCTTCAAGATGTACCGAGGAGGAGGTCCTTCTGAATCAATCAATCAAAATCTCTGCCTGGGATGCCCTTCCTGCCCACCATTCATATACCTGAATGCCGGAATCGTGGAAGTGATTGACAAGCAAGAGTACAAGACAAATGCAGGTGGATGTTAATGATTTCATGACCAAGTTAAATGGAAACAGAGAAGAGCAGTTTTGTTCTTCTTGTCTGTCTTTTCAGGGAATGCTAAACAGAAGGAACATTACATAAAATTAACTGCATAACCATTTGGTCTTCAACACCATCAGTTGAAGAGTATTCATTCTCTGAAGTAAATGGTGAACCCACCACCTATGCACATGGTACAGACCATGCAACACCGACGTGCGCAGTTTGAATGGGCCCTCAAATAGCTTGAGCGGATTCAACATAGATACCTATTGATCCAACAAATCCAACACAAATGATGACCTTGTTCTCATGTCCTACTTGTCAGCCCCCATTTGTCCAACCCTAGGCTATACCTCATGTCTGCTGTCGGTATAGCCCATCAAGAATCATGACCTACATATACAGACACACGACAAACACCCAATGTCATCAACATTGCCATAAGGTTAACAAATTTTTTCACAATGAACATAACCATGTATCCTTCACGGTGATAGTAAATTTGTTAGTGAACAGATTTGCCAAGCCCGCTAAAACAGTAAAATCTCGGACCATCGATGAATGGTTATCATCAAAATGCAGCCACATGCGGGAATAAGTAGGGCTAATTTATGGACCTCCATGGGGAAAATTAGGCGGTATCCTATAATCGCCTTTTTACGATGTAAATGTAAGAGTTAAAAATGTAATCAATGCAAGTATATCACAAAGAGGAGTTTTCCACAGACAGATTGTTTTAATAAGCAATAAGTCAATGGTGTATTTGACAACTAAAATAGAAATGAAACAATAAGAACTTTGTGGAACCTTAGGTCGGGAAACTCTATGGCATACAGGATGTTGGCCCAAGGGTAAAATATAAAATTAAGCATATGGATAACAGATGGGGAAAGGCATGGAACAGCTGTCCACTATTATAAATAAGCTTCCCACTTAGTTAACTCATAATTAATTAACTTCCCCCAGAGATGATTGATGTCTCTTTTCTTTTCCTAAAGCAAATAAAGCATACATAATAACAGCGCAACCATGACGGCGTAGAAGTCAGTGGGTTAAGTTTCTCTAGTTGAGGCCGGCTCATGGAGAAATTTAAGCTTCCATTTTTTGAACTGGATCACTGTATAAATATCATAAATATCATTGTTGGCGCAGATGAGGGATGCGATGGCCTTGGCGGCGTGGAGGTTCTAAATGTCATAAATATGCAAAGGATTTAATTTACAGAAAAAGGGAAAAGAGAGTTTGACAGAGGAAAAGAGAGTATAATCGTAAAATGAAGCAAAATTCAGAGTAGCAAGGGGACAGGAAAAGAAAAGTTATTATACTCGTATTATTGATAGTTTGAACACAAATTATATCATGCCTTGTAAAGTGTACAATGAAATATCAAAGATGAGGGCTGGTCTAAAAAGCATACACCACAAATTGAAGAATTTTCGATCGTCCCGTGGCTGAAATCGATGTATCCAAGTGCCACTCATTTGAGTTTACTCCGCCAATTTTATTGCATGATTAAATTAGTGCAGTCACGATTAAAGAATTCAGGCACTAACAAGCAGCTATCCATCTAATGCAAAGAATGAGCAAGACTATATGACTTCTACAGAGCAAGTTAGAAACATACAAAGAAAGGAATATCTCCGTGCTAAGGACATTGCCACCCGGTTTATCATCGAATAAGAATAGGACGACTTGGAGTGTGGTACAAAACACAAACGAAAGGTGCGAGTAGTACAAGATTTATTAACATAGGCACTGCACAAGAGATGAAGGAAGCTTAGACCAAATAAGGCAAATATACACCTGACTCTCTATATTGATATCAGCACCTCACCTAGAGATTTCAAGTTACAAGAAAGGTCCATGGAGAATGACCCTACCAATGGTTGACAAAAAACCAATCACAGATACATCAATACATGAAGAACACGATTACCAACTATCAAGGGAAAACAACAAAACGATCATATAATCATACAGCTATCATCTACAGGATTTAGACTTAACTTCAGAAAGAGTCAAAGATAACATTTTCATTCTGATTGTACAGTACCATTTGCCAACATTATTAATATGCTAGGACAATGCAAGCGCCCAGTGGGTGAGAATACGGAATCCTTGATTCCGAGGAGTTTGATTCTGACCTCAAACTAATGTCAATCAACATACCCAAAGAAAAGGGTTTAAAAAAACATACCCAAAGAAAAGACATGTACCCCAAAATCATATCCTTGCGGAAAGAAAATGAGTTCACAATCCCCATTTGTTCACATAGTTCACCTAGACAACATTAACATTCGCTTCCTATCGCTTCAGATCAAATGAGAGGCCACCTCTAATGGACCACAATTCCATGATAAATTTCAGGGTACTTTGTAAATAACCATTATCTCTCTCAAAATTTAACGAACATTTGCAAACGCAGAGACATCTTGGCCCAAATCGAGCACCACAAGAAACATTTCGTCAACAATTCTAGCATTCTCTAGATACCGTCACACGCATCCGAGCAATCCAAACAACCAAGAGCAACAGCGAACGGCGATCAAATCGTGTCGGCGAAAAGAATCCCGATCTCGGATCGTGGTGGGCGGTGCGGGCAAGGTCAAGAGGGTCTTACCAGCGCAGAGGCTACCTGCGTGCGGACACGAGGAGGCGGAGGCCGGAGAGGACACCGCGGTTGAGAGCCATCTCTTCCGGTGGTCGCCGTCGGCATCGCGCGACCAGCTCGTCCACTGCGCCGCCGGCGCTGAGGCGGCGCGCCATTGGTGGCGCGCGAGCCGGGCGTAAGATCTGCGATCCCGCGGCGGCGGCGGCGGCTGCGCGCGCGGCGCTCTTGAGCCGGGTCCGGCGGCGGATCTGCGGGCGGAGGAGGAGGTCTCCATGGGGCGCGGGCGCGCATGGTGGCGGCGAGCTAGGTGCGGGAGGCATGGGACGCTTAGGGTTTGCGAGAGGAGAGGCGGCTTGGCTTTGGCGAGAGGTAGGGCTGCGGCTCGGGCGAGGGGTCGCAGCGCGCGCGGGGTGGGAGGAGGAGGCGGCGGCGGCGGGGTGGGGAGGAGGAGGCGACAGGGAGCGGAGGGGTGGGGAGGAGGAGGCGGCGCGCGGGTGGGAGGAGGCGGCGGCGGGAGCGGAGGGGTGGGGGAGGAGGCGGCGGAGCGGAGGGGGGGGGGGAGGAGGAGGCGGCGGCAGCGGAGGAGCGGGGTAGGAGGCGCACGGGTTCGGTGGGGGGGCGGCGGCGGAGGAGGAGGGAGGCGGCGGAGGAGGGTGGGGAGGAGGAGGCGACGGGGAGGGGCGGCGGAGGAGGCGAGGGGAGGAGGCGGCGGTGGGGAGGCGGCGGCGCGAAATCCGAGGAGGAGCGCGGTTCGAGAGAAGGGTGGGAGGGCGGTTCGGGAGGAGGGAGGGGGAACGCAAGGGCGTGTGCGTGTCGTCGGGCGATTCGGGAGGCGGAGGGAGGCAGCGCAGGTCGAGCGGGGTGGAGGGGTACTGCAGATCCATTGAAGGATGACCGTCGGATATGGTTGGGTAAGGAGAGAGAATAGAGGAGAGTTAATCTGGTGCGGACGTTTTTATGATGGTGTAATTATGGGTGTATATTGTGGTGTGGACGTAGTTAAGGTCATGACTGTGGAGCAGGTAATTGTTGGGTGGATGTAAAATAATTTGAACTGGTGGATTATTAGTTTAGATAGTGGCCATTATTTTATCCATTACCGGGGAGGTCGACCGCGCCGCCGTCGCGTCCAATGCACGCGCGCGAGCACTGGCACCGCGCCCAGCGAAGCTGAGACTGTGCGCTAGCGCCAACACCGGTGAAGCTAGCTCACGGTCGTCGCCGCCGAACACCGGCCACCGCCACATGCACGCTCCACCATATGCCCCTCTTATTTTCCTTATATTAATGAGAAGGGCCTCATCCCATTGCCGGAGGCGGCGCCGTGACCCCAAAGATGGAGAAGGCTTTGGGGAGGTGCAAGAGGAGAAGAGGAGGCGGCGGCTTTGGGGCAGGAGGAAGATAAGGAAGTGATTGCAGAGCATCGATAGGCCTTGCCGGCGACGCACGGGGGGGTAGCGCGAGCACGAATCAGGGCGGCGGCGCGGCGGCTATGAGCAAGGAGCACGATCACAGATCCATTACAAATGTATAATACAACTTCCTTTAAGTTTGTTAGATATGCGCTGAGAGTTAGGCCAGTCTCAGTGGAGGTTTTATGTCTCAGTTTCCAACACACCCATATTTTGGAAACAGTGCAGCCATGAAACTCTCTCTACTCCCATGAAACTTTTATCATCTATCTCTTAATCAATACAGTGCCATGTCAGCATATTTAATGCCCATGAAACTCTATAAAACCCTCACTGAGACTGGCCTAAGGGTCATAGATTTCACAGAAGTAATTATTGGTGTGAACTGTGAAGCGCCATTATTTATCTTTCAATTCCCATTCTTATTACTAATTTACTTTATTCATATTCTTTTTCTGCTTAATTAGTTGCAACACCAAAAGCAATGATAAGCCGCGTCCTAATCATGCTGACGCTGTATCTGTCTAAAGAGTCCTGCATACACCAGGTGTGACGAGAAGTCGAGAAGGTTTTAGAGTTGTTATACTTGCTTCTATCGCAATTATTATTTCCGAGTTGTCTTTAGAATATAGACATGTACACTGTGAGTGTAAGCACGTGAGAGAGATTCCTAACCTTTATCTTTCAAACAATTATACACGAAGAGCACGGATCGGCTCTGTCTAATTGGATTTCAGCTTTTAGTTTCAAGTTTCTAGCTTTATAATTTTATCCTTTTCTAATTTTTTTTATTTTTTGTCTTTTTTATTCCTTTCTATTATCCTAGACGAGAAAGCCTGTTTTTTTTAAAAAATTTTAAATTTGATTATATCGAAAAAGTTTACAGCAATTACAATATAAAATAACCTTAAATAATACCAAACAGAACAAAAAAAAAGCCTAAAAACCAAAAACTTAAACCAACTTGAGCACTACCCGATTTCCCACCAATCATATTTTCCTATGATTCATCAGTCCGACATCCATAAGCACAAACAACTACTACTAATTAATAGCGTGAGTAATCATTTAAAGGAACACAAGTATCCCAGCCGAATTTTGTAGGAAACGCCTACATCGACTAAGAGCCTGTTTATATTGGTTACAATCGATATCTTTTGACTGTAAATAAATAATAATGGTTGAAAAAAGTTATTTTTAGAAGGAGAGCACACTACTACAAAAAGCCTAATATTAGACGCCTACACTATTACAGATGGTTTTAATTTGGAGGTCGTCTATGGTATTTGTGGCGGGAAAAAGGAGTATCACAGACGGTTCTTACCGCTGAACCGTTTGTGATACTGGAATATCACAGACGGTTTCTATTATAAAATCGTCTGTGATAATCTGAAATATCACAGACAGTTTTATAATAAAAACCGTCTGTGATACGTTTCCCGCCTTGCAATCTCTCAAAATTTCATATTTTCCCGCTAAGTCCGAGTATGATTCAGTTTTGAGACAATTTCAATAAAACGGACATAACTTTTGCATATGGTGTCCGTTTTCGACGTTCTTGTACTCATTGGAAAGCTAACGACGAGCTCGAACCAAAAAAACAACTCGCTTGCGCTAGTCGCCCTCCAAGACCCCGAAAATCGGCCATCTTTGGACCTAAACCTGCGTCACAAGTTTTTGATTTCTGTTTTTTCCCTTTTTCTTGGTCTTCCTTTTGGAATTTGGATTTTGCTTCAACCGAAAAGTTGTAGATCTCATCGGAACCTTTCAAATGAGTATATATAAGCTGTATAAAATTTTGCTATTTTATCTTTTCAGGCTAGTTGTTTATATTGCATCGGTATATAAAATTTTGTACTCTAATTCACAGACGGTTCTATATATAAAACCGTCTGTAATATTCATTCATCACAAATGGTTATATATATAGAACCGTCTGTGATAATCTGACCGCTGGGCCCGTCGATCCTCCTCAACCCAATCATAGCCAGTAGAAATCCATCAATCCTCACCCCACGGATCGTAGCTTCGCCTCTCAGTTTACATATCACAGACGGTTTTTAACTAAAAACCGTCTGTGATTATAACTATCACAGACGGTTTTTAGTTAAAAATCGCTCGTAATATTACACTCTGAGCGGTTCAAAACCATCTGTGATGACCTCGTATTATTACTGACCCGTAAATTCAGACGGTTCACAAAACCGTCTGTGATGACGTTTTTGAGCCGTCTGTGATGACCTTTTCTGTAGTAGCAGCATGAGCACTGGGAAAAGTGATAGAGATATGCATGTACAAAATGGGTGCAAAAGAAGTGGAGTGGAGTGCATAATACGTCTGTAACTCTTGCCTTATCTCCGAAACTAGATGAGAATGAGAAGAGAGAGAAAATCACTTCATAAAGCAAGCCAGATATTCATATCATAAACATGTCCTAAGACTATGTTATAAGTTAACCTCCCGCGTAACACATTCAAGCTATGCTATTCTATACAATCTAGTAATACGTGGGGTAAAGAAAGGCACGTGAACCTCTAAAACAAATATAGAGTGCGTTCTTATTTGCTGTGATTTATAGTTATAATTGATATTTTTTGATTTTAATATAAATATTTATATAAATAAATTAAATGTTAATAAACCGCTAAAAATAGTAGCAAAGAAGCTATTTTATTTATTAGTTTGGAAAAAATTATAAACTAAAAAGAGCGTGTCATAGTCAACAGAAAATTTAGATCAGGATAGACATTCATGTAACTAATAAAATACCACGCGTGACTTCCCTACGCCCCTCGACTGTCGAAAGCTTCCTGTCGCATAATTCTTAGCTAGCGAAAACGTGATACTCGCGCTGAAAGGACGATCGAATCAAAACTGACCGCAGTACTGTCAGTAAAATTCCAGTTAGCAAGTACGCGGACGTAACTCCACCTGCATGAAAAAAACCCGAGGACCAATCAAGCCTCCTGTTCTTTTTCAGTTTTAACTTCTACTTTTAATTTTTACAATAACTAGCTTTTAAATAACATATCTTTTTAAGATAAAATTTACTAGTTAATTATAATATATACTATACCAACTTCATTTATATCGGTAAAAATCACATATAATTTTTTTATTACTCTATAATATTTTATACGAACAGTCTAAAAGTTACAAATCATAACTTAAAAACTATAAGTCTAAAAAACAGATCCAAGGTCATCACCGAAGTAGAGCAGGGGCGAGACCACCCAAAGGCTGCCACCCTGGGTAGCATTGTGCAGATAAGGCTGTCTGATCGGAAAGAAAAGAATCCGCGGCACATGCAGGAAAACAAGGAGCCTGTCTATGTATGGAGCGAGCCTCCGTGCTTACATTTCTAACCCCGTGCTTTCTTCACTACTAGCCCAAAATTGCAGAAGTAGCCATTTGCAGATTTTTTAAAATAATCTATATTTTATTTCAAATAATAGAAATATACCTACACGAAATTTTTTTTACAGAAATGGGTTCCAGTCGCCGAACCGTCGGGCGACTGGAACCAATCGCCCAACGGCCACGTGACACGCAAGCAATCCGCTGGCCGTTGGGTTCTAGTCACCTAAGAGTTGGGTGATTGGAAGCGCATATAAAAGCAGAATTTTTTGTATAAATAATTCATATTTTATTCAAAATAAGAGTAATATACCCGCACAGACATTTTTTTACATAAATGGGCTCTAGTCGCCTAATCATTGGGCCGTTAGGCTACAGGTTCCAGTTGCAGTCGCTCGGCTATGCAACGACTGCAAACAAGCCATTTCTAGAGGTAGTATGGGTTAATCTATTTGTGATTTTCGTAAATTATGAATGGTAGATAATCTGTTAGATTCGCAAAAAGAGTTTAGGATCGTTGTATGTTGTTGTAGTGCAAGAAATTTCATGAATTTTTTTTAAGAATGATTGAAATAACAACGATCAGTAAGTATGAAGGTAAAGTGATATTGTGATGTAACCAGGAATTCGTACACGGAGGAGAACTGCTTTATTAATATTGTTACATGACTTGCTATGGAAATAATTGAATACAAAAAGAGGAAACATGCTTGTCCGAATTAAAATAGACTTCATAGTACAGTTGTGAGTAACACGGTGTGTAGGATTTGATTACATGCATAACAAAGAGCATCATATACGATGAACAAACTGAATTGCTCCTACAATACATATGCGCCTTTTTTTGGAATAGAACTAAATTCGACCTTCGGGGGAGTAGTTAGTGCAGGACGGCCCGACCTACTGCGTGGACTAGGGCCATTTTCCCTTCTTTGCGAGTTCGGCATTGAACTCCTCGGTGGCCTTTTCTCACGCTCTTTCTCGCGAGCCTCACGTTCCCTGCACGTGCACACCTCGAGATGAGCTTTCGTCTCCCGATGTATACGCTCGGTTTGCTCATCCTTGCGGCGCTGCTCCTCCCGGATATTGCAGGACCTTTTGACGTTCCACTTCTCGAAGTCGAGAGCCCACTGGTCCTCTGGGTAGATCTCAAGATCGATCCATTTGCGGTAGCCACATAGGGGTTCTTGGGACTGTGGGTACACGGGAGAGATTGTTAGTGCATATGTTAAAGGAGAAAAAGTAGGAGGAACATAGTGTAACTAGTCCTTACCGGCTGCCAATAGCTAGTGGTGTCTCGACGGCGGTTGGGATAGTCACTGGAGTAGTTTGCGCAAGCCCAGTTCATACCAGGCTAAGGCGGTGCTTAGACTTGAAGAACTTGCATGGGTCTTAGTACCAACATAGGGGCAGCATCTCCCCCTCGGACGGGTGTGGCGGCGAACGCTCGATAGGAATGTTCGGGATGGGGTTGTTGCTATGGGTCATTGCGAGGAGCTGACCTCATAGCACGCTCGGCTTGTTTGGACCGGGCTATAGCAACCCTTGCTTTTTCATCGCGGGAGGCAGCAAACCTTGCTAGGTTGTGGATCTCCTCCCATTGCTTCAGCTTCTTGTCCCAATGTTTCTTTTGCTTCTTGTCCATTTCGGTGTGGTGAAGCAAGGTCTGGTGCAATGTTGGGTTTGCTTGTGTAGTGTTCTCTCTGAAATCTTTTCCACCTCATTTTATAGGGCCCCATGTGGCCTTCTCACTGTATGAAGCTGCCCCATGTGGTCTTCTCACTACATAAAGTAGCCCCGCCTGGTGTAGTCATTGCGCAAAGCTGGCCTGTGTGGTCTTGTCATTGTGCAAAGCTACCTAGTGTGATTTTGTCGGTATGCAAAGCTGGGTAGTCAGGTCATCACACTGCACAAAACTGCACCCTTTGGTCTTGTCTCTACGCAAAGATGGCCCATATGGTCATGTCGCTATGTAAAGCTGTCCCGTGTAGTCTTGTTGTTGTGCAAAGCTATAGCCTTTGGTCTTCTCACTGTGCAAAGCTGGCCTGTGTGGTCTTGTTGCGGCGCAGAGCTGCCCCATGTGGTCATGTCACTGTGCAAAGCTGGCCCGTGTGTCTTGTAGCGGCGCAGAGCTGCCCCATGTAGTCATGTCACTGTGCAAAGTTAGTCCGTGTAGTCTTGTCACTGCGCAAAACTATCTCATCTGGTGTAGTCATTGTGCAAAGCTGGACTGTCTGATCTTCTCACTGCGCAAAACTGGCCCGTGTGGTCTTATCGCGGCGTAATGCTGACCCATGTGTTCATGGCACTGTGCAAAACATGTCTCGTCTGGTGTAGTCGCTGCACAAAGCTGGGCCATCCGATCTTCTCACTGTGCAAAGCTGGCCCCTGTGATCTTATCGCAGCGCGAAGCTACCCCATGTAGTCATGTCGCTGCACAAAGCTATCTCGTCTGGTGTAGTCGCTGCGTAAAGTTGGACCATCTGATCTTCCCAGTACGCAAAGCTAACCCCTATGGTCTAGTCATTACTCCATCTTTCGTCATCAAGATTGTGGTCCAAGAGTTTTGAGAGGGATTGATCTGAACTTGGTGCCTCAACAAGAATACTCATCAAGATTATGGCCGAAGAGCTCGAGAGATATTGATCTGAATGTGACCCCATTACAAGAAATAGAGGCAGCACAGTATACGCATTCCATTCAAGGTTCGACACACTCAAGTGGTATGTTCCCCTTGCTATCCATTTGTACGTGTCTTGTGCTCTTTAGAGTTTAGTACATGGAAATGTTACATGCTATTAAGCCATCTAAAATTATTATAGTTTCTAATTCATCCTTCAATCCTCTCTGCAAACCCATGTATCCAACTTGTTTTTCCAGTTTGCTTAATTGTATTATGTGGATAGAGTAGGATGACACAAATAATGAGGAGATACATAGTAAGGGCAAAATGGGAAAATTTGCATTGGGAATAGCAAAGTGCCAATCATTCGTACAAGAAAATTTTAATAAAAAAATACCAAGTAAACCGAAACGGAGAGAGTAGTACAAAACAAGAACTAGTCTTAAAATAATTTTCAAACATAGAACTATCACTGTATATGCTAGGCATCACAACTAGTAAATTTTGGACACATGTGGACCCCTAAACACCCGAAATTTCGTTTTTGGCCCCCTAACCAAAAAAATTCCGATTTTGAACCCCTCCCGACCGCATGTCCTCCGTGTGCTGCCACGTGTCCCGGCTGTGCGATGCGGCACCGCCGCGATCCGTCTTGTTCACACGGTCGTGCGGTACTGCATCGCCGCGACCGCTTTGCTCCGCCGACCGCGCGTGTCTTCGCTCTAGCGCACGTCCTCCCGCCCCGACCGCACGTTCTCCACTCCGACCGCACGACCGCGTCCCCCAGCGCATGTCTCGGTTTTTGACCGCACGGTTGCTATCCGAGCGCATGATTCAACTGTGGTAGGGTTCAAGTGTTAGGGTTTGCTGTGAGTATTTAGGTGTATATGTATTTATGTATTTTTAAAGTTATTTTTATAATAGAAATAATTTATGTGTATGTATGAAAAGATGTTTGAAGAAATATGAATTTCAGGTGGAGTCCAGGTTAGTGCTTGTGTAATTTGTTTGCAACTATTAAAATTAAGAAATTTGGTTGGTAGAGTGCGAACGAAATTTGTGTAAAGTAATGATTAGTGTATTTGTGATTTTCATACATTGCTGACCGTAAAAATATGTTGAACTGGCAATAATAGTTTTCGATCATGTTATGTTGTTTTACTGGAAGCATTTTAATGAAAATTTGTTTGAGCGCAACTGTGATATGAACGATTGGACGAAAGGAAGTAAAGTGATATTGAACACGTGGGAATGAGTGCAGGAATCGTAATGTTTATAAGTTTTGTAATATTTGTAGTTGTAAATCGGAAAAAAATCTGATAAAATTGTAAAAAAAGTTTGTGTTGAGTATAAGTTGTAGATGCATAAAAAATTTTGAAATTTTTTTAGGAACGATTGAGCGTAGAACGATCGATATATAAAGTGGTAAGTGACTTTTAGGGTTTGGTATGTTTTTAGGGTTTGCAATGTCTGTGATTTGTGTATGTTTTGTCAATTTTTGTAGTTGTAAGCTGGGAAAAAAAATCTGATGAAGTTGTAATAAAAGTTTATGTTCAATGTAAGTTGTAGATGCATAAAAAATTTTGGTAAAATTGTTTTAGGAACGATTGAGCGTAGAACGGTCAATACATAAAGTGATAAGTGACTTTTAGGGTTTGGTCTGTTTTTAGGGTTTGCAATCCCCGTGAGTTTGTAAGTTTTGTTGTTTTTGTAGTTGTGAAATGGTAAATAAATTTGATGAAGTTGTAATGATAGTTTATGTTCATTGTAAGTTTTGGTAAATTTTTTTAGAAACGATTGACCATAGAACGGTCGATACATAAAGTGGTAAGTGATATTTTGATGTTACAGAGAATTCGTGTAGGGTGAGAACCGGTATGTTAATATTGTGAAATGAATTGCTATGTGAATCGTTCAATACGAAAAGACGAGATAATAAGCTTATGTCAATAAAAATACACTTTATAATACAATTGGGAGTAACATGCCGCGTACATTTTTATTACATGCATAACATATAGCATGATATGCGACTAACCTACCCAACTGCATGCTACTAACCTACCCAACTGCGCGAACGACCTACTGTGTGGACCGGAGCCACTTTCCATTCCTTGCCCGCTCGGCGTTGAACTCCTCCGTGGCCTCTTTTGCCTTAGCCGCAATTTCCCTCTTTCTCTCGCGCTCCCTCTCGCGAGGCTCCCGCTCCCTACGCGTGCACGCTTCAAGATGAGCTTGCGTCTCGCGCTGTATACGCAGGGTGTGCTCGTGCTTGCGGCGCTCGTCCTCCAGCAACTCCTTGTCCCGTGTGACATTCCACTCCTCGAAGTCGAGGGTCCATTGGTCCGCAGGGTGGATCTCAAGATCGATCCATTTGCGGTAGGCACACAGGGGCTCCGGAGACTGTAAATACATGGGAGGTATTGTTAGTGCGTGCTGTGAAGGAGAAAAGGTAGGGGAAAATGGTGCATGTGGTCGTTACCGGCTGTCGATAGGTTACGGTGTCAAAACGGCGGTTGGGATAGTCACTGGAGTAGTTTGTGCAACCCCAGTAACGCATACCTAGGCTGATGCGGTCCTTAGACTTGAAAAACTTGCACACGTCCCCGCACCAACAAAGGGGAGGTGTGTCCCCCTCAGGTGGTAGTTGTGGCGAACGCTCGGTGGGGACATCCAGAATGAGGTTGTTGCTACGCGGGCGCTCTTTGTGGGGACCTTTCATCGTAGCACGATGGGCTTGTTCTACCCGGGCTTGCATAGCCCTTATTTTCTCATCGCGGGCGGCAGCTGACCGTGCTATGTCACGGGTCTCCTCCCAATCCTTCACCATCTTGTCCCATTGCTTCTTCTTGCCTTTGTCCATCCCGGTTGGGTGAGGGAAGCGCGGTGTAGTATGGGGTTTCGATGTGCAATGTTCGCTGGGAAATGGAATGCACACCAATTTATAGGGTCCGTTTTATCTCTACTCCTACGTGTAAAGCTGGTCCGCGTGATCGTAGCAGTGAGTAAAGATGGGAGTGCTGCGATATCACTGGAAAATGCCTCGTTTTGTCATGTCTTTGAGCAAAGCTGCCCTGTTTTGTCATCTCACTGAGCAAAGCTGACCTCTTGTTGTCATGTCACTGAGCACAGATACCCTCTTTAGTAATGTCACTGCCCAAAGCTGGCATCTGTTGTCATCCCATTGAGCAAAACTGCCCTGTTTCGTCATGTCATTGCGCAAAGCTGGCATCTTTTGTCATCTCACTGAGCAAAGCTGCCCCGTTTTGTCATGTCAATGAGCAAAGCTGCCCCGTTTTATTATGTCACTGCGCACAGCTGGCATCTTTTGTCATCTCACTGAGCAAAGCTGCCTCGTTTTGTCATGTCAATAAGCAAAGCTGCCCTATTTTGTCATCTCACTGAGCAAAGCTGACCTCTTTTGTCATGTCACTGAGCAAAGCTGCCCGGTTTTGTCATGGCATTGCGCAAAGCTGGCATCTTTTGTCATCTCACTGAGCAAAGCTGGCCCGTTTTGTCATGTCCCTGCGCAAAGCTGCACTCTATTGTCATGTCAGTGAGCAAAGCTGCCCTCTTTTGTCACATCTCTGTGCAAAGCTGCCCCGTTTTGTCACATCTCAGCGCAAAGCTGGCCCTGTTTTGTCATGTCATTGCGTGACGTCGTCTTATTCGGAGGTCTGTGTGACTGAGCCTGCCCCCCACAGCCTATAAAAGGGAGCCATTCCTCATATAGTCCCTTGCATTGTAATCACTAACCTAGTCCGTGCTAACTCCCCCCGACTAGGCAATGAGTTAGCTCAGCAGCTCTTCGCATACACCCACGATGATTTGCCCGAAATGCAACACAGTTGTTAGACGTAAGACCTCACAGACGGCCTCGAATCCTGGGCGGCACTACTATAAGTGCCCCTATCACTCGGTGAGTAAGATTGTTTCGGGTTCATTCAAATCGTGGTGGCATGTTTAAAAATCTTCTTCTCATTTAATCGTAGGAAGCCCCCGGTGGTTGCCGATTCTGAGTGTGGGAGGATGAAATGGGCACTAGGACAGACATTGTTCGCCAGGAGAGAGTTGTCGTGGGGGGTTGCCACCCCGTCGGGATGCGGCATCGTTTCGACAGACTGGAGTGGAAGATAAATTTAATGTTGTGTGCTATTTTCTTTCTTGTGTTTATTGTTATCCTCAAGTTGTAGTGCTGGAGGTTCTCCTCGTGTATGTTGGTAATGATTTATGCTATGTTGTCGTCAAGCTATTTTCTTTGTTGTGTTTGTTGTGTTTGTTGTTATCGTGTCTTCTCCCGCTGGAGAGGTAATGTATGTATGTGTAGTGCGTGCTGTGAGGTACAGTGCCCACATGCGTGCATACTTGTCATAGTGGAATGAAGCCTTAATCGTAGTTCAAATAATTTCATAAGCACAGTACAGTACGAACACAGAAAAAGCTGCTCCGTGTTGTCATCTCTCTGTTGGTTGTATGCCCTAGTAAATCAAAGAACTAAGAGCAACCCTTTTATACAGAGCACCATCTTTGAACATCAAACCATGAAGCACTTCAAAAACATCACCAGTCTGACGATCACGCCTCATTTCAATAGGATCAATGAGATTATGGAAACAGTGTCAAAGCCTGGTCAGAAACAAATGATAGCAGAATGAAAATAGGCAATAGGCACCGCAGGGTTTCACGCATGTCATAATTTTCCACTGTAATATCACAGGCCTTCTCAGCTTCAACAAAAACAAATCTCTCTGAGCTCTCCTGATCACAGGCCTTCTCTGCAGGCTCTCCTTTTGTATTCTTGGAGCTCGAAGTGGCAGGCTCTCTTCGTACATAGCAGAGATATAATCATAGAATGTAGCAATGGAAACAAGTAAGAAAAATGAAAAACCAAGTAATAAAGCTTGAAAATTTACCGTGTCTTGGGAGGTGGTGGTAATTCATGACACAGAAAAAGCTGCCCCGTGTTGTCATCTCTCTGAGCAAAGCCGACCTGTCTTTGTCATGTCATCTGCAAAAGCTGACCTCGTTTGTCATTTAACTCCGCAAAGCTGGCATCTTTGGTCATGTCACTGAGCAAAGCTGCTCCGTTTTGTCATGTCACTGCGCAAAGCTGGCCTCTTTGGTCATGTCACTGAGTAAAGCTGCCCCGTTTTGTCATGTCACTGCGCAAAGCTGGCATCTTTTGTCATCTCACTGCGGAAAGCTGTCGTCTTTTTCGTTTTTGGTCACTGCAGTAATCTCTCTCGTTTGGTATAAATACCACGGTTGGGGTCCCATGACATTCTACGCAGAGAACCCTGTAAATCGAACAAAGAAGTACCTTGTCTTTCGTGGTGAAACATACCATGTCGGAACCCGATGGGCCATTCGGATTTGGGTCACTGAAGGAAGACCTTCCGTTCGAAAGGAGGGAGATCTTCGGTCCACAGTACCGCTTGATACCTAGCCAGCGTGCTCAACCGGCGTGGCCGAAATGCAGACATAATGATTACACGGTCATGCAGGTCCTGGATGGCCCGTTCGATGGCGGGCGACGTTTCTTCCGCTGCCCACGCCCCAGGGTACAAATTACTAATAGTACAATTTTTGTTATTGCTTATGGACCCTCCATGTTTACCGTTATTTCCCGCAGATGGCGAAATGCGACTTCTCCCGCTGGATCGACCCTCCTCACGAATGGTACATATTGTCCATTATGTGGATACATTATGGGATCGAATATTGGAGTTGGAGGACCGAATCGAGACTCTCACTGAGGAGAACAATGACCTCTGCCAACAGATGCAACGCGAGAGGGGCAACGAGGAGGTCGTGAACATAGGAAGCTCGTATGATCCCACATGTTGCTGCGCGAACCCTAGTTGCATATGTGCGTGCCACTACCACAACGGCCAGCCACGTTCGAGGTGGCCCCCTCAGCAATTCTCCAGTTGGGTGGCACGAGGCTCGTTTGGCATATAGGCAACGAGGTGTACGGTTGTGTTGTATTTTAGTTGTTGTGTTCGTTGGTGTGTTGATGGTTGTACTACTTGCTACATTTCATGTACGTGCAATATATGTGTTGTTTCGTGTTGTCACTGCCTGATGCCTTCTTATTATGTGGGTTGTCCCGTGTTGTCATCTCTCTGTTGGTTGTATGCCCTAGTAAATCAAAGAACTAAGAGCAACCCTTTTTTATACAGGAAACCATCTTTGAACATCCAACCATCAAGCACTTCAAAAACATCACCAGTCTGATGATCACGCCTCATTACAATGAACTCATTATGAATCTCGTCGTCATCTCGTCGGATGCCGTATGTGATCCTCCGAGAAGGTGAACCAGGTAGGCGAGTGCGGTGCATCTCGAAGGTCATACTGGGAGGCCTGCATCCGAGGTGGTCCTGCGTACGGCTGCGTCGGGTCTTACGTTGGTGTCCCAAAAATAGAGCTGAGCCATTCGGTCAACGAGGGGTCTATGGGCTGCTAAGATGGTACAGGTGAATTAGGACATGGGCAGCGATGTTTGTAATGAATCTTAATATCACAAGGCATTTACCTGAGTACTCTGAAAAGCGGATGACCCACCGTGAACGTCATGGCCCTGTTGCTCCGAGTAAACCTGCATTTTTTTGCGAGTGCGATTAGATGGCTTTGAAATAGACATGTTTAGCTTAGTACGTTAGTGCATACCGGGGTATGTGGCTGTCGAAATGACGATGTCGACGGGTAGTCGCTCATGTATTCCTGCAATGTGAAGCCTTGATAGGTCTGCCCAAACCACCTGTCCTGGTCTTCTAGGTTGGACTGCACGCTACGGGTGAACGATGGCATCCCCCCCTCTGGTTGCTGGGGCGAGTCAGGGTCGCTCTCTGGAGTGGGCCCCCGTCGGCCTGGAGAGCGCTGTCGCTCCTCCGTCGCCCTCCGTGATGACGATGCCCGTAGCAACGTGCTATCCTGTCGCAATTGCTGCAAGATGAACATGTGGTTAGACATAAATGGTAAATGAGTGGATGAACAAATAGTTGGCAATTGTCCAACCGCCGGTCCGAAGCGTGGAGGCCGAGCGAGCGTAGCTAGGCCGACTCTCGGACTGGGATGGACGCGACGACGATGGCCGTGTTGATGGTGGTGCTGACGGCGGCGCGGAGGGGGGTGGTGGTCCCTGGCCACGTCCGCCACTGCGTGTAGCAACAACGTCATCTCGGTGGCGACCGCAACTCAAGGTCCGTATCGCAGCCCTGGCATCATCGTAGATGCTGCGCATCGAAGTGACCCACCGATCAACCGTATTTGACTTCCTACGGTGTATAGCCTGAGCAGCCTCGTCCTTGATACGATGCAGGCGGTCCAACTGCAGTGAAACAAATAGTCAGTTAAAACGTAATCCTACACTGTTTAATGACATACTAATCTCGTACCGCCTGGTCGTGCTGTGCCGCTAGATGACGGTTTGGACCTGCCTGCATAGCGGCCTCATGAACGACCTCAAGTGGACGATATGGCGGCTCCCCAGTAAGCCTAGTGCGCGTGCGTGCAGCGTACCACTCAAGGTATGTCCTATGCGTCGCGGGGTCGTCCGGCCGTGTCTCGTCCACAACCATCGTATCTGCCTGGTCACGCCACATGTCTATCCACGGTCGCTGTGTGGCTCTCCAGTCTTCTGTCGCTTGCCCTCTCCTCGATTGCTTGCAAGTTCATTGAGATATTTCACAATTAGTAGGGGCACAGACTAATGCATTAATTACATTTATGGTGTAATGACATACCGGTGGGTCTTTGTGTGCAAGAGGCGTCCCGCATGGGGACATGCTTGATACATCGAATCGCCTCATGACTCGGTGTGGCTCAGTATGGCTCGACGCAGTGCGAGAACACCAAGTGGCAGGTCGTCAACCAGTACGTATGATCCTGCCCACACTGAGATGACAACGCGTGGGGGGCCGTGTCAAAAATGAACCGTGGAGTCCATGGCCACTAGACTATATCAGCCTGGCCCAGAATCTCGAACATGTTGTGGAAATTCGCGTACGCACGTCTCGGTCTGTCCCTGGCCCACCTCAACTGACCATGTGTCCAACGGGTACCCATTATGGGCCCATCTACGGGTCGCCGCCACCACCGAGGCCGTGAATGCGGCCGAGGTCATAAGGGTGCACAACACGACCAAAGGAAGGCTTGCCAACGGGAAGTGTTCCCATGACCACAATCGAAGGAGAAGGTAGCGACGGCTAGGACCGGCTCGGCGGTCGCAGACGCGCGCGGCGCCATACAAGCCTCGGTATGTGGCGCTAAGAACTGCTAATCCCAGCTATACTGTGGCACTCCGACCAGGCCACCATCGCCAATGACTCGCTTAGGTGTATGTAGCTAGGCCGCACGAGTCTCGGTGGTGCTAGGGAACAAGACCCACCCGAACAGATATAGCAGGTATGCAACGAAGTGCGTCCGCACCTCCTCCTCATGTGCGTGTGCAGGACAGGTCATGTACCGACGAAGCTATCCATGTGGCACACCGGCTGCGTTGTCTGGGATCGGATGACCGAACCGGTGACCCAGACGGACCTTCCAATCTGCTGCATTTGGGGGTGGCACTACAGCATCACCACGGACAGGTAGACCTGTAAGCATCATCACGTCCTGCAGAGTAACCGTCATCTCCCCCCACTGGAAGTGGAAGGTGTGAGTCTCCGGCCTCCATCGATTAACGAGAGCGGACAGCAGCGACGCATCATACTGGAACGCATGCGGTAGATCCAACATGCGGGCAATGGGCAGCAGCCCGGTGTCCCGCAGTAGTGGGATGTACCGCTGGTCGAGACTAGGGATGGCAATCGGGCGCGACGGCCCGGTGTCCCCATTTTTCGCCCACGGGCATACCCGTACCCGCTCACGGGTAAAAAACCCCGCCCATACCCGTCGCCCGCGGGCATACCCGTTTACCCGCGAACTGAGTACATCACATATTCACATTCAAACATCACCAATGCATCACAAATTCACATATTCAACAACTACAATGGAAGTACAAATTGACATAGTTCCTCACACATAAACAAATTAAGTTTACAATAAGAGTAGAACATACGAAAATAGTTTAATTTCAACAAATAGATGAAAGACATGTCTAGTAAATATTTTCTAATCAGAGTCGACAATTGAGATTGAACAACAATCTTTAACCTCCTCTTCCATGTCTTCAAGGCATGTCCATAAAGCTTCAACTCCTTCACCTAAGAAATAAATATTGCATTACATTTACATCACTAGCATCGAATGACACATAAATTTTGAAATATTTAAATCACTAGTTGCATACCTTTAAGGTCATTTCGAAGCCAGCTTTGTGAGCACATCAATGCCTCCAATATAGCTGGAGTGAGACGACTGCGATGTTCACTTAGCACTCTACCACTAGTGCTAAAAGCTGATTCAGAAGCTACTGTTGTTATTCGAATAGCCAAGATATCACGAGCAATCATACGCAATGTAGGATAACGTGTCCCAGCTACCTTCCACCAACCCAGTATATCAAATTCCTCATCTGTGCAAGGAAGAGTTTCCTCTTCCAAATAGCGATCCAACTCACTTTTGGTCTTCACCACACCAATATTTTTCTTACTAGCAGCAAGTGTTTTAAATATAGAAAGCACCTCATTAGCACCAATTGGAGCAGTAGTAGTAGATGATGTAGCCACACCCTCTTGTTCACTATGCACTTGGTACTCATTCATTAATTCACACAAGCAATTATAACTCTCTGTAACCTTCTCTTCAGAATTTTCTTCACCAAAGAGAGCAATATAGCATGCATGTAACATTGTCATTTTTCCACGTGGATCAAGAATAACAGCAATAGCCATCAAACCATGAATATCAGACCAATATTTGTCAAACTTTTTTATCATCTCAATAGACATAGCCTCAATTATTGGATCTCCACATCCTAACCATTTATTCATATGCATTTTGACCTCACATATCTTTGGGAAGAAGATATTAGCTGTTACGTATTTAGTTCCAGAAAACATATTAGTGAGCTCATAGAAGATGCTTAATTTGTCACAGACAATTGAGGCAAAATTCCAATCATCAGTACTTGGTGCACAATTAAACTGCATATCAATTTGCTTCAACCTTTCAAAGACTTTCTTATAGGGAATAGCAGTACTAAGCATAACATAGGTTGAATTCCATCTAGTTTTGCAATCAAGACCAATCTTTTTAGTTATTTCAACCTTAACAAACCGAGCTGCTTTCACAAATTTTTCGTACCTCTTTGGTGTAGCTGTCCAATAAGAAACACTATCACGAACTCTTTTGATGCCATGCTCCATGACACTCAAGCCATCTTTCACAATTAAGTTAAGAATATGTGCACAACAGCGCATATGTAGCAGCTTTCCACCCAATAAAAGATTAGATGTACCAAGCTTCGTCTCTATTGCTTCAACTAATTTATCATTCGTTGAGCAATTGTCCATAGTCAAAGTAGAAAGCTTACAATCAAGATTCCAACTCTGTAGGCTTTTATGTAGTGCTTCACAAATAACCTCTGATGTATGTGGGCATGGCACATATATAAACCTACATGGTTCAGCATAGCAAGACAATTAGTATTTGAATATAGCAATAACATTAATAGTATTCAGCATAACAATCACCTCAAAATGCAGCTTCTGAGCTTCCAAGAGTCATCAATAAAATGTCCTGTCACTGCCATGTAGCCTCTCTTTTGATTATCAGCTGTCCAAAGATCGGTTATAATGAAGAACGACAACCGCTTTTATCCAAATAACTAAGAGCTCTCTTTCTCTCGAATCATAATAATCCAAGATATCCTTTCTAATAGTATTTCGAGTGACCATTTTAAATAAAGGTTGTAGTGCACTAACAAATGAACGAAAGCCATGATGATCAACAATGGACAATGGGTACTCATGCGAAATAATCATGGAATAGAGAGCTTTCCTAGCAATTTCTTGATCAAAGACATAGTTCTCTCTGATTACTTGCCCATGCTCGGAAGATCCATACCTCAAACTGGTTTGTACCTTTCCTTCTCTTTTCCGATAGATGCAAACCTTTAGATGTTCATGCAGATGTTTAGTGCCATTCTTCGTTTCTGCTGAAAGGTATTTACTGCACCAAATACACTTTGCCTTCCAAGCACCATTAACTTTCAATCTTGTAAATTCGTTCCAAACGGGGGAAGTGAGTTTTCTCTTCGTGCCACGAGAGTCTTCCTCTTCTGCTTGTGCATCATCGACATGTTCTTCAACTTGAGGTGCAGACTCAGATCCTACTTGCTGATCACGGAGTATTGAGCCTTGAGAAGATGGCCCATGTTGGCTACTATTTCCCGGAGTTGCCATCTAAGAGTTAAACACAAATAATGAGAGCTCACAAAGTGTGCATTGGAATAAATACGCTGGAATGGAATATTCACAAAACAGATTGCAAACACAGATAATGAGAGCTCATTCATTCATTCATTCATTCATTCATTCATTCATTCATTCATGTGCTAACTCATTCATTCATGTTCTAACAGATTGCAAACAGATTGCTAACTGCCACAAAGCAGTTAGCAATCATTAGTCTGCAAAACAGATTTCTATCTGGTAACAGATTGCTAACAGATTTCTAATGAGAAATCTAATGAGATTTCTAATGACAAAACAGATTGCTAACAGATTTCTAATGAGAGCTCATTGATTGCTAAATCATTAGTCTGCAAAACAGATTTCTGCATTTAGGGATATACAGATTTCAAGCCACAAAGCATTGTACAAAAAAAAGAATGAGAATCTTTCTATCTGGTAAAACTAGATATACTCTAACCCTTGTACATGTTTGCAAGAACAGTTTATACTGCATAGGCATCCATAAGTACAAAACAACACAGAAGTGTTTCTATGCCTTTCAAAACTAAAATTTTGAAACAAATACAACAACTAATGATGAAGTTCATAAGTACAATGTCTTTGTATCAACATTCATAAGTACAATTTATTTCAATATATCGGCAGTCATTCATAAGCCACAAAGCACTGGTTGCACTGAAAATGTCTGCATTTAGGGATATACAAACTTTGAGCTACATAATTGAACTTGAGCCGACAAGGAAGAGGCGGCAGGCGGCGGCGTCACTGGAGGGAGTCGGGAGTCCGGCGGCGAACGGAGACACCACCCGAACAATGGACGACAGGCGGCCGGAGACAACTGCACAAGAGGCGACTGAAGGCGGTGTCACTAGAGGGAGTCGGGACTCCGAAGGAGGCTCACCTGAGTTTTGCCGGATCTGGTCGGTGGAGACTGGCGGCGTGGAAGCAGCCGGACCGCCGGATCTAATCGGTGGAGACTGGCGGCGAGGAAGCGGCCGAACCGCCGGATCTAGTCGGTGGAGACTGGCGGCGAGGAAGCGGCCGGACCACCGGATCTAGTCGGTGGAGACTGGCGGCGAGGAGCGGATCTGGTCGGAGACTGGAGAAAGAAGCGGCCGGACCGCCGGATCTGGTCGGTGGAGATCGCGCGGCGGAGCGGGCAGGGAAACGGCCGAACGGGGTGGCGAGTGGGGCGGGGAACGGCGAACAGGGGCGGCGAGGCGCGGGCGGGGAACGCCGAACGGGGTGGCGAGGCGGGCGGCCGGCGAGGAACGGCGAACGGGGTGGCGAGAGCGGGCGACGGCCGGGAAACGGGGTCGTGGCGATTTGGAGTGGCGGCGGCTGGGGCCTGGGATTTTGGCTGGGAGCCGAGAAACGGGCGAGATGGTTATGTTAGGGATTGTTTTTAGGGGACCCACTTGTCACCCACTTCACGGTAACGGGCGAGGCGGTGCGGTAGAGCTAACCCATACCTGCATTCGCGTGCACCGATGGGCAGAGATTTCCCCCCATTTTCCTACCCGTGGGGAAAAAATTCATCCCATACCCGACTCCATTAGGGTATTTACCCGCGGGTACACGGGTAAATGGGTACAATTGCCATCCCTGGTCGAGACGCCAGTTCTCTCGGGGGCCCCTAAGGACGAAGCAAGGAGGCCCTCGTGTGTCCCCCGACGACCACGCATGGCATCGGTGGTGCTCATCCCAACGGGGGTCTAGCAACTCGAACGTCATGTCCTGCCAAAGAAGGATAACAAGTGAGTCTAAATTTATAACAAAATGTGCAACAAATGACAACATAATTAACAACAAATGTAACGACAGGGAAACGTACGGAATGTACCAAAACATACATAAAATGTGCACACGAATATGACACACATGACTAGGAAACATATGGAATGTACGAAAACATACATAACATGGTAATGTGCACGACACAGATACATGGAGCCAACAATGAAGCGTACACCTCCTGAATAATGCAGGGTACATCGCAACGCACAGAACACATGGAAGCAACAATGGGTACAAGAAAACATTGTGGTTGGTACTATGGAGCGTTGCTTGATGCCGGCCTGTTTGGGCACTGGCCGAGGGAGTGGCCAATCGTCTTGCATAGCCTACACTTCGGCCGCCGAACACGATCCCCTCGTTGGTTGTCATCCATGTCATTGCGGATGCGACGGCTTTGTCGTCTTCCATGACCGACATGTTTCAGTGCATCGTTGGGCACCCACTTTATCTCCCCTGGCCATAATTACCTGTAGTGCATGTCTACCCCGTAGGAATTGAACTCTGCACTCCAGGTTGCATACAAGTGCTGCATGTCGTAGTACTTGAGATGTACTTGTCGACGCTGGTGCCATACAGCGCAGGCCGCGTACACATGGGAGCATGGCTTGTGTAGAAGCTGGGGCTTGTTGCAGGTGTAAGATGCTTTCTCATCAATCGTGCATACCTGCTTGCGCTCCCCTCTAATATGACCCATGACATACTTCTGCCTGAGGCGGACCTCAAACTTCCTCCTTAAGCCATCAATGGGCTGAGCAATGTGGGATCGACCCTTCTCCATCTTCCTATCCATGAAGGCCTGCATGACCTCAGGGTATTGCTTGTTTTCATCCAGGTGCTTCTTCGCCATCATGACTCTATTCACAAAGTACCCGACGGTACGGTTCCAAGTCTCGCCCACGATTGCCGTGATTGGCAGGGATCTGACCCCCTTCAAGACACCATTGTAAATCTCGGACATGTTGGTCGTCATGATTCCATACCTTGCCCCACCGGTGTCGTGCAACAAAGACCACATTTCCAAGTCAGGTGCATTGGACTGAAC
Organism: Dendrocalamus sinicus; assembly: GCA_036346575.1. NCBI lineage: Eukaryota > Viridiplantae > Streptophyta > Magnoliopsida > Poales > Poaceae > Dendrocalamus > Dendrocalamus sinicus. The sequence continues at coordinate 24,975,288 of CM070653.1, read as the reverse complement.
CCATTGTGTGAATACCCCAACTCTTGTGGAGCCCTCCACACCCCTCGCTCGTATGCACATGCTTGGTAGCCTCCTGATCGAGCTGCCTCCACAAGGTGTCGAACTTCCGCCTCTGGTTCTGCATGCATAGCTTCTTGAACATATTCATTAGTTCCTTGCTACGGAACCTTCTGTGCAAGTTTGCTGCAATATGCCTCATGCACCAACGATTCTTCACATCATTCCACTGGAAGGGGGCTGCGTCCCATTCTACATCGTTCGCAACGCAGACAGCAAGCCTGCATTGCGGTCGGAGATAAGGCACACTTCAGGGCGTTCTTGCACTACGGCATGCTTCAAATTGCAAAGGAACCAAAGCCAGCTATCCGTATTCTCGTTCTCCACAATTGCAAATGCCACTGGGAGTAACTGGTCATTTGCATCGGCTGCAACTGCGGTGAGAATAGTACCCTTGTACTTGCCGGATAGGAACGTCCCATCTATGGTTAGCACTGGATGGCACCACCTGAAACCTTGTATCGCTGATGGAAGGCTCAGAACACTCTGTCAAGAATGAAACAATTCGGGCCCTCTGTAGGATGAACCCTGTCCTGCTTGTTTATGTACGTGTCTGGGTTTGATTGTGCAATTTGCTGCAGCATTCTTGGGACCAAGTCGTACGCCTCCTCGTACGTCCCATACATACGGTGCAGCACATTTTGCTTCGCCCGCCATACCTTCTTGTAGCTCACTTCGAAGCCCGCCATGTTCGCTACTTCTGCCATTAGAACCTTCGGGGCAATGGACACATCCGCCTGGATGAGGTGCGTGACCAGCTCCGTAACATACGATGATGTCATGTTGCGATGTCTATGTACTGGCCCCGCAAGCTCGCAACTGTGATCTTGCAGCACCGTTATCCGGAACTCCGTGCCAACGCCCTTATACCGTTGTGCACGAACTTTGCCAGGACAGGACCCGTCGACACACTTCACAACGTACGTGTCCGGCTTTGACTTGTGGACCCGATATGTCCAGCTTATGTTGACGGTATGTCTAGCAATAGCCTGCTGGACAGCACTCTTATTACGGAAGCATTGCCCCAAAAAGAGTGCGCCCTCGCTGAACCCCCATTCTCCCCCCTCCGCCTGTGGCAGAACTAGGGCTGCCGCTGCGTTGTCGTCCAGTCTAGATGACACGTACGCACCGTCCGTGGTCACAACACGACCTACCACCCCTCCAGTTGCACCTTCGCCATCCTCGTCCTCTCTAGAACTGCCTGTTTCTACCTCCTCGTCCTCCTCGCTGCCCTCTTCTTCCACCTGGTCCCCAAGATACTCATGACAGCAATACGGGCGGCCCACCACCTCTGGTCCACACCTTCGTTGGCCTGGAAATTCTCCGCACGCCTCCTGAGGTCTTCATCACCCACGTCCTCGCCTACATGTTCTCCCGCATAAGCGCCTTCATGATCGCCGGAGATGAACCCAGGCTCTACATCTCCACCAGCGGCATCAGAACTAACCATGACGGATGATTCCGCCCTCTCCACGAACTTGACATACACCATTGGCCTGGCATATATCGCAGCATCAGGGTTGCACATGACCTCCATGTAGTTCGCCCATGAGGCGTCATTGGTCACCTTCAGAAGTTGCCATATGCTCTCCCTTCCATCACCCACCATTGAGGCATAGACTGCCTCGATCCGTAACTTCTTCCTTGCGGTGTGCCGATCGAACGCCGAACGGACACACCTCCGTAGCTCAGACAAGCTCATGGCGTTCAAACCGGGTGCCCGGATCACGGTCCGGTCGCAATTTGACAGGTCCGCCACATACACCCCATCGCGTACGAGACCACTCCCATAAAACACGGATAATTCTTGAATGCCAGCCATTGCGTACCTAACATAAGAGCATAATCAACCATTTTAGGACACAGCATGTAACAATCATACCATCAAACACCCACTACCCCATTGTAACATTAACAGTGCGGTATTTCATACATCTTCCTACCGCCTACAAAATCGCTAAGTATTTGTTTTGTATTTGTAAAACTACAATTTATTTCTAACTATTTTACTTCCAAATTCTAACATACATCAAATTACATATTCCTATGACCTACAATTTCGATTACTAATATTTTAATTTCTCAATCTATGCTACTACTTTGTATTCCATGTTTTTTTTTCTAATTAATGCAAACAAACCATTTACTAATTTTCCTACATTTGTTTTCTAACTTTTACTTAATACATGATTTATTGATTTGTACTATAACTTTGTAATACTGTAATTGCATTTTAATTTTAATGTACCAATTTTATTTCCAATTTATTTTTACCGCTTACCGCACTGTATGCACTTCTTCCCTAAGTGTACTACTTGTATGTTCCTAATCCTGCTAATATTGTTATCATCTACAAATGCTCTAAGATAAATATGTACTTTCTCAACGTCTACACATCTGCAAGTTCATATTTTTCGCACAACATTAAACTACACTACAATACGTATGTTCACAAAAAACACAGTAAAACATTACATACACTGCAATACATCATGCCTAAAATATACAAGATTTGTTACAAATACATACCGTATCAAACATTGACATAAAATAACATTAGCAAAACATGGTTTGCTTAATTATAGACTAATGACATATATAAAATTATAGTTGCACGGGCACAAAACTTACCTCTTCTTGAAGCTCACGAGACGATCTACAACTTTTGTATTTGCCAAATTCGCAGATTCCGAACGAAAACAACTCAAACCTTTGTGTTTTTACTCGTCACTTTCCTTCATTGCCTCACTCTCTCGCTCTGTCTTCACTCGAACCAACTGCAAATGAGCTCCTGGATGACCATACGCGCATAGGAATGAACTCTTATCCGTGAGGGAGAGGGGCCATACGAGCGAGCTGTTGACGCGTGTGCTGCTCGGGTGTGAAAAAAGCCAGGGAGACGCTTCTTTCGGCGGGCCGATTAGACAACAGCCGTGACGTGCGGTCGGGAATCAATCCCGCGGTCGGATCGGCGGGTCAGGCGGCCAGAAAAAGAGACGTGCGGTCGGAGCGGAGAACGTGCGGTCAGGGCGGAAGGACGTGCGCTCGGGCGAAGACACGCGCGGTCGGAGCGGAGCCAGGCGGGTCGTGCGGTGCAGTGCATCGCACGCAGTGAGTGAACAGCGCGATCGTCGCGGTACCGCATCGCACGACCGGGACACGTGGCAGCACACGGAGGACGCGCGGTCGGGAGGGGTCCAAAATCGGAATTTGTTTGGTTAGGGGGCCAAAAACAGAATTTCGGGTGTTTAGGGGTCCACATGTGTCCAAAATTCACAACCAGTATAGAATACATAAATTTCACAAGAATTTTATAGAAAATAATATAATCCTGAAAAAACTTAACAAATTCCTGTATCCCAAACATGACCTTATGTTGTAGAAAATTGGCACCAAATACAAATATAGATAGCAGTCGCAGACCAGTTTCTACTTTCTACTATGGGACATGCCAGGTTATTTCTCTCTGTTTTCTCCCTCTCAAATCTTTTCCTAGACAGAGATTCCGAAGTCTTTTCGTGGACAGAGGCCTGCCGCTTGCGGCATTGCTGAAGCAGCAACCATGCACCCGGACCACTGCTGTCTGCTCAACATGAGCGAAATATCTGCTCCCCAGTTCCAGGGCCTTTCCCTGTATTGACTGGTTCTGGTTACACGGAGGATTTATGTTTCCTTAAGTGGAAACTTAATCCCTAATTAGCATAGTACCAAATGAAGCCATCCTATTAATGTGCCTTCACTGAGGGCATTTCAGTCTTCAAGGGCCAAAGCTATCAACTCAAAGTTACAAATTTCTGTAATGCATAAATATGTAAGATATTCCAAAATTCCTATATGATAGATAACTAGGGGAAAGTTGACTGGTGCATTTGTTTTATTGATATGGAACAGCATCTTTGGATTGAAAAATACTTTGAAAACTTCTAGCTTGATTCTTATATATATTTTTAGAATCGTGAGTTATATAAGTAGAGGGTTGCAATTAGCTTCTTGTTCTGTGGAGAACCATTTTAAGGCAGCGCTGTACGATGACCTGAACCTATGAGCTTTGTTTAAAACTACTAGCAAGTAGTCATAACCATTGAATATCGAAATATGTCATGGTCTTAATTGTATAAAAAATAACTTATTTTTTTAAAAAATAACTTATCGTCGACAGTCAAAATGTACTTATCGTCGACAGTCAAACTGTTCCTTTTGTTAACGGAGATAACCTAGTGGTGTGTTGCCGTGTCCCTTACGATATCTGTTTGCAGTAGTTTGACGTGGCTCCGCTCGTTTCGGCTTTAACTTCTGGCTTCCGGTTTATTTTTCACTATTCATAAATTTCGTCTTTTTCTAAACTTTTGGCTTTTTATTGAGCTTTTTTGCCGGTTCTTTTTCCCGTATTTGTTTATATTATACGTAATGGGCTAATATATTTTTTATATTTTTAAATTTTTTAAATTTAATTTTGCTAAATAAGCATCTGTCAGCTACAGTGTTTTTTCAGTCAGCTATAGTGCTTTTCAGCTATAAGTCACAAAAAAAACCCAAATGAGCACCACCTTATCGAACAAGTGCTACACTTAAATCAGGAGCACAAGCGAACACCAGCCCGCGACATTTAGTTAGCACCGTGTGAGCATGACACAAGCTGCACGCATTGGAGTTGGCAAAGAAAGGAACAGTTAAAACGAAAGGAAAGACCACGACGGCTCAGTTAAAACGAAAGGAAAGACCACGACGGATGATGAATCAAATGTTGGATCAACACCAGGGTCACAAATGTGATTTACCCGTGGACACATGTTTTCATGGAGGAGACGATGAACACAGAAATAACGACGCTGTGGCTGCTAAGTGTTTTTTCTGATTTCTATTATTCAACATCTCACTTAATATATACTGATGACAATTGAAGGACTATGTGAGAAAGTTCAGAATAATATTGTGATAAACTATTGCAATATTTTTGGAGTGGTTAAGTGTAGATCGCTTTCTGCTTGGGATGTTTGCTTCGACCACAAAAAGTAGTCAGAGGCGTGGACTACGATCGGTAGTTGGTAGTCCGATCGACTTTGAAATAGGTAGTCCGAACGGCCCTGTGTTGAGCGGTCCAATTGGCAGGTCGAGCACAGTAAAACGACCACGGATGATCACAGTTTCAGTACCTAGTTGGTGCTCGGTGATTGATAGTCGTAGACTTAGCAATCGGTAGTCGTAGACTTTGCGATCGGTTGTCGAAGGTCTTATGGTCAGTACTCGTAGGTTTTGAGTGCTTCAATTCTTGTATCCTTTGAAATACCTCGAGTACTCGTGTTTGACTGGTTGGGATCAATGATAAAATCACCCGAGGGCTAGTAGTCGGACCAACTGTGGATCGACCAGACAATGGGCTTTCAACCTAGGTCTGATCTTTGATGTTTTTGAGTCTAAGTTGTGTTTAGTTGATCTAGATTATTGCATGTGTTCACAGGGGTTATTGTTTAGCCCTAAGCTTAGGATTAGTGACTTGGTTTCATACATTTTGCATGGTGATGACTTTGTGTGTGGTATGGTGCTACGTGATGGTTTACTTGTTTGTGTCGATTATATGACTTTGGAGCTTGGTTGTGGTGAGGCGTTGGAGGATCGGGACTAGGCACAAGGCAGTGCTGAGGTCCAGAACTATCAAGGAGACACCGAAAATGATTGAGGCTATGCGGGGTGGTTGCAAGCCGAGATGACGAGGAACCAGAGCAGGAGTTGCCGGTGGTGGACATGACGGGCAAAGACAAGGTGGACCAAGACTAGACTCAGAGAGGAGCTGAGGTCCTGTGCAATCAAGGAAGTCGGGTGCTCATCATACGGCAAGGGAAACTTTGTGGAAAACGGTAGAGGGGTATTTTGGTAAATTGTCCAATACCGGAAAAGTGGTGTTGTGTGAAATTGCAATGTTGGTCTAAGTGGTTTAGGTCTTGTATGTGAGAAAGTAAAATCCGGTATTATATGGGGTTAACAAGTTTCCCCTATTGTGATAGTGGATTGGATCCACTAAGAATTAGGTGGCTGGTTGCTCCCCTATAAAAAGGGATTGGTATGGAGACAAGAGGATCCCATCCGACCCATCTCCCTTGTGTTTTCTTGTTAGATTTAGGGTTTTAAGAGTGAGTACCTTGGGTACTCTTTGTTCTCTAAGATAGAGTGACTGTAAAACCTACCTTCTCAAATAAATAATACATCAATCTTTGTATAACTCTTGAGTCCTTCTTGTTCTTGATTGATATGCTTGACTTTTAGTTGGTTTTGATCTCTCTTCTTTTCTTCTTGTGATCTTGTTGTACCAAGGACGTGTAAAAGATGAAGATAATCCTTGTGAATACATTTCTACCAATTGAGACACTTTGATAGCAAGATTCAGGAGAAAAACCTGATTTTTGCCTGTTCTTAGCCTCATTTAGTGATTTTTGTCTCAAGAGGTTTTGGATTATTTTCTTCGGTATTTCTAGCCTGCTGTGATATGTGAAAATATTTCTAGAGCCATCTTGGCCATCACCTATTCACGAGCAGGTTGTATTCACCGATCGGGGTTTTTACTCTGTTTTGGCTCTCCTTTCATTCAATTGTAAAAAGGTAGGAATTTTGGCAATTACTTTTTCGATCGTCAAATGGAATAAGTTCCTGTGATCTTAAGCAATTCTTGTTTGAAGTTTCACGGCTTTTGAATCAGTCAATCAAAAGTTACGTAGATTTGGGATCTAAGTTACGTAGATTTGGGATCTTACGGTCATGCTGGAAACCCATGTTCCTTCTAACTTTGGTGAAGAAGCGGTAGTACTGCAGCTACTAGCCATCGACCACTTTGGTTTTCGACCACTCATAGGTCGTTGATCACATCGGTCGGATTTCAACTTGCTTCGAACATTCGAGTTTGCAACCACACTCAGGTTATCGACCACGTCGATTTTAGATCACTCATTGGCCTTCGACTACGTTGGTTTTTCGACCACTCGTTGGCCATTGACTACGTTGGTTTTCGACCAATATCTGGTTATCGACCATGCCTTGGTTATCGACCACGTTGGTTTTCGACCACTCATCGGTCTCGACCACGTTGATTTTTGACCATTCTGGTCTTGTTTCGACTTGCTTTGACTATACTATTTTTTAACCATTCACTGGTCGTTGATCATACAAGTCGTATTTTGACCACTTAGGTTTTAAACTCTCACTGGTCATTGACCATCTGAGTTTTTAAATACTTAGAGAAATTATTTTAAAACACTATTTATTCTCTTTGTTGCTTATGTGATCCTACAACAATGACTTTAAATACACGTCTGAGACGTTTGGCTAGTGACTCTGATCCCATACACCAACAGCTAACGTGGCGGCCGCAACTCACGCGCACGTCTTGCTGTCACACGCAACTCACGCACGCACAAACCAACTAACTCACGCCCGCACTGATCTTGATTACACGCACGCACTAACAAACCAACTAACTTACGAACTTGAACGAACTATCCTGCATGCAGAGGACTCGTGCACACGCACGTACATGCTGTGGGAACGAAACAACTCACTACTCCATAATGCAAATAATCCAAATAATCTTGATTATTCCTAACATTGCATCTCTCCCAGGAGAAAAAAGGATGAACACTCGCAGTAGGCAGGAAAAAAGAACGAAAGAAAGTTAAATGCTCCCTTCATGATAGAGAGCAATCAGGTGGGTGCAGTTCTACCACTCAATCGCGACAAGTCATCGTTTTGCTATCAAACATTGCTATCTTGACACGACCGTGTTCGTTGACGGATTGGATTTGCACACATGATGTGCTGGCTCCTCCATTCCTGTCTACTGGCTGGAACACTACGTACAATTTTTTCTGACCCCTACGGCTAACGACCGATCGGTTCGTTATTGCCACAAAAACCACCAATCAGAGACGAGCTCATAGCCTCCTAGTCATACTTGATACCACTCAATGCTCAGAGGCACGGGCAATAGGCAATGGCTACTACTAGGTAAGCTGAACATTGTGAAACCAACAGTCAAAATGGACAGTTTTGGACAAAAATTGCTGTGTCAGGAGGGATGCTTAAGATCAGCTGTGGCTCGAGTCTTCTACATCGCATTGGCAAGATGGATAAAACAGTAAAAGTAAACTATGGGTTCATCGATCCTTCTTTAGTTGTATGCAATCGTCAAACAAATTAAAAACGACAGCAAAGAAGCTCAGGTAGTGTTTGTTGCAATGCTCTGAGATTTTCATGATTTGATGCTACCAGCCAGGACATGCATCCCACTAACACACGCCTAACTAGAACAAAAGTCTACATCCTATGGAGCGTAGGTATATACTTTGATCACTGGATGCACTCATATGTACGTGTACTCTCCCTTCTTGAGAGCTAACCTGAGAGGATAATTAGAAAATACTTTGTTCAATCCAAGGATCGAACTTAGGGCTGATGGGTTTGAAATACTCAAACCCACCACTGAGCTAACTCCTTGTTCTTCAATTGGGACGTCATTGCTATATATAAGCAACCGGTTTTTCTTTTAGAGCATAAGAAACTGACGCTTGTCAGTTTAGTCTTCCTATATGTACGTGTAGGGTTACAGGGTATACTACACTAGCGTAAATTAAAATTTTTAACACGTAAACTAGGAAGCTATACAAGTAAGAGATAACAGATCGTTATCACTAGATGCACAGTGCAGCAGAAGAAGAGTTGAAGTAGCCCTGTTCAATGTATCACGCATAGTCGATCGTCCATGAGCAGTAGTCCATCTTCACGAACCTATCGTCTTCTCCTTGTGATCGTCCCAATAAGCACCGCAGTTATAGTAGTGCCTCTATTGAAGTCCACATGTTCAGGGATGAAACATCATGAGCCGGTGTACTAGCACCAGTATGCTTAACAGGGGTTTCAAGCGGTGGCAGCTAGGGTTTCAGTGGGTATGTCTCAGATGCATGCAACTCATAGTCCATGCACCCCTTTTATATAGAGACTCCGATTGAATCTATATCCAATACGAGTAGATCATATCTCACTCGAAGTCTAGCATTCAAACCCATACTGTTCTAATCCAATAAATGTGTGACCCTGTAGGTTCACATATGCTTAGTTGTAACACGGAAACATTTTTCTGATCATTGGTCGATAGTGGTCCCTAACAGGACATATCGACCTCCAAATATACACAAAGATCAATCTAGACGACCCTTATGCACTATGATCTGTAATCAGATTATAGAAGTGATACAATTATCTCCATGATTGCCTTTAAAGCATATCACTAATAATCTTCCACTTGCACTAGAGTCAACCATGCAAGTATCTAATACCTATGGCTCTTGTGTGCATCTCATGCTTTGGTTGTAGAAGAGGCTTGATCAATAGATCAACAATATTTAAATCCGTATGTACTTTGCATATCTTTATATCACCTCTATTAATAATCTCGCAAATAAGGTGATAATGCTGAAGTATATGTTTGGACTTTTGATGCGATCTAGGCTTCTTAACTTGCGCAATGACTCCACTATTATCACAAAAGAGAACCATTGTACTAGAAACACTAGAAATCACACATACTTCAGAGGTGAACTTTCTTATCCAAACAGGCTCCTTTGCAGCTTTAGAAGCCACAATATACTCACCTTCTGTTGTAGAATCAGCAACCGTGTCTATCTTGAAACTTTTCTAGCTCATTACCCCTCCATTGAGACAAAACATAACCCATATTGTGATCGAAAATCATCTTTGTCAATTTGAAAGCTAGCATCGGTGTAACCATTTATGACTAGTTCTTCCCCATTGCCATAAATAAGGAATGCATACTTAGTCCTTCTAAAGCATTTCAGGATGTTTTTTATAGTTATCCAATGACCTTCACTAGATTCGACTACCATCTGCTCATAACACTTAGAGCATATGACACATCTGGCCGTGCATAAAGCATGGCATACATGATAGACCCAATGGCAGAAGCATATGAAATCTTACTCATCTAGTCTCACTCGTCTTGTGTCAATGGACACTTAATCTTGCTAAGACTAATGCCATGTGACACAGGTAACAAACACTTTTTGGAATCTTGCATGTTGGACCGCTTCAACACCTTATCAATGTACATAACTTGGCTTAATCCAATTAGCCTTATAGATCTCTCTATAGATCTTTATGCCCAAGATATATGCTACATCTCCTAAGACTTTCATAGAGAAATTATTTCTTAATAAAGACTTGATAGATTCAAGCATAGAAATATCATTTTCAATCAGTAATATATCATCCACATACAAGACTAGAAAAATAATTACGGTCCCACTAGCCTTTTGTAAACACAAGACTCTTTTCATTCTTGATGAAATTAAACCCTTTGACTACCTCATCAAAACGAATGTTCTAACTTTGAGATACTTACTTCAACCATAGATGGATTTTTGAAGCTTGCATACCTTTCTAGCATTCTATGGATCAACAAAACCTTTATGTTATGTCATGTATATATCCTCACTAAGGTTTCCATTTAGGAAAACAATTTTGACATCCATCTACCAAATCTCATAATCAAAATATGCAGCAATAGCTAGAATGATCTAGATAGACATAAGCATAGCGACAGGTGAGAAAGTTTCATCATAGTCAACACTTTGAATTTGTTTGAAATGCTTTGCCACCAATCATGTTTTATGGATATAAACATTTCCATCAACGCCTATCTTTTTCTTAAAAATCAGCTTGTACTCAATGGTTTTTATACCATCAAGAGGATCAATTAAGTTTCAAATTTAATTACCATGCATGGATTATGTTTTGGATCTTATGGCTTCAAACCATTTCTCAGAGTCCAAGCCCATCATTGCTTTCTCATAAGTTTTAGGCTCATCATTATATAACAATAAAACATCATTCAGATACCTTATCAGTAGTTGACATGGTCTTTGAGAGACCATGTGGTCGTGACTCCATGTGAATGATGAGTAATTGACAAAGGTTTAGGATAGTCGAGTTTGGGTTGTGTGGTCGGACCATGTCGTTGCGCGGTGCAACGGGCTCGGTCGGACTTGGCCAAACTTGGTCGTATGGGATTAGGTTGCACATTCTGATGATTCGATAGGTTTGGACTTCATCATGAGTAAGTATGATGTGCTTATGCTATTTACACTTTCATGTATCGAGCGGTACTATGTGACGTGTTTCTTGTCTGTGTGACTGCAGGACGTCGAGGCGGAGTCGTGGTGAGACACAAGGTGACCGGACTAGACACAGGGAGGTGTCGAGGTCAGAACGGTCGGATGTGTCGAAGACGGCGAAGATTCAATATGGTTGCGAGTCGTGGACGACAAGGAGCGCGGAAGCTTCCCGGAAGGTGCACGAGGGGCGAATCGGTAAATTCACAAGGCTGCACAAGCGGGAGCGGGCTCCGCTGGATTTAGCGGGAGTAACGGGGTGGAGACCCGTTAGCCAAGTGCTATAAATAGGTGGAGGGGGCTGCATGCCTCCCCATGGCTTTGGGAGAGAGTTAGGGTTTGCTAGAGTCAAAAGAGGCTTTGAGAGTTTGTTTTGGATTTAGGCTTTAGTTGTTGAGGGTTGGTAGGAGAGGCAGAGAGGTGTTTGTACTCATGTCTCCTTCGTAGTTCCTTCTCTGTGTTGTGTTCCTCCCAAGAAGCATGTGAAGCTCTTGGTGATCTTGAGGATGGAGAGGGAGAGTTAGGAGATGGATTGAGAGTCTTGTAATCATTCCTCTTGTTCTAATGTCCATGCGTATCGGGACTCCTCTGTAATCCTTTTGCTTCAATGAATGGAAATCTGAAGTTTTCTCCCGTGCTCTCTGTTCTTCCTTCGTTCTCCTTTTTGGCTTGATTTTGAGTTTCGTGATTTCTTGTTGTTTGTTGTTGGGGAGTGCCAAAATGGGTTGCTATGACATGGGGGATGCTCAAAAGTCATTTGGCTATTTAATCCCAAGAGCAAACCGAGTTTGATTCCAGATTTCATGTTTGGGACTCCTCTGTTCTTCATTTCCTCCTTTAGGGTTTTGATGATTTTCGTGTTTCCCTTCATGAGAAAAGGTGGAACTTGGCATGCAGAGACTTATGGCTATTAATTAGCTATCCTCAAAGTCTCATGGCCAAAGGATCAAAGGGTGAGGAGTAATTTGATATTTGGCTTGGTTCTTGCAAGATTTCATATTTTTACCCAAATCTGAAATTCTTGTTTCTTGGTGTGGTTTCTTTGTTTCCCAACCCCTTACTATTTGATATGTTGTAGTAATGCTTTGGGCCAAAAAGAATGAAAGAAAACCACCATTTGCCTTGATTTTCGAAGAGCTGCAGTCCTACCCGAAGTTCAGTTTTTCAGGTTTCAGTTTCCTGCTTGCTGATTTCTTCGTGCGGTACTACCGCTCCTCGAGAGGTACTACCGCTCAGCGGTACTATCGCCCAGCGGTACTACCGCTTGCAGTCAGACCTGTTCTGAATTTATTTTTCTTGACTGTCTCTTTCTGGATCTGGTTTATCCTTGTTGCTGTGACTTCCAGTAGTGCATATCTTCTATCTTCATAGCTTCCATAGCTATTGGAGAAGAAGCATAAGTGTGGATACTTGAGGGGCGAATTTAATTTCTGAAAGCGCCATTCACCCCCCCCCCCTCTGTCGCCATTTCGGTCCAACAGTCTTTCAGGCCTACGTAGGGCTAGTGTCTCTTGCATAGGTTTTACAACATCTTGTACATCCTATGGAGGTTCAGTAAAAGCTGAAACATTTTCTGATGGTTCCCGAATTTCTTCAAGTCGCATCGTGCTCCCACTAACTCCTTTCAAAAGAAACTCTTTCTCCAAAAGGCCACCATTTCAGGCAACAAATATTTTGTTCTCATCCCTTTTTATAAAAGCATTATCCTATCCTTTAATTTCCGTAGAGTATCCCACAAAGAAGCATTTATCTTATTTGGGTATGAGCTTGTCAAATGTCAAATATTTTACATAAGCTTCACATCCCCATATTTTGAGAAAAGACAATTTGGGATGCTTCTCTATCCATATCTCATGTAGTGTCTTATATACGGATTTTGATGGAACCCTATTTAACGTGAATGCGGCTGTTTCTAGAGTGTACCCTCAAAAACATAATGGTAGATCATATTGGTTCATCATGGACCGAACCATGTCTAACAAAGTCTGGTTCCATCGTTCAGATCCCTATTCCATTAAGGCGTTCCAGGCGGTTCGCAACAATTCCATATTGTTTTAGATGATCACCAAAACTCATGGCTCAATATTCACCTCCACAATCTAATCATAGAGCTTTAATTATCCTGCCAAGTTGTTATGTACCTTATTCTAAAATTTCTTGAACTTTTCAAATAATTCAGACTTATGCCTCATTAAGTTGATGTAACTATATCTACTAAAGTCATCGGTACAAGTTATGAAATACTAAAAACAACCTTTGTGCGATGAGCTTATTGATCCACACACATCCATATGTATAAGGACCGACAAGTCATTTGCCCTCTCATCTAGACCAGTGAAATGTGCCTTAGTCATTTTGCCATGTAAACAAGACTCATATATTTTAAATGATTCAAAATTAAATGAGCTTAGAAGATCATTTTTTATGGAGTTTCATCATGCACTTCTCCTTTATGTGATTCAAACGACGATGCCAAATATAAGTGGGATTTAAACTATTAGGCTGAAGCCTTTTAACATTAATGTTATAGATAGGCACATCCTCAAGATTTAAAACATACAATCTATTCACCAGTGGAGCATGACCATAAAGCATAGCATTTAAATAAATTGAAGAATAATTTTTTTTATTATGAACTCATAGCCTTCTGCTCTCGGACATGAAGTAGAAATTATGTTTTTGCTTATGGAAGGAACATAATAACAATTATTTAATTCTAAAACTAATCATGAGGGTAAAGATAATGGTAAAGTGCCAATAACCAATTAAACAACTTTCGCTCCATTGTCCACGCGAAGATCAACCTCACCTCTTACTAAACTCCTACTCCTTATCAACCCCTATATCGAGTTGTAAATATGAGCAACTTATCTGGTATCAAATATCCAAGAACCAATATAAGAAGTAGTAAGATTTATTCATATAACATTTATGTCTAAAGTGAAAGCCTTACTTTTGTTCTTTTCTAGTTCTACCAAGTATTTCTTGTAGTTCCCCTTGTAATGACCTGATCTATGGCAATGGTAGCAAATAGTATCAAGTGTAGTGCCAATCTTAAGCTTTTGAAGTTTAGATTTGATATTCAAGATCTCATCTTGAGTTTTGCTAGCACTCTTTCTTTTGCTTAAGGGCTTAGCCTTCTTCTTTTTAAAGTTGGTAGTCTTATGAACCATCATCACATGATTAGAGCTTTTCTTGATGCTTTCCTCTGCTGACTTGAGTATCCCATGCAACTCGGTTATTGACTTCTCCATGTCATTCACAAAAATTCAAAATGACTGGCTGAAAGCTCAGAGAGAGCGACTGGAGAATCACATTAGTAATCAACTCTTGGTTAAGGGGAGCTCATAATGCAACAAATCACTTTGATTACATGAGGGCTGACCAGACTTCCTTTAGCTAGCTTGCACGCAAATAATGACTAAGAGGTGTTATACCTTTCAGCCCTTGCTTGGTTCTCAAACATACTCTTAAAATCCACAATCATATTGTAGACATCTGTGTTCTCATATTACTTTTGAAGCTCAAAGTTCATGGTGGCAAGCATGAGACAGCTAGCCTCTAGTAAGTTATTACAATATTTCTCATAATCACTCTTTTTAGCACGAGTAGCATTTTCAATTGGTTCATTAGGATATGGAACCTCTAGAATATATTCCTTCTTTTTTTTGCTTTAGAACAATTCTCAAGTTACGATAGCAGTCAATAAAATTTATTCCACTTAGTTTTTCTTTCTCAAGAATAAATCGTAAATTAAAACTGGGTGCGAAGGAAGTAGATGGTGGCATTATCTACAACATAAAATGTATATGCAAAATTTTAACACTATGTTTATGTAAAATCTTTCATTAAACACTTTAACAAAAGATAGTCTCACTATATGTTTAAAAACCATGTTCCCTCTAATAACATATAGTGAGTCAAGATCTATATTTCACCAAGTCCTAGTGAGTTTAGTGAGCTTTCGCATCACTGCTAGAAATCTAGTGATGTAGGTAAGCAACCCCTTGCTAATTACATATTTACATATCATGTAACCCTTTGTTTTTTAGGCATATCAACATGTCCCGGTCTCAACACCATGCCTCTAAGCCTAAAACCATTTTGATAGCCTAGTAAAGTTAATCCAATTATACATCAACGTGTCTGACTCTTCTCTATCTTATTAAGATAATTAATGGCACCCTACTTTGTAGACCTATCAATTAATGATCAAAATCTTAACAGGTGCAATAATTGGAAGGACATCAATTTTTACTGTATGTTTCTAGAGGGATATTATTCTATCATGTTAAAAACACTTAGAATAATAACATGAACAATAGTATAATAGAAACATAAAAATATACATAGATAATCATATTAAATTGTGAAATAGTATGGTCCTTGGCACGACAATCCCCATTACCACGCTTCTTGTTCATTGAGCCATCAATGCTTGAGGTCAAGATATTCATTTACTTAGCTATTACTCCTAGCAGCTAGCAATAAATTATATATGATAATATCAAGCATCACAATCAACATGCAGGCCATTATACAATAATTTGCAGCCCATGGCTATAAATCAAAATGACACGTAGGCCATGAAAACTCATACATGCATTACATACACAATAGGCCATACTATTCATATCAATCCCTGCAATAGCATGTTACACAAAGAATCCAATTCTATCACTCAATATGAATGCATAAAACTTATAACACACCAACGATTACCTAGCACAGCTGTTAGCGAGCAGGGTTCGAAGGGGTAGTGCCCTTGGAAAAAATTCCTGGATATGAATCTTATTCATGAATTTGCCTTTGAAAATTTCATCAGTTAACCATATTAACCCAATACCGAACCAATCTGATCGGCCCAATTTCCATTGATCAATCGCACTGGTTGGTGGACAAAGTTGATCGGTTGGCCCCACACAGTTGTGCATCACGTCTTACCCCAATGGTGGAAATCCAACTGGTATGGGTAACATGCGATGTGACCATGAATAAATACAACCAAAAATCGATCGATCTCTCATGAACACATCTTCTAATGCTAAAGCCGATTGATCTCATCAACTGGTGCCCAAACCAATCCATCCATATGACCGATCTAGGGTATCATACCAGACTAGTAATAGATCCAATCTACTACTACCATATATCTTTTATATGTGACCAATCCAGATCAAAACTATACAAGATGGCTCTGATACCATTGTAGGATTACGAGGTAGGCTACACTAGCACAAATTGAAATATTCTACTATGTAAACTAGAAAGCCATGCAAGTAACGGATCATAGATTGTTATCACTAAACGCACAATGCAGTGGAAGAAAAGTTGAAGCAGCCTGGTTCAATGTATTGCACGTCGATGAAATGGAAGTAGTCAATCATCCATGAGCAGTAGTCAATCTTCACAAACCTATGATCTCCTCCTCATGATCTTCTTGATCAGCACCGCAGTCACAGCAGTGCCTCTACCGAAGTCTACACGTCTAGGGATGGAACAACATGGATTTCAAGGAGTGGTAGCTAGAGTTTCGGTGGGTGTGTCTCAGACGCATGCAACCCATAGCCCATGCACCCCTTTATATAGACTCTAACTGGATCCACATCCAATACGTGTAGGGATCATATCTCACACAGAGTCAATCATTCAAACATTTACTGCTCCAACTGGTTAAGCATGTAACTCTGTAGGTTTACGTATATTTGGTTATAACTTAGAAACACCTATCTAATCACTGGTCGATAGCGGTCCCTAGCAGGATGTATCGACCTCAAAATATACATAATGATTAATCTAGATGAACCTTATGCAATATGATTTGTAACCAAATCTTAGTCACTTATGATCTTCTCATAACTCCTTACAACCATATCGTATATGGTAATGACCAGTTCGTATCTCCATATGACCAGATTATAGATCAGTCTGTGATATGTCCAACCAAGTCACAACCAGTTCGTATCCCCCATACAACTAGATTGTAAACCAGTCTGTGATATGTCCAACCAGTTCATGGCCAATTAGTATCTCCATACGACCAGTTTGTATCTGGCCAGTTCTATCATTCTATTTGCATATTCTCCTTCTGCCTCACGACATCCAATTGAACTTTAGATGAGAAATATGTCATACATAGACTGTTCAATCTTTTCTTGATCTAGTGATGGATAACTTCATGTGGTCAACTCTTCGACCACTCATAGCATGGCCATGCACTTTCTTTATCTAACCATATCGAGGGACCCAGTGATATCTCTCCTGTTATGTAGGAGGGACAAATCCTATATCCGACTAGTCATTTTCCTCCACATGTTTAATAGTATTACCAAAATCTACCTTTATATTTACCCAGTTACGGAGTAGCGCTTGACAACCCCTAAGTGCAATATTACAAATGTATGTTGATCTCAGGTACAAGGATTATACATCATGATTGCATGAGACCAACTGATAACACATAAAATATAATAAACTCAACTGTGTCTCAAGGTGGATCAATCTAA
The DNA here is from genome assembly GCA_036346575.1 of Dendrocalamus sinicus. Taxonomy (NCBI): domain Eukaryota; kingdom Viridiplantae; phylum Streptophyta; class Magnoliopsida; order Poales; family Poaceae; genus Dendrocalamus; species Dendrocalamus sinicus. The sequence goes on along the minus strand of CM070653.1, from coordinate 24,957,554 downwards.
TACTATGTTCTCTAACATGTGTCCACATTATTAATTTGATATCTCCATATCTATGACTGGTAAAACATAGTCATCAATTAATATATGTGCCGGACTGTACCTCGCTAGTGTTCCAACCAGTGATATCCAACCAGGGATCCTTTTAGAATGATATCTTATAACAAACAAAGGATTTCAATAAGTCACATACTTGCTAACCTCTACAATAATTTATTCAAGAAACATGATAACATTTATTCAAAGATCATAAATATAGAAGTGATACAATCATCTTCATGATTACTTATAGAGCATATCACTAACAGTAGGCACACACTAACGTGCAGTCAAGGCTAGGCTACCATCTTCGTATAGTAGATGATTTTCTCCTGATGCAATGAAGCTTTCATCATGTTACATCAGTAAGAGACATGCCGTAGTTGCAACCAATAGATAAATCAGAAATTTGCTCCAACCCTGTCCATGAAATATAACAAGTTCACAACTAGGCTTTGCAACTAGCTAGGGCAGTAATCTATTTCAAGAAGTAACAAAACCATGGGCCACTTCATGATTGGTGGATCGAATCGAGACACTGGAAATTACAAGTGAGGTTTTCCCCCTAGCTGGCTACCATTCAGATAACCACCTAGTAGCCAGTAGCTAGTGCCATTGTACCACTCATTATCTAAAAGCCACAATTTACGCCACATTTACATATATAGTCTTCTCCTTGGTGCAACTCATTGTGCATGAGTATCCAACTATCTTAAACAACCCTAAAATTTCAAAAAAAATAGATTTATATAAATTTTGCTTGAATTTAAAGTTTTTTTGCCAAATCCAAAAATTCCAACCAAATTTCTACTTTCTCTTTTTGGAAGTTCGCCTTCCAATCGCAAAAGCACGCTCTAGCTATTCCACCATCACCCTACTCGTGCTACCTTGCTTGCCTGTTGCAAAACCAACGTCAAAGTTGCACAGCACTCGTGCCACCTCACCGACCAACTGTACCCCACCTTAATGCTATCACTAACCATGTGTTGCGCTGCTCCACCATCAATCTACACTGCTGCAACCTTCAACCACTTGAGATGCACTGCAACATCATGCCAACTCACGTGCTCACACCAGTGAGAAGCAGCACCACTGCCAGCGCACTCACCAGCTCTACCACTTAGCACAAAAGCCACTCGACCATCCACACCATCATCCACGCGCCGAGCGCACCGCTGCACCTCTATTGGCGCCACCGCCTTCGTTGCCTATCAAGCCAAGCTTGGTAACTCCTTCCTCACTTTCTGCATCATCTCACAACCATAGCAGCTCTTTCATCTCCTTTTCAGCCACGTAGTGCCGCAATCACCGACGCCCAAATATTCACTAGTGAGCTCAATTCCGATTCCTTGCTCTCGCCTCCTTTCTAACCAAATTGCCCTCGTCCTTAGCATCCCGTCATCACCACAAAGCTATCCCCTAGCTTCTCACCTAATCTTGCCATCCCTAGCTCGCCGTTGCTGTTTGCCACTGCTCTGTCGCCATGGTCACCGTCGCCAGACATTCTCAGGCCACCTTGAGCTAAGTGATCACCACCACTGAGCTTCCCTAACCTCCAAGATGCTCAAGCCACCACTAATTCGGCCAAAGTTTCACCACAGATCTACCATGCCATGCCCATGTTCCGACCAAGCTCCACCACCGGTTGCGTGTGTGCCCAAAATGGATTGCTCTTGTTCCGTTGGTACTCACCGCCTTCCATCGTCTCCGACACCGAATCCGATGTCATCATCGCTTTCTCTATCTCGGTTATCATGAAAGCGAACACTGGCTTGTTCTAGAGAGAGCTGGAGGCTACTGTTGTAGGGGTGGCCCCTACCTAATCCCAGCCGGCCTGTTAGAAGATTGTAAGGCCCAAAATAGGACATGTATAATGGCATAAATACCCCTGAGAGGGATACTTGAGTGTAAGGGTATAATTGTAATGCACTCCCACGTGGATATATATATATATATATATATATATATATATATATATATATATATATATATATATATATATATATATATATATATATATATATATATATATATATATATATATATATATATATATATATATATATATATATATATATATATATATATATACACACGATACATGGGGAAAATCCTAAGCATTGCTCATCTAACTCTCTACCATACCTCTCTCTGTTTGGTCTGTAACCACAACAGCTACCAAAGTGGGCCGGCAAAGCCAGCCCGAGCGACCTATTGGCCTAGTCAGCCAACTGGGCCAGCCCACACTATGCAACCCAGTACTATTCATAACATATCCTAACACTATTCATCGACAGCCAAGTACTATGCAGACTAATAATTTCAACCCAATGATGTTACTGTTCACCAAACCTGACTCGCTAAGAATAGTACCAACCCGGTATTGTTCACCTGATTTATTAATATTCATCAAAATCTGTTAAACTTGCTTATACTCATTTCGACCATCTCGAGCCCATCTAATCCATTTTCAACTCCATTTGACCCAACCAAGCACCACTTATACCCTGACCACCCAAACTCTCCTATGTTTAAACCTTTTCTGGAATTTTCTCTTTTATTTTGTTCTTAGCTTGATTTCTTTCAAGTTCAAACTTATTGATTACTTTTCCTTTGCAATAACACCCAGATTCATTGAGTAGACTGCTGAAGGAGTTGATCAAGACATTGAAGAAGTAGGTCCGGTTGAAGACTACCAGTAGGAAGGCAAGTCATATGTCTTTAATCATGTTGATCCCATATTACCTAAGTATCTTTATTTTTATTTACATTAATTACACACTTTGTTTACATAAAATAATAGTTTAGAATGACACAATGGATAGTTAGATCCTTCCACCGAAAAGCCCAGTCATGTTCTTAAAGGCCATATTCACCTTAACAATCTTGGCATAGCCTATAATGGTAATTAATCACCATATAAATAGCTAGTAATCAAGTTGGATAGCTAAAATAATTTACTTATACTAATAAGAATTATTCGGCTCCGTGCTGGTAGACTTTAAAATGAAAGCATTGGGTTGTGGCTACATGGTGGGCAATAACTAGATGGTTAGAACTCATGACCTCACCTAAGGATTGAGGTTTTAGTATGATTTTGGTGGTACTATACTATAATGCGCATGGTATGTGAATGATAGCCTCATCTATGGCAAGTGAGGACTAGACTCTTATGCCAAGTAAAGAACACAGATCTTGCTCAATCATAAGTTTTACTTCAACCTGGTCTAGTACATTGCTCGATCCAATTGAATATCTATATAAGAGACCGCTATCCCAGGGTTTCAAGATGGTCCAGAACAAAGAGGTGAGATGGAAGTTGAGCTTATTGTACCACTTGTTATTCTTCATAACAGTAGATCTACTCAATGTCGGGCTGCAATTTTCACTTTCGCTAGTGGATTTCCGATGATGATATAATGATTTCAAGCCTACCGGGTAAAAGGTAGAATAAAATAGCAGTGAACTACCTTGTTATCTTAACTTAGTCGCTCGCTATCATGTTGTGTGTCTATTACATGATATTGTGAATTGGGATAGGAATCTTGTGGGTAAAGTTGGGCACCTCTGTAGAGTATGACGTATAGTATTTGGATACACCGTGCTTCTGATCAATGAATCCGTGTTTAATAGGTGAATCTAACAACAAGGGATAAGTAATATTTAAATTATTTTAAGATGATAAATAGGATGGTTAAATCCTCTTTTCTCTTAATAGAATAATGCTTTGTATTTCAAGTCTAAAGGTTTTTGAAAACAAACTTGCATCTATACTATAGTAATAGAATCTCCATATCTTGTTCTTCTATTGCAAACCTGGCAAGTAGTTAAGTAGGTGTTCTCGTGTGGCTTGTTGAGTACAGTTGTACCTATACTTTATCATCACTAGAAGAAGCTTGGAAAGACACCAAGGAACCTTTGATGGATATTGGTTTTAGATCTCGACTACGCTCAGGCGTGCCTGTAGTTTCTTTGAAAGATTTTTTGTATTGTAATATAAATATTAGGTTTGGATGTCCTTATTAATATAAAAGTCAACTGTTAAGCTGTATTCTCGTGTAATAAAAATTTATCTTTTATAAATATAAAATAAGCAGGTTTATTGCGCACTCTTTTTCAGCAGGCAACTGATCTTCTTAAACCGTTGCGGGGAAATCAGATGGTCTCAGAAACGGGGCGGCGACACTATCCATCCATTATTGCGTTGCGATACGGTTCATGAAACCAGTGAAACCGGTAAAATAGTGGTAAATTTGGCATCTGATATGAACCGCAACAACAACACACGGGTGCGCGTGACGGATCCCGTGTGGCCCCGGCCGTGGACAAGAACCACTGCAGTTTGACAGGGAAGCAAATGATTTCGCAGAGACTTCTGAGCAGACGGGACACAGCAACGGCCTGTGCGCCTCACAGCGAAATAAGATCCCACAGGCCTAGCTAGCTCCAAGAACAGATAGCGCTCGTGCGTGCCGATACGATCCTCCAAGCCCCAGGTTAGTATGAACCGTTCAAGATGAACAGGGGAAACAGTGGCCGGAATCGGAGCAAAGAAGAAGAAAAGTTGTTAACGACATTGCTTGGATCGTTGTTTCCTCTCCTCGTAGCGTCGTCTTGTGTGGCATCGATCGCGCGACTGATTTCTCGCTGTTGTGCAGAAGGTGACGCCTCGCTGTTGTCAGACATGGATTGGTCGATTGGACCATTTGGTGAGAGGTGATGGTACGGCGCACTGTGGGCGCTGGGCCTGCGATCCATGCAGCTGACCGCGGAACAGTTGAGGGCTTGGCTGCCTCCGGCTGTGCTATGTCATTGCTGCACGGATCCGTCGTCTAACGACGAGGCTATTGCGGCGTCGTACGGAGAGAGGCTGGGCATGTGATGTGATCCGGGTAGCCGACGAGAACGAGATAACTCTGAGCAGGGGTTTTAAGTGAGACATCAATTGTTTCGGGCCGCCGTGTCTCTGTGCCTTGCGGGTTCAGAACATCATAATTGGCATTTGTCACGAGGGAGAAGAGAAGCACTCTTGGAAAAGCTGATGGCATCAAACGTACTGTCACCAATAAGGAGTATCTTCTATATGCCGTTAACCTTTTCCATTAATTTGGTCCATAATATATCTAGTGAACTTATATGACTTCTCAACTATAAAGGAAACTTGCAAAGTTCATTTCCTCATGCTGAGGATTACATGTTAAGCCTGCATGCGAAAGGAGCGCTTCGGTGTATTAAGCAAGCCTAAAAAATTAGCAGTCTTTGACCACTGCATTGCCGAAATCCGCACTCCGAAGTAGCAGAGACTATGCCAAACCAGAGATCGTTCGGAATGTTGGAATTCTAGAGGAAGTCGCTTTTGGTGGTGCTCCAAATAGCTTAAAAGTCATAGCTCTTGGTTTCTGCTATAGGCTTTTGATTGAAATTGCACTATAGCGGTTGTTAGCTTTTTCTAAGTTAAAAAACAAGAAAAATTAAAAAAACATCAATATATCTTTGATGAAAGAAAATAACGGAACATATTAAGTTGTTGGAGTTCTCAGAAATGTAACCGCTCTCTATCATGCATAGATTATGTAGTTGCACATCTCTATTCTTTCTCTATTAGTTACTCTTTTTCAAAATATATACATACATGCATATATACCTCTATTTAATCTCAGGCAATATATTAAATATGTTTGTGAAAAATTATCTTATTAATTTACATGGTATTAGAGTATCATGCTTACAAATACATCGATGTACCATGAATAACCTATCTTGAACTTATCTTCCCTCACACACTGACTACCTCATTGAACCTTGTGTTTTCTATCTCTTCTTGCCGCCACTGTTTTTTTTGCCTCAACCTCCAACATCAAGCTAAATTATTGATTGATCCCTCTCAGCTGCTACCCTTTCCAATGTAATACTCTACCATATAGTTATCTTGTACTTATCTTCAATTATTGCTTAACGCCGACTGTTGCAACATCAAACACGCATACACGTGCAATCGTCACTGCCTGCTAGGGACACCCATCATGCTCTCTCCGGTAACCCCGAGCTTATTCTGTATGGCTACACCATCTCTATTTCGAGCTCTTTGCTTCTCTAGTTCTGTATGCATGTGCTTCTATTCATACAGATGCATGATGTTATTCATTCTCGATGTCCTCTTCTTCCATGTTGGTTGCTCCTCTTCTTTGATGTTGGCCAACTCAACGTTATAGCTTCCTCACTAAATGCGGTGACCTCCCATATTCATTGATGTCTTCTATGTGCTTTAATCACTGTCTAACTTTATGGAGAATCTTCTCGCTATCACCGATGATGTCGTGTCCCTCAGCAGCGATGGCACACTCTTAGCTACCTGATGGCCCCATGTCATCTATAGCTCGTCTTCAATGTAAAGGTTCATATTCTCTCTGCTAGGGTTTCCTCATCATTAAGCTTCTTTGGCCACCACGTTGTCAATAACGCCGACGCTTATTACTTTTTGTCACTGCCCTTGGCTCCTTTTGACCGTAGTCTTTCTTTACAATGACTTCGGCATGCAACACAATATTGTTCTCGTTGAACGGCTAAGATAAGTAGCACAACATTAGGCTCATCTTCGCCACCACTGCCTTGGCTCTTCGCTTCCCCGTGGGTCAATGGGCCTGTTCTTTTGAGTTGTGGTTTATAGCTTCTAGTCCTAGTGCGAGTGCTTGTACGAATGAATCAAAAGCCGATAAGCTAATAAGTCGTTTCTAAAAGACTATCTTGGTAAGCCACTTTGAAATAACGGTGGAGAAGTCATCCTATTTTTTTGTTCAAGGAAAACCATAAGTCTTAAGCCATAAGTCACAAGATGAAAAAAAAAACTAAAAAGAATAAGCCCAATGTCTTCTTGCAATTGCACTCTTTCGTAATCTCCTCAACACCATTCGTGCTATCATTATTGTAAGTTTTATTTTTATTTAAACTTTCTATTATTTTTATTGGAGTTCGTATATAAATCAAATTACTAATTTTATTTAATTTATTCTAAATTTTAGGTATTTAGGATTTTATTTTGGATTGGTATGGAAATTAAATTTCAAATTTTCTTTTTAATATGAATTTCAAATATTTTGGTTAGAATTTGTATACAAATCTAATTGCTAATTATTATTTAATTTTACTTTTGAATTACAACTATTTAGGGATTTTACATTGGAATCCTTATCAAAATTAAATTGCTAATTTTATTTATTTTTTATTCTAAATTTCAGTTACTTTGGTTGGAATTCATATAGAAATCTAATTGCTAATTTTTGTTCAATTTTTATCCATAATTATAATCATTTAGGAATTTTACTTATAAATTTGTATGAAAATTAAATTACTAATTTTATTTTTATTTCGAATTTCTGTTATTTCTGTATTGTACTTAACATGAACTCTTTCTTTTTTTAATCTAAACCGAATTATATTTATTTAGGGGTTTTACTTAGGAATTCGTATGAAAATCAAATTGCTAATTTTGTTATATTTTTATTTTAAATTTCAGTTATTTCTGGATTGTACATGACATGAACTCTTTCTTTCAATCTAGACCATTATAGTATGGACTTGACACAATCAACGGTGTAAATCTTTTTCTTTCTTTCACTAATTAAAGTGTGAATTTCTAGCCTTTGAGAGTAAACATGTTAATTTCTTTTTGTTTCACTTTAATAATATAAATAATAGATGGATGTCAACATACAGAAACCTCCAACAGTTCAAACTATAGTATTTGACCTACAGAATGGACAATGCCGGTTTTGGATAAAGCTCAGATGTGGCTAGCGTCTCAACATCAAATGCACCTGCTGCCCTACCCCCATCTTTTCCTATAGAGGACCACCCAAACTCCGTGAACACTGACTCTTCAATTTCGAGCCTGGCTGGCCCATTATCCCAAATACGTAAAGGTTGCCTGAGACGGTGACGTCCACTGATAAAAGCCCACGAAGATTGAAGCTAGCGTAGAGCAGCTTTACAAAAGCTCTGTTTGAAGGCGTAAACTTGAGAGGACTAGCTAACGTCTGACGAGGCCTGAAGGCGTAAATGCAATCGCCTTCACTGCATTCGCTACATTCCTCACCATCCGTCCGCAAGGCCGCGGCCCCGCCACCGGCCGGCTGCCGCATTCGCCGTGACCTCGTCGTGCCGGTGTACGGACTACGGAACCTGTTTGTTCATGCACGCCGCGCGCGGGTTACTGTAGACTGTCACCTAGAACCAGCCTAACTCTCCGTGCCATCTCCCCAGTCCCCACACATCCATCAGCAAGGAAGCGTAGTAGTATGACACCAAGAACTGCGCTCCCAGTTCTCCTCCGTGGCAAGAACGCAGCGACCTTCGCACCAAACCAGGCCCCGAAGCTGCCAGCCACGCTCGCCTCGTCGGTTCGGTTGCAGGATGATGTTGATCCCCGTGACCCTCCCGGTGCCCACCAGGCGTTCGACGAAATTCCGCCCCGGGATGCCGCGGCGGGCTCCAACTACGTGCAACGCGGGATGGTCCGGGAGGCATTGGACCACTTCTTGGACATGCGCCGCCGTGGCGGTCGTGTCGACGGCGCCACGCTGTCCTGTGCTCTCAAGGTTTGCGGGTCGGTGCCGGACAGAGTTCTTGGAGAGCAGCTGCATTGCCTGTGCGTCAAGTGTGGGCTTGATCGGGCTGAGGTCAGTGCAGGTACGTCGCTTGTTGACATGTACATGAAATGCTGCAGCGTCGAGAACGGGAGGGAGGTGTTCGAGGGGATGCCTAAGAGGAATGTCGTCACGTGGACGTCATTGCTTACTGGTTATGTCCAGGGTGGAGCGCATTGGGATGTCATGGCACTCTTCTTTAGGATGCGTGCCGAGGGGATATGGCCCAATCCATTCACATTTGCGAGTGTTCTCTCTGCAGTGGCAAGCCAGGGTGCGCTCGATCTTGGGCAGCGTGTGCATGCTCAATCAGTGAAGTTTGGATGCTGCTCGACCGTGTTTGTGTGTAATTCTCTGATGAACATGTACGCAAAGTGTGGGTTGGTTGAAGAAGCCAAGGCTGTGTTTTGTGGGATGGAGATCAGGGACATGGTGTCGTGGAACACATTGATGGCAGGCCTTCTGTTGAATGGGTGTGAACTGGAAGCCCTGCAGCTGTTCCATGAATCACGAGCTGGTACGGTGAAGCTGACACAGCCGACCTACCCTACAGTGATCAAGTTATGTGCAAACCTCAAACAGCTGGCTCTGGCACGGCAGCTCCACAGTTGTGTGTTAAAACACGGGTTCCATTCGGATGGCAATGTAATGACAGCCCTTATGGATGCCTACAGCAAATGCAGTGAGTTGGATGATGCTTTCAACATATTTTTGTCGATGCCAGGATCTCAAAATGTCGTTTCATGGACTGCTATGATTAGTGGGTGCATTCAGAACGGTGACATTCCTCTTGCTGCTGCTCTTTTTAGCAGAATGAGGGAAGACAGCGTCAAGCCAAATGAATTCACGTACTCGACAATGCTGACAGCTTCACTATCCATCTTGCCTCCCCAAATTCATGCCCAGGTCATCAAGACCAACTACCAGCATGCACCATCTGTTGGAACTGCACTTCTTGCTGCATACTCAAAGCTCGGCAGCACTGAAGAAGCCCACTCTATATTCAAAATGATTGACCAGAAGGATGTTATTGCATGGTCTGCAATGTTGTCTTGCTATGCCCAAGCTGGCGATTCTGACGGTGCCACAAATGTATTCATCAAGATGGCCATCCAAGGCATGAAGCCAAATGAGTTCACAATCTCTAGTGCCATCGATGCTTGTGCTAGTCCGACGGCCGGCATTGACCAAGGTAGGCAGTTCCATGCTATTTCGATCAAGTACAGATACCAGGATGCAATTTGTGTAAGCAGCGCACTTGTCAGCATGTATGCAAGGAAAGGGAGCATTGACAACGCTCGATGTGTCTTTGAGAGACAAATGAATAGAGATTTGGTGTCATGGAACTCAATGATATCAGGGTATGCGCAGCATGGTTACAGCAAGAAGGCCCTTGATACATTTCGACAGATGGAAGCTGCGGGCATCGAGATGGATGGCATCACATTCCTTGCGGTGATCATGGGGTGCACTCATGCTGGTCTTGTCAAAGAAGGCCAGCAATACTTTAATTCGATGGTCAGAGACCACAAGATCAATCCCACCATGGAGCATTATGCGTGCATGGTGGATCTCTATAGCCGTGCAGGCAAGCTGGATGAAACAATGAGCCTTATAGGAGGCATGCCATTCCCAGCAGGTGCAATGGTATGGCGCACATTGCTAGGTGCTTGCAGAGTTCACAAGAATGTTGAGCTTGGGAAGCTTTCTGCAGAGAAGCTGCTTTCACTTGAGCCGCTTGATTCCGCTACATATGTGCTGCTCTCCAACATTTATGCGGCTGCAGGGAAGTGGAAAGAGAGGGATGAAGTGAGGAAGCTCATGGACTCTAGAAAGGTGAAGAAAGAAGCTGGATGCAGCTGGATTCAAATCAAGAACAAAGTTCATTCGTTTATAGCCTCTGACAAGTCACATCCTTTGTCAGACCAGATATATGCAAAGCTCAAGGCAATGACAATCAGGTTGAAGCAAGAAGGTTATTGTCCTAACACAAGTTTTGTGCTACATGACATGGCAGAAGAGCAGAAGGAAGCCACACTGGTTATGCACAGTGAGCGGCTAGCTCTTGCCTTTGCCCTGATAGCTACACCACCAGGGACGCCCCTTCAGATTGTCAAAAACCTACGTGTGTGTGGGGACTGCCATATGGTTATGAAGATGGTGTCGGTGATTGAGGACAGGGAGATCATCATGCGGGACTGCAGCAGGTTCCACCACTTCAATGCTGGGGCCTGCTCCTGTGGTGATTTCTGGTGAATGGAACACAGCAAATTGACTGTGGATGCTGTAGACTCTGGCAATGCCATCCTTGAACAATATCACCAGCAAGCTGACTCTGGAGTAATGGGTTGTCTGTAGCTGATATCATCTACAAGTAGTGTTATTGGGGCTTGTAGAAGCATAGATCAGCATTTATACCAGTGCTGAGGTTTGTTGGCATTGCTACTGCATGCAAACATGCTGCGCTGGGTGATTCAAGCTGCAATCTTGTACCTCAGAGCCTGTTAGTTGCCACAAGTGGTAGAATCGATTTGCAGAAACACCAGCACTGGAGATATAAACTTGCTGTTATTTTTTGTGATTCGTAAGTTTGATGAAGTGAAATCCTGCATCGAAGAAGCAGCATGTTTAACACCTTCTCAAAGCTTTGCCATGCTGAATTACTGGAATCTGCAGCTAAATTGCACCATGTGGATATACAAATTCTTCTTTTCGTTAGCACAGTTACGACCTCCAAAGTTCCTAAAGAAGCAGTTTTAGTACTTGAGTGGCTCTGCAGGAACAAAGTTATCCTAGGCTTGAATCTAGAGGCACTGGAGTGGTGCTGCTGATGGAGTGTACTCAGCAAGGACACGACTTTTCCATGAAAATACCGTACACTATAAGGAAACACACTTTGTCAAACAGGAGATCGATGATCTCATGAAAAATCACCTCCAGGAAGCGCAACTTCAACTGTGACCGGTTAGATCCAGGTAATACACATGAGCTATCCAATTCCGCCATTGCAAGGACAGTTTGTCCTGTAAGAGGCTCTATTTGTGCTTTCAGCTACAGCTGCTGTTGCCTCCAAAGTGCAGTTCAGGTCTACTATTGCATCTGAAACATGTGTATTTGAGGCCCTCTTGGAAAGAGTGGGTATATTCATCATGGATTTATATGGTTATGCTGGCACATCGTGTGAGTACAACCTAGATATTTCTCCAGTGCGTACTGCATTGCCCATATGCTTTTTAGTATCAAGTTTTTCTTTCTCAAAGGTTATCGTCACTGTTCATGAACTTTAGCATTGATATGCAAATGCAGGTGTCCTTTTATGGGCAGTGAAATTAGATCAGGACCTCACAATATGTGTCTCAATATAGCACTCTTTATCCAGTTGTACAAATTGAACCCATATAGTCTCTATATAAGTTAACAAATGCCATCAGATACATCTTCTCAGTTTTGGCATAGAACAGGACAAACAGCAGTGTTGTGGCGATCAAAATGGAGATTAATGTATATTTCTGGTTTCCCATGCCCATCTTAGCTTCATCTTCAAAACGCATAGCAACAGCTTGTACAGTAAGTCAGTAATGTTGTCTCTGGTGTTCTGCAGTTATTTTTAAAATTTATAAAGTGATTTGCTATTTTGCTAGAAGTACATCAATAGACAATATGCAATGCATCTTTTAAATGTGATGATTAATATTGGTTTATTTTTATCATTTCAATAACAGTTATGCACATATTTAGCTGGATTTAATTTCTTTGAAAAAATTGTTCATACGTATGTTTCGATGATTTAATTTTGCTCCTGGTTTGTTCTGCTGTAGATTTATTTATTTTTCTTTATTTCTGCTCCAGGTCTAATTTGGAAGGTTAATATGGGCAAGCAGGGAAAAGTATGTGCAAGCGGCAAAATATAATCATTGTTTACTGTATATTTTTATTGTTCCTGTGTTCAAACATGCATTACATGTTCGTTGCAATAATATTCTTGAAATGTGCACAATTTTCCATACATGGATTGTTGCGAGCAGGACCCTGGTCCTGGTCGCCGTACAGGGGAGGGGGGTTTAGGGAACTAGGGATGAGGAATAGGGAATAGAGACTTCTTTATTTCTTTTTTGAATCTTAAGCAAAGCTCACTTCTATAAATAGAGGTGTTATAGATAAGAAAGGTGATTGAAAAGATTGCTTAACAAACTAAATGCCATCTGCAGAATCGCTTTCTAAGTAATCGAATCAAGCTCAGATTTATCATAATGAAGTCTCATGGAGACTTTACCTTTATATTACTCTTCTGCATGTGGTGTGGCTGCCGCCTGGGTGGTGTGCTTACGGCAGTAAGTCTGGCCCCATATGATATCTCTCCCCTTCTTGTGAAGCAGCTTGTCCGTAAGCTAAGAGTGCCTTTGGTTGAGCTTTTGGGAGCTGCTTTTGCTTCCAAAAAGCCAAAAGCCAACCAAAGGGGTGGAAACCAGAAGCTGCTTTTTCAGAAGCAGCTACTTTGGGTAGTATAGTTTTGAAAGCACCTTGGACTCTGCTTTTGGCTTTTGGCTTGCTGCTTTTTGAAATGGTGAAAATAGAGAGCTGTTTCACAGTTGTTTCAAGGAAAATAGAGATATGAGGTAAGTTTTATACTTGTTTGAACCAAACAGCTTACAGTTTTTTCACAGCCCACAACTTACAGCAGCTTTTCCACAGCCCACAGCTCACAGCAGCTTTTTCAGAAGCTACAGCTCAACCAAACACACCCTAAGAATCTGGATAAGCTGCTTTGAACTCATCTAATGGAACCCACAAAGTGTCAGCCATCGAACTGCCGTGCCACTGGAAGCTGGCTTTGAGAACGGACGAAGGGGATGGAGCACACGACCATGGCGCATATCTAGAAGAGCAGGTCCAACAGATGGTGGCTCGCTGTGGTACTTCTTCAAGATACCGACATGAAAGAAGTCGTAGAGGCGAGCACCAGTAGGCAATGCGACGTGGTAGGCGACCGATCCAATTTTTCCATGATCTGGTAATTCCCGTAATAACGTGGAGCCAGTGGGACTGAGTGAAGAAGCATTGTGATGGAGGAGGCGCTCCCAGACCTAATCACCGACATTGAAAATAACCTCATGGCATGGTGCTATGCTTGCAAGAGACGTTTGCGGACGTCGTGAAGGAGCTCATCACGGTCAAGAAGAGAGCGGTCCACTGCCTAGACACTAGCGTCACCGGTCTTGTACGTATGCAAAGATGGAGGGGGTACGGCCATACACCACCTGGAACAACGCCATTTTGAGGGCGGAGTGAAAGGCCATGTTGTAGCAATACTCTATCCAAGGTAACCAATCAAGCCAGTGTCATGGACAATCACCTATGAGACACCTCAAATAATGGTTATCACCTTATTGATGGCCTCGGTTTGTTCATCAAACTGACGGTGATAGGTCGAGCTCATGTGAAGTTAGACACCAGTCAAGCAAAAAAAACTCATGCCAGAAATTGCTAGTAAAGATGAGATCTCGATCACTCACAATGGATGTAGGGATACCATGGAGCTTCACAATGTTGTCGAAGAAAGCGCCACCGAGCTGGCGGAGTACGGATGTGCCAAGGGTATGAAATGGGCATACATGGTAAAACGGTCAATAACCGAAAAAATGACCGACTTCCCATGTATCTTGGGCAAACTTTCTATGAAGTCCATGGCTATGTTAGACCATGGCTGGAATAGAATGTCTACTGGTTGCAAAAGGCCGATAGGGTGGAGGTGCTTGGTCTTGTTCTTCTGACAGATGAGACACATGTGCACAAAATCCTGGACTATTGCTTAGGTGCTAGGGATGTGGAAGTTGCGGCCAAAGCGATGAAGCGTCTTCTGAACACCCTCGTGGGCCAAGCTATGGGCAAACTCCAAGATGACCAGCAAAGATGGTAGAGATGGTCATACGTAGACTTGGCTGGTGTTTGTGATGAGGCTGTCTAGCACACCCTAGAGTGCGCCCAAGGACCGGCCTGCGATGTTGGTTGTGAGGGCAGCAAGCTTGTCATCAATGGTGACCTCATGGCGAAGCTCGAAGAACATATCGAAACTAGGTGAAGACAGGGCGAAGATTTCGCCTGTCAAGGTGTCCCTCCTAGATAGTTCATCAACCATAGTGTTGAGGTGGCTGTAATGGAATTCCACCAATAAATCAAAGCCAAAAAGCTTGCTAACCCACTAATGTTGCAGAATCGTGGAGAGGTGCGGGTCAAGTAGCTACTTGAGGTTGTAGTGATCTGTGCGAACCACAAATGGGCTACCCCAAAGGTAAGGCCGCCAATGACAAACTACATGTATCAAGTAGATGAGTCTGTGCCCATACGTAGCCAGTTTGGCATGACGAGGCACTATCAGCTTGCTTGCTGAAGAAGGCAAGGGGATTGCCACCTTGGTAGAGGACGGCGCCGAAGCCCGATCCTGATGCATAACACTCAACGGTGAACGCGACTTGGAGGTCTGGCATTTGCAGCACCGGTGTTGTTGACAGGGCGACCTTAAGTGCTTCGAACGTCGCGTCGACATAGGAGGACCAACCAAATGCCTCCGTTTTTAATAGCTTGGTGAGGGGTGCCTGTAGGATCAAGGATAACCGAATAGATGGGGGTGACTAGGAGGTTCTAAAAATTCTTGCCTTTTAAAACTAATTACCACAATATATAGCTAGGCAAGATTTCAAAGCAATTCAAACCTACACAATTCTAGTATAGCTAAGGCATCACAAGCTCAAGTCTCTACAAGTATATATCTAACACAACTAAATATGACAATCTCAATAATTACAATATGCTAAAAATATAAGTACGGAAAGTAGAGGTAAAGAAATATCCAAATGACAAGGGATGTTTTCCCGTGGTGTCGAAGACTTGCCGGTCTTCACTAGTCCACATTGAGGAAAGCCCAAGCGACTTGGACCGGCTCCACGAATTAAGCCTTAACTCCTCAATCCTCTAGTTGTTGCTCTTCCTCCGCTCCGGAGATGGTGAGCACCAAACCACTCACAAGTTGGCACTGGCCCTCTTCACAATGTTCATGAAGAGGTCACCTCGCAATATTCCACCAAGGCCATTTAGGTGTCGACAAGCACCAAGAGTAATAAACCAAAGGTTCGCTTGACGGCGATCAAGTGCCAAGGATCAATCTAAAATAGATAAACTTGATTTTTGGCTCAACTACCTCAATGAATGCAAAATAAGTAAATGAGGTGTGGGAGAGTGCTATATTGCTCAAGGATTTTAAATGAAGTGTCTAGCCCTATCCTTAGCAGATGAGGAGGTATTTATACCCCCACCAATCAAGTATAGCTGTTACAAGAAGTTTCCTGAATTTTTCAGGGTGAGCGGTAGTACCACAATTCAAATTTTGGTACTACCATACCTGCTTTGATGTAACAATAATGGCTATATCAAAGCCTCTGAACTAGCCATTGAAAGTCGGTGCGGTACTACCGCAATTGTAATCGTGGTAGTTCCGTTCTTCAATAGTTGCGATTTTTGTGCGGTACTTCTGTTTGTTTCGGAGACCAAAACCTAGTCCTCTCTGGAAAAATGTACTGCCTGGATTTTCGAAACTTTCGAGTTCCGTTAGTACC
Source organism: Dendrocalamus sinicus (assembly GCA_036346575.1). Taxonomy (NCBI): domain Eukaryota; kingdom Viridiplantae; phylum Streptophyta; class Magnoliopsida; order Poales; family Poaceae; genus Dendrocalamus; species Dendrocalamus sinicus. Next base: position 24,941,266 of record CM070653.1, on the reverse strand, counting down.
GCTCAGGAGCTACGATCATACTGCTCTACGGTAGTTCTACCGTTGAAACTCTAGTACTATCATTTTATAGAGAAACAGATGTGCTTCCAAGGGTGTTCTCTGGAAAAAATGCACCGCTAACTTTTTGGTACTTTTGGGTTCCGGTAGTACCGCTCAAGAGTTGCGGTCATACCACTCTGTGGTAGATCCACCATGTAAACTTCCGTACTACAAATATTTCTAGGAATACACAGTTGGTTATCAATTTTAATTTTAAGTGCATGCATGATCCTAAATTGATCTAAATGGCAAAAGAACATGCTGTCAAGTTACTAGCCATGATCCGTCTTAATAGTGTGGTATTTATCCTATAATCTGGTCTTCTATTCTTTCTCCTAAGACCGGTAAAATACAAAAGGGATCCTAAACTATTTATACCTTTGTCTTGAATCATCTTGATCCTCATGTTGACATTTGACATGCATTTCCAAGTTGTCATATTCATCATAGGGACTCAACTTTTCAAATACTCAACAAACGCATTTGTCCCATATTCATATATTGTCATTAATTACCAAAACTATATTTAGGTGACTAGATGTTTTCAGTGCCACAATAGAGCCAAAGTCATGGATGAACTTGTGGTAATAGTCCGCAAGGCCCAAAAATCTACAGAATGCTTTCGTCGTATGTGGCATTGGCTAGTCCATGACGGCCTGCACCTTGCCACCTTGGCCACCTTGGTTGAATCCATGGCCACACCATTCATGGAAATCACATGACCCAAATAGGACACCGATGGAGGACCAAAAATGCACTTAGATTTCTTTAAGAATAGATGGTGCTGCCGAAGGAGGAGGAACACTACACAGACATGACGAAGGTGCTCGGACCAAGATGAACTGTAGATCAAAATGTCATGAAAGAAAACCAAGACAAATTATCAAAGAAAAGCTCAAAGAAAGTCATTCATAAGAGCCTGAAAAGTTGTCGACACGTTTGTCAAGCCAAACGGCATGACAAGGAACTTGAAAAGGCACTTGTGTGTACGAAATAACGTTTTGGTAATGTCATTGAAGTGCATACGGACTTGATGGTATCCGGAGTGGAGATCAAGCTTGGTAAAGAAATGGGCACCCTTTAATTCATCTAGCAACTCGTTAACCACCGGGATAGGAAATTTATTCTTGATGGTCAACTCATTGAGGGCATGATAATCCATACAAAATCACCAACAACTATCACACTTCTTGACGAGGAGAACCGGAGAGAAATATGCCAAAGTACTGTGCCAGATAATGCCCTGGTCCAGCATGGCGGCACACTGGCACTCAAGTTAGTCCTTGAGTTGGCGCTCAAATACGTACAACTGTATAGTTAACTGTCCCTTTTGTTCATTTATATGTTGATATTTGTTGTTGTAAGAGGACAATGAGAGTAAGAATCTTTGGTTTCCTTAATGAAATTGGGGAATTCCCTATTATTCAAAAAAAAAAAAAGAGGGACAATGAGATTAGGACTTACCTCTTGATGCCCTTGTTGGCTTCAAGCGACATCCCTAATTGATAAGAGTGATAGTACGCCATTGTTGTATTGCCTAGATTAACCTGCTCCAAAGGGCTAAAAGCTCTTACTTTTGGTTTTTTTTGTGTAGGCTTTTTATTGTAGCAGCTGTTAGTTTTTTGTAAGTAAAAAATTTGTAAAAATCAGAAATTTTGGAAAAACACCCCTAAATCTTTTAGAACAATACAAAGAAATAAGGGGAAAAAGAAAAACAAAACCAAAATGCCAAAAAAGCCGAATTTTAGAAGCCAAAAACCTGAAACCGTTTGGAGCAGGGCAAGGCTAGGTGCTTATGTTTCCAACATGCAACCAAAGAAGATAGAGGGGATGGCTGTGAATTGTGAAGGTAGGGAGATATTGAGAAATATTTTTTTGTTGGTACTTTTATTATTCATGAGTACAACAAGAATACACTTATTCACACACACAATATCACACACATTCACGCACTCACATACCCATGTGGGTGCATCCAATACATAGGCTAAGACAAGACGGAGACCCTAAAGCCTCATGAAGAGTGGGCATGCGCTTTGATCACTGAATACACCCACGTGCATGTATACTCGGAGAAATACTGTTCATATAAACAATATCTAAAAATCGGGTGCCCTAGAATCAACCCTGTTCAAATAAACAGTATCCTAAAAATAATATGCCCTTGGATCGAACCCAGACGGACAGGCTGCACGACTACAGCCACACCATCCGTGCAAGGCTCCGTCCTCGTTTTATATACGTTGGACTCGTCAGTGAAAGCTTTTTTTCACTGTTTTGAGGTAGCGGACGCTCGATGTATCGTCTTCCTCTACCACACATTTTGGCCCATGCAACGCCTCACATCTGCTAGGGCAATTCTTTTCAAGGTCCAGCCTGCAGCCCACGAACTCTTACTTGGTTCGACTATTTCAGGACATTTATTTCGCCCAAAAAAAATGACGAGGTCATTTCTGTAAGTAACATTGGAAGAATAATGTGAACAGTGTAAAGTTACTGTCATGGGAGTATAATAGTGAGGTTTAAGGGCAGATCAGTTTACCTCACCTCACCTCCTCCTTGGAGTACGTACATCTATTGCTTGATTTCTCTTTGAATCGGATGTGACAAAATCAGGGCTCCAAGTAGCATAAGCATCCCCTTGAGCAATTGTTCAGTTGAATAAGTTGTTGCCGACAAATGAGTTCCTTGGTTTCCTTCAGTGTTCAGAATTCAGGCGAAACAGAGTGCACTCTGTCCGTTGAATCAGCAACACTACTGTGAAATTCCTGTGGCAGCTGATCTCCTGCATTGAAACTCAGCACTCCAAACCATCACTAGATTCAGAGCGTCCATGTCGCATTCTCAAGATCTTGCAGGAAACAAGACTTCGTGCCCTACCGATTCTCAAACCAGCACTGCCTATATGCAACAGAGGTCGTAATTTGTGTTGTCCCATGCAGAATTGCACTCTTGATTCGAGTCAAACGGTTAGCCAGGCTGTCGCATTCCTATCAGATCTGCAATGCACTGCAGAACTGACGGTCCAATTCTTCGGTCAAGGATTAGCCTATTAGACTGTGCGCACACCACAGCAAGAGATCACGATGCCCACAGTTCAACATGATAATACGCGGTAGTACTAAACTGCGGCGAAAATGTTGAACATGGAAAAACGAACGCAGAGAACTCGTAGGTCAGTCAGGTTGTTACATACCACGAGCAGCGAGCCTGTCTAGGAGGAAATCTGTTGAGATTTCATTTAAGAACAAAATAACAGATATGTGGATTGTCGCATCTAAATAGGTGAAAAATATTGAGTGCTCTTTCTTAACGTCTCGGCGATTAGACACTCCTTGTTCGCTCTATTGTACCACTATTGTCCAATATCCTGTGTACGGGTATAAAAGAAGCGGATAATTTCTGTGCGACCGACCATCCAAAGGCTTATGGAATGAATATGGAATGAAGAAATAGGTATATCTAGCATTATCCATACCTAACTCTGACTCCGAGAAAAAATACGAAATAGGATACAAAATGAGTAATAGTTGTTCCTATCCGCTCCAATTACACCCCTACAAATTAGTGGTCATGAGGGCAAATAAAAAAGGCACGCTCACATGTGCTCTTTAAGGTTTTGGGCACATCAAGGCAAGATATCTCGATATGTAGCCATCGAAGATACGCATCAAATAGCACAAAGACGACTAGAATACACACGGTGCCCAACTACTGGCAATGACAACAGCAGGGTGATGATGCATTATCAAAAACTTTTTGTAAGTATCCAAAAATTTTCACTTCAGAGCTAGAGAGCTAAGAAGATCCTATTTAACAGCCTAAATCTAAACCACAACATAAAACAACAAAGCCTCATAAAATTAGCGCCTAACTGATCTGACTGCCACTGGAGGTATGGTCTAACCGGTGGGCGGTCTGACTGGCCTTAAACTGGCAGTCTGATCAACTACAAGTCAGCAATCTAACCAACTGCCGGTCTAATCGAGCCTAAGGGCAGTCTAACCGCTCCCCTATTCTCAGAATAGAAAATCAGCTCAAGCCAAACTCACTTTTGGTGCAAACTTCAAAATCCATGATAAAAAAGTTAAACTTTGTGTGCACCTTCCTGAGGATCTCAGGAACTTATCCTATCCATGGATCACAAAGATCTTGTCCAAAGATCTAACCTTTCACCAAAACAAGTAAGGTTGCATCAAAACCAGGCAAAACTCTAAACTTCATAAATAACTTGCTTGTGGGTTAAGAACATTCAATATGGCTCTAGATATATTCCCACATGTTATAGCAAGCAAAACCAACCAACGAATTGAGAGTCAAAACCGTTAGATCAAGATTCCTTAAGAAAGATTCCAAATCATGTAAGAACCGAGCATTTTCAAAATCTTACAAATCATTGTGTCTAGATGGATAGGATTTAATCTACATGAGTTATCACCATCAGTTACATGTCCTTAGCATGCAACAAGATTAAGAAGGAGAGTATTGGACCCCGAATTTACAAACTAGAATCCTCTATGATTTCCACCGCACTATTCTCTAGATCAAAAGATAGTACTCACAGATATATTGCTGAATCAAACTTATACATCGCATATACCAACATTAATATTACATAACCAAGTTTAGATAACCCATAACGGGTAGAGTTTACATAGTGGGTCGATCAGGTCAAATGTTTGCATTACAGAATTGGAAGCAGAAACGAATACAAAAAGGTGATATCACACCTTGTTATAGGTAAGTAATAGATACACATAAAATCACCATCAAAGTCTGCCTAACTGAGATAAGGACTACACTTTTAAAGAAAGTCCTAGTCTCCACCATCTTCTTCTCCATCTGGCCCCAGCACAGCATAGTAGGCGTAATAGTCTTGATCCACAGGTTCTAAGATATTTTAGTGAGCGAGGGTGAGCATAAATCACCATGCTCCGCGAGCCAACACACAAAATACAATAATATAGATACATAGCTTAAGAAAGAAATGCTCTGGATTCATTTATTTGCGAGATACCATAATTGAATTACAGTAAATAGAAATCCTAAGCGTTTTTAACCAAACCATGTTTCTAAAGTTTGTCAAAGGGTGCAATAATATTTGAGGTGCAGGTTCCATTCACCTGTTACATGGTTCCATCCACTATATTCTATCTTGTTACTAGGGTTCTATTCACCCATTGTAATCACTAGGTTCTATCCACCTATGGAAAATCAGCTCAGGGTTTTGTCCACTCATCGTGTTTTTCATCTCACCTACAAAGTTTATTTTGTAAATACACACTAACTCGAGTAAGTTCTCATGACCGCCCATGACTGTGGGCACATCAGTTCGAACAATTTTCTCTCTGTAAAGATCGCACACTTTATCTATAAGAGAAAATCAACTTGTTATGTTCCACATGTTTTCTTATACACAAATCAAGAAGATCACCACAATCCCTTTACAATATATCTCCCTAGTGTGGCTACACCTGCTAAGATTTTTACCTACTATGGGATTTTACCTACCCTCGCTAGAGGTCCTCTTTTGCGCCACACGGAGGCTTCTATCTAGTTCTCAACCCGTGTCCACGGATGATGCAACCCACGCTGGATCGATGCAAATTAATTATCCAGGTCATGCCCATTATAGAAATGTGGTTATACTATTTTATCTTGGGAAGGGATTGCAAGATTAAGTCCTTAGAATTATCTGGGTGGTTCCATCACAAACCACACTCTCATACTCCATCTGCACTGACTCTTCTTACCATCTGCCCAGATATTTAAGTAAGTTTAGAGTTTTTGGAAATCCAAAATATCTATATCATCATGTTGTAAATAATGTCAGGGCAATTTTAATGCCCCTGAGTATTTAAGCAAGTTTAAGCATGTAGCTTATATACGAACTTATTACTAGTATATTTACCATTACTTCTAGAGTAACAAGGTTTTACTTCTAGGGCGTCAAGGAGTGGGGGTGTAATAACATAATTATTAATTGGGACTTATATAGGAACTTAACATGAATATAGTTTGCATAATAAATAAGAGCATGCAATTTAATAATTTAAATCAACATAACTTGCATTCAAAAAGTAGTTGCAAAATGATGAAAGTATTGATTCACTTTGTTCACAAGCTAGTTAGTCTTGAGGTTCCTAATTGGGCTCGAACTGTCACTACTCCTATTCTTCATAGTCTAAACAAGCATTATGACGAGAATCGAATAAACACCAAAGAAGGCAAATAAATCCAAATGAAAATGTGATGAACTCCAAAATTCATGATTTTACCTCCAATAGAAAGATCTTGATTTTAGACAAATTTATAAATAAGTTTCGCTAGATTTAGATTTAAAATGAGTGAGAACGGATCTTCCAAAGTTTAAATTCATAAAAATCCCAAAAACATAGTAGAGAGATATTGTCTCACTAATAGTTGGGCCCTACATTTGTAATTTATGTTTTGATTTATTTTCATATTTGAAATCATGCATAGGCTAACATGTGGGGCCAGCTGGGTTTTAATTTGTTTATGAATTATTTTTCTTTAGTAAGATCCAACAGTGACTGATATGTAGGACCCAAGGGGTTTTTATTTTCTTTTCAAATTATTTCCCTTAAGGGAAAAGGGGAGAGTGACTAACATGTGGAACCAACACAATGAATATGGCCCACTTGTCAGTGACTCACAACCATGATTCTAAAACTTGGTAACCGATATTCGCTCAGTCACTTCACCTTGTAGTGATTATAAGGAATTGGCCTTGTACCCAGCCTTGTAACTAGTTTTTATATTTAAAATATGGATTTATACATGTATATTCATATAGCATCAAAATGGAGTTCAGCATGAAATTGTAAATGAGAAAGTAAGGAGGATCACAAGGTGAGCAAGTGAGAATTATGTAATCAATAATCACAAGGTGAGCAAGTGAGCATTATGTAATCAATAATGTATTGAAAATCGTGAAGAAGGATCAATGCTAGAGAAAAATTGATGTAATTGTAAATTGAGAAGTGGAAATTAGCAATAATGTTAAGCTCATAATTCATATTATATATGGTTCCACCTTGACAACTTCCAACCATGCCATCATATGGCAGCAACATCACTAGATGTACATGTAGTAAAGTGTTAACAACAAAAGGTTTAAGGATATGATTTGACCATAGTAACTCTAAAACTCCATGGCTCATACCTAATTACCTATATAGCTTTTAACAAAAGTAAGACCTATTGTTATCATCTTACCACTAAATGTTTAGTTAACTAATTTGGCTTCTATATAGCTAATTAGCAACCAAACCCAAAGGTGTCATACGACTAAAATGCTAAACTAAAGTTTATAAAGTGCTAGACTGCTACTGCTAGCCTACTCTAACAGCTTTTAAATGGCATGTTAGACGAGTATCCCATATACTTGCCTGGTTATACTTGGTAGACTTGTTGATTACCCGGTTGTGCATACTAGTAATAGGTGAGGTGGCCTAGTACAAGTATACGGCTTGGTAGACCTATTTTTAGAAAATTACTCACAACTAAATTTAGGTTTTAATTAGAATTCTTAATAAATTGGACCCATGCATCAGTGACTTATTATTACTAATTAATGAGCGTCATTAGTACTAACTTAAATATGGCTTATGACATCATTAATACTAATTACACAGCTACAATGTTTCTCCCTTATGCCCGAACAGGGCGCTGCATTGTCATGCTCATCACCAACAAGGCCCACAATGGGTTGTCGGAGTCACACCATACCTGAGCAATACATCTATCTTAGACTATGTGTCTTGTGTATCTCTTCTTTTTGAGTTTGCTTGGCTTGATTAGATATCTTCTCTGTTCTTCCTTCTCTCTGTGTTCTTGGCTATTTCTGGATCGCAGTGATATGTGGGTTGTACTCCAAGCCATTTTCGCTACATTTGACCCACGAGCAGTTATGTTACTCTCTCAGATTTGGTTTTGGGTGTTCTCGGTGAAATCTAGTCAATCTCTCATTTTGGTTGCTAAGTTTTCAATTAAAGATCAGAGCAACCTCCTGAGGCCCTAACCATGTTATTTGCAAAGTTTCATGGCCAGTTGATCTCTTAATCGAAAGTTATTTGAAGTCTGGGTCATGCGGTCGTGCGCCTCTCTGCCTTCATCTGTTTTGTTAAGAAGCTTACGACCATGTTATATTCTTCAACTGCTTCTCTTTCGATCGGTCAAGATTCAAATCGTTTGTTTTCATTTGCATTAGTCTCAGATTGCTTGATGGTCGTAGATCTCGTGGTCGTGTGCCCCCACTGTCTTACGAGTTGGTTCACGACCGCAGTTGATTACAAGTGCTAGTCGGTCTTCGACCACGTTGATTGTACGACCATCCCATTGGCTTACGACCACGTCGGTTTTGACCACACTCAATTTTCGATCCCGTTTGTCTTGATATTGGTGGTTATCGACTACAGTGAATTATGTTTGATCATCGATTTCCTACCAAGTTGTTCTTTGGTCGAGTGGTCGAAGTTATGACCACTGTGCAAGCTATCGACCACGTTGTTGGGCTTGCGACCACGGTGTAAGCTTCGATCACGTTGTCGATCTAGGTTTGATTTCTCGATGCCACTACTTGCTATGACATATGGGATAATGCTCAGAGTCATTTTCGCTACTCTCTTCCCACAAGCAAAGATCGTGCATTGCTCTTGTTTTCAGTTCTGTTGGTCGTACGCCTCCTCTGGTATTTCTAGTCGTTTACGACCGCACCTACTTTCTATCGCTCAATGATTCTAAGTCATATGGTCGCTCGACTTTTCTGCAATCTCTTGTCGTTCGCAATTGCACGGACATTGACTACCATGGTGTCAACCACACAATGGTCTTCGACCACGTAGTCTGAGAGCACGTCGGTCTTCGACAACGCTGGCATTTCGACCACGTTGGTGTCGACCATGTTGGGTTCGACCACGTTGGTTCGACCACGTTGGTTTCAACCACGTTGGCTTCGACCACGTTCGATCGACTACATTGGTCTCGACCATGCTGGCTTCCACCATGTTGGATCGACCACGTTAGTCTCGACCACGTTGTCGATTTCGACCACATTGTTTGTCCCGACTACGTAATCTGTTACGACCAGGTTGTATCTCTGATGAGTGGTCATATTCGACCACATTGTACTTCCGCCGAGTGGTCGTAATTCGACCACACAGTGCTCGGATCTGGTCGTACGATGGTCTGTGTTCCTCTGTTTTCTAGTAGACCGCATATCCTAATTTTCATAGCTCTGTAACTATTCGAGAAAAAGGAATATATAAATATTTGGAGGAAAAATTTTTAGGCATCATTCACCCCCCTATTGCCTCATCCGGTCCTACACTAACCGCTGTTTACAACCGGTCTGACCGTTGTGCATGGTCTATCAGACCGCTACGCACAGCCAATCTGACCAGTTGCACCAGTTTAACTGCTCAGCAGAGCCAGTCTGACCACCAGGGATTGAAACTAGGCTGACTGAAAATCTAATTTTTTTCACAAATTTGAATTTTAACTTCACAAACATTAAAAATGGATCATCACAAAAATTTCTGGACATTCTCACGTGATCCCTCACACGAGACTGTTCTGCAGCAAACAACAAGCAGTTTCGTTAGACCTTTCAGTCCCAGTTCGTTGCAGCTGCGGCGTGCAACGTCTGCGATATGCCATGATGCCGTTTACACTAGATAAGCTTGGAGACTCGTGATCTCTTCGATTTAATCAGCTGTGTTTGTTGTATGACGCAAGAGCCAGACATTAATCAAAGGCCAAGGATGCAACGTTAATTCTTCTAAAATCAAAAGGCTCGTCGATCGCGCGGGTCTGCAGGACGTGGCGATGTGCGTCTCGTCAAAGAACCACACGCCTCACTTCCGTAAGAAAATTCCCAGTTGCAGTGATGTTTATATGGTCTGACGACGCTAGCTAGATCTTGACGTATGCAAGCCATTAGTAGTTGTTTTTCGTCTTGGTCATGTACTTAGCGTTCTCACTCGTCGACGAACGGCGGAGTTTATTTGTTTAGTCTGCGTACGTATAAGCCAGTTTCACGCTTGATGTGATGGGGACACTGGCCATGATCGAGCACATATGGACAAGGAGGGGAAGCTGATTGTTGCGTGCGAAAGGTACAGAAGAGGACAACGAAACGTGCGTGCTGTTCGCCGTCCGTTAAATCTGCGGCTAGACGGAGACAGACAAAGAGGTTTTTAGGCTAGGATCGATGCTTTTCTTTGCATTGGGGGAAAATAGACGGAATCCTATCGACGTCGAGAAGGGCTACCAGGTTCCAGTGGTCTGTTCCTAGATGATCTGTGAAAAAAGGTTTGGCCGTTCATTTCTATGGATTTAATTAGTTAATTTTTGCTTCTCCTGCCAATCAATCTGTGTGTGAGCACGAAAAAGATTTTACGGTAGTTGCTCCTGACTCGGTGACTTGCCTTGTCTCACTTTCTTTCCTTGATCTATAATTTTTTTTTTTTCAAGGCGTCGTTGATCTCAATTGTTCTATGAAAAGGTTGAGCTTATCTGACTATCATCTACGTACTCTCCCTCATCCATCCGTGCATAATCAATATATGAGCATACTGACGTAACTGCATATATAACCGATCCGTCGTGATGTGTAAATTATTGATCTGTGATCGATCTCGTATATATATTGGCCACATTAAATGGGATGAAATGGGAAATGGACGTCGGCCGGCCGGAGCGGCACGGCCGACAAACGCAGGTGGCGCGATGGCAACACGTACATATTCCCCACAATTAGCACAAAACCGCAGGCATAACGTGTTATCGACAGGTCTCTCGCCCTCATGCATCTCCCCCGCCGGCCCACGGCTGCCGTCTTTTTGACATTCCTCTCCGCTGCGTCTACTAAAGCGTTCAGACTCTTCGCAAGTCCTCCACTTGCTTTATGGGGTTCGGTATGACTTTGGACTTCTTATTCTTTATGCTACAATAATTAACTTTTTTAAATGATATATTTTTTCAAAATAAGATCTACAGATATATTATAGTATAAGTTATATTAAATTTAGTTGTACCGGTTAAAATAACATACAATTATTTCTCTTTGTGAACTATCTCTCAGTACGAATTTAAAATTTTCCGCTATAAAGCATCACAGCCCAAAAGATACCGTAACTCTTTTTTTCTTAGCCGGCAACTTGCATATACCTAGTTTGCTCACGGACGCAGGCCGCATATTGGAGACGGCAACAACGGTGAACACGTCGACCGATCCATCGAGGCCAAAGTCTCAGTCTATAAAGCATGGAGCGCATATATGCTCAAGTGACTGACCCTAACGTTCAGAAAATTTCGATCGTAGGTTTGGACTTCATGAATACAGTATATACACTCTGTATATATACTGTGACGGTGATCAATAATGAAGGACGAAGCATGGGGATGGCCGTATCGTATCACTACATGCTGACATGCACTGTGTACGGCACATGCATGCATGCATGCAAAACGAAAGCACATGCACGGAGAACATGTACGTCGTATATATATACGCATGCATGCGTGTGTTAATGAAAAGGGCAAATCTAAATTTTTAACATGTTTTCACCTGGCCAAGCGTACTCACGTATGTTAGGGCGTTCGAATTAATTTTTGTTGATGCTTTTTAGCTATGATTTATAATTTTTAGTTGAAAATAAATATTAATGGCTAAAAAAAGTGATTTTTAGTAGGAGAGAATGAACAGTGTAATAGAAAGTGAAAGAGATGCGTGCGTATGACTGATGTGAGAGACGTGGAGTGGATGATGCAGTCGTGATCACCTGTCTTATATTCAGAGTAAGACGGTAGCGAGAGCAGCGAAGAAACATTTCAAGAATCCAGATGCTCATATTAGTTTTTTATTTTTCTAAAAAGAAGTTAAAAATAAAAATCAATACAAATATGGCCATTATCTTCTGAGTCTTGATCCGACTTTACTATCTTCTTTTTCTCTTTATTTTTTGCTTTTTACCAGCCCACTAGCTCTGCTTAGATCGACGCACCACGTCAAGGTTGGAATAGATCAAGGTGTGATCTGGTTCGGAGCTCAAGGAGCCCCAAAGTTGGACTTGGTCGGAAAAGTTAGTACTACCTCTCCTACAAAAGACTTTTAAGGGAAAAAGAATGCCATTCTGCTCGGGTAACTAATTTTTCCTGCACACCAAACGCATATTTTTATAACTCTTTTGGTTAGTCTCCTGTGCGTGCACTTACCTTACGTAGCTAGCTAGCTGATTGTAGTGCAGTCCTTGTGTAAATTATCCTTTCATTAATATACTTATGTCTAATCCGCGAGCGTGCAATGCATTCGTCGTTTCCTTGACTTCCAAGTTCCAATACATGTGCCTTTGCGAATGTTGAAACTTGAGATTAATTTACTGTTACAAAGCACACAGCAAAATAGAAGATAATTAAAGAAGCAGAAGACGTGAGACAATGATTAAATTTAATGTAAAAAATCCTTGTAGGAATATCACAAATATAGAATCGACAAAATCACTTTATAAAAGAGAAGTTACAACACTCTCTTGGCGTATTATTAGTGTAGATAACTTTAGTACATATTCTATTATGAGACTTACAGAAGGTATAAATAAACGAAGAAAGAACATAGTCCTAGTCGGTAACAGAAACAGAGACCTACTAGAAAACTGGAATAATAACATACTCGGAGACAAGAATAATAACATGTTAGGAGACGAAACAGAGTATCAGAAGATGACGGTGCAGAGTTGTAGTCGAAAACACCTTAAGTAGCCATGTCTGACTCTAGTCGACGCAAATACCTTTAAACACTACATCTGGTGCAAGTCGGTGCAAAGTCCATCATAAACACAAAGATGATCTTAATCATAATCTTCAACCAATTAGTATTAACAACTAGTCATATTGGTCGAAATGTTCACAACCAGTCATACTGGTCAGAACATATCCTTTTGAGCAAAACCTAATCGGATTCTTCAAGTGGTCGGACCGACTAGATTCGGACCATAAAATACAATATTTACTAAACATACAAGCGTGCGCCCACAGGAAGGGAGGAAAAGTATGTACACCCTTTCTGTTAATAAATAAGACTATTCTTTTAGGTTTTTAGCTTATCCGAAAGTCGAAACAAATAAGGCAATTTTTGAAGTGAATTCACCAAATGTCTTCTCGAGCCCAAAATCATGTACGCCATCGGTGTCCACTGTGGTTTCAAAAAGCACGGATAAAAGACATCAGCCGTTACCAAAAGACATTAGTCGCAGCAGTCCAAAAGAACAACATATGGGCAACACGGTCACTAGTATACATATTTGACTGCTAAATTATCTAGTTACATGCATGTAAAGATCATAGAAAATACAATATTTACAATACACTTTGATGAAAAATCTAGGTGGTGATCGGTTCGGCTGAAAAGCTCGTGGCTTATGGCTGAAAACACTGTAGCTGGCTGAAAAAAGCACTGTAGCTGACAGAGGCTTATTTAGCATAATTAAATTTAAAAAAATTTAAAAATATAAAAAATATGTTAGCCCATTACGTATAATACAAACGAATACGGGAAAAAAAGAATTGGCAGAAAAGCTCAACAAAAAGCCAAAAGTTCAGAAAAAGATGAAATTTATGAATAGTGAAAAATAAGCCAGAAGTCAGAAGCTCAAGCCGAATTGATCGGGGCCTCAATTAATATCGTTTTTTTGTGACGGATCTAAATATTTGTGTGTCTTTTTATGGTCCAAGTTTTGATAGTTTAGCTATACAAATTCTAAAATTGCATCTACTTATTCGGAGGATACATTCCCTCCTAGCTAGTAGCTAACCCTAGAACCCTCCTAATTAACAAAACAAACCTACCCTGATCTGCCGTCTCAATTCAGATTTTGTTTGAAGGGGCAGTCTCTAATTCAGATTTTGTGCATATTTTAAGGTATGAGAGTATCCTAAAAGCTCAGCTTGTGGAGTAGTTAATGACTTCATGAAATTGATCAATAGCAACAAACTATAGGTATGATCAGTACTATAGTATTTTTTATTTCCTAGCTTTTGATGTAACGACGACTGGTCCACATGGACACATAAGTGGGATTTAACTTTTGGAACAGTCAAGTCAGTGCGATAAATTAAAGAAAACGACACACATATATGGACGAAACAGACAGTGTATTAATAATAATCTGCATGAGAAATATATGATCCATGCAAACAAAAAAAGGATAAACACAGACGAATTTAGCAAATATCACCAATGAATGACAACCCATCAGATGTTAACAACTAATTAATCGATCTCCTTAATCCCATAAGATTTAAATCATGCATCCATGATAAATTGATACATAGCTGCCAAAATCTTAGCCTGTGAAGCTGACAAATTTTCTCCCTTGCTACTAAGCTACAGAGAACTAACCTAGTAACCTTATACCAGTCTCTGCAACTCCACACCCTCAGAAGAAAATTCAGCTACTTCACAGCCAATCTTCTCCACGGCAACCTTCATGATATTATTGTCTACGTACGTACGTCCATGTAATACGTACGTGTCCTTTCTGTTCCAACGTAGCTCTATATATACGTACATGTGTACATACCAAGTGCAAGTATGCAACTAACGATCAAGAATTAACCCTGTCAGTTAATCTGTTATGCATGGGCGGCGGTGCCATGGCACTGGTCGAAGCGTATGATGAGCTCCTTGGGCAGCGGCTGCGCCACGGTGGGCGTGGCGGGGACGACGGGGAAGTGGCCTCCGCCGAAGGAGCGGACGTGGTCGTTGAGGGAGCGCTTGTGCATGAAGTCGGAGCCGCACGCGCAGAACCAACGCTTGCCGCAGTTCTTCTCGTGCGTGCGCCAGTCGCCCTTGACGGCGAACGGCTTGCCGCAGCGGCGGCAGCCGAAGGGCTTGGCGCCGTGCTTGCGCTTGTAGTGCGTCTGCAGCGTGCGGAAGTCCTTGAGCGGCCGAGCGCGCGGGTGGGCGAGGTTGTTCCGGCACCCGGCCGCGCAGCAGTAGCAGGGTAGCTTCAGCAGCGCCAGCGTCGTCGCCTGCGTGCCCTTGAGCGACTCCGGGCCCTTCCGGTACTCGCGGCCGTGGCCCCACATGTGCATCTGCAGCAGAAACATCGATCGTGTACACACATAATTTAGTCGCTGTTACGTTGAGATAGACGGCAATTATGCAAAAATGTAACTTTGCAATTAGCTAGATGTGAAGTAAACAAGGAATATGTTCGGTCCTGGCGTTCGAGCGTGTGCTTGGCTTTGTTTTTTGTCATCGTCTTGGAGAGGAAAGAGGTGTGAATTGAACTAGTTACCGCGTTGCTGTAGGTATTGTAGTTTCATTTTCTTTTCCTGTATTTGATTCCTCACGGGTGCACATGAAATACTTGCTAGGTCATTCGGCAAACATGAGCATGAATGACACCGAGTTGAGATACCAGCAAAAGGAGAATCATTCTCGATGTACATCGATCATCCATGACGGATGATGCACTAATGCAAGTTCTATTCAGTTTACGACGCATCACATGTGCTCTAGTATCCGTGTAGTTTCATTATTTGTTAGAGCCATGCAAGAAGATACGCATGTTACTTTTTCCAATTTATATAACCATATATATAATATAATCCATATACCTCACTTCTTAAGCTCAAAATGCTGTGTTCTAAAAAAAACCTCAAAATGCGAAACTGGGGTAGTTTCGATTCAAAATCATGCGGTTTGTGTCACTCTTGAGTTATGAGCATTACTTAATCGAGCAATACATAGTTCAATCAAGTCATTAGGCATACTTGAAAGCATCCGCAACAATTTAAACAAGAGACGACTCTAACACAAACCGTAACTCGAACAAAGCGGATCCAAAGAAGGCAGGCATAATTAAAACCGAACCAAATTAAACAGGATGGGATGTTGATCAATCACCTGCATGTTGTTGTATCTATTGAAGGTTTTGTTGCAGACATGGCAGACAAACTGCACCGGGCCGATGAGTATCTGCGCCGGCGTCGGGATCCAATACCGCCGGTCGCGGCATCCCGTGGCGCCCTTGCTGCTCTCCTCCCCTCCCAGACATGCGTAGTTTGATCCCTCCACTGACTCCACCTTCTCAGCGTCTTCTTGCTCTCCTGCTTTCACCTTGCACCTCTCATGCCTTGGCTTCTCGTTCTCCACCTCGCCCTCCTCCTCCTCCTCCTCCTCCTCCTCCTCCTCCTCCTCCTCCTCCTCGTCATCGTCATCCATGGGCGCCTCTTCAGAATTATAGCTGCCGCTTGCAGGCAAGCCTATGTTTAACTCAACACTGGCCTCTTCTGTAATATTGCTCACCTCTTCTTTGATAGGGCTGTGCCCACCATCCAGAGTCGTCTTCTCCCCAACTCCGAGCCTGCCAAGAAGTGGCAAACACAGCATGGTATTTCGTTCTTGGCCTCCTCTTCGATCTTCACCGAGTGCTTGGTGATCCCTCGATGGTGTCGAGAGGGACGAGGACGTCAACGACGAGGATGACGGTGACGGTGGCTTGAGCCACTCGTAAAACGGCACGCCGAAACCAGCACCCTCCATTGTGCAAGCCCTCAACACCATAGATCAATTCGAACCCTCTATATGTATGTAGAATTGAAGTGCGGACTGCTTTATATCTGGGAGGTTTTGGTGGTGCGGAGAAGAGGAGGAAGAGATCAGGAGAGGGGTCGTCTATGTCAAGGCGTTCATGTCACGCCGGGGAAGAAATGTGGGGAGCGAGCGAGAGGTTGGTGCGCCGTTGGTGTTGCTCTCCCTTATATGCGTCCCTTCGGAGTTTTGGAAGGTTGTCGCCTCGCGCAAAGTCAGTGTGCATGACATAAGCACGGCGAGCAAGCAGCTTGGGGACTGCACGCACGCGCGTGCTCGCGTGTGAATGGGCGAGCTGCATAATCTGGGCATCTGCTAGTGATGCCTGGAGCATGATAGGTAGGTTTGGAATGTGGTGGTGCCTGTCTAATGTGTATGACGCCGTAGCCGCCGTCTCTGGAATCGGCCGGGTACAAGATTGAGCTACAAGCAGCTAGGCCCCTTGCCTCAAGGGGATTAGTACTAGGTTCTCGCTGGGAATATAGTGGGAGTCAATTCGAGTACTCCAGGATGATAAAACGTGCACCAACGACCAATATTCGGCTAGCTGGAATAGTTAAAATCACGCTTTATACGTACTGTAGATTATTGTTGTAGTAGTAAATAGATGGATTGCTAGAGTATATATAACAGTTATTCAGTATACACTAAATTAATATATAGTCCATGACTCCAAATCGGAGATCAGGATGTGCTATTAATTGCCCGGCCTCTCTGTAATATTATACTAGTATCATCCTTTCAAGATATGGCGTATATCTTTATGGCGCGTGTTACACGCAGGTACGCATTTCTTTAGCTTGTACGTTTTAGGACATTTTGCGGACCGGCCTTGAGCCCTCGACCATGCTTATCCCTGCAGATTGTGAGTCCAACATATACCAGAACCACTAAAATTGGTATCGTGGTCGATCAACGTACGTGGTCCGATCGAAAAATCCATGGTCTGAACATGAACTGTTTTTCCATGAAAAGGTGTAAAAACTAATATTCAAACCATCGGCCGTCACTCGCACCTAAGGTGCAACTTTAACCGCTTTAGAATAATCCACTTGGGTCTCAGAGAGATATAATATACTTCGTCAAAAGGAAGATATAACCTGTATGTTATGTTAGAACTAATCTTATTGTTATATGTAATCCGTGTGTTTGAGTTGTATGCAGAATACTCAGTATGTTCGATACGGTGTCGAATACTCGGTGTGTTTAAGTACTGAAAAGTCATGTATCGAGAAGCTGTGGTCGACCAGCCGTGGTCGAAGTAATGTGGTCGAGACACCATGGTCGGAGTTCCATGGTCAAAAAGTACTCGAAGTCGTAAGAAACCGACTTGTCAAGTCAGTATGTGTTGTAGATTTGGATAGGTCTATGTGTGGTCGTAAGCATCTGAGTTGGTCTCAACAAGACCGAGTCTTGTGGGTAGTACACAGTGTGCGCCGAGTCATAGGGAATCATGGACGGCAAAACCTATTCATAGGTAGTCTAACTAGTGGAGTTAGTGGGTGTGTACACAGGCCAAGTAGCCGTGCGTACGTGAGGCTTATTTAAGCCATGTAATATGTTAAACATTTTGAGGCGTTGCGAGTGAATAACAGAGAGAAAAAAAATACATGTGTTGCCACAAAAGAAGGTTCTCCTGTGTTTATTCGTCCTCTCTACTCGTGTGTGTGTTGTTCCAAAGAAGAAAACATGTGTGCGTTTTCTCCTAGCGAGTAGCGATCGGAGCTGATAGGTTCAGTTCCAACAATTGGTATAGAGAGAAGAAAAAGGCATGTGTTGCCACAAAAGAAAGTTCTCCTGCATTTATTTGTTCTCCCTGCCCGTGTGTGTGTCGTTCCAAGTAAGAAACCATGTGTGCATTTTCTCCCGTGATTAGCGATAGGAGCTGATGGGTTCAGTTCCAACAATTGGACCAAAGCCTCAAGGTCCAAGGAGCCAAGGTGAAAGGCTTCTGTAGCTAACCGTGTATTGGTCGAATGGCAACGTGTGCTCAGGTTGGCATGAAGGCACATGTAGCGGCGTGTGTCAAGCGAGGTGTGCAAAGTGATGGAGATGAGCCGGATATAGCACCAGACACCCAGGAACACGACAATGAATCGAGGTCTGTGTAGCCACGGTGAGACCGATGTCACATGCGATGTGCGTAGTGGTGATGCTAGTGGTGAAGGGCAACGAACGGCGCCAGTGCAGACAAGCCATGAGGAGAGTCGGCAAGAGGCCAATGATGGTGGTCGTAGCCATCATCACAAGAAGGCGCGTGAGTCGCGCAAAAATGCTTCTATGTGCGGCAAGAAGAGTAGGATGTTGCATGCGGCAAAATGATGTGGGTCATCAGCATCATGAGTCAACATGTCAAATAATGACAATAAGATTAGGGGGGTTGATTGTTGGAACTAATCTTGTTGTTATGTGTAGTTGTTGTGTTCGAGTTGTGTGTAGAGTACTCAGTGTGTTCTAGTATGGTGTATTATGTGGTCGGTGTCAAGTACTTGGTGTGTTCGAGTACTGAGAAGTTGTGTGTTAAATACTCGGTGTGATCGAGTACTGTATAGTCATGTTGAGTGCTCGGTGTGTTCGAGTACTCTGTAGTCGTGTGTCTGAGTACAAGTCAAAGACCCAGAGTTAGAGAGCAGTCGGAGACTCCGAAGTCAGAGATCAATCATAGCAATCGTCAGTCGAGTTGCGTAGTAGTTGAAGCTATAGTTAACGGCCATAGTTGCGGTCGTAAATTGAGCTATGCAGTGGTCATAGTTATAGTGGTCGAAGCTATAGTAGTCATAGCAGTCATAGTCATAGGTCAATAGTCGAAGCTACAGTGAAACTGGTCGATGAAGCGGTCGAAGTGAAGCCATGGTTGGAGATGCGGTCGAAGCAGCTGTGGTCAACAAGCCGTGGTCGGTGAAGTGATCGAAGTCCCGTGGTCGACAAGATGTGGTCGAGAAGCCATGGTCGAGCAGTCGTGGTCGAAAAGGACTCGAAGTCGTAAGAAGGTGACTTGTCAAGTTAGTGTGTGGTTGTAGCTTGGATAGGAGTGTGTATGGTCGTAAGCATCTGAGTTGGTCTCAGCAGGGCCGAGTCTTGCAGGTAGTGCGCAGTGTACGCCGATTCATAGGGAATCGTGGATGGAAAAATCGGATCACAGGTAATCTAACTAGTAGAGTTAGTGGTGCGTGTGCATTCTACGCACACCCTTCAAACGGGTGACATGGGTAATGGCACGTAGGCACTATAGACTTGTGCGTGCTTTGCCCCCACCCTTCGAATGTGTGACGTGGGAGACAGCACATAGGCACCATAGACTCGCACGCACTCCGTCCTCCACCCTTCAATTGGGTGTCATCAGAGCAGGTACATAGACACCGTAGGCTCACATGTGCTCCACCCCCACTCGAACAATCGTAATGTTGGAGATGGCATGTAGGCATGGTAGGATTGCGTGTGCTCCGTTCTCCATCCTTGGAACAAGTGTTATTGGAGATGGCACATAGACACCGTAGGCTCATGCGCGCTCTGCCCCCATGCTTTGAACCGGTGATGTTCGAGATGGCATGTAGACACCGTAGGCTTGTCTCCTCTGTCCCTCACCTTTCAAACGGGTGTCATTGGAGATGGCGTGTAGACACTGTAGGCTCGCGTGCACTCCGTCCCCCACCCTTCGAACAAGTGACATTGGAGATGGTGCATAGATGTTGTAGGCTCGTGTTCCTTTGAACGGGAATGTGAAGTTATGTTCATAGCTATGGCTTGGCTAGACTTTGTGGAACACACATTTGTCATTCATTTTTTTGTTGTGATTTCGTAGAGTGCACCGGTACCTTCACATGTTATTTTTGACTCTGTGGAGTGCATGGGGCCCCATGGACGCCAAGCGTTATCTTTGACTCTGTAGAGTGCGCCGGGGCTTCGTGACCACCGTGCGTTATTTTTGACTCCATGGAGTATGTCGGGGCTCCATGGGTGCCATGTGTTATTTTAGACTCCGTAGAGTACGCTGGGCCTCCGTGGCCTCTATGTGTTGTTTTAGACTCCGTAGAGTATGCCGGGGCTCAGTGGCCTCCATGCGTTGTTTTTTTACTCTGTACAGTATGCTAGAGCTCCGTGGCCTCTGTGCATTGTTTTTGACTCCGTAGAGTACACCGAGGCTCCATGGCCATTGTGTGTTGTTTGACACCGTAGAGTGTAGCATGTTTTTGTGCCTTTGAGTGCTTCCGCCACATAGGACACTGGATGTTGTGTGGTCCCCTCCTCTAGCACCAGCATCACATTCACGACCTGTGGGGTCGTTGCTAGGTACAACAAGAGTAGAGCCTCTTACGCTTGACATGCGAGCTTTGGGAGGTTCCCGAGGTACACCTTTAAGTCTTCGAAAGCTCATGCGCATTCATTGGTCGATTTGAAGTTGGCCAAGGCCCAGAGGGTTTTGAAAATTGGGACATCTTGAAGTCCTCCAGTGGGGGTGCTACGAGTGTTGGCGATGGCATTCAGACCGTCCATCCTTTCCGTAGCCACCTCCGTCGCTTCGCCTCTTGTAATTCCCCTATGGCCCTTTGCAGGTCTGCCAACTCTCGTTGTAGCATCCCGTAAATCACCTCCAGCACACTATCGCCTACACCCGGCGTCGGCACCAGGGTGCCCTCAGCTCGCAGTGTGGCGGTGGCAAGGGGAGCTGGGGTCGCTAAAGGTCACCACGCCAACAACGGGGGTGCCAAAACTATCGGGGGCCATCGAGTTGGGGTCCTCCACTCGCAACACCATCTGCTACGCGGCCTGCGTCACTACTGAAGGGCCATCTTCGTCACCTACAATGATACCAAACGCGGCCACCCCGTTGCCCCGCTACCACGGGGGTGGGGGGACCCTCGACCATGGGCCCTGTCCCTTCGTGATCGCGGTGCCCTTTTTTCGCTTCAAGGCTAACGTCGTCTTCCTTTTTGGTGCCATCAGGCCCAAGCGGTTTAGTTTTGACTTGCGACTTCTATGTTGCTCTCCACGAACAATGTCAACTATTATGGTTACGTATCAAATAGTACATATTGGAGTTTTGAGAGGCCCAAAAGGGATACCCGGAACCTAAAACTCAAGAGAGAGGAGATGTGCAGAGTGCATGCACTATGCTTATTCTCAAAATAGTCTTTTCCACCTAATGTTCTCTCTCTCCCTTCCCATGGTGCCCATGGGTCTATGGGCCATACTTACAGCCATGGGCAAAGATATTTACACAAATATTCTTATTGGGATCTCTACTAATGGAGGTGAACATGTCTTTTACTGGCATGCCCTATATGGGTCTATCTTTTGCTCACATATACACTTGGGTTTAAGTATGTGGGCCAACTAAGCTATGGTGGAGCCACTCCCCTGACACTATACATCGTGCACACCACAGAACAATCATCTCAATTGACATATGGTCCCGCTCATTTCAGTTTAAGTTTCTAGCTTCTAACTTATTTTTTACTATTCATAAATTTTGTCTTTTTTGGCTTTTTTGAGCGTTTTTGCCTATTTATTCGTATTGTTCGTGATGAGCTAACCTGTTTTTTTTTAATTTAGTTACGCTAAATAAGCCACCATCAGTTACAATATAATTTCAGCTAGCTTCAGTATAATTTCAGTTATAAGCCAGCTTATTCAGCCTAACCGGGCGGCACCATATGCATGCGTGTGTGAGAAAAAGTGCAGTACTAGTTTAGCGTGTTCATGTAAAAGGGTAGTAATTAGTACCGAATCTATCTAGAAGTTGGGCGCTCTAACTTGGCGAGCTAGCTACATATGGTTGGGCTTCCTCGATCTCCTTTTGAAGTGGAGGTCGCAATACCGTGTGGATCGAGCAGTATAGGCCTGGACGACCAATGGAACGGAAAGCCAGCCGGCGATCGAGCGAGCAAATGTCAAACACAAGACCACAATGGATGCATGTGTGGGTGTGGGTCGGTGCGGTGTGGTCACTATTGGACTGGCGTTCTTATTCAGCTAGACCGGACGACTTTGGTAGTAGGTCGCATCGAACGGATCAAACACGGTGAGACGACGGGCCGACCGATCCCGCATGCATTGACGGACGGACGGACGGACAGTTCGGGGTCGTGCCTCGCACGTACGCGCGTAATTAATCCGGCCGGTCCAACGTACGTTTACCGGCAGGCGACAGCCGCGGCAGCACCCGCGCTGCACACATGGTGATCTACGGTCGCCATGTGCCAATGGACCGTGCGCGCGTACATTTCGTAGTGCCGACTGCCCGGCCGCGCGCGCGGACAGGAGCGCCGGTTAGTCGGGTGGGTGGGATGACCACCATCACTTCGCGCGTAGCGGACGGATGTAACGCTTCGAATTGAGTGGGAACGCAGGGGTGGTGGGGACGGGGGTGTAGGTGTGGGGTGGAACGGCGGTAGGAAGGATAAATTTTATGAGTTTTGGTTTGGTTCATCTGGAGGTGTGGGAGGTGCTAACATCTCTACTATATCTAACCATCCATCAGATAGGGATATAATCGTACTTTCACTTCTTTTCTAGTTTTATAGAATAATTTTGTAGCACTAAAAAAATACATAATAATAATAATAATAATAAAAATAAAGTACCTAAATAAAATGCTAACCCTAATTTAATCATCCTTTAATAGGGGATCTTTTGTTTCCCTAATCGCCGACTCCTTTTTCTCGCATCAGGTTAATCTCCTACTCTCTCTCTCTCTCTCCTAGTTCCAATCTCAATCTCTCTCTCCCTCACGTATGCATGGAAACCTCTCGCTCTCTCCCTCCGTCTACCACGCGTTAGCAGCAGTGCCGGCCGGCGGCAGCGGCACTGGCGGCACCGGCCAGCGACGCATGCAGCCAGCCTCCCCTCGTGCATGCGCATGCATGCGGATGGCGCGGTGGCCGTGGTGCAGTGGAGGCGGCGCAGCGGTGCGATGGCGGCGAGCGCCGCATGGCGATGAAGCGCGACGGCCTGGTGCAGCGGGCAGCGACGGCGGCGCCCCGACTGGCCGGCTGAGGAGGAGGAAGGGAGGGAGAAGACCGACGGTCGGCGCAGCTCGCGGTCGAGCATCTCGACGATGAGGGGCCAAATTATTCAAATCTAGATAACGCGGTGTGTGTCGGGACTTCTAACCACTACGATGAAATGACGTGTATGCCCTTTTCACTTAGTATCACTTCTGTACACCACTCATATGCACTTAAGGTGTCAATATCATCAGAACCGTTAGATGTGCTGTATTGAACGGCTAAGGATAATTCAATGTACCGAACCGGATCTCAAATTTTATTACGTAACGGTTATATAATTTGTGTAATAATTGAATTAGGTGATGACATATGGTAATCTCTCTTCTTTTTTTTTCTGTTCCACTCACAACTCTCTCTAGCTTCTTCCTCCATGTCTTCTCTTCCTCTTTCTCCATGCCGATAGCCTCACGCCTCTCCTCTCTCTTCCTTCCCTTCTTCCTTCCCTTCACCAGATAGCCCATGCCTATCTCTTTCTTCTTTTCTTCTCCCATTTCTTCCTCTTGCTCTTCCTTCTTTTCTTTTCTACCATTGACAGCTAGCTCTTCTTCTCTCGGTCACTCGCGCTAACTCCGTCCACCGTCCGCCAGACCCCACCATCTGACCGCGCCGCCGGCCACACCACGTAGTGCCTGCTGCCTCCATCGGCCGTGCGCTCCTCTGGTCTTGGTCACCGCTGCGCCTCACTCCAGGCCGGCTCAGTCGATGCAGTGCCGGTCCTACACTTTCAAGGGCCCTTGGCGAACTTATCGCAATGGACCCTCAAGACTATGTATAGGTTTGTAGGTTTGTGTAATATTTAGGTATACACATATGACATATATATACACACACACATATAAGTTTAATTCTACTAGCAAAGCGACCAACAATAAATTCTAAATTTAACATGTTTAATAATGATCGATGAACAATGTCAAGACTAAAGGAACAATAAATTGAAACTAATGTGATTACCTTAGAAGAAGAATAAAACTCCATCAATATCCATTGCTTCTCATGAAAAGAAACTTCTTGGGCATTTCTTGATGCAAAATCATCAATGATGGTATTGAGATCAATAGTCTCCAAGACATCCTTCTCAATGCAGCACATAGCCAAGCCACATTCAGCCTTTCTTGTGACATAGTTGACCTCAAATAGTTCTTCAATAACTTCAGTTTTGAGAAACTTCTTTCAGTAAAGCTCATCACAGTGTGCAGCTTAGGAGGATTCGATAGGCAATCAAAACATTTGGATAGCAATCTGCAGCCATAACAAACTCTAGAATTTCAGATCTCGACATCAAAGCATCGGGCAAAGTCACTTGCAGCACCTTTAGTTCTGAAAAAAAATCATTTCTCTCAACATCGGACGAGTTATCATCAGAAAAGGTTTCTACATATTTGGTGCAGCACCTCCAAAGTTCAGCATCATCTAAGGACTTCAAATTTTTTGAATTGAACAAGAACCCGAACACTTCATCAAATGCTTGCAGCTGCTCAAAACGACTAGTCAATGAAGTAATTGCAGCATCGATCATAACTAGGAAATAATTTACTCTAAAAGATTCCACTGCAGACTGTTGTATTTCCTCATCTTGGTCATCTTGTTCATCAAAATGCTTCTTTCTCTTTCCTTGACGTTTTGTACGAAATTTGGGCTCTACATCCATGCCAGATGCAATGTTTTTGCAGATCCATACTAGAAGTGAAACCTTCATCTCTGTACTTCTTAAAATATGATATGACACCTTCAATATGCTTGAGAGTAGCATCCATGCTCACAATCTTAGACTGCAACTTCTTACTCACCTTATTTATGGAGAATAAAATGTCATGCCAAATGACCAAACCAACTAAAAATTCAAAATTCTCAAGTGCATCGACCAAAGACCGAGCATCACTAATCGTCTTTGGATCATCGATTGAAGCCTCCTCTAGCGCTATCAAAGTGACCTTATTTGAGGAGTTTGGTATCGATAGCTTGAACACTTTTTATCCGACTCTCCCACCGGTATTAGACCATGACTTGATCACAATTCGGAACATTGTCGAGCAAAATCTTCCACCTTTTAGTAGAAGTTGAAAACAAGGTGTATATACGTTGTATAATACCAAAAAAAGAAACAGCTTGCCTGCAAGATTTTTTACATATCACAAAGTAAGATTTAGGCTTTGACATATATGATGAAAACAATGTATAACACACAAAATAAATAAATATCTTACCTGCAAGATTTTGCCATATCACAAAGAGTAAGATTTAGGCTATGACATGCACATGGCATATATAATGCTCTTGGATTAATTTCAAGCAATCGCTTCTGAACACCTTGGTGTTTTCCCTTCATATTGGATCCATTGTCATAGCCTTGTCCTCTCACATCATCAATATTCAAATCAAGAGAGGCCAATGCATTCTTCAGTTCATTAAAAAGCCCCAATCCTGATGTGTCATCTACCTTCAAGAACTCCAGAAAGAACTCCTCTACCCTTGGAACATTACTCGACATATTGACACAACGAACAATTAGAGTCATTTGTTCTTCATGACTCACATCTGGAGTACAATCTAATATCACGAGAAAAATACTTGGCATCCTTGATGACTCTTAATAAAGATTTTTCACAAAGATCGGCAAGAAGGAAATCAACTCATTCTGAATTTTGTGCCCAAGATAATGATGATGAATCTCACTATTTTGAATGCGTCTAATGTGGTCTTGCATCACAGGATCAAATTCACCCATCATTTCAATTGTACCCAAAAAGTTACCATTGTTAACTTGATATAGCTTCTCGTTTTGCCCTCGAAAAGCCAAATTATGTTTTGCAAGAAACTTGACGGCAGAAATTATTCTTACTAAAACTTGTCTCCAACGCTCTCTCTCCTTTGCAACTTCCCGTTGCAAATCATCATCAATTGTTTTGTTTTTGCTCAACCTCAGCCTAAGTTCATTCCAAGTATTCATGTTTGTTATATGCTCAACGCTATTCTCATGTTGCTTGAGTCTAATGGTAAGATGTTTCCAGTCATTCATTCCATCTAATGCTAGAACACTTTTGCTTTGATTTGATTTAAACAATTTGCAACAGAAACAGAAAACTTTGTCCACATGCTTAGAGTAAACCAACCATTTTCTATCAATCACCTCATCGTTGCTTAACTTCCTGGAATAGTAAGCATATGAAAAATGTCTACCATTACTATCTGAAGGGAACTGAAGATTCAACTCTCTCACTGGCCCTTTTTCAATCAAGATATCTCTACCCTTGTTATCAAGATTTCCCCATGTTCTAGGGTCAAAGACATCATGAATTGAAGCTTCTTGAATATCATTACTCAGATTTTCGGTTTGAGATGAAGGCTGTAAATTTTCATGCTCTGTAGCATCATCATTGACATTATCTTCACTTAAATTTTCATTAACTGGCTGCTGCCCTTGTTCTTCAATATTAGGTGCATCTATTTCAACAGGATTATCATCGGGAACATCACTACTCGAAGCTGAAAAGAACTTATGTATAGCACCCTTTTGTGTTTGAATAAACTGATCTTCTAATTTCCTTCGTTTTCTTTTTGCAGCGCCGGACAAATGTTTCTTAGGTAACATTATCAAATTTCAACACCTAAATTAGGATAAAAACATATGTATAATTTACTAGAGTACGACAATCACTAATCGATATATTTAAACAGGAAGATTAAATTTTACAAAAAATTGAAACCAAGCAAAATAAGTACCACGCGAATAGCCGGAGACGTGGAGACTGGAGTCTGGAGATACGATCATACGAAATCGGTGGCGGACGGCCGGACGCTGCGATGCGGACTTGCGGAGACTCGGAGGCCGGAGCTCGAACTCGTAGAACGGGAGAAGATCTGAAGATGGAGACGCAGACCGGCAGACGCACGCAGGTCGCAGCCTCGCAGGGCCTCGGCGCCTCGCGCGGTCGCGCCCCGGCCCTTGCGGCCTTGCCGCCTCGGCGCCTCGCCTCGAGAGAACAGACGCGGACGGCGGATCGCGTATTCGCGTATTCGGCTATTCGCGGCGGAAGACTGCAGAAGCCGCCCCGGCCGCCCGGAACGAATACGGAATTAGAATACCGAATACGATTCCTAATCCTGGCATGGATGGCGGCATGCAGCCATGCAGGAGCATGCACGAGGAATCACGCAGGACGCAGCGAGCTGGGCTGGGCCAAACGCCACGCTGGGAGCCTGGGAAACATAGCTAGCTATGAAGGTATTACATATATGGGTCTGGGCCCCCTCTTGGACTGGGCCCTAGGCCATCGCACCCCGTGCACCTCTGCAGGGCCGGCTCTGAGTCGATGCCACTCTTGCCACGACGCTGACGCCCCTGTGCTCCACCGGCTCGCCATCTTGCTGCGCCTTGCTCTTGTTGCTTTCTTCGGCCGTGGACTGGTCTTGCCGGTGCTCCGTTGCTCTCTGCCTCTCTCCTGCTGCCTCTCTGGTCACTCTAGCGTGCATGCCTGCATCGCTCGCCCGCGGTGTCGCCTAGCCACCGGCGCCCACAGAGTCGCCGCTCGTGCCCCGCGGCATTGCGTCACTGGGAACGCCGACTCCGCCGCTGCTGGCATGGTCGCCGTCTGGCTGCTCGGCACCGCTGCCTCTGACCTCGCACTTGCTAGCCTCCAGCACCTTCGGCCTACATTGCCGTCTCACTCGACGCCACCGCGCCTCCTCCAGCAACGTCCAATCGTGGACTGGTCGGTCGACGCTCTCCCACAGCCGTAGTCATTCGCCGACGCTCCCAACCGTAGCTCGGTTGAACCGCGCCACTATTGTTTTTTAGAGCTCCTATAGTGATTTTGCTACGTGTTGACATCTCGTTTGTGTAATTGTTATACAACAAAATTTTTCGTAAAGTAGCGTGTGCCGCGGATGTGGATGGGGGCCGGGTGCGCTTCCAGCGGCTGCGGGCCAGAGGCCGGGTGGGTCGGCCCAGTTACGAGCGTCCTCGGGACCCCCTGGTGGCTCGGCAGCCGCGGTCAGTGGGCATCGCCGAAGTGGCGCGCCTACCTTTCGTCCGCATAGTCCACGAGGAGTACGAGATGCCATGCACCTGCGGGCTGCGGGACGTGATTTGCGCAGCCGTGCGGCAGCCCGGAAGCTCAGTTGCGTCGGGCGGGCCGTTGTTGAGGAAGTAAGGCGGGTCGAGTGGGATTCAGATTTGTTATGGTGACGTCATCTCAAGCTGCGCACTACGTTGAGGTGTAATTGGTTGGGCCGTGCAATTGGGCTGGATGTTGGATGGGCCGCGGTCTCGGGAGCAGCAGCCAGAAGGCTGTTTGGACCTTGGAGCGGGAGACCGAGCTCGGGGAGGGAAGTGACGTGGCGCCGGCCGGACGACGGGAGGTGCACATCTCGGAGTCAGCTGTAAGAAGAGTCGCAGCCGCTTTCTTTGATACAATCATACAGTTGCATGTTTGTTCCATGCCATGCCTCTGTCCTGCTAGTTTGGATTACATTGCGCTGTTGTATTCAAAGATCTAGTCACTAAGTCCTTTGGAATTTTTTTGTACGAATAATCCATTTTTATTCGAAATTATAGAAATATATCTACAGAATTTTTTTTTACAAAAATAGGCTCCAGTCGCTCCCTCCATTAGGCGACTGGAGCCTTTCGCCCAACCAAGGGCCGATACAATCCCTGTCCTCTACCCTGGAGCGACTGCATCCAGTCGCCCTGCCGTTGGGCGACTTTCATGCAGTCGCCTAATGGGGCGGCGACTGGATGCAGTCCCCCGTGAATGTTTTAGATTTTGTCAATTTTGTAGTTTTAAACTAGTAAAAAATCTACTGAAGTTGTAATAAAGTTTATGGTTATTGTATGTTGTAGGTGCGTAAATAATTTTGCAAAATTTTTTACAAACGATTGACTGTAAAACGATTGATATATACGATGGTAAGTGATATTTTGATGTTACTGAGAATCTTCGTGCAGTTGTCATCATTGAAGTTCACTATTCGTTTGGAGCGTGCATCGAGTAGGTAACGAGGAGTAAAAGTTATCATCATTGAAGTTGTCACTTAATTCGGAGTTAAAATGAATTAGTTATGACCATTTGAATCTCTCTATTTGAATAAATTCGGAAAAAAGCTGAAAGTCTGACAGGCGGGACCCACAGCCGATTGTCGGGATGACAACGTGGTCGTAACGACTATGTGGTCGTAAATCCGACCGTATGGTCGTGAGTTCGACCGCTCGGTCGTAAACGACTACGTGGTCGTGGCTTCGACCGCGTGGTCGTAAATCCGACCATATGGTCGTGAGTTCGACCGCTCAGTCGTAAACGACTATGTGGTCATGGCTTCGACCGCATGGTCGTAACGACTGTGTGGTCGGTTTCGACCACATGGTCGTAGCGGCCGAGTAGTCGGTAACGATTGCATGGTCGATTTCGATCGCATGGTCGATTTCGACCACATGGTCGGTAACGACCGCATGATCGTAGCTCGGCTGTAATCGGCCGTGGACGATACTGAGCGGTCGTAAACGACATATAGCGGTCGTAATCCACCCTAGGTGGTTGTAAATGACTCTAGAATGGTCGTAAACGGCCCAGAGGGGTCGGGAGGGGTTACGACCGTGTGGTGAAGAAATGAACGTGGTCGAAGGGTGCTCCAACCACGGTGTGAGTGCTCGGGAAGTGCTTCGACCACGATGTGAGTGGTCGGAGGGTGCTTCGACCACGGTGTGAGTGGTCGGAGGGTGTTTCTGAGTGGTCGTAGGGGAGCTTCGACTCTGAAGACTAAACGTGACCGTGTGACCGACCGCATGGTCGTAAAGGGCGACGTGGTTGTGAATTCGTTCACGTGGTCGTAACTTCGACCGCATGGTCGTAGCCCCGACCGCGTGGTCGTAAGTGACCATTTCACGACCATGTTTCTTTTACGACCATGGATTCTTTGACTACGGCTACTACAGTAGTTCTGTGACCACTACTTAGGCCTCACGACCCCTACCGTGGTCGATATTTTGATCACGGTCGCTGCAACCGCGATCACATGCGGTCGGCAGTGAGGCGGACGAGCGGCGGAATAGAGGACTACGGCTACGGTGACTCATGGCACCAGAGACCGATTAATCAGGAGGGGAGCATCTAGGAGGGCTTGGGAGGCTACCTCGACGGTCGACTGGGATCGGGAAGGTCGGTGGCGAGCTGGCGACATGGGACGGTGGCGGTCGAAGGGGTCGCAGGTTGCTGGTGCAGTTCAGGCGATGACAAGTCCGGTCGAGGGCGGGGATGTCGTCGTGATGCTCCAGGGGTGCCTCCGTGGAGAGGAATTGGACTGCGGCGGTGGCAATCGACGGCGGGCTCCTTCACCGGTCTTGAGGAAGAAGGGATCGCCAGTGGGCTGTGGTGCTCGGGAGACTAATTCCTTTGAGTGGGAGACTCAGTGGGTGGTATGGAGTGATCGGGAGCCCCAGGCGTGGATTTATAGCTGCGAAAAAGCAATGGCGGCACAGGGGAGGGCAGTTGAGCGGTCGAAGTAGGGGCGTGGCGGTCATATGGCTACAACGCTCGGGATCCGACCTCGGGTCAGGGAGTAGGCAACGCAGGGTATAGGAATGGAGATGGGGGGTGTCAGAACCATGCGGGGTAGGCGCGGAGTCGGTAGGCGCAATCTCACGGCTATAAGGCAATCGACGCCAGGCTGATGAGGGCACTGGCACGGTGACGCCCGGAACCGGGGAGGCGACAGGAGTAGGAGTGCATTGCAGCTGATGGGGCGGGCAGGCGAGCTGGTGGCGGTGTGATCGGTGCCCAGTTGATGCGACGGTGTGGTCAAAAGTCGGTCGCTGTGGCAGAGCGACGAGACAGAGTGAGGCTGCCGAGTGGTTGGCGCTGACGCGCGCGGTCGTCGGGAGTTGGAGAAGCAGGTCCCAGTGACGCGAGCGCGAGGCATGCCTCAGACCGCTGGTCCGAAGGAAGCACGGTCGAATAAGTGGGCTGCTGAGGCGAAGTGGGCTGCGGCTTCCACTGGACGAGGCCGAGAACGGCTTCAGGCGTGGTCGAAGTGAGGAGAGGAGGAAAAAGGGCCGGCTAGGCTTGGCCGAGAACTGGCCCTGGCTCTTTTTATCATTTTTATTTGTTCCATTTTTCATATTTCACTTTTAATTTGTTGGAACCTCAATCACAAAACCAAGGAAAATCCATAAAATCTCCAACCAGCAAAATTCATTTCAAAATAATTCAAGGGCTTCACATTTCCTAAGTTCATATTTTCAAGATGTTACACCACCAAATGACAATTTATTCCATGGATGTTTTCAGTAGAAATAATGATTAAGGATTTTTAAGATGACATTTGGTAATAGTTAGTTTTTTTTAGTATATCTTTTCTTGGTTTTATCCCACCAAATAGTTGTTTGCAACTTTGGATACTTTAGTGTGTCTTCTGTTGCATGAGACAATACATTTTTGTGAACATTCTCATTCTGTTACCTACTTGGTATATAGACATATCACTGCTGGTTGAACTAAAATATATTATCAGCCTATTTGATTTTGAACACATTGAAAAGTGGCAGCATGACTTTGGATTGTTGAGATTTGATGAAAATGCGTGTACGTCATTCAAAAAGAACTACAATTGTACCTAGAGTTAATGTACAGTTATTTATACACCTAAGTTCTTTCCTAGGGCATATAACCAAGCAGTGCATGGCTTTGTTACAAAATATGAATTTTCACTTAAGATCATACCTGCAATTTGTCTTCACTATGTTCTTTAATTACCGCAGAGCTTTATAACTAGAGAAGGAGGAAGCAAAAAGTATTCCTCAGTTTTAGCTCCTGGTCAACATGATGATTTAAAGTATGATTCTTTTCCCATTCGGACACCATATTCCTAATTATTCGACATTTATTATGTGTGATACTACGGGCCTGTTTGGGACTGCTCTGCTCCAGTTTTTCCAGCTCTGCTCCACCAACTCCACCATGGAGCAGCTCCACTGTGGAGTTCCTGGAGCAGGTGGTCTTGTTGGCACGCAGTTAGCTCCAGCTCCAGGAATGTGAGGTTTCGCTGAGAAAGGTCCAATGTACCCCTGAATGATGTTTGGTGTATGTTTCTTTTGTGGTTGTTTTATGTTAGAGTGCTTGAAAGTAATTCAATTGTACTCTATGCAGCATTCTCATGCAAACAGCGCATATCAAATCAAAATGCACACACAGCGGTCAAACACATCGATCGGCCAAGCAGCTCCTGCGACGGCAGGCGCATCTCCCGCAGCACGAGTCGGCCGGCCTCCCGGTGCGCCCGGAGGCTCAGCCCGGGCGCCCGCCCTTGCCAATCACCGATATCGGTGGCGGGAACGCTCTCCCGCTCCTCGTCCGCCTCAGCGTCGTCACGTCTTGGTCGACGTCGCCGTCGTCGCCGAGGAGGTGCTGCGCGGGTGGGGGGCGGAGAGGAGGAGGCTGACGCGGGTGGGGGGCGGAGAGGAGGAGGCCGGCGCGGGTGCGGGGGAAGGAGAGGAGGAGGCCGGCGCGGGTGCGGGAAGGAGAGGAGGAGGCCGGCGCGGTGCGGGAAGGAGAGGAGGAGGCCGCGCGGGTGGGGCGGAGAGGAGGAGACCCGCGCGGGTGGGGCGAGAGGAGGAGGCCGGCGGGGGGGGCGGAGAGGAGGAGGCCGGCGGGTGGGGAAGGAGAGGAGGAGGCTGGCGCGGGTGGGGAGGGGCGAGAGGAGGAGGCCGGCGCGGGTGGGGGGGCGGAGAGGAGGAGGCCGGCGCGGGTGGGGGGAAGGAGAGGAGGAGGCTGGCGCGGGTGGGGGAGGGGGCGGAGAGGAGGAGGCCGGCGCGGGTGGAGGGAAGGAGAGGAGGAGGCCGGCGCGGGTGGGGGGAAGGAGAGGAGGAGGCCCAGCGCGGGTGAGGCGGCGGAGACGGGGCGTGGGTTCGGGGGGGATTGTGTAATGGTGGCAATGGTGGGTAATTTTGCACCAACTCCACGAGGAGTTTGGAAACCTTTGTTTGTGGAGTACCCCTTGAGGAGCTCTATAAAAAACATGGAGTTGACCTCTAACTCCACCTTTTTTTTAGCGGAGTTTTTGGAGTTAGACCTGTTTAGTTAGCGAAGTTGAGAGCGGAGCTGGAAAACTTGGAGCGGAGCAGTCCCAAACAGGCCCTACCTCTTGATGTTCTACCGAAAATTATGCAACTTTGAAGTGTTCTCTTTAGTCTTCACATGTAATTATACTTACGGCCGACCCACCTATGTACCCAAAATGTTATATTTGAGTCTGAAGTTATCACTAATCATGGCACCTTCTTATACGGCTAAGTGCTAAGTGTTCTCTTCAGTCTTCGCATGGACGCAACGAGCGTCTTTCCTATCTAGTAGAATTCCTTAAGCGTGGGAGGATTGGAGCTCTCCCAGGCCGTTCACATTCATTCGGCCGTCACCTGTGTGCCCCAGGCCTGTGCCCTATCTCTTCTCCTGATTCCCTCGCAGCGGCCGCCGTCTTAGTCCCTCTCCAAGATCTCCTCCCGCTCTTCATCAGCGTCGCTTGCTCCACCTCCGCCGGTCGATCTCCTCCCCCTTCCTCCGCGTGCCTTTCGATTTCTGTTGGAGGTTCTCAAGAAGATCTATACAGGTTCATGGATGATTTTCGAGGATTCTTATTTTTCAGGTTTCCATTATGTTCATTTCAGCGAATAATTGATCGGAATATGCGTGTGATTTTCTGAGGATTTGGTTTGGTTTGTGATGGTGCAGATGATTTGTATCCGAACAAGACGCTACAGGCGAAGCTGTCGGTGAAGTTGGAGCTCACGGACAGGCAGCTACAGATGTGGTTCTGCCATCGGTGTCTCAAGGACCGAAAGTCGCCGGCAAAGCTGCAGCAGCGCGATGAGGAGGTTGTCGTGCCGGTAATACCACCTCCCTGTGCTGCCGCCATCATTACCACACAGCGAGCTAACGATGGGCTCTCCCAATTCAAATTATGGGTGTGATCAATATGGCTTGAGCTTTTGGCTTCAGCTTATTTTTGCACTATTCATAAATTTCGTCTTTTTCTGAACTTTTGGCTTTTTTTTGAGTTTTTTTACCGGTTCTTTTTTTCCTCGTATTTGTTTACATTATACGTGATGGGCTAATATGTTTTTTCTATTTTTAAATTTTTTTAAATTTAATTATGCTAAATAAGCCTCTGTCAGCTACAGTGCTTTTTTCAGCCAACTACAGTGTTTTCAGCCATAAGCCAAGCTTTTCAGCCATTTTGATCACAACCTATGTTATGCACGTGGTCACGGTGATCTAAATGCTGACGTTCTGTTTTCCTTTTCGGATTGAAAATTTTCCATTGAACTTTCATACTAGCCAAATTGCTTGCAACCTAGCAGCTAGGAAGGAAATTTGGGATGGAAGGTAGACTAAATGTATGTTAGACTATGTGGCTAGGTCTAAGATATTTTGGTGATGAATAATTGACAATTTAGATAATGAATAATTGATAACATTGGTTGTGATATTACTTGTGGTGTGTTGCGTGTGTGCGTGGACTGATATTGGTCAAGTTGGAGAAAACTTGTGCCGAGAAAACGTTCTTTGGCCTTTGCATGTGCAGGTTGGGCATAGAAATGGTCATGGTCGGTAACGAAGAAGACCGGGACTAGGAGGAGAAAATTTAAGGTTCAGTCGGTCGAGAATGTCACAAGGTGATCAGGCTTACGCTGAAGCACATGGAGGTCAAAGGTTATATCATTGCATTTGTTCATGGTATTGGCTTAATCCACAATTTCCAGATCGGTGAGATGATTATATTTGTCTGTAGATTTTCATGGTAGCGATTCCTATTATATTTTTGCGATAGAAGGGTCTTCTCCTTTGCATTTGTTTGCTGCCTGCGCTATTGCTCGCCATTTCACACCCGCGAAATCTTGGTAACGGTACTTGCCCGCCTACAGCAATAAGAAAAAAACAACGAAAGTGCTAGCTGCTAGCAAACACATCCGAACAAACTAGTTTATCTTTGTAAGCATTTACACGCACTTATGAATATCTATTGAAAATGAGTTGGGAGTACATGAGCTAATAGCCTAAAAAAGCATGACCTTACAAAGGTAGATGGCATCATGTCACTGACAAGTATGAATTATCCAAAGTAATCAATTATTGAATTCAATAAATTGCCAATGTGATTTAGATTTTTAGCAACCCGAATAACGATATCTTCTCTTTCTGAATTTGTATCCGAATCAGGTTTCCAAAATGGTTTTGATTTTCACATTCGAATATTAGTTCTCTATACGATTCCACATCCAAAGTTAAATTGAAAGAATTATTTCTTTTTTACAAGAGAATCCAGTAGATCTATTCACCAACTTTTGTTTCTGTACCACTAATAATTAGACACAACTATTCAGTTCAATGTCAGATATTAAACCTTAAGTTTAGCACATCACGATAGTAAATCATGTGGGTGTATAAGCCTACACTGTCATTATTGTCTAGCTGCGGAAGTCCGCATACAACCGAAATAAGTCAATACACAACTAGAACTCGTAGCCAACACATATCAGATTCGTATTCAAATCAGAGTATCTATTCAAATTCGGAATCACCCTACTCTGAATTCGATCCGTTTACGCCTCCTAAGTGGCACGTGGGTCCCTGGTGTCAATAGGGGTTGCGGGCCCACCTGCCCGTGCCTGCCAATTGCGGCCTCTGAGGCTGAGCCGTGCCAAGGGACGCGCCGCACAGCAAGCAGCCGCCTCATAATTTGATCTAAACCTCCATCACGCCGCAAACTAAACTAATTGTATCAGGTTGTCTTGAAAACAAAGAGCAAATTACACTTTACATTAGGTAATTTATTGTTTGTTTCATTCTACATCAAGTTTAACTTATACTTTCTCTTACAAGATAATTAAATTAAAGAAACAGATCAATCAAAATTATATATACTGATTTATTATTATGTAGAGTCGGTTTAAGATAAACAAGATTAGACTAATACAAAGTAAAATTTTATTTGATTGTGCACAGTAAAAACATAGGTTAACTCGGATGCAAAATAAATAAGCGGTAAATTAGCCGATGCGAATGCAGTCTTTTTTTAAATAGTACTTTGGTACTTCACCGCGGCCTTTCGCCCGAGCAGCCAGCCGCAGCGAGGCGACCCACGGCCCAAAGCGAGGAAGAGGCGTCGCGGCCAGGGCAGGGCCACTTGCTTCGCCTATTAATAAGACGCCGCGCCTGCGTCTGCTCTGCCGATCTCAGTGTCCCTCACCTCGCGATCCAGCCAGCCATTGCTTCGCCTCGCCTGGAAATCGGCGGGCGCCGCCGCGCCCCACCGTCAGGAGGTACGTACGCGTCGATCCACTACCTTCCTCGCTTCCTTGATCACACTCGCGTCCCGCTCGTTCCCTCGGTCGCGGCGAGATCTTTTCTAGTCGCAGATCGCACCCTTGTCCTGGTGTTTCTCGATGTGACGTGCTCCATCCCCAGTGCTGCGTCCGCGGCGACTTCTTGCGCTTGCCGGATCTGACCCTGTTCGGTGGATTCTGCCCGTAGTATTGTCACGTCATGGTGAACTGTAAGACCAGAACAACCTTTTGTAGAAAGCGTGAACTTTTTGGGGACTTCTCCGACGAGGATAATGCCCAGTTTTACCGCTGCAATTCTGAAGTTTGAACTGGTGTACATTGGGGCTTTCAAATTGGTTTGCAAGAAAAATGGATGAGATTACAGTCAACAAGCCAATTACAATTGCAGGATATTATTCTTATTTAGCTTTACCAAATGTCATCTGCATTTATCTGGAATCTAACTTTGTCCCTTTACCCAGGATCAGCAAGATGTCAACTGCCACTGCTCCGAGAGTGTGTTTCCCTAAATGTGGGGCTAGCTGCCAGGCCATTGCAATCAAGAGTCCTTCCTTTGTCGGTTACACGAGGCAAACATCAAACTTGTCAGGCTTAAGGATCTCCAGCAAGTTCAGGGTGTCCGCGACGGCCGTGCACAAGGTGAAGCTCATAGGCCCGGACGGGGCAGAGCACGAGTTTGATGCCCCTGAAGACACCTACATTCTTGAGGCCGCTGAAGATGCCGGGGTGGAGCTGCCGTTCTCTTGCCGGGCCGGATCGTGCTCCACATGCGCGGGCAAGATGTCAACTGGTGAAGTTGATCAGTCGGAGGGTTCCTTCCTTGATGACAGTCAGATGGCTGAGGGATATCTCTTGACGTGCATTTCGTATCCGAAGGCGGATTGCATCATTCACACCCACAAGGAGGAAGAACTCTACTAACTGGCTCACATATGCTTCTGTGGCTTTTCTGTGGTAGATTCATTGTTCTGTTAGTTTTTGTTGTCTAGAGATGGCCAGAGATGCGCATCTGGCCAGCTCGGTCTTTGGATGTGACCATGCCATATGAGTTGTGACAATAATTGCTGTTACATGGTTTAGCAATTCAAACTGCATTTGTTCAAATTGTAGCAATTCGGTTCCCTAAAATAATTGCAGCAATCCCAACAATGGCACATTATGGGAAGTTATAAAATCATGTTATACTTGTGGGTCGCTTCCAGTAGGAAATATTTGGCTTCTCCTCTGTTTACATACTGTTTCACTAGATGAATGTGGCATCAGAAGTTCAGAAACCAGAACTGTTTGGGTAGCTAATAGCTTGCTTTCTGAAGACTGGATGTTGCATCTCAGAAACTGAAAATTGAGATGGTACAACATTTTCTGTCCTTCGCTATTCTGGCTGTTTTTAGTTTTCAGAAGGCAGCTTTAGAACTTTAGATGCATCTTATGTCTGCAGGATATTGATATGCTTACGGTCTGTCCTCTTCACCATTTCATTGTTCTTTAGCTTAGCAATCCTCAGTCCTCACTAAGTGAACTGTTCATTTAACGCAACGATTCAGGCTAAACTGGCTCTACATGTTTCTATCTTCCAGTTGAGCTACTTATTGAAATTGTTGTGATGAATTGTTTGTACTTGTAGATGGGCCCTAAAATAGCACTGCTTGTACATACACGGCGATTCGTTCCAGAGTTCCAGTCCACATCATCCTTATAGCAGTATACACATTTCTTTTCCTTATTTTAGGATGCGGAAATACGTTGCTGGTCTTGAAACATAGCATCGGTGCCGGATTTGGTTTGTTCAGTTACCACTGAGCATTAGAATGCCGCTGAAGCAAAGCCAAAATTTTACTCTTAAGTAGTTCTAATCAACGTAGCACATGCTTATTTCAAGCAAAGAAGATCCTCTCTAGTATGAAACTGCCCGTTTCTGTTAGACATCAAATGAATCAGGAGTCGTAGCACAAATTGGACGATACTACCATACAACAGTTGAAGTTTTAACTTCCATCATGCTGACCGTTGAACATGCATCAGTTGCTTCCAAATTTCAATAGTTAAGCAAAGCCCATGGGTTCTTAATGTTGAGGAACTGTCGCTGACGAATCCAGTCCGATCGATTCCTCCTATGCAAAGAGACAGAACAAAACACAAAGTAATACAATACAATAATAGCTTGAACACAAGAGATGAGAGGCTCATTATTCTTTATTACTTTCTTTCTCAAAAGTACAATAGATGACAATTGGGACACTTATTTATAGACTAATGTGGAGGGTGTCCATCAATAGGCTGGGCTTGTAGGTCTAAGCCCAAGTTTCCTAACACTCTCCTTTGGGCACTCATTCAACACGATTATGCTCTATCAAAACTCCATAAAAACCCAGTGAATAAAATTTAGAGAAAGAGCATATGATACATATAATGTTGTGTTGCACAAATTGCCTCATTAAATATCTTGGCAAAGAAACTTCAGAAAAAATGATCAAGGGAAAAGAGTACAATCCACCTAATTCTATTCAATCTACCGGATTTATTCTTTGAGTACTCGATCTTCGTGATCAAGTTTTAATAGTGAACTCGTGAAAAGTCTCCCCTAAATTCTGCACTTCTCTAAATCTCATCATTCCAATTCCACGTACACATCTTTCAAAATTAGATACTGGAAGTGATTTAGTGAATAAATCTGCAAGATTTTCACAAGACTGTTGTATGATGTTCAATCCATGTGACTGTTGGATGTGATGAACCATTCGTCGAAGCTAAGCACATTCTTGTGCAACCTCATACAACACTATAATTTCTGAGTGGTTCGTCGAAGTCGCTACAAGACTTTGTTTAGATGATTTCTATGAAATTACAGTTCCACCACATAGGAATACATAGCCTGTCGACGACCTAATTGTATGCGGGTTTGACAGGTACCCTGTATTTGCATAGCCAGTCATATTCAAGTCTTGGTTCTTTCTATAAAATAGTCCAAGATCTTTGCTTCCTTAGAGGTATCAGAAAATATCCTTTATTCCCTGCTAATGCCTTTTGGTAGGTTCTGCACTGTACCTTGCTAATAGGTTTATAGCAAATGCATTGTCTGGTCTAGTGCAGTTTAATAAATGTATAAGTGCTCCTACTACAATTAAGTATAGGAATTCTGGTCCTAGGACTTCCCCCTTCTTGTTTAGGTCTGTACGGATCTTTGTCTTGCTGTAAAGATTTCCCGACTATCGGTACCTTCGAAGGGTAAGTCTTTTCAAAGCCAAACCTTCCTAACACCTTTTGAGTGTATGCGGATTGATATACTAATATTCCTTTCGGCACATACTCAAGCTGCAAGCCTAAGCAATATTTGGTTTTACCCAAATCTTTCATTTCGAATTCTAACTCCAGGTAAGAACTCGTCTCATTTATATCTTCCAAGGTTTCGATGATATTCAAATCATCTACATACACTGAGATTATACAAAATCCATTCTGGAATCGTTGTATAAATATACAGGGACAATCCTCATTGTTTGTGTATCCTTTCTTGCATAAAAAGTTGCTTAAACCATTATACCACATCATGCCTGATTGCTTAAGTCCATACAGTGATTTTCTGAGTTTCACACTATACAAGACTCTATTTGCTCTGTCTTGGTTCAAGACAAAGATACCTTCAGGCACCTTCATATAAATATCTGAATCCAAGTCTCTGTAAAGGTATGCAGTCACCACATCCATCAATTTCATTTTTAAATTTAGGTTTATTGCCATTGAGATTAAATATCTAAAGGTGGTATACCACCCATGACCGGAGAATAGGTTTCTTCATAATTAACTTCTGGTCATTGGGTGAAACCTTACACAACAAGCCTTGTTTTATATCTTACAACTTCATTTTTTCATTTGTCTTTCGAACAAATACTCATTTATGCCCTACAGGGTGCACATGGGGAGGCATGCGGCTTATAGGCCCAAACACTTATCTTTTGTTTAGAGATAATAATTCAGTTTCTATTCCTTTTTTTCAATCATCCCAATCTGATTTTTTTCTTACATTCAACGAGCGATGCAAGCTTTGGATCAAGATCGATGATTGCGGTAATTTTCTTTACAAAATAAATATCAACATTGGATGTTGTCCTATTCATAGATTCTCCCGTATGCACATAGTCTATAGTTATTTCATCATGGGTTGGTTCTTCTAGTGCATCTACTTGATCACCACTCTTTCTAGTTGTAGGGCAAGTCCCTTTAGTTTTTCAGCTCCGATGTCTGCGCACACATCCATGCTGATTTCTCCCTCCATGGGAATGTTCAGATCCAGTATGCCCGTTTCTGAAGTTGCCATACTGGTGGCAGGTTTCAACTGGCTCCTCTTCTGATTTCGGGGGAACTTCAGTGATTGGCTGTGTCAAAGTCCTTCTTATCCTTTTTCACCAGGCGTCCCCGGTTACTTGGGATTCGAGGGGCTGGAGTTCTTGTCCTTTTATTCTGAGGCCTCTGGATGGGATTAGGGATACTTTTAGCTTTCTTCGGTATTTCAACCCTCTACGGTACATTGTGTGCAGGCACATGCGACTTGGTCATGCTTTTTAAATCACTAAAGTGGTCCGGTGTTGGTTTGCTAATACTTGTAGGTCAATGGTCTTCTAGACTTCTCTATTTACTTCACTAGTGCATGAGTTGTGTGCATGGATTCTTGTTGCTTGTCTCGTAATTTTCTTACATTTTTCATCAAGAGGTTGATTTTCTCCCCCTAATGTCGGGAAACTATCCTTATCAAATATACTATCAGCGAAACGGACAGTATGCAAATCTCCTGTCATGGGGTCTAAGTACCTGATTATGGATGTTATCTCATAACCAACGTATATCCCAGACTTTTGGAGAGTTCCCATGTTGTATGCTGTGGAGAGGGTATAGGTATATAAACCTTGCATCCAAACCTCTGGAGATGAGAATTTTTTGGTGCTGACCTTTGCGCTAGTTACATTAGTGAATGGATGTTATATGCCGATAGTCTAAAGTTGATGAGAGTTGCTGCATGCAGGACTGCGTGTCTCCAATATGTAGATGGTAAATTAAAATTCTGCAAAAGTGACCGGGCAATAAATTTAATTCTCTTAATTAATGCCTTTGCTAGTTCATTCTAGGTGTGGAATGCGGTACATAATGCTCAACTTTAATTCACATTGCCATGCAATAATCATCGAATGCCTTTGAAGTAAATTCTCTGGCGTTGTCCATTTTTATGGACTTTATATGATGATCAGGAAAATTATTCTTAATTTAAATTATCTCTGAAATCAGTTTTGTGAAAACATGATTTCTCGTAGATAATAAACATACGTGCGACTATTTTAAGTAAGCATCGATGAGTACTATAAAATATTTAAATAGCCTTAACAGGGGCTGTATAGGTCTGCAAATATCTCGTTGGATGCATTCTAGGAACGCAAGGACTTCATCCTTCACTTTAAGAGTAGAAGGTCTAGTAATTAATTTCCTAGTGGCACATGCGGGGCACACAAAATCTTCTTGATTTAGAAAATTCTTTACATCGATATTATATTCCTGTGAATTGTTAATTATATTTCTTATCATCCTAAGATCTGGGTGGCCTAATCTATCATGCTAGAGATAGAAGAGTTCAGAGTTTCTAAATATTGTTTTCAGGGCAGTATATGCTGCGGGTGCCTTAATATTAGTGTAGTATAGCCCAGTCTCAAATGAAGAAAGTCTTTCTAATACCCTTTTTTCCATTACCTCATGCTTCGTAATGAGCAGGTATTTCTTATCGTACTCTTCTTCAGTCTCAACATGGAAACCATTAGCGTGAATATCTTTGAAACTTAGAA
Source organism: Dendrocalamus sinicus (assembly GCA_036346575.1). Classification (NCBI taxonomy): domain Eukaryota; kingdom Viridiplantae; phylum Streptophyta; class Magnoliopsida; order Poales; family Poaceae; genus Dendrocalamus; species Dendrocalamus sinicus. Next base: position 24,898,435 of record CM070653.1, on the reverse strand, counting down.
GAGTTTTAGTCGATTCTGGGTACAATAAGACTTCTTGAATTACCAAAGTTGTGCCCATTGGGACTATAATTGTGGCTCTTCCTAAGCCTATTATACAAACATCGCTACCGGTGATTGTTGTAAGGCTGCTGGCATTCTTGCTAATTGACTGAAAGAATTTTGTCTCTCTCAAGATGATATTCGTTGTGCTGCTGTCAGTTAAGCACATTTCCTCCATAGGACGCCACACACGTTCAAATATAAAGTACTTTATTAATATGTAGTATAAGACATTCAACACACAAATAAAAAACTTCGAATATCAGAACATGTCATGCCATTATTAACTGAATAAATGAATGAATTATTCAATATCATCCAACCATCATGAGAAAATAAATTGTTTGAGTACCATTAATGTAAAGTCTAACTTATTCTTTCCACACATGACAATTAAAGTCTAAATGTATTCTATGCATTAGACTGAGTTTGCTAAAAAGCCAGAAACTTCGGCTACGATCTTCTCAGAGGTGAGATGCTCTTCTTAGGAAATCATGGCGGCAACAACTGCAATGTCAAGAGAGAGTGCTGCTGCAGGAGTGGAGTCAATCTCCATTGGTGCAGGCAGCTGCTGAGGACTCTCCCCCTCAACAAAGGCAAAGTGTGTTTCTTGCTACCCTTTGCCGCCCTTTTTCTTCTTGGCCTACAAGGCATCAACGACATGTTGCGGATCTTTACAGATTCGCGACCAGTGCACCTACTTGCCACACTTGCAGCAAGTTTGGTCTTGCTGACCATAGGGCTTGTCATCCCATTTTGGTTTGCTGGCCTTAGTCTCCTATAGAGCATTTGACTTGCATTTCTGGATTGTGGTCTTGCCTTTCCTTCCCCTTTTCTTCATTATAGTCTTCCGCACCTTATAGCTCCTAACGTTGGCCTCACGGCCAGTGGAGCTCCTAGATGGCTGTGCGATAAAGTTCTTGCAGAGAACTTCATCCTAAGCCTTTTCATCCTGCATAATATCAATCAATTTAGTATACTCCTTGAGCTGTCTTAACGATAGTTGCGCGCAAACTGCACTGCATTGGGGTGGAAGGTGGAGAGGGTCTTCTCAATCTTCTGCTTATCTGTGATCTACCTGCCACAAAGTTGAAGATTGGTACAAATTATGTGCAGAGAAGAATTGTACTCCCCAACCATTTTGAAATCATCAAACCTCGGTCGAATCCACTCTTGCTCTGCCTGAGAAAGAATGGTGTACTTTAGCTTCTCGAACCGCTTATTGAGTGCAGTCTACAACGCTAGCACGCTCTTCTCTGCCATGTACTCATTCTTGAGAGTGAGATAAAGGCGGTGCCTGAGGAAGTGAAGTGCCTGAGCATTCTCCTCAGGTGTGAGTTTAGCATCCTATGGTGCACCAATCCCGATGGCAGCGTGGGGCTTTCAGGCTCCAAGTACGATCTCGACATCAGAAACTCAAGTTAAGTAATTTTGGCCATGCTGGACCAGCTCCTCAAACTCCCGGTTCATGATGGCTATCATCTACACGTGCATGAAAGGAATGTATAAATTTACTGCAGGTAAATATACATAAAATAAATTGGACAATGGTACAAAAGGATTCTCGTAATGTTTCAGAATTTTCTATAATTTTATTATTGATTTTCAATTAAAGGCAATTTAAATAATTACAATTAATCAAAATAGTAAATAAATATAGAAATGCATAGAAAGTAATAATAACAATGCTAAACATGCTTCAAATGTTAAAAATAATTGAAAATTTGAATTTTCGAGGCCCTTTTTATGCTGGAATATGAATTTTCAGTGAATTCTGTAATTTCCTAGGGCTTATCCGCTAATTTTCAATTCTGAGAAAATTTCTAGCATAATTTTCTAATTTTTTTGAGGGCCTTTTTGCAAAAATTTAGGCACCCCCTCTCGCCCGGGCCTTCCCCAGCCCATTTTTCATTCAGCCCACCTCACAGGCCCACGCCGGGCGAATCAAAGGAGAGGGAGGGGGAGTGTTCCCTACCATGTTCACCCAAGGCGGCTTGCACGGGAGTCATGCCGCAGGCGACTGGTGACGGTAGGAGGCGTGGGCAACCAATGGCTCTTGCGGGAGCTCGGTGCGAGACCATGCGGTGGGGCTGCCATGCAGGGCGAGGTGGCCGAGATGACCGGGAGCCCGTGCGGGGCGGTAGTCGCTCGGGTGAGGGGTTGGCGACCAGGAAAACCCGGCGGCGCTTGCGGGCGCTTGGGCGGAGGAGCCGACGGTGGAGATGCGGCACGGTGGTGGCATCGTTGCGCGGCGGTGCGGTCGGCCACGTGTGAATGGCATGTTCAGCCACATGCAGGTGGCTCAAACAGACGGTGCGGGAGCGGCGGCGTGGCCTCATGTGGGGGGCTTTGGCCGAACAACCCATGGCGGCGCGACCAAGCAGTGGCGGTGGCTTGTGTAGGGGCAGGGGACTCGGGCGGTGCGGTTGCATGTCGGCGACGTTGCCATGTTTGGGCAACGTGCACGGCATGGGGACCGGCAACACATTCGGCCACGTGCAGATTTTTTCTTTCTTTTTTTTAATCTAAAGTGCAATCAATATCTACTCTTTTATGTAATTTACCGATCGATATTGTGCTGGCGACTTTAAGTCTGCTCGCAGTATATTAGAGCGGATTTGCACCGTAGGGATTAATCTAGAAAGCGAAATTTTACGAAATTTAAAGCGATCTAGATTAGGCAATTCAATCTACTATTGTTTTGATGATTACCTTTCGATTTCACGGAGCGATTTGTGCTACTAACGTGTTGAGGAACCTTCGCTGGTGAGTCCAGTCCAATCGATTCCTTCGATGCAAAGAGACAGATCAAAACACAGAGTAATGCAATATAATAATAGATTGAATACAAGAGATGAGGGTCTCCTTCTTTATTACTTTTCCTTCTCAAAAGTATAATAGATGACAATGGGAACCTCTATTTATAGACTAATATAGAGGATGCCCACCAATAGACTCGGCTTGCAGGCTTATACCTAGTTTTTCCAACATTTATCTACTCTTGAACAGAAGAAAAGAAGTTCTGCCCGAGGCAAGTGACAAAAATTATCAAGAAAGGAGATGCACCTAGTTTGGTTTGGTGTGGACTCGATGACGATCAGCGTTTCTTTTGAGATCATGTGAGCAGGCTTTCATTCTCCAGTTCTCCATATGGTGTGACGTGCTGATGTATAGGATAAACGTTTTGGTCAGCGACCGCTACCGGCCGCCTGCCGTGTCCTGCCGGGCCAACTAGGCAGCAGTTGGCGTGGCGCCGTGCTTAGTGCGGCTGATGGCGGCGCTCGCACGTCCACGCTGCACAACAGCAGTTTTTCACCGTTCTGTTTCCGTCACTTACATGCGTGGCTTCCTCGAAAGGGCCGTTTTTCTTTTCGCGTTGTTTTTGCTTTCTGAATTTCCAAAGTTAATTAGTAACAAGATGAAACTGGTCATGTTCTTTTTTTCAACTTTTGATTTCTATTTTTGACTTTTCTACAGTAACTAGTTTTTAAACGGAGTATCTTTTTAAGATGAGATATACTAATTAATTGTAGTACATACTGTACCGACTTCATTTATATCGGCAAAAACTGTACGTGAGTTTCTATTACTCTGTAATATCTCACACGAATAGCTCAAAAATCACAAGCCACAGCTAAAATCCATAAGCCTCAGCTAAAAAGAACATGCCTGCATGTAAGAGATGAAATGGATAACATTGTTCTTCGACGAATTTCCCAAGGGGAATAGGATCCCAACCCTTAATTATTCAGAAAAGGAGCACACTGCTGTGCCTTTTTGGTGCTGTTGAGCCACCCGATGGAAAATAAACAACTGCAACGGGATATTGATACAACAAAATTCTACACTGCAACACAATGTTGTGCCACAATGAATGAAATCACTGCAGTGTTTTGCTGCCATTTGTGATGAAAAATCACTTTGTATCCCCTGCCTTTACTGAAGAAAGGCGACGAATATGAATGAATCCCTAATTAGACACAGTGACAGACCTATCAGCGGATCGGGGGCTGACACCTACCCTACCTCCAACCAAAGAGTAGATACCCACTAGCCCCTACCTTCGACAGGGGCACCCCCAGCCACCGCCAATCCGCCATGCGCCACCGAAACCGATGAAGCCATGGCGCCATGCAACTGGGTCAACAGCATTGCAGGCTTGCAGTTGCAGCAAAGAGCCAAAGGGCAAACTGGCAAAAGGTCGAAGCGACACAGCCCACCAAAACGGCAAAATGATCAGCCTAGATGACCACATAGCAGATCCAATTTGGCACCGCAACAACACCAAGCATTCAAGCCTACCCACAACAAATCAACAAACAACAATCTATTCCATTTCATCCCCTTCTCCTCCTGTGCTTGCGTGGTTGGCGATGGACAGTGTTGTTGTGGGTGGCTTGGGCTTTGAGGCAGGGCGGGTTGAGTCGTGTGGCGCTAGCAGCAATTAGGTGGTGCGATGGGCCCGTGGGCCGGTGCGTCATGCCGTCGAAGGCGCTTGCCTAGTGGCTGGCGGTAGGGGTGTCTAGTGTCAGATCTGGAGTCGCCTGAGGAAAGGAAGGGAGCTAGGAGGCTGAAGCCGCCTGTCGCAGGGCGTCCCATCGGTGCCAAGCGCCCAAGGCCCGAGCCGTCGATAGCGCCGAGCCAGTGAGACTATGGGAGGCACCATGAGTGAGTTGGCTGGGAGGGGAGGGATCCATGGTGGGCTAGTGGCGGTCTGGTCAGCCAGCCAGACAAAGAGTGGCTGCCGACTTCAAACTGACGTCGGAGCCCAGAGGAGTCGCCAAGGTGCGAAGGCGAAAATCTGGAGAAGTGGAGAGGAGGGAGACCGACTCGAGGATAGTGATATTTGTGGAGTGGACTCAGTGGAATTTGCTATTTGGGCTGGTAGTTGGGCAATTTGGGTTGGTACTTTGGTCCTTTCTTTTATCCTCTATCTTTTAATTCTTTATGTGTAATCTATATGTATGCATTATTCAGTAGACAATATAAGTATTCATATATATGTGTAATGTTTCTATCTATGCAAAGGCATCAAAGTCATCTTGTTTGTAACCATAATGATCAATTGGGTTTAGATGTCTCTGCGAAGTGCCACATAGGAAATATCCAAAATTAATGGTCTCATTGATACTTGACAGCGATACGAATTCCTGGTGTGGAGTGGAGTTGGCTACTTGGCTGTGAGGGCTTGATCACCTGAGGGGAGACTGTCGGCTATGGCTTTGCATTAATAGATATAAAATACAAATCTACTTTTTAATTTATGCAATTGTGATTGATATGGTATTTTAGGTTCATCTATTGTCATTTATTGATTAGTAGAGTTGCAAGAAATGGAGAAACGAATATTGCATAAATATTTACGAGCTTGGAGAGGCGCATTACCTATTACTGAGATACAATCTTTGTCGTATTTTGCATTTTTTCCCATTAACTCCTCTAAAATTTTGTTCTGGTTCATCACCGGACACATACAAAATTCCGGCATTCCTGTTTTCTTCAGCCCTACACGGCTACACCCCGTAGGTCACGAAAGCGAGAAGTAAACACATACTCGTATAGAGTGTATCGTATGGGCGTGCCGGTAACGAGTGGCCATCTCAGAGAGGGATGTTTTTTGTCCGTCACAGTTTGGACTTCGGAAGGTAGCAGATCACAGCATACGCTGCGTAACCAGATACTGCAAGTCTGCAGCTACTATAAAGAGCAGGGAAATGTAGGCGACCCAGCCGGCCCCGACAAGAGAGAGCACGACTTAATTCAAACGTAACTGCCGGCCTTCCGTATTGTACACACACGGTGAGAGAGAGAGGGCAGGAAGGAGAGAAGCGACACCAGGCGAGGCGCGAATGGAGCTCTGCGCCCTCTTCTCCTCCCCGTCTTCCTCGCTTCTGCTCTGCCTCTTGCTCTCGCTCCTCGCAGGTTGGTAGATAGAGAGCTCCGATCCTTCGGCTCTCTCTCTCTCTCGTGCACATATGCATGCATGGTAGATTGTATCTAGCTTTTGCAGCGCGGGAAGTCCTTAGTTGGTCCTTGGACAGGTACAACCTTCATCTTCCAGTTGCTCGAGATTTTGCGTGTGTCGGTTTGGATCATCTGATTGATTCATCAACCAACTCCATGCGCTGAAAGAGTTGGATTTTCGTGTTCTTTGTTTCTTCTCCGTCTCATTTCGGTAGGGAGAACTGGCGAAGCGCTCTGAGTGCATTTTCCACAAGGGCATTTATGGATTTTTTTGGTAAATTTGGGCATGGAGAAAGGGCATCATCCTATCATGCAAAACAGCTGTAGTGTTATTTTTTTCAATGAACGGAGCAATCCCTCTAGCTATTATGAGGTCGTTTTCTTGGATTAATTAAGCATATTTCAGTCGGCTAGTCCGACGTGTCTTTGACAGGGAAGACTATAAATTTTCCGCATCATCCTGTGATCCTTTGTTGAAGTTACGCACATTTGATTTGACGCTTGTTTGATATTTTCCTCTGGTTACTTGTATCATTTGGTACTATTTCCTGTGCATTTGTTTGTCGAAAACGACCTCCTACCCAAAATCATTACAAGCCAAGTTTACGTGACAGGGAAACTTATTTAATTTCCCCTATATTAATTTTTGTCCTTTAGATATTTCAAATCTGTTGCTAGTTATTTAAGCTTGCAATGACAAACATCACATTAACACAACAGTACTTTATTCCCTGACAGTAACAGAAGCTACTATACTGCTATTCAAGTTAAATTTCCTTTTGTCATTCGATGTTGATAAACATCATTTGGATGTTTTTTTCTAACTATCATCCAGACTTGTGACTGTCGGATTAGAGATCCAATGGCCACGAATTCTCCCCCTAAAAAAAATCTCCCTTTTAAAAAAGGGGCTATTGAATCTATAATCCAACGGTCTCAAATTTGGATGATTGTTAGAAAGAAAATATAAGTGATTCCTAGACACATTTTTTTTATCATTTTAGCCCTTCTGAATTTAGTATTTCACCTTCTCTTTGGAACGTCTCGCTCCGATGCCGACCGAAGCTAATGACGTTGTATCAGCGGCGACGGCGCAACTCAAGTTCGGCATCAACTACGGCCAGATAGCGAACAACCTCCCGCACCCGACGCAGGTGTCCGGCCTCCTCCGGTCGCTCAATGTCAACAGGGTGAAGCTCTACGACGCCGACCCGGCCGTCCTCACGGCCTTCGCCGGCACGGGCGTCGAGTTCATCGTCGGCAACGAGGACCTCCGCAACATGACCGACGCCCGCAAGGCCCGGGCCTGGGTGGCGCAGCACGTGCAGCCCTTCCTCCCAGACACCCGCATCACCTGCGTCATCGTCGGCAACGAAGTGCTCTCCGGCAAGGACACGGTCGCCATGCAGAGCCTCCTCCCCGCCATGCAGGCTGTCCACCAGGCGCTGGTCGATCTCGGCCTCGGCGGCAAGGTTAACGTCTCGACGGCGCACTCCGTCAACATACTCGCCAGCAGTTACCCGCCGTCGGCCGGCGCGTTCCGGGAGGACCTCGGGCAGTACATACAGCCGTTGCTCAACTTCCACGCCGAGGTCGGCTCGCCGTTCCTGATCAACGCCTACCCGTTCTTCGCCTACAAGGCGAGCCCCGGGAGCGTGTCGCTGCCGTACGTGTTGTTCGAGCCCAACCCCGGCGTGCGCGACCCCAACACCAACCTCACCTACGACAACATGCTCTACGCCCAGATCGACGCCGTGTACGCGGCCATGAAGGCCATGGAGCACACCGACATCAGTGTGAGGATCTCCGAGACCGGGTGGCCGTCCAAGGGGGACACCGACGAGGCGGGCGCCACCGTGCAGAACGCCGCGGCATACAACGGGAACCTGATGAAGAGGATCGCGGCGGGCCAGGGGACGCCGCTCAAGCCGAACGTGCCCGTCGACGTGTTCGTGTTTGCGCTGTTCAACGAGGACATGAAGCCCGGGCCGGCGTCGGAGAGGAACTACGGGCTGTTTTACCCCAACGGCACGCCGGTTTACAATCTTGGGTTCGACGGAGCGTCGTTCAGCCCGTCGCCGACGACGTCGTCGTTTTCCTCTTCTTCCAAGCCGACGGTAAGTAACAAAGTTCTGAGTTTTATGTCTGAATACGCAAATCACTTGCATAAAGTTTCAGAACAAATAAGAGCAGTTCTAAAAAAAGTTCTCTCTTTTCTCTGCTTATTGATCTCAAAAGGAAACTTCACAAAACCTACCAAGATGTGAAGCTAAAGTGCAAGCACTTTGAGCTCTTGACCAGAACTATACATCACCATGACCATGGCTTTCATGTTGTTTTATGTTGCAACATGGGTTAAAAGAAAGAAGGATATTGTCAAATAACACCCCCCTGACGAAGTTAACCCTCCTTTCGCTTTTGTTCACTGTTGCAGACTACAATTCCAGTTGGGGTGGTTGTCCTACTCGCCGCATTTTTTCTCTAACCCTCCTCCACAAGTATATATTGCACGAATGATTTGGGATTGTTTCCTGACCGATAGTTCAGTTTATGCTTATTACATGGCACGCGAGAGCCGGTATTTTATTCTGGTATTGAGGTAAGCTTATCTCGATCGATCATATTCCTGTTCAGCTGTCCTTGATACACTTTTTTTTTTATGAAAACCTATTTTTTTAAAAACCATTCTTGGTACAATTATCACTTTATTAGCTTATAACCAGGTTCTTGAAAAGTTTCAGCCATGAAATTGAGTAGTTTGGCATGCATTTGTCAGTCATAATGTTAGGTGATCGGTCTATCCTATCTCAGTGGCAATATATGTCTGGCCGTTTTCGCTTCTGGTGCGCCATGTGAAGGATGTCTTCGGTTAGCGTATTCCCCAGGGAGGTAGGCCGATGGTTGATCGGTTGTGCTTCGTGCTCTGGCTATTTCTTGATAGCTAAACTGACCGACCAACCAACCATAGATATCCGTCTAGCTCGCGTCATCTACAAGAATCGAATAAGCGTTTGGCACAGAAGAAGACATTTGGGAGAGAGAGGATGTTCGGCTCCAATGTCTACTTCTGAGTTTTCAGAAGCCACTATTCCCTTGGGGCCTGTTTCTGTTGAGCACTCGCTGTTTTGTTAACCCTTATGCGCAGGGTATTTTCTGAGAGCTCCAAACTAATTAATCCTCAGAGTATCTCCTTTTATAGTGAGAGCATAGGCACCATTATTGTGGTAGAAAGCTGGGAGGTTTTCTTCCCAAGGATAAGAATGTTTAGGCAGAACTCATTACCGTTCCTTACTTTGGTTATCTAGATGCTAGTTTTCATTTTGTTTGTGCGACATGGACTAGTGTCTTATTCCAGAGCTGACTAGACTCATAAACTAGGACAGTGATTTCATTCATTGTACATTATAAATTTGGTCGAAATAAGATCAGACGAGCTTGCGCCTCTTTGTTTTGTGTATGTCGTGCTCAATTCCGTTTCTATTCCTCGTAAGGTCCAGTCCATTGCCATGACAATTGGATCAAACAAGAACTTGCGCCTCTTTGTTTTGTGTATGTTGTGCTCAATTGCGTTGCTATTCCTCGTAAGGTCCAGTCCATTGCCATGGCAATTGGTAACTCGTAATAACGATCTCATTGCCCCTTTGTTTTCTGAATGCAGGATAGCAAGGTTTTTTCTACTGTTCGAAGGATTTTAATGTTGTGATTCTACCATAGAGGAGAAGCCCGATGCATCACAAGCATGCCCATGTGCCTGTTCTTGCCTAGCAGTCAAGCCGCTATAAAAGTTTGAAAACATGAGCTAAAGTGGCTATAACTGGTTCTGTAGCTACATGGGAGCAAATGACTGGGCTCATAAGAGTGGTTGTTTGGTTTTGGTTTTGCGAATTATGTTGAGTTTATTGTTGTAGAACCAGCCTGTTCGATTGTTTTCGGTCCTCAGTTATAGATTGGTGTGGTTGATGATATAACCAAGAGCCCAAATTCATAGATGAGTAACTTGAATTGATCACTCGTGTCAATGTTTCCTCAAATCACCATGTAGAGTTTCTAGACAAGAAAGCAAGAATTAGCAGGAAGCAACATCTAGCAGCAGTAACATTTCCCTCTGAAGAAAGGCAGTAACATTTCGAGTTGAAAAAAAATCTGGCTAATGGTCCTTGGCGCGGAGAGCTCGTGAATCGCGATATGTTCGTCGTCCACTCGTCGGATGCGAAACGGCGAAATGTTGCCGGCTTGCATGTGTGGGAGCAAAATACAGCGGCGGAGCCGCGTGCGCGGTGCGGCCGTGCGCGCGTTGGGGACCTGGGGGCAGGCGGGACAGGAGTGGTCGAGCCAGCGACCAGCCGGTGCCGGCGGCCGGCCGTGCCAGGCTTCAGTGCGTGGCGATTGGCGACTGACGAGGCCCGGGTGCGACCGTGCGAAGGGCGTGGCCGACGCCTAGTGGCCGAAGGAAAGTGGGAAATGCGGGGCGGACCGGGCAACGGGAGGTGGGCTTCGGGGAAGTTGGGCTGGCGAGTAGTTACGCGTACACGTCAAGGTGGCAATGCCAGGGGGGCTCCTACGCGCCGCGCGCCGCCCGCCTCAGTCCACGGCCAGTGAAGCGCACGTAGTTCGAGGTGGCATTTTTTTAGTCCGAATATTGAAATGCTCATATATTTTAAATCGAGCTATTTCCTAGCGATGAGATTTTCGAAATTACACCTAATATATTTATTTAGACTTAGTGTTTATCCATTTAACCTCATAAACTATTTTTTGTGCACTTAACCCTAAACTTTCAATACTGCATTATTTCGCTCTCTAGACCAGTTTTGCTTAGAGGAATATTCTGCTTAGAGATTTACATGACGTGGATGGTGGTATTTGCCGTATGAGGCTGCCACATCATGTGTGGCTATCAACATCACCCTTCTTCTCACCTATTCTCTCCCCCAACTCCCTCCCTCTCCTCCTCCACTCTTATCATATTGTATTGGCCCAGTCCAGCGCCACTTTTGTTATGTTATGGGCTATGTCTACAGTAACAGACTGTGGACCAATGCCATAGACACGGGCCATTGGACCACCACTAGCAGAAATCCATCTCCGTGTGCGCAGTGCGACCGAGTGTCAGCCTGTCAGGCCCAGTGCGTCGACGACTCTCGAGTCTCGCACGCCCCTCGCCTCCGCCGCCGCCCCGTCTTCCCTACATCGCGCCGAACCCAACCGGAGCCCGCCCGAACCCGTCGTCGCCATGGCGGTGCGCGCGACGGTCTCCCGCTTCCCCATGACGCCCGAGGCGCTGGAGGCGTGCGGCGTCCAGTGGGGCATCTCCGTGACGCCCTTCGCCTCCGCCGACGAGCGCGGCCAGCCGCCGGTCACCGGCGCCGGCGGAGACCGCGTCCCGCGATGCGAGCGCTGCTGGGCCTACTTCAACACCCACTGCGACGTGGAGCGCTGGGGCTGGGCCTGCGCACTCTGCGGCACGCTCAACGGCTTCGACGACGAAGCCCTCCGCCGCCTCCAGCGCCCCGACGCGTGCCCCGAGCTGAATTCCTCCTTCGTCGATCTCGAGATCCCAGGTCGTACTATTTGCGGTTTCCTCACTCTATCTGCGTTGTGAATCTGAATTGGTTTCTCTTAGCTTAGGTGGTAGAAGTGTGACCCCCTGGATTGGGTTTGTGCAGTGGATGGGGCGGAAGGTGGAGGAGACGGCGTGCAGGCGCGGCCTGTCTATGTGGCGGCGGTGGATCTCGCCTGTAAGTGGAATTCTGTTGCTTAATCCATCCCGATCATGGAATTCTATTCATGCTTTTCCCCCTTTGTAGTGGTGGGACGTTAATTTTGCCTGTGAATGGTATAATTTTACCAAGTAACCCAACTAGAAGAGAAGCATAGTAAAACAGAAGAAAATAATGAATTGATTATTGCCTTGTTTGAATGTCTTCAGGTTCTGAAGAGTTCCTGGAACTCATCAAGAGTGCGCTTCTGGCGGCCCTGGAAGGTTAGTATTCTGAACATTTGGAACTTTCTGAATTTTAGGTTGCATTAATAACTTTGTGTTGTCAGCGAGTTCAGTTTCGACTGTTCCTCAACTGGGTTTTCTCCTTGCAACAGCTCTGATTCCAGGCTCCCTGTTTGGGCTTGTGACATTCAGCCACAAGATTGGGCTGTATGATGTGCAAGGTCCAATTCCAGTTGTGAAAAATGTTTTCATTCCTCCAGACTTAGAAGAAGACGGGCTGCCGGTTGCCCTGGAAGATGCCATGCCCCTACTTTCTTTTTTGGCCCCTGTATGTTACGAAACTATAGGAAGTGTTACAGCTTGGTTTAGTCGATATGAACATATCGTGTAATGGTAAGATAATTTATGAGCAGGTTGACACATGCAAGGATCGAATTTCTGCTGCCCTGGAGACACTGCGACCTACATCTTCATGGGAGAGAGGTGCTGCTACTGGGCAGGAAGCGGATACTGTTTTGCTTGGTGGCCGAGGTTTTGGAACAGCTATGTCTGCTCTAGTTGACTACCTAAGTTCGGAGTATGGGACTACTTTTGCTTTGGGTAGGTTAACATATTTCCCTTTCTGCAATTTTCTAGAAATGTCTTTTGTCAATTAGGTAACTAATTACTTTCCTAAGATGTTGTATGTTGCAGAAAATTTTGTACTTACTCATTTTATGCCTAACTAGCAATGGTTTTCTTGTTAATTCAAGAACAGCTAGGGTATTTTCTTTTCTGTCTGGTGCTCCGGATTATGGAGAAGGTCAACTAGACACTAGGAGATATGGTGAGCAATATGCTAGCAAAGGGGAAGATGCTGACCTTGCATTGCTCCCTGAACAGATACCATTTTATAGAGATCTAGTAAGCTTCAGTTAATCTTGGAGAAAAAAAAGTTACATTAAAAAAAGTTACATTTTGCTTGACTGTGTCTGTCCTATATCGACCTTATTGAAAATTTGAAACAGGCAGCTGCTGCTGTTCAAGCAGGAGTATGTGTAGACATATTTGCCGTAACTGATGAATACACTGATTTGGCTTCGTTGAAGTTTTTAAGTATTGAAAGTGGTGGCTCGTTATTTCTGTATGCAAATACGGATGATTCAACACTTCCCCAGGACATGTGAGCTTGATCTTATTATTGTTCTATGTATTTTATATTTTTATTCTTAAAATTCCAATCACCCAGTTTCCTGATAAATGATGCCTTGCCTTTTACTCTTAATAGATACCGCTTGTTGAGTCGACCCTATGCTTTCGGTTGTGTTCTAAGGCTGAGAACATCTTCAGATTTTGAACCTGGCAATTCTGTAAGCAATTAAGCTATTTGTGTTCACATTAACTATATGGCACTGTCTTGCCAATTTCTAATGCATCCGCCCTTTTTGCAGTATGGACATTTCTTCCCTGATCCTCAATACGAAAATGTGCAACATATAATCTGCTGTGATTCATTTGCTACTTATGCATATGACTTTGACTTTGCCCATTCCGATGGCTTCTCCAGGTATTTTATTTTATCTTCATTATTGCTGAGTAATGAATATGTGAAATTGGAACCCATGTGGAGTGTATGCACTGTGCAAATAATCTGATATGCCTAATCCTATGGGTGAAAAATTCTGATATGACATGCAAAAGTTCTTGCAAAATTAAATTTCCTCAGCACAGTCCTCCTGCTTAGGACACTGTGGAGAATAAATTCCCAAAATCAAACTTTTTTCCTGCAGATATTTTTCTGGTTTGGTCAAGGTAGATGTTGACACATGGTAGCAGTATAAGGAAGCAAATTTTAGTTTATAACCATCATGGTATCTCTTTGTTCAAACATTGTTTCATTTCAGCCATATAAACTGCAGTGAAATGCCGAAACATTGTAATCACATGGAAGACTGACTCTAACATGTAAAGGGACATAATTTTCCTTACATGATCATCCAGAGAGTATAGCAGAGAGCTTGTGTTTTTAACATAATTCAACTTTACATGATCAGATGATCGCCAGAAGTCAGATAATATGATTTGCATTATTTACAGGCACACAGAACCTGCTGTTATACAAATCGCTTTTCAGTACAGTGTTGTTGAGCCTGTCGAGGAGGCATCAGGGAATGAAGCACAATCATCTGCAAGGTACAAAGCATCTGAGTATTTAATTTTCAAGACATTTCTTTGTAACTTAAGTTTTAACTAGCTTTTGCATGCCTTACCTCTTGTGATATGAATATTTCTGTTTTATCTGAACTAATACTTGTGCTTAGTTGCTTACAACAATAGAGTAGTTAGTAGTACATAATGGGAGTCATGCTAACACCTCTTCTTTCATATTCTTTTATTTTGTCCTGTTGTGCTTGTAGCTAAGCGACACATGTACTTTTCCCTCGAACGCGCAGGAGAGTTGCGCATCATTATATTAAGAAGAAGAAAAAGGTCCAAAATGGACCAGTACAGCAGAAAAACAACAGCACCCTTGAAACACATACTTGACCACTCGACCACGAGGCGCCTCAGGGCCAAAAACTAGTCAGCCCCCTAGCGCCAGCTAAACACCAAAGACCTGCCTCATCCTTAATCTCTTGGAGAATTTTAGGAATGCTTGGAGAGGCCCCCTCGAAAACACACGCATTGCGGTTCTTCCAAAGCCTCCATGCCACAAGAATTACCAGGGAATTAAAACCTTTATGGTGCTGTTTAGACAGCCCCAGCAAGGATCGACACCACCACTCTTGAAACACCAGATCACTAGGCCCCGGTGTGAGATGCGCTAAACCAACCAAAGTCAGAATTTTGAACCACACTTCGACACATGTACTTTTGAAGCTGACTATTTTTCTATTGTAATGTTACATCCCCACAGCTACAAGTTTTGTCTAAAGAGACGGTTGAGAATAAGGACATTGCAGTATCGACCAGCCAAGAATATCAATGAAATCTATGACAGTGTTGATCCAGAGGCTGTCCTACATATCCTTGTCCATAAGGTAACCATATTCAGTTTTGCTTAAATCATACACATAGTTTCTTTTGAAGATGTTTAGCAGTTTGAAATAGGAAAAATCATCATAACATAAAGATTGGGTGTGATTAGTTGCAAGAAACATTCGGTATAGATTTCGACTGGTGAAGATTCTGTAGGGAAGATTCTTCTGAGCTGATTGGGTTCTGTAAGGAACATCTCCAGGAAGATGCTATTTTTTTTACAATTAAGTCAATTAATTGATTACCTGAGGTGTTTGTTTATTTGCTAAATTTTCCACCTTTTGGATAATGCGCACCTAAGGAAAATACTGTGGTCTTTTTTCTCATTTAATGCTGAGGTGCACACATTTACTATTTTTTTATCCTCCTAACTTAATTCTCCTCTGGAACACTGTCATCAGGTTATTTTAGTTTCATTGGATAATGGGGTTAGAGAAGGCAGACATTTGGTGCATGATTGGCTGGCTATCCTTACAGCTCGGTATAATGAGGTGTTGAGATCTGATGCACGAACTCCAGAATCGCACATTGACATTGAGTTCTTACAATGCCCACAGATGCAAATGCTACCTCAGCTTGTGTTTGCATTGTTGAGGAGCCCTCTTCTTCGCTTGCATGAAGAAGGCATTCACCCAGATTACAGGATATATTTGCAATGCCTTTTCAGGTGCATAATTATCTTAAAATGTTATAATGTGGTTTACAAAGTCTCTTGCTTGCAAGATTTCTTGTACCTGACTTGGAGCAAATATTATCCCAAAAAATGTACATTTATTTGGATTTTTATTCATGGTTCTTTGATATAAATGTCTTAAACTTTTTCATGTGGTTAGAGTTGTTCACTCCAAGAATAAAATTTAATATTGTTGTTTCTGCAGTGATCTCTTGTGCATTATTGTGAATTGATGTGAATTTGTTTTGTCGCTTTGGAGCTTATAAATCTCCTTTGGACTGTTCTTGCAGTGCACTGGAGCCATCTTCTCTAGCGAAAGCTATATATCCGGTTTTGATTTCATATTCCTCACCTGACAAGCAAGCATTCCCACGGCACACTTTGAGCAATGCTGCTCTAATCATGAGTGAGAGCCCAATATTTCTTCTGGATGCATTTACCAACCTTATTGTTTACTACTCACCGACTGCTGATCCTTCACTTCCTTTTCCTCCACCACATGGCTGTAAGTACATCCTTTTACTGTTTGTTGGGCATGCAAGATTTTTTTTGCTTGTTTGTTTCAGCCATTTATTTTGTTCATGACTAAACATATCGTGCAGGTCTTTTGAGAACAACGATTAATGCGTTGAAGAAGGACAGGTGTATAACACCGAAGCTTACATTTATTCGTGGAGGACAAGATGATTCAACTTTGTTTGAGAACTATCTTATCGAAGAGCATGATGTTGATGGTTCAGGGTTTACAGCTGGTAAAGGGTTTGTATCCTTCCGTGAGAATATAAGGAATGAAGCAGCAGACATTCTCAAGGAAGAAAGTGGCAGCTAGTTCCAGACCAAATGCATAGTTCCAAAGGATGTCGTAGATTGTGTCAGCAGCTCTTATTTTAACCTTTGCACAGTAGATAACTGTAACATGATCGGCTGAAATGGAGCGAGAGATCGCCATGGAGTAATAAAGAGGGGAGGTCAAATTTCAATCTTACTAGTAGTTGGCCGTGTCAATAGTTCGATGTTGCAGGGATGATTGGTCAGATAAACTTTTTATCTTGCATTTTTCGTATATCTGGTCTGGTTTATTTCACTCCTATTTTGTTAGCAAAGACACTGATGCAAAAGATAACACATGAGTATTAGAGTAATACAATACCGCTGGGGCTTGCCCAGGATTGGATCTCGTCTCCCAGTAGTGTGAGTGAATGTAATTTCTGGGACAACTCAGATTTTTGACGGATGCCAGTGCTGTGGATTCTTTTCATACATGGATTTATGCTGGCCTGATTCACACACGAATAAACACATTTTGCTATACTCCATTATACTGTTACTGCTACAAGTATTCATAATCTAAACGGTACTGTAGAGTGGGCAGCTTTGCGATTGATCCTTGCAATGCCGCAAAAATTCTTGCTTTATTCTGTTTAGACGTGTTACATCTGCCGAGAGCAGAGTTTACCCGAAGCTTGAATCGGCAAAAAAATACAGGAAGGAGAAGGCGAAAAGAGGGTGGGCTCTCCCGGTGATTAATACGGTGCGGCTCCAGCGCCGGCCACCGGTTATGTGTCTCAGGCCCTCAGCGCTTCTTGTTGACGACGAAAGCTGTAGCAATGGCGATTGCAACCCCTCCAGCAACCATCAGCATGGACACGGGATCACTCCCGAGTTTGGAATTCCCTGCCTCCGATTTGGTCTGCTTTCAGAAACGAGATGCCATCTCAGAGTTCAGCACGCAGAAAGAGCAGGAATCATGCGGTGACCTAAACAGAAAACAGAGACAGCCCGGAGACTGCCTAGTGCAAAATTCGAGAAATGAAAGATTGATGTAAGATGCTATTCGTGCAGCCGTGCAGGCCTGGCTCTGACCTTGTGTTGATGTTGTTGTTCTTGCGTGTTGCCAATGACAGGAGGTGTGATCCACGGTGGGCTCTTCAGGAGGGGCGCCACCGTCCAGCTCGCCGACGGCTTCTGCTGCGGGCTCCGACTGCTCGTCATCGTCGCTGTTGCTGCCGCTTGCGTAGCTGCTCCTGCAGGCCTCGTGAACTGTTCTTTCCTCCGGGGAGAGCGAGCTAGCCTCCTCCGGTGAACTCGCCTCCTCTGGTGAAGATGCCATTGCCTTCCTTTGCGAGTTTGTCCTGCCTGGGTAAGTGCCGTGCTGTGGATCGGCAGGTGTTTGTTTTGTGCTATGCATGAGACGGGACAGGAAGGAAGAGGAGAGCAGAGGAGGAAGCATTGGCTGCGGCTGCGGCTGCATTTCAGCCTTTCAGGTTCAGGAGGTGTACCAGAATTGGCTGGCTTTATGGGTGGAAACATATTAAATAGGATCTTTATTATATTCGTATTTGTATTTTATAAATAACTATAAATTCAAATATTTTCGAATATGAATCGAATATTGTAACGAATTCAAATCGAATATCTACTCAATTTAATCGGATACAGATATCCTCATAACTTATGTAATATGAAGATATTAATGACATTTTATTCTCGTATAGTCACCCTTAGTCATTCTAATTAATTTACTTTATCTAAAGAAATGCAAATTCACATTGAATTAAACAACTTGTCCAACTACACACACACACATGTATATTTACTAACCAACGCGTAGGTGTAGAATACGTGGACAAGTTATCGATATTTCTGGATAAAGTTATTATCGATAGTGAGTGAAGTTACTGCTAATGCTCACAGTACGTAACCGGTGGTAACTTTCTTCATAGCTAATAATAACTTTTCGAATAACCGGTGATAACTTGCAGGAGCGCAAAACTGTGCGCAGAATAGCGCTACCGCGCGCGCGCACGTGTGTGTGTGTATATATATGACACCGAAATGGGACTCCAAGGAGCCTAGGCACCAAACCTTCCAACTATTGGATCGCATTAAGGGGGTGTTTGGGACTGCTCCACAAACTCTGCTCCACAAACTCCACCGTGGAGCAGCTCCACAAATAACTGGAGTTTGTGAAGTACCTCTTTAGGTGCTCTCACAACTCCACCTTTTTTCCTCGAACAGAGTGCGTGGAGCTGAAACCGTTTGGCTAAAAAACGTGGAGCGGAGCTGAAAAACGTGGAGCGGAGCAGTCCCAAACACCCCCTAAGATTGTATGTGTTATATTGGGTATGAGAATTAACGGGTAAACCCATTAGCAAATACTGATATAGAAAGTGGACAAACTTGATTTTCTTTTGCTATAATATTCAGTGCACAGATTGACTACTGCAAACGTGATTAGTGAATTAACGTGTCATTAATTATTTGCATCATTAATTGTTGAGTAAATTTGATTTATTGTTGTGATTTGTGAAATAGGTATGTGCATTAATTTTGTTGATCCTTACATGAGGATTGGAAATAACAGTACATATAGCATTCCATGTATGTTGTTTTGTACGTATGGTTTATGTGATTATGGGTATGTACTCCCATGATTTGAGAAAGGAAACCTGGATGCTCCATGAAGACCACTAACGCTCCTAGGAGAAATAGATACACCGTGCGAAACATGGACAGTCCATACCCAGGACCCTTGGTTCAACGCACAAAACACGGACAATCTGTCAACTTCATCAATTATGCCTTACATAAGATGGGCCTGAAAGAAGGTGATAATGTCACCATTTTCCCTTCTTAAAAAGTGGTAGTGTCATTACACTTGATATACACCCACAAGAAGGGAAGGGTAAACTGAGAGCTAACCATGACTATGTAATGTGAATAAGAACTTTGTAGCATGAGGCAAAAGCGGGTATGTTGACTTCTATTTTTTTATTGCGTAGTACGGAATAAATTCTAGTAGCGAATTTGTACGACACGTTAGTAGTGTAAGTGGGATTACAACGTGGAGTTATTAGCTTATTCGGATAACAACTGCCCGCTTATATAGTATGAAATAGGCAGACGGCGTAGGCAAAGGTGTGTGTCCTGCCTTGCACTATTTTTGTTGTGTGGTACAAAATGAATTATAGCGGCGAATTTATATAGCATGTAAGGGGTTCATGTGAAAGTTTTGTGTGAAATTTTTAGCTTATTTGGACAACACTTGCTCGTTTGTATTATTGATGAAGACGAATGACGTAGGCAAAAGCAGATATATTGATTTCTATTTTTTATTACATAGTATGGAATGAATTATAGCGGCGAATTTTTGCAGCACATTAGCGGTACAAGTGGGATTACAACGTGGAATTATCAGCTCATTCAAATAACAACTGCTCCCTTATATAATATGAAATAGGCAGACAGCATAGGCAAAGGTGCATGTCTTGCCTTGCACTTTTTTGTTGCGTGGTACAAAATGAACTATAGCGGCTAATTTGTATGACACGTAAGGGGTTCAGGTGAAAGTCTTGTGTGAAATTTTTAGCTCATTCACACAACACTTGCTCACTTGTATCGTTGACGAAGATGAACAGCATAGGCAAAAGTGGGTATGTAGTCTTCCTTTATTTTTGTTGCGTAGTACGGAATGAATTGTAGCAGCAAATTTCTACGACACGTTAGTGGTGCAAGTAAGATTACAACATGGAATTATCAGCTCATTCGATATGTGGAATCTGGAAAGCGCATTAGTTGTTTGAGAGTTGAACCAGTGTTTTTTTAGTATAGCTATGCTCGTACACCCATAATTGGCAATTATGGTGAGACTAATACGATCATTTGAAATAGTTGATTGGTGGCCATATACTCATATACTGGTTCGAGTATATACTAAATGGTAATATTCATAGGTATGCAATTTGATTAGAGGCCATATACTCATAACAACCATAAACTACGCTTAACTAGCAATTTAAATATATTAATGTGAGTGTTTAAGGTATGTACCTTTAGTGGTAACTATTTGAGTATGTACTATCACATATTTCTTTGTTAAAAAAATATGTGAATATTAATTAGATTGTTTAATGAAACCGTAGGATAAATACAATTCAAGCACCTCTTGGATACTGATACTCAACAATGAGAGCCACCAGTGATCTCATGTAGGTATGTAGTAAGTGGCTCCTATTTGCACATGGTGTGAATGCATAATGCAAAGTAATGCTGCATGTGAATTATTCCTTGGAACATCATGATTAGAGGATACCATCATTTGGGAGAATGTGCATATATTGCTCAAACATGCAATTATGTTAAGGGGGATTATGCATCATACCAGCTGTGTGAGTATGCACATCTAATCTGAAACAAGTAGTTGAAAAAGACTAATATCAAGATCGTATAGATTACATCTATAGCTCTCTGGTAATACAATAATGCCCATATGTAGCTCCCTGGCATCCTCTTCTCATGATGTTGTTATGCAAGAATGACAACAACATGCATTGGCGTGATCACTCATAGCCATAGACTCATCTCATAATTCGAATCGACAAAGTTCACTCTAGCCCAGAGACTATCTTCTTGTATCTTCCGACCAGTTTGCCAGCTTGAATCCTCCTACCATCTCGCAGTGTCCTACAAAATGATTTGAAAGGAGCATTAACATATCATAACAAGAAGCATGTAATCACTGTGTAAAACAGGAAAAATTAGTACAATATTCTTACATTTATCCTCGTCCAGGTAAAGAAATTAGCTTTTTGACCCAAACTGCATTGAATTCTTGGCCTGGAAAATCCTACATGCAAATGGAATAAACCATGTCGCTGCCGCACGTTGCAAAGCGTAGCCAACCGACAAACTCCCCCTTCTGAGCCGCCGACCTCAGGTTCCTTCATGCCGTTGTTGTGTCGCCACCTTCACCGTGGAAAGTGAGCCGTATTTGATGTCGTTGTATGACGCATCATGGCAACGAAGAAATAGCTAAATTTTGATCGACAATCAGATGAGAAAAAGCTATGAGATTGAAAGCATACGAGACTGCTACATATATATAATAATCAAACATCAGTTCCAATTAGTGAGTGCTCACATATTAAGCAGTATATCAACCATAAAAGGAAGCAACATGCACGTTCAAAAAATTTCAATAGAATCTGTGTAATTGGAAAGGTCAAATAAATTAGAGAATAAAATAAGCGCAAATGGGCCACATGCATATTTCATGGAAAGAATTGTTAACGAGTTGGATTCTATGTCCATTCACGAAATATCCACAACGCTACGGGTACGATTTGCACAAATGTTAAAGCAATCGAACGACTCATAGTATAGGAGCCCTGGCACCATGGTGCCCCTATTATTTTTACTATATAGGACATATATACACATATATGTATGCATGCATGCATGCATGTATGTATGTATGTATGTATGTATGTATGTATATATGTATGTACGCATGTCCTATATAGTATAAATAACAGGAGCACCATGGTGCTCAGGCTTCATGATTGAGACTTTCTATTCATGATTAAGACTTTCCATCCATGATTGCTTTAGTATGCTAAATCAATGACTTCTTTTCCAAAATGATGCCTTTTTTGAATTAATGAATGTTAACGGGTTTGCCTGATATATTATATATCATTGCACTTGCACGTATCTAAAAGCAATTCAAAGACAGGGAGGCCTGGTGCCCAGACACCATGGTGCCCCATTTTAGCATCCTATATATATATATATATGTACACACACACACACACACACACACACACACACACACACACACACACACACACACACACACACACACACACACACACACACATATATATATATATATATATATATATATATATATATATATATATATATATATATATATATATATATATATGATGCTAAAATGGGGCACCATGGTGTCTGAGCACCAAGCCTCTCTGCCTTTGGATTGCTTTTAGATGCGTGCAAATGCAATGATATATAATATATCAGGCAAACCCGTTAACATTCATTAATTCAAAAAGGCATCAATTTGGAAAGAAAGTCATTGATTTACATACTTAATCAATCATGAATGGAAAGTCCCAATCATAGAGTCTAGATACCATAGTGCCCCTATTATTTATACTATATAGATACACACAAATATGTGTGTGTCTATACATATACATACACACACACATATTGCTTTGCTAAATACGAACATGGATATAAATAATTCGGATAAAATAACATTTTGGATGGTAAAGTTAGTACCATATTCGTATCCATATTTTTATGCAAATTCAAATACGAATACGAATAGAACATAAATTATTAATTAGATAAAAAATCTTTATCGTATTTACATCTTATCGAATATAATAACCGAATAATACAGGTAATTCGCAACCACTTTCTAACCATAACTGGCTTTCCGGTTACGGCTCTACTCTGTCGGTTTGTCCACGCCAATTTGAACGTATTAACAAATGTTGACCGTGGTTAATGCGTTAAAAACCGAAGGTATTAGCGTACAAAAAATAATAGAAAAATGTGACAGAAATAATTCGGATATAAATAATATTTTGGATATAAATACGAACACAGATATAAATAATTTGGATAAAATAATATTTTGGATGGTAAAGTTAATACTATATTCATATCCATATTTTTATGCAAAGTCAAATACGAATACAAATATAACAGATTTTATTAATCAGATAAAAAAATCTTTATCATATTTACATCTTATCGAATATAATAACTGAATAATACAGGTAATTCATAACCACTTTCTAACCCTAACTGGCTTTCCGGTTTCGGCTCCACTCTGTCGGTCTGTCCACGCCAATTTGAACGCATTAACAAATGTTGACCGTGGTTAATGCGTTAAAAACTGAAGGTTGCGTACAAAAAATAATAGAAAAAATGTGACAGCTGTGGGATTTGAACCCACGCCCTTCCGGACCAGAGCCTAAATCTGGCGCCTTAGACCACTCGGCCAAACTGTCATTTGACATTAATTCTGCCATCTGTTAATGTATAATAATATGTAGAATCCAACAACGAGTGCCCGAGTGCAATCGCACCTCCGTATTTCTTTTGATCATCCGCAGAAAGTAGTTGACCCAGAGCCAGAGGTGTCTTGTTCTGTTAATCAGAAGTGAAATGCTAAGCCACGAATATACGGGTCAAGGCAAAAATATCGGACGCTTGTCCTGTCCACTCTGCACAATTGCCCACCACCACTCTCCTATTACCAGTGGTGAAAATATATTTGAATTATTCATATTATTTAATTACTGTATTTGATAGAATACGAATATAATTTAGATTTTTTCACCCGATTAACAATTTTATTCTATTCGTATTCAAATTTATATAAAAATATATATGTGAATATGGTATGAACTTTTACCATCCGAGATATTATTTTATCCGGACTATCCGTATCCGTATTCATATTTGATGAAATAATATGCATATTTTATTACACTACGACTAATTAGTTGGATAAGTTTTTTAATTGAACGTGAATTCATGCTTCTTTAGAAGAAATAAATAAATTAGAATGATTAAGCGTGATTGTACAAGGATAAAATGTTATTGATGTCTTCATACTATATAAATAATAGATTCCAACCATGTAGTGGCTTTCCACGAGTTATCATTAACCCTAGTACTATTTTGAAAACTATCAGCGAAATGCCGAAACAACTTAGCAGTATAAAACATTTTATTATCTAATCTACTCATGATTAATTATACAATAATTTATTATTATTAAGGCTGTCAAGGTAAATATGACATTCAAGTAAAATATGTCTTTTTCATTGGTAAGACTTAACTAATTATCATATCATTCTAACAAATATTTTAACAGTGCACAAATAATAATAATTAAAGTACTGATAATTAAATAATAATGTACTATCAACATGATAAAAACATGTGACTTGCCTTGCTGTTCAAACTCTTCAACTGGTTCTAATTCACCTGCATCTTGATTTGCTCCTGGGATGGATGGCCCAGCAAATGCAGGTGCTATCACAATAAGATAAATAAATAAATAAGTCCATGCTCGAAAGAATCCAAGCTAGGAAAATAAAATAAAATAAAAGGGTAATAAAATTCAGAAAAAGTTGATCATATGTGGGTTTGGGTAATTAGGGTTTTAACTAAGTCTGGGTAGGCTAAATAGAGCTAAGAATAGTTTAAACGGGCTTGAAACAGTTGAAATAGATATAAATATGCTAAATGGGTTTTAGGTTAATAGTAAAATGTTGGGTGTATAGTAACGGGTTGGGTTACACGAACAATAATG
Source organism: Dendrocalamus sinicus (assembly GCA_036346575.1). Lineage (NCBI taxonomy): Eukaryota > Viridiplantae > Streptophyta > Magnoliopsida > Poales > Poaceae > Dendrocalamus > Dendrocalamus sinicus. Next base: position 24,873,655 of record CM070653.1, on the reverse strand, counting down.
GGGTTGGGATGGTTAAATGGGCTAAACAGTGCTAGGCTTGGGCCATGAACAGTAATGGCTACTTTGAATAGTAATGGGTTTTGGCTATTAGGCTTGGCCCACTCGGCTTATTGGCCTAGGGCCATTTAGCTGGCCTAGAGGCTCAGTCTACCAGGCTTAAATCTTGCTTGCAGCTGGGCTTGGTGCCATGGATGCCCGAGCAGGGGCGCACAGCGGCATTGGCAATTGCGCGCCAACGATGGTCAATGGCGGTGAGCGGTGGTGCAGACAGGGTCAGGGAAGTCTAAGGGTTCCATTTTTGACATGAGCAAGGCTGAAGGGTCTGGCAGCGAAAGGAGCTCACCGGAGCAAAGCCACGACACTATGGTGCTCTGATAAGATTTCAATGAGGGTCAAGATGGTCTGAGCATCTACGGTGAATGATGGAGCTAATGGTAGTGGCGGTTTGGATTGGCTCAGTCGGTGCGTGGCTGTCCATGGTAGCCTGGCTTTGACGACGATGGTGTGTGACACCGGTGATCTAGAGGCCATGTGAGGGATTGGCAAGGTCTAGGTGAGGTTCGCAGTGGTCGGGCGGTGCTAGGGTTGTAATGAATCGAGTTTTGGTTAGTGCTAGTAGAGAATTCGAGTTAGAGGCTCACCAACGCAGGGCACAACGACAGCGGTGATTGTCGGTCGGAGCTGGGAGGGAGAAAGCTTAGGAGTGCAATTGGTTGCTAACGTAGGCTATCTGGCAACTTGGACTGGTTTTATAGGCTATGAGAGGCGGTCGAAGCAGTGGAGTGGCCATGGTAGATGCAGCGCATGTGTGGCAGCGTTGGCAAACGAGGAGCTTCGGTGGCGTTGTTGGCAGCAGCGGTGGTGTCTCGAGTATGCCGTGTCTCTCTAGCGCAAGTGAGCAAGCTGGCGAGGCTCGTTATGGCCTTAGCACACGAGGTGGCAGCAACATGGTCAACAGCGGCGGAGCATGACGCGTGTCCGGGAGGCGAGGTGATGGGCATTCAAGGCCCGGTCGGAGAGGTGGCAGCGCTATGTTAGTGTTGACGGGTTATGGCAGCGGTGAACAGGCGGCAAGCTGGCGAGACGCGCTGGCGGTGGTGGCAAAGGGTAGGCAAGCGAGTGGCACTGATCACAGGGGAGGTGACGGTTTTCCAAATGACACCAAGGCATGGAAAGCGGAATTGGCTTGGAAACTTCTGAATTGGGCAAGGAATCAAATTCAAGTGAAAATCAAAGAAATTTTATTTTATTTTTGGTTCATTTCACATACGATCTGAATTTACACCGTAGTTGATCACTAGATCCTTGTCTTGTTTTGGACTACTAGTAGATACAGTCCGAAACTAGAGATGATCGCAACCCCAGGCTCCTCCAGGACGCACAGTTGTCAAGAGCTTTAGAGCCACAACATTTTTCCATGGTTTGTCAACCTGCACGGTCAAGCACTTGACGCACCAAACTGCCAGTTGTTCCTCGTTGACGCAGCAAGGCCCAGAACAGCCATTGAACATCACAGAATCTGCACAACATAGTGAACAAACAATCAACATTTCCTAAAGGGAATAAAAAAGAGAAAACGAAAAGAGAAAACCAATGAACTGCCAACCAGTATGGCTTTCACGCGTCGTATGAATAAAAGCTACGGTCAGGTGTGGAGCCAGCCCGAGGCCCAGCCTCGGGCCCACTCCGTTGGAAAGCACATTACAAAGAAAGATATTAAGGTTTTCACTGTTGATGCTACAGTGTTAGATTTAATTTTGACTTAAGAGTCCTAGCGTAATGGAGTTCGATTTCATCTGTAATTCGAATTGAAGTAGCGTCCAATTCGAAGTCCTAGTCGTTTGCTATTAGGAGTCTTAGGCATATAAATTACTTTGCTTGTAATCAGTTTATGCATTGCATTTTTTGCAAGAAATAAAGCGTAGCAAATTAGAGCAATAATCGTAACAATTGGTATCAGAGCTTGAGAGATCGAGAGAAAACCTAGAGTTGTTTCTGCTGCCCCGGAGGAGCAATCTTCGCTCCGGGCGCCACCGTTGCACGCCGCCGCGCAGAGGAGAAGTCGGGCGCCTGGAGTGAAAATCGGCGTCGTGCGTTCGCTCCATCCGCGCCACATCCAAAGCCGCTGCCTTCGTCGTCGCCGGCGCACACCAAACTCTCGCAAATATTCGAGCCAGGCGCAAGGCAGCTGCATGCATTCATGAGAAAGCAAGACAGGTGCAGGAGATAAAACAAAAGCGGCACAGAACCCGAGGCCAAGTAAAGGAAGAAGTGCTGCCGATTGAGTCCTTTTTGGTGTGATTTTGTGGCGAGTTTTGCTAGGTGCACCTATCAAATGTACCAGGAGTTTTAGATTGCCAGAAAAGTCAGCAAGAAAAAAAAGGGAAAAAGAAAAATAGCAGGTTTTTCTCCGTTTTCTCTCCGTCCAAGAGACTTCAAAGTAGCCAGAGTTTTTGATCCGCGCCCAAGATCATGTCGCGTGATTCGGGAAGCGGTGTCGACGGCAACGAGACATCATCCGGTACGATGGCGAAGGAGAGTTCCGCTATCTCGCTGCATTATCCGATGCTCACGGAGAGCAATTATGCAGCATGGGCAATCAAAATGAAGGTGTACATGAAGGCTCAAGGTGTGTGGGATGCAATCGAGAACGGCAACGTCGATATGCGCAAAGATCAGATGGCATTGGCGGCCATCTACCAGGGCATCCCCGAGGAGACGCTCTTCCTACTGGCCGAAAAGGAGACGGCCAAAGCCGCGTGGGAGGCGTTGAAAGCGATGCATCTTGGCGCAGATCGTGTGAAGGATGCAAAGGTACAAACTCTCAAAACCGAGTTCGAGGTGCTACGCATGAAGGAAACGGAGTCAATCAATGACTTCACCGTCCGGTTGACGGTCATCGTCAACAAGATACGGGCCCTTGGCGAGAAGGTGGAAGAGTTGTACGTGGTGAAGAAATTCCTTCGTGCTATTCCCTCACGCTTCCCGATTGCTTCATCATAGAGCAATTTGGAGACCTAAAGGCAATGACCATGGAGGAGGTCATCGGTCGTCTTAAGGCATATGAGGAACGCATCCATGACACTAGCAACAAAGGTGATGGACAGCTCTTGTTGACTCGCGCCGAGTGGGAGGCTCAATCAAAGCGTGAAGGCAAGAACGCCTCGGGGTGATGGCAATGGCCGTAAAGGTCGGAGGTTTGATAAGGCAAAAGTGAGGTGTTATAACGCAATGATTATGGACACTTCGCCGAGTGCCCAAAGCCAAGACGAAGAAAGCGTTCGTTGCGAAGAGCTCAGCGAAGATGAAGTGCTCAAGATGAGTAGAGTCGTGACGTTTGAGATGTGTCGCCGTCAAACTCAAACAAGATGGAAAGAAGTTAGAAAGTCAAGATTAAGGGGGAGATTGTTAGATTTAATCTTGACTTAAGAGTCCTAGCGTAATGGAGTTCGATTTCATCTGTAATTCGAATTGAAGTAGCGTCCAATTCGAAGTCCTAGTCGTTTGCTATTAGGAGTCTTAGGCATATAAATTATTTTGCTTGTAATCAGTTTATGCATTGCATTTTTTGCAAGAAATAAAGCGTAGCAAATTAGAGCAATAATCGTAACATACAGTAATTAGTAAGGATATTTTTAGCTGGGTCTGGAGGCCCAGCTCCACCTTGGCTACGGTTCAACACGTACTAACTACACGTCGGACGTGTTTTTAAAATTATTTTATGATCTTTGATAGAGTGACCTCCCATCTGATCGTGTTAAACAAATGAGCTGTCTCCGAACAAAGCAAGAAAATGAAAGGCAGACCGGGTCATGGACACGATTCACTACTCCACACAGTATTTTATTCACTCAACAACAAAGATGAAGCGCGCCAGCACGGCCGGAGACCCCGACCTTACGCGTCCACGGCACGACCGCACCACCTCCCCCGAGCGGAGGCAAAAATGCTTTAACTCCCACGCGCGCGCGCGCGTCCGGAGTTGGTGCGCTGTGCTGCGCGGCAGGGCGACGTCGCAGTCCAGGCTGAGCTGTTGCCTGCTAAAGTGCTAATAATCATATGGTGCCGAGTCTATGCTGTGCTCATTTGGGTTTTTCAATTCGAACTTTTAGTTTTTTTATTATAACAGTTATTTTATATTATGACTGCTATTAGTTTTTCTAGTATAATTAAATTTTTAAAAAATAAAAAAATATATCATCATAAACAATACAAAGACATAAAAAACTAAAAAGATGAAATTAGAAAAGTAGAAGCCAGGATTTGAAACTCTACAGGACCGGGAAAAAGTTATTTTTTTCGTGACTGGGTCGCGGTGTGCGCCGTGGAAGGTCGTCCTCGCTAGCTGTCTCACCGTGGAAGCCGAGCGAGGAGGGAGCAGCCAAGCAGGGCAGGAACAGGACAACAGGAGTCGTCGCGCCCCCGTGTCCAGGCGACGGCGACGCACGTCGAGATCCGATCCGCAGAATCGACTGCTACAGTGCTCCGTTCTTGAGACTGCCTGCTACTTACCACCGTACCAGCAGGCCCTTTTCCTCTCGCTGTTGCTTAGTTGTCTGTTTTTGACCTTATTGCATGATGAGTGCAGCGGCTACAAAAGAACAATTTGATGACTGCAGGGTCGTCTAATATGTGCTATATATCTATAAGTATCCGTGAGGTCAGTTTCTTCTAAATTTGTTGGGTTTTGAAATCTTTGAAAATCATTGTATGTATTTATATGACACACGAGTGTTGTTGCTCTGCCTGAAGGATGATGAAGAAAAATGACACTTGAATAGCTCATGTCTATTTCAGACCGGACCAGGCCAAAAGTTGCAGGGGAAAAAAGGAGGAGAAGATCGAACGGCCTGATGGGGAGGGAGCGCGGTACAGCTTAATGTGGAAACTGGTACTGGTCCATAAAACTGGTACTGGTCCGTAATATGGTTGTTGGAAATTGGAAAACGGCAGTGTGATGCATCCACGTACTTTGATAGTTTGATTGGACTAGGTTCATTTCTGACTTGTTAAAAACTGGAAAAAGAAGAATAGACAGGAAAAGAAAGCGGTGGCCAGTGTCTCGGCTGATGTTGTAACGCGTGGACCTTCCTCAGCTCGGAGTAAAGTTTCCATCGTAAGTACATCGAAAGCACCGGGTTGGACAGAGACCGTATTACGCGTTTCGTCTGGTTGAGTTAGTGGTTTAAGATTTCTGGGTTAACACCCTCGGACTTACGGCACTGCAACTGTTTCACTAAATCAAAACCATCAAATTGCTTTGGTCTCCGTTTTTGGCTTCTGTTACATGGCCTTGCTCACGAGCAGAAAACATAATAAGGTTTATACACAAAATATGATATAGCAGCCAAAAGCATAGTTTGCCTGAGTCTTCAAGCTAAATTTAACTCAACTTACAAACAAAAACTCGGAAAGTTCAAACTACAACACCACTCGGAGACTCTTGAGTACAACTAGAGATGGCAACGGGCACAAACCCACTGAGTTTTGCTATCCTAAACCCATGCCCATGAAAGTTGGACATGCCCGCTAAAAAACCCATGCCCGTGATGGGTGCAGATTTTTGCCCAGACCCATGCCCACTGGGTTAACGGGTACCTACGGGTCGCCCGTGGGGTCAGTACTGCGAGTTGCAACAATGGTTAATGGAGAGGAGGAAGAAGTTCACCGGCCATCTTCGTTGGAGCCGGAGGGCAGCGCCATGGCCAAGAGCCTACTGCTGCGATGCGCGTTGGTTGCGGCGTGGGGGCGGCGGGTTGAACTGGAAGGCGAGGTGACGGCGAGGGCGTGCGGGAGGACGAGCGTGCGGCGAGAGTGGCGGGAGCAGGGGCGGGAGTTGCTGGACGGGAGGGGCGAGCGTGGAGACTGCTAGAGACCGAGCGTGGAGCGCCAGATGCGTCGCCGTTGTGGCGGCTGTTGAATCGGGGTGGGGACTGGGGAGGAGTGAGTAGTGACCGTGACCGAGTGCTAGCTAGGGTTAGCCGTATGGGTAATGGGGTATTGCCGCATTGGATTTGGGGGCTTAGGGCTAAATGGCTAATGGGCTATGGGCTGGGTTGGTTTGCCTGGGAGGTTGGGAGCCTGGAACTCCTATGGATCGGGTTTATATTACCCATGGGTTTACGGGTTTGGGTATTATAGGAACGTACCCGAACCCGGCAGACCCGATGGGTTGAACTTTTTGCCCATTAAGAGACCCATGGGTTAGGAAATTGACTCAGACCCATGCCCTAATAGAATAAAAACCCACCGGGTATCGGGTACCCATTGCCATCTCTAAGTACAACACTCGGGTAACTCCGACCACAATATCACAAACTACACTTGTGACCTAAAACGAATAGTCATCAAGTACTCTTCACATGTTGTAGTTTCATCCTCATTTACTATTGATCTGATTCAAAATATATAAAAATAAGTACAATTATACTTAACAAGCCACGATGGTGAAATTTCATCATGCAATGCAAAAGATTTCAAGGAATGTTTATAAAAACAGGCTTACATTGGACCTATTCCAACAAGTATCCCATAAGGTTTTATTTGTAAACATTTAGCAAATAAAAAACAAGCTTATAAAAAGGGAGTTTAAAAGGAGGGTTAAGATATCCTCAATAGTTTACCAAGCTACCACATCATGAAACAACAAATGGTTCCTCTTATGCCTTTAGTGAGGAATCACCCCTCAACATAACTCCATTGATCAAAAACAAGGTACTCATAGTAAGAGGGAACATAACTAAAGTATGATTATTCAAAAGTAATTGATAGCAAATAGCACTTGACAAATAATGATATAGGAAGCAATCCCATACATATTATATCCGACTACTAGGACTCGATATGATCAAGGAATTGTGGCTTGCCTTGCAACTCGTAGTTGTTGTACACTGTGGTGAAATCTCTGAGACCTCCTCTAGCTCTGGTGGCTTCGACAGTCTGGTCGTAATCTAGCGCACACACGAAATGCGAAATAAGCCTACTGCAACAACTACAAAATACAAATAAAACATAGCAAAGAAGAGAGAGAGAGAGAGAATACAAATAAGAAGGGCTCCTAGCAGGGAAGAAATCCGGTAGCCGAAAGACTTTTGTGGCTGTGATTGAGTTGGAGAATAAGAACAAGAAGGTGAGAAGGTGCACAAAGACCCACAAGGTGCCTAAAGAGTGGAAATGAAGACGCGTCGGAAGGCGGTGGCAACTCCAGTGACTTCTCGACAACAGGAATGCAGACAGGGTCACTAGAGGGGGGGGGGGGGAGGCAATAGTGAAGAGCTTTAGGTTGCGGCTACGGTGAGAGGAAAGGTGAGGGGAGACGAGGACGCGTGGGTTCTTGAGCCTGGTCCCTCCCACGCTCACATGCGGCATGCACTGCACATGTGTCAGTAGCGACTCGGCTCGGGTGACACGACACTTATGCATGAAGACAGTAAGGAGGCGGCAAGCTCGAAACTGGCGTGCAGTAGGAGCGGCGCTTGGTTTGGCGGAGTGAACAAGGCATGGTCAAGGCTCTGAGCGCGTGGCTGGTGGCTAGGTACTCAGGTGGCTGATCGAGTATTTTTGCTAAGCAGCTGCTGGCTTAGTGCTTAGGCTACTGATCGGGCACTCGGGCTGAGTAGACGGAGGGTGGCACTCGGCCTGAGAATAAGGGTTTTAAGGACTCTGGTTCTTAGGGGTTTTCAAGGGAGGCTTGAGGAGGAAAAAAGAAACCAAATAAAAGGAAAATATGAGAAACTCAAGAGCAGAAACAATTAAAAAAAGGGGGTTTTGCAAAAAAGAAATTTTCATAGAATTTTTGGGCTATCACACTCTGCCTTTGCACAGCAAAGGCAGGGATGCATAGTAGAAATATGTGAGGAAGAAAGGCTGAGAGCACCGTAGCCAGCACTATTTAAATCACTGTAGCAAATACCTTTGAAAATGCTACTTTTTATTGTAGAAAAACATTGTTCACTCCAAAATTTGCACTGTTAGTACGACATCCAACATTTGAAAATGCCCCAAAGGCATGGGACTGTTAGCCTCTGCCATTGCCTATGCAGAGGCAAGGGATACATTTCCAGGCTTCCAGCTAAAGCGGCTCTAGTCTTTGGCCGATTTCCTGGAAAAAGATCAGCTCTATTATTCGGGTTTTCTTTGTCAAGAATAAGAAAAACCATACCGGTTGAGAAGGATTTTGGAACATGAGCACTTAACGTTACTGTGGCTCCGAAAGAATCTGTCAAAGATTATAGCAATTCCTCGTGAAAATGTAAACGAGTACTAGTGGCTCTGTTCAGAAAAGATCATTGGTCTCACTATCCATGTCCTACTTCAACGCAGAGAAAACAAACCGGTTTTAAATTTTTACCGGGGTCTGGTAGGACCGATTTGACCGATTTTTGAAAAATTTTGATAGTTTTTGGACCAAAAAATTCTAATAAAATTAGCTGAAATTGATCTAAATGGGTAATAAATCGGAGTAGTAAAATGAAATATTTGAGACTAGTTTGTGGTTTAATTGGAATTGGCTGGTAAAACTGATTTCCAGTGATTTTCGGCCAATTTTCATAACCATGCTTCCACCTCTCCATTTGGCACTAACCATTGGAAACAACTACTACCACCGTCCCGCAATATAAGTTCATCATGAATTCTTAGAAAGTACATTATTCAAGGAATATTATATTAAATTAGATCATAGTTGCTCTTATTAGATAGACATAATAATATTTTTTCTATTAGAGATAAATATGATCTAATTTCGTTATATGTTACTTAAATAATATACGTCGTAGCTATATGTGTTGGACTTATATTACAGGACAGAGAGAGTACTTAAAAATTAATTTCCAAGGTCCCACGGTCAATGTGCTGGATGATCCACCGTTGCCTCTTTCGATGGTTAGCGGCTGGTTCGTGACACGCTATTGACTACTGTATGCATGATCTCGATTGGACAGCAGATCACATACTACGTAGTAGTATCGATATCATTGAAGAGGTCAAGAAATGAGTTACTAGGTTGTTTGTTACGGCATAATTAATATTCCAGCAACCCTGGACCGGTGACTCAATCCGGCAGCTATGGGTGGTGAAATGTGCTCTGTTCGCTGCATGCCGCATGGGACAGCAGGTCAGCAGCCACCAATGATAGGTAATACTTGGTATTGGCCCTAGACCCTAGTTACTACTGATTATGGTTTGGCAATCTTGGTCAGACTGTCACGTTTCAATTGGACAAATCCGGCTTGGTTCTTGTCCTCGAGCAGTTTTGCATTGATATGAGTCGTGTGCCTCGTATTGGCTCAAGGCCACTTGGCGTCTAATACAGGGTGCTCTGTCGAGACAGCAAGAGCCTGTTTGCGGATGCGGCTGTAATTTCGGTGCCGGTGCTATAATGCTGTCTGTTGCTGTCAGAGCTTCAGTAGAAAACAGTTGTGAAAATTCTAACAATTTATTTGGTAAAATTGTAAAACAGACTACATTTTAACTCATTCTTTTTTTTTCTGTGGTAGCTACAATGCAACAATCTCGATTTGCAACATGGTTTCATAAAAGTACTTAGTATAAAAAAAAATCCTAAAACAGTCCTACCAAAATTATTATAATCAATCACAATACCAAACAAATCACTAGCCAACTAGATAAAGCCTTTAGCATAAAAAACCAAAACAATCCTACCAAAATTATTATAATCCACCACAATACCAAATAAATCACTAGCCAACTAGATAAAACCTTTAGCATAAGTTATACCTCACTTTAGGGTAAAAACATGTTTACTATAAATGTGAGACAAAACCTGAAACAAGGCACATTGGGTCTGTTCGTATTGGCTTTTTTTGCTTGGAGAAATCAAAAGTTAATATAAATATTTGACTTCTCGAAACAACTTTTTCATTCCTCTTGCTCTCCAGGGATAAGGCAAGGGTCACGAGTGTATCACGTACTTCATTCCTTTCACTCTTGTCTCACGCACGTATCTCCCCTCTACTTTTCCCATCGTTTGTCTCATTTTAAAAACCATTTCTATTTATTTTCAGCCAAACGTTATTAATCGCAGCTAATATGAACATACCATAGTACCTCAGAACTTTGTTGTCCATATCACAACCCTAGCTTTGATGAAACCTCCTTATGATCATGTTAGTGTAAAAGGTTTTGGTTATTGGTTGCTCTGTTTTACTTTAAAAACACCCCAACTTTGCCAAACAACATGTATACAAGGGTCTTTTCTGACATCTTTGTTGTTCCTGTCCTACCGTAAAGCGCCCCTAAACCCGAACTTGCTTGTCGTCATGCTACTTTTGCCGTGCCACGAGTTGTGATATCACGGCAAAAATGGCGATTGGTGGAGGAGGTCGGTAAAGCCTCTTTCAGAGGAAGGATAACTTGACACGGTCGTCCTCCCCATCCTCTCCACCGCAACACAACACCCACAGCAGTAGACGCCGTGCGACCCCCACTCTCGGTTTTGATTCCACCACCACGACCTGAGAAGTGAGAAATATCTCCCGATTAAGCCGCGCACCGAGATCAATTATGTCAAACAACGACCCCCTCGCATCCCTATATAACCTCACGCGACGCACACGTACCATACATGCGTTCTCACTCTGTTCGAGCTCGACGCGACTAGCTGCGAGCACGAGTGAATCGGTTGGCTGACGGACGCCATGGGCGAGCTCCCCCCTGGGTACCGCTTCTATCCGACGGAGGAGGAGCTGGTGTGCTTCTACCTCCGGCACAAGCTCGACGGCCGCCGCTGCGGTGACATCGAGCGCGTCATCCCCGTCGCCGACGTCTGCTCCCTCGATCCATGGCAACTCCCAGGCACGTACAGTTTACAAACCAGGCATATGTGCTATTATAGTATAGTAACATGCTGCCGTCGAATGCATTGCCATGGCGTTGGCTAACTATTGATTGATTGCGTGCAGAGGTGCACCGGGGCGCGTTCACCGGGGACGGGGAGCCGTGGTTCTACTTCTGCCAGCGTCAGGAGCGGGAGGCGCGGGGCGGGCGGCCGAGCCGGACCACGCCGTCGGGGTACTGGAAGGCGGCGGGCACGCCGGGGTGGGTCTTCTCGGCCAACGGCCGCCCCATCGGGACCAAGAAGACCATGGTGTTCTACCGCGGACGCGCGCCGGCCGGGGCCAAGACGAAGTGGAAGATGAACGAGTACAGGGTCCTCGAGGACGACGACGTCGACGCAGCGGCCGCTCTACCAAACCTTTCCCTCCAGGTAACGATGCTCCTTAATTTTCAGCTGATAATGTATAAGAATCCAAAAATTAAACACGAGTTGCCTTGTCAGCTATCAACTCCATATTCCGTATGTGCGTTTGTGCAATGGACAATGGTGATCGTATGCTGATGTGAAAGGCTATGCAAACACACTGTAGTCACCCAAGTCGTGAGGGAAACTGCAACTTGCAATATCTTTGACATGCATTTTTTGTATTTGCTTGTAGACGAGGAGCGAGTTCAGCTTGTGCCGGCTGTACACCAGGTCCGGGTGTCCGCAGCAGTTCGACCGCCGGCCGTGCGCTGCCGAGGCTGGCGGTGGCAGCGAGGACCCGGTGCCGTTGCCCGCCGCCGCTGCGTTGGTGAGTGAGGTAATTGAAGTGGGAAGGGGCCAAAAGAGGAAAAGGGGTGCACGAAATGACGGCACACCGTCGAGCGACGGTGACGACGACGGAAATCGCTCCGTGCAGCAGCAGCAGCAGCTGACGCAGAGAGGTATCAATGAGGAGTTCGTCGACAACATGACCGGGTGGGCAGAATTTTTGGACTGGATTTGATATTGGAACTCAATTCCATGGTCGATCATGATAAGAAAAAAGGTTCCACGGTCGATCATGATAAGAAAAAAAATCATGGTCGATAGATCTATGTTTTAACGATCTTTCTTTAAAAAATATATATCATTTTGTACTGCCAAATAAAATTTGAGCAGTAAATGCAAGGTTAATTTTAGGAGATAGATATCTAGTCAGTGCAGCTCACAAACACAATTTTGTACTAAAACGAAAAAATGAGACTTTAGATAAGCTAATTAATTCTTGGGTTTGTTCAATTTTTCCTTGATACAATAATGCAATTTGTATTTCTTTCGGTGGAACACTGCAATTTGGTCTAAGCAAAGAGAAATAAGAATGCAACTTGTTTCTTGGCCATGCATATATACAAAGATTCCTTCCCGAGTGGTTGCAGCGATCGTGGCATCTTAATTTGGTTTGTTGCATCGGACAAAACGTGCAGACATGACGCAAATCGCTGGGCATCAACTCTCACATTGACTATCCGTTGAACTTCGCTAGCTGATAGAACGCAGTACATACTCCCGTCCATTTCACCGTAGGCTGGCATGTTGTCATGCTGAGAAGTCTCAATTCATACATGCATTTTTCACACATAGGCACAGTGGCGGAACCAGCCGAACTAGAAAGGGGGGGCCAGTCCGGCAGCAGAAGACTGCTAGACCGGAAAATGTATATATATATATATATATATATATATATATATATATATATATATATATATATATATATATATATATATATATATATATATATATATATATATATATATATATATATATATATATATATATATATATATATATATATAGTATCCAAACAAACATAATTTTTGTTATGCCAACACATAAAGAGAAAAGACGATAAAAACTTACTGTTTTTTTCATTTGAGCCTCACTTTGCGCCTTCATGGCATAGAAATCATCTATAATATCATCCGCTGTGAATTGTAGTGCAAGTTCTTTCTCGATATAGATTACCAAACAATCTCTCAAAAATGCATCTTCCATTTTATTTCAAGCCTTGTCTTGACAAGCTTCATTGCAGAAAATGCTCGCTCGATGTTGCATTGAAACCTAAGAGTAAGGACAAGTCGAATTAACCTATAAATTAAAAAGGAAATGCAGCTTGTTATTTCTAAAACAACAAAACGATGAATAGTAGGAATAGGCAAATAGTATACCCACAATCAAATAATAGTCCTCTGATTTGTTTGTTTCTACAAGCCGACGACAAAGATCGCCTACACTTGTTAAATTCTGAAACTTTGGATTGGTAGGCACATCAAGCTCATAATGTTGTAATTGACATCTCAATTTAATCATATCTTGCTCAAAAGTCAGCGGATAAAACTTTGAAGCTAAAGTACACACATCATCAATCTTGAATGAACTGAAAGAATCTTTAGGATCCAAACTAGTACACAAAATGAGAAGCTCTGCTTGCTTGTTCATGAACCTAGAATTTAGCTCTTGCATTTGCTGATCAATTGCAACTATGAAAACATCATATCTGTAGTGATGCTCAACCGTTGTCTCACTACTAGAACGAGATCGAATATAATCAAGATAGAACCCATCCATATCCGGAACAAGAATACCTTGTTTACCACAAAAGTTGTCACTTCTTCGAGAAGTTTGCTCCAACCATGATCTCTTAGATTCTGAATCAATCTTTTGTGGTGGCAACATCATCCATAGCATTTACAATATCTTGAGATTTCTGTTGCAACTTTCTCAAAGAAGATCTGTGATTCCCATCAACTCTTTCATTAGATGTAAAATAAATACAAAGTCAAATGTCATCATCAATCTAACAAAGACCAAAGACCTTCCCTCGTCTCAAGCGGTACTTCCTGACCTCTAGTATTAGCAATATCTTTAAGTACTAAATAAGTAGCTTTGTATGCTCTCAAAAGGCTACAAACAGAATCATAATGGGAGCTCCATCTAGTGTCACTGACCTCCTTAATGTTCCAACTTGGTTTGCTCCACTTGCGTTTCTAAATCACCAAGTTCAATAAGACGCTCCATTTCAGCTACTTGATTAGCATGCAGATCATCATTTCTCTTACTAGAAGAAACAACAGATTAACAATAAAAGAAAGATGATCAAAAAGTTTTCAACCTCATATACTTCTTTAGATGCAGCAACAAGAGCTAATTGTAATTGATGAGCAAAGCAATGCACATAATATGCATAAGGGCAATTTTCCTAAATTTGGCTCATCCATTCCACTCTCCGCGCATGTTACTAGCACCATCATATCCTTGTCCACGAATATTCTGCACATCTAGATTATGATATGATAGGACAGAGCATAATTCTTGGTGAAGAGTGGCTGATGATGTATCATGAACATGAACAAGATCAAGAAACCTTTCCGAATGAACCCTCTTTGTCAACAAAACGAACAACAACGCCATTTGTTCTCTTTTTGACTCATCCCTAGACTCATCAACAATCAAGCAAAATTTAGAACCCCAATTTCACGACAATTGCCGATTGCACTTTTGAAGCCATAACATCCAAAATTTCTTTTGAATTTTAGGTGAAGTATATTTGGCATTCTGTGGAGCATTATCTAGCACAATCGCATTGACCTCTTCATTATATGAAGATAGAAGTTTCACCATTTCAAGAAAATTACCTTGGTTCTTTGAAGTAGCCGATTCATCATGTCCTCTAAAAGGGCAAGATTGAAATGCTAAATATCGACAAGCATCAATAGATGTCCCAAGACGCAACCTATTCTTCTTGATATCTTCCTTAGTTTGCTTCTCCACCATATGCTCAATATGGCCTGCTGCATTCTTCAAATTTTCATAACACTTCATATTATAATTATGAGCAGATTTACTATCATTTCCCATGTGGACCAAGAATGAACAATTAGCACCATCATTCACTTTTTTCCAATTTTTAAATCCTTTCACTATAAATGTATCAGACCCTGCCTTTCCAGATGGCTTCTTAGAAAATAGAAAGTAAGGAAAACAAAAGATCGCATCTTTTGCGGAGAATATTCTAACCAAGGAAAAGCATTGAACCGGTGAGATTGAAACTGCGTGGATGACTTGCGGACCGTAAGGTGATATATGTCCATGTGAAACCGATAAGGGCCATGCATAATGTATACTTTGCGAACTTGATCTCTTTCATTAGCAGGATACTCCCAAATTTGCCGGCGTAAGCCCGGATCTCGTTCAACTATCAAAACGCTGGCCTCAGCATTAACCCTCTGAACTTTTGGTGCTGGTTCTCTTGGTGCTTCTTCAGGAGTCCTCTGTTCTCCAGGGTTGGGGGCTTCCTCTTGGACAACAGGTGAATTATTTTGCTCTTGCTCCAATCCATCAGCAGGTATCTTCTTGAAAAAGGAATCAATTGTCCTTTTGGGGGGCATTATTTTCTACCTAAAAATAATGCATAAGCTAATAAACAACAAGCACAGATGATCATTGAAATAGAGCGATTTGCAGTTGGACTTGCGTGTAAACTAATAAACTATAAACTAATAAACTTGGACTTTTGGTGCACGGATGATCATTGAAGTATAAACTAATAAACTATTCTTACTTTGCGGCCGCTTGCACTTGGACTTGCGTGTTGCAATTTGCAAACTGTGAAACTGGAGTCTGGAGACACCTCACGCCTGGATGGCTGGATGGATGCAGTGATGCAGTGGACGCCTCACGCCTGGCCTTGCCGTTGCCGCACCGTCGCTGCCGCTGATGCAGTGGATGGCACTGCCGCTGCGCAGAGAAGTGGAACAGTCGAACAGATGCGATTCGAGTAGGCGAGGCGGCGGCGGCGCGCGTGATCGAGTTTGAGTCTTGACTGCAACGTTTCCTCTGCTGGCTGCTGCTAACGCTGATTGCGTGAATCGTGATGGGCTGGACCGCTGTATTCCTGAAGTGGGGGTCCAAAAAAAATTGCCGCATGGGGGGGGCCACGGCCCCTGCTGGCCCCCCCCAGTTCCGCCTCTGCATAGGCAGATCAATTCATTGAAACATTTTGATTTGCCACGGCCTAATGCAATGTGACGATATACCTTACAATGGACACTATTTCGTAGGATTTGAATTGACATTGTTAGATTTGCTTTAGGATCTCCTAGGGTTTAGATCTAGCGGTGTTCTTTACGTTCGGGTTCTTGAGATAATACCGAGAGGGAAAGAGGGGTACCAACCGTCCGATGTAGAGGAGGAGGGGTTGGCCATCGCGGGTTCGCTCGGTGAAGTCTGCGCACGGGCAGCGACGGTCGGTGGAGAAGGAGCGGGGCTCCCTGGCGGCGGCGTCTCCCGGGCGGCGGCGATCTCCCTGGCGGTGGTCGTTCCCGTCGCTGGAGCGCCCCTTCTTAGATCGGGTCTAGGGTTTGTTGGTGGGGATGGTGGCGGCACGGTGAACCTCGTCGTGCGTGCCGCCCCGGCCCCCACCTCTATTTATGTGGCGCTAGCGACAGGGACCCACCAGCCAATTGGGCTGGGCGCCCCCGATCAGGGCGCGGTCAAAGGGGGTGGTATTTGGCCGTTGGGCCAAATGCCTGAGATCACCCTAACATTCTCCCCCTTGATCTCAATCTATGCTTTAACTTTAATTACTTTTGACTTTACTCATTCCATCGCAGATTAGTGCATAGAACATGTCTCATCGTCACGGTCAATCGCCGATAGATTTAATAGCTACAATACACCTCTCTGTTCTGAAATGGTTACTTTAATCTTTTGGGCCATCTTTTAGTCCAGGAATCATAGGCTTTCCCTTAAACCTATGCCGGCTACATGTTCTCTGAACACGTTGGGTGGTAAGCCTTTAGTAAGCGGATCCGCTAGCATCTTTGCGGTACTTATATGCTCAAGACTTATAATTTGATCCCGAACTTTATCTTTCACAACATAGTACTTTATGTCAATGTGTTTGGCAGCACCACTTGACTTATTGTTGTGGGCATACGTTATCGCGGTTCATTATCGCAGATACAACTTAAGTGGTCTATTGTTGTCGCCAACCACTTTCAAACCGGTATGAACTTCTTTAGCCACTCACCGCCCCGTAGCCTCATAACATGCTACAAACTCGGCATACATTGTGGATGATGTAGTGACGGTTTGCTTTGAGCTTTTCCACGATATAGCTCCTCCAGCGAGAGTGAACACATATCCGGATGTAGACTTTCTATCATCTCCCGCAAAATCGAATCAGATACCCTACTATATGGAGTGAATCTGATCTTCTGTATGTCATCATGAGCCCTTTTGTTCCTTGCAAATAACGCAAGACTTTCTTTATTAATTTCAATGTTCTATTCCAGATTGCTCGAATCGCCAAGTAACCCAGAACAAATGCTAAGTCGAGCGTGTGCATACTTGAGCATACCGTAAGCTTCCGACAACAAGCATATGGAACCGCTTTCATTTGATCGATCTCATATCGGTTCCCGGGCATTGAAAATCCCCATATCCGCCGCCTTGACTATAGGTGCAGTGAAGGACTACATTTATGCATACCAAATTTCTTTAAGATTTTCTCTATGTATGTCTTTTGCGATAGTCCCAATGTCCCTTTGTTTCTATCCCTGAATTTCGATCCCTAGAACGAACGAAGCTTCACCAAGATCTTTCATATCAAAGTTTGAGGACAAAACTTCTTTGTCTCCAAAGAGTGCACTAACATCACTACTAGCTAGTAGGATATCATCCACATACAGGATTAGGAAGATAAACTTCCCATCTTTAAACTTTGCATAAACACAGTTGTCCTCTACATTTACTTTAAACCCAAATTTTCTTATTGTACTGTCAAACTTCAAGTACCACTGTCTTAAAGCTTGTTTTAACCCATAAATCGATTTCTTTAGGCGGCATCCCATTCTTTCATTTCCTTCCACGACAAAACCTTTCGGTTGTGCCATGTAAACATTTTCCTCCAAATCCCCATTAAGAAATGCCGTCTTTACATCCATCTGATGTAACTCTAAATCATAATGTGCTACTAATGCCATTATGATTCTAAATGAATCTTTACATGAGACTGGAGAAAAGGTCTCATTGTAATCAATCCCTTCTCTTTGCGTAAATCCTTTTGCCACAAATCGCGCTTTGTATCTTTCTACATTCCCTTGGGAGTCAAGCTTTGTCTTGTAGACCCATTTACACCCTCTTGCTTTGGCTCCTTTAGGAATAATTTCCAAGTCCCGCACTTTATTAGTCTTCATGGACCTCATTTCCTCTTCCATAGCCTCAAGCCATTTTGAGGAATTTTCGCTTCATGGCTTCTTCAAATGAGGTGGATCCTCCTCCATTTGAAATTCCTCTGTATGATAAATCTGATAATCATCGAAATAGCTGATCTTCTTACTCTTTGAGACCTCCTGGGCCTCCTCATTTGGTACATCTTCTGCTTGAGGTCAGCTGTTGCTCCCCTCATCTGTGGCAATAGGTTCTATAGGATCCTCAAGAACAGGTTCCTCATTATCATTCATTGTTGCCACAGAGGAACAATAACAGTGCCGGCACCACGTTGTCTTGCACTGCTGTCGGTGCAATGACAGCAGTAGTGTGAAGAATGGCTCTTGAATCATCGGAGTGGGCGCATACACCCGCTTCTCTTCAAGGTCAATCTCTCGAGCTACCATGCTTCCTCTCATCATTTCATCCTCTAAGAAGACAACGTGTCTCGCTTCTACAAACTTTGTATATCTGTCGACAAGAGAAACGAAAACCTTTTGACTTTTCAGGGTAGCCAATGAAATGGCAACTTATCGCTTTGGGATCAAGTTTCCCAAGGTTTGGGTTAAATACTTTAGCCTCAAGAGACTCCCCACACACGCACGTGGTTTAGTGAGGAACTCTTCCCGCCCACAACTCGCATTGTGTTTTGGGCACCGACTTACTAGGCACTCTGTTGAGAATATGAATGGCGGTTTTCAACGCCTCCATCCATAAACTCAATGGGAGTGTGGAATAGCTCATCATGCTTCGCACCATATCCATCAGGGTACGGTTGCGTCTTTCAGCTACTCCATTTTGCTGAGGTTCGCCCGGTGTAGAATACTGGGCCACTATGCCATTTTCCTGTAAAAACCTTGCAAAAGGTCCAGGAACTTGTCCATATGGGGTATGTCGACCGTAGTACTCCCCCCCACGATCAGATCGGACTATCTTAATCTTTAAATCGTGTTGGTTTTCAATTTCAGCCTTAAATATCTTGAATTTATCCAAGGCTTCATTTCTTTCTTTGATTGGATAAATATATCCAAAACAGGAGTAATCATCTGTGAATGTTATGAACGAGTCATAACCATCCACACTTTTCACAGGAAAAGGACCACAAATGTCTGTGTGAATAATTTGTAGAACTCCTGTGCTTCTTTTGGCGTCTTTCTTAATTTTCTTTACATATTTTCCTTTAATGCATTCTCTGCATTGTTCTAGGTCTGAGAACTCTAATAGAGGAAGAATTTCATTCTTAACTAGTCTTTCTATTCTCCCCTCCAAAATAGGGCTTAAACGACAGTGCCATAATTTCGACGATGCATTATGAGTTCTCTTTCGCTTTTGTTCGCAAATACAAAGTAGGATATACGCTCATTCACATCACATACGGAATTCACATTTTCACGAAGTGACAATAAATAAAGCTCGTCTTGTTTGATGGCAAGACCAATGCATTTATCATTAAACATTATTTCACATTTGCCATTTCCAAAGTGACAATCATAACCATCATTGTCCAAATTTGAAACACTAATCAAATTTCTCTCAGTAAAGAGGGTACATAAAGAACATCTCTAAGTAAAAGAATGAAGCCATCACTAGCTCTAATGAAAGATCGCCAACGGCTTCAACTTCAGCTTGACTCCATTTGCGACTTTAATGCATCTTTCTTTTCTTTGCGTAGTCCTCGTCGAACGGAATCCTCAGAAAGAATTAGCAACATGAACAGTTGTTCTCGAGTCAATCCACCAAGTGGATTTCAATATTGCACATACAGGGATTCATTTATATAGGTAATAATGTTCTCACCTTTCTTTGCCATTATCATCTTTAAGTAATCAGGACAGTTCTTCTTGTAGTGTCCTGTCTTCTTGCAGTGAAGACACTGATCTTTGTCTACAGCAAACTTATTCTGTTGAGACTGATGGACAGATGCTTTTCCCTTGTTCTTTGAGAAGGGGATACTGTTGAAGTTCTTTTTCTTGTTATCCTTCACATAGTTGATAGAACCACCATGTGAGGATTTAATTCTTTCCTCCTCTTGCACACACATAGCTATGCATTTTTCCAAGTCCCATTTCTCGGGCTGCATATTGTAGTTGACAACAAAAGTGTCAAGCTCTTTCGGCAAGGAAGCAAAAACCAAATGAATAAGGAACTCATCTTTGAGAGCCAAATCCATTGGTTTAAGCTTGGATGCCAAGTTGCTCATCCTTAGTATGTGCTCTCTTATGCCACTGCCATTACCAGAGTACCTTTCACACAAGTCGCTTAATCACCGTGTAGCATAAGTCTTTGAAGAGCCAAGAACCGACTCTTTATTTTATCAAGGTACTCGTGATGTTGTCACACTCATGCGATTGAGCCCACAATTGCAGCTCAATTGTGTTCTTTATCACAGCCATACATTTCTTGTTGGTCAGGGTCCATTTCTTATGCTCAAGGTCATAAGACATCCGTAAGGGAGCATGATCCTCTGCCTTTTCTCGCCAAGCAAGATCATCCTCATTTTGATCCTCACCGGTGCCATAGGCTCGGTGGGACGTCTTTGTAGTGAGGACCCACCCACCTCACCAAGATAAACGCTAAGTCTATCTTTTTCTTCCACTCTCCATAATTATCTCCTTTGAGAGTGGGGATCTCTCTGATACAACTCATCAAGTTGTATCCTCCTGAAAAATAGTTCAAATAAAGTGAGAACGTAACAGCAAAATTATATGCCTTATTTCCAACGTTGGTCAAAAATACGACATACAATTAAATCAATTTTATCTATACATTAAATCTACATCACCGTTGGGCAGAAATAGAAATAATGCATAAAATCATCAATTAAAAAATTATAATACTGTTATTATCAACGTTGGTTAGAAAATAACAATATCATAAATCTCTGGAAATTATATCTATTTTTTTTTCCAAAATTAAATTCTCCCGTTGGTTCAAATTTAATAATGAAAATTAATCAACATTAAGTTTTGCAGCGGAAACTGTAATTATTCTAAAAATAATTCATTATACAGAAGCATTATACTGTACACATTTAATCTCTGAAAAAATTAACACGTTGGTGCAAAAAATTTACAGAGATTTGAATCAAATTTCAATCAAATTCACAAAAAAATGCTTCTGAAAATCAATAAAAATCATTCCTCAAAAAATTACTGTTCATTTAGTCATTTTGGCCCATTCAGCGTGGCCACGGCCCACGGCGTGCCGGCCCAAATGGCCACCGCGCGCGCGAGCAGCCAGCGGCGCGGCCCATGGCGGCCCGCTCTCCCTCCGAGCGCGCGGCCTCTTTCTCCCTTTCATTTCAGATCTAGGGTTTCCCCTTCTCTGTTCTCTTTCTTTTCGGTTTTCTAGGGTTAGGGGGGGGTCTCTGTTCTTTTCTCTTCCGTCTAGATCGACACCTAGGTTAGCTCTGATACCATTGTTAGATTTGCTTTAGGATCTCCTAGGGTTTAGATCTAGCGGTGTTCTTTACGTTCGGGTTCTTGAGATAATACCGAGAGGGAGAGAGGGGTACCAACCGTCCGATGTAGAGGAGGAGGGGTTGGCCATCGCGGGTTCGCTCGGTGAAGTCTGCGCACGGGTAGCGACGGTCGGTGGAGAAGGAGCGGGGCTCCCTGGCGGCGGCGATCTCCCTGGCGGTGGTCGTTCCCGTCGCTGGAGCGCCCCCTCTTAGATCGGGTCTAGGGTTTGTTGGTGGGGATGGTGGCGGCACGGTGAACCTCGTCGTGCGTGCCGCCCCGGCTCCCACCTCTATTTATGTGGCGCTGGCGACAGGGGCCCACCAGCCAATTGGGCTGGGTGCCCCCGATCAGGGCGCGGTCAAAGGGGGTGGCATTTGGCTGTTGGGCCAAATGCCTGAGATCACCCTAACAGATATGAGCCATGATTCTCATCAGAAGGCGCATATTTCTCCCTTTTTTAAACGTAGACTAGGGACAAGCTCGCAAGACTCGTGTTTTTCGGCTCGTGGATGGGCTACTGGGCTCGGTCTGTTGGAGACTCAGCTTTTGAGCCATAATGCCATACGCACATACAGCATACTCGGGCAGCGGATGCAGCAACCGAGCTGCGCCGCAACTTCCAAGCAGAAAAGCAGGGGCCACTGGATTCTGATCATTAAGGACGCTATCCAGAGTTCAGACACCTATCCAGAAACTTATCAGATTCCGATCGACCAGCCTAGATTTTCAGTGTTCAGTGTTCAGTCTGCATTTCCACACAAGCGCCTTCACCTCATCTTCTCGATCGATCGAGCCTGTATTCGTTGTACTTGTACAGGAGCGGAATTAGACTTATGGTAGAATAGGCTTTAGTGCAGGGTGTGAAAAAAATTTTAGTATATAATCTAGATAATTTCAGCTTAATTTAGAGTAGCAATGTACTGATCCAACCCAGGTAGCTCAGGTGATTTCAGTGATTCAGTCCACTCCTCGCCAGCCAAAGCCTAGGTAGCAATGTACTCGGCGGCTCGGGCCATTCGCTGCATCGCCCTTTTGGAAAGATGCCCGCAGGCTGTAGTTATAGCACCCCAAAAATAAAAAAATAAATAATTTTAATAAAATTAATAAATAAATCAATAAAAACTAACTCTAACTAATCATGGTTTTAAGAGGGTAATCTCCCTTCTCTCCTCTTACACGGTTTTCTTCAGATCAAGTTTCCCTCTCTCTCTCTTTCTCTTCCGTGCGTTAGTAGGAGCGCTAGCCGGCGGCCGGCAGCGCACGTAGCACCGCCCGCACGCTCGTCCCGTGCACATGCATGCGGCTGCATGGCGTGGCGGACGTGGCAGCGGCGGGGGAGGCAGCCGCTGCCGACCAGGCCGAGTAGTGGCGCGCAAGGCGGCGGCGCGCACACACCCACCCGCGCCCATGCGCCACGCACGCCGCCGCAGCGTGGCGGCGCGCGAGGGGCGCAACAGCGGTGGCGCTGGGTGATGGAGGCGTCGGTGAACGGCTCGGTGGATGCGGCCGGGCCGGCGGTGGCGCGAATTGGCGGCCACGACATGGTCGGCAGCGGCGCAGCGGTGGCCAGCGACCGTGTAGAGGCGTTGCCGTACGCGTGACCGAACGACAGTTCGTGCGGTTGAGTATCGTTTTTCCTGGCCGAACGACCGTTCCTGTGGCCGAACATGTTTCGTGTAGCCAAACAGTCGTTCGCTCAGCCGAATGGCTATTTTCCTTCCAGTCATTTATCACCTGTCGTTTCTTTATTAAATTCATCATATTTGATCGGTTATCCTCTGTATCACCTTGTAGGTTCTCACGTAGCTGTTGAGGGAGCAGCTATGCAGTTGCGCATCTCAGACCCATCGTGCAGCGTGTCCATCGAGCGTGCTCAAGACAAGTACCTCGCGGCCGTAACCCGTTTCTTTTGCACGATTATGTCACATGATTACCTGTTGCCTTAGTGTGATTTCCAATCATTGCACTTTATTAATTACCTGTTGTATATTGTTTTAGCTTTAGTAGCTTCTGATTATGATGAGTTAGTTAGTATTGAATACTTGTAATTAATATAATGTTAACCATAGAATTCATGTGTGATTAATATAAGGTGAATTTCAGCACTGTGGCTTGCTATGGTTAACATGTTTGAAATAATGTTTTGTCATTTACCTTATTTGTCATTTGATTAGAAGTGGACAAGTCCCATATTTCAAACATTATTTCAGCTTATGTTGATTATTTAATAAAGTAGTTTAAAGGTTTTAATTGGTGTATGAATTTCTATTATTGTCTTTTATTATTATTACTTTTATTTCTTAGCGATGACGTTCTATAGTAGTATTTTACCTTGGCTGTATGTGGGGTGCTACAGCCGCCAGCCAAAGCCAAAGCGGCAAAGGGCAAACCCTAGCTCAGTACATCTGGCAGACCCGCATAGCTGGCCCTCGCGTCGCGCAAGCGCCGCCCCGGCTCACGCCCAGCTCTCCTGCCACGTCCGCGTGGGGAGCGACTTCGAGCCGATGCGCTCTGGCGCGGCCGCGCTGCCGTCCTCCTCCGACCCGGTATTGCCATCGACCCCGCGACGGAACCGCGTGCGTGAGCTGTTGTGGAACCTGGACCACCGGCTGTCCAGCTGGGGACGCCACCACCTCGCAGCCCACCTCCCACGCCACGCCGCCCCCTCCCGCCCGGCTTCTTGTCACTGAGTGGTAAAATTGTGTTAGATTGCTTCATGCTGTTTCTTGCTCTTGAGACTTGCTGTGGTCTTTGGCGATATTGGAATAAGTCCATTGTATACATTTGATGTCATGTTCAACAAGTACACTATTCTCGGAGAGGAGGATGTTCTTGGAGCACTCTCACTAGTTCTGTATACTCTGATTTTGATGCCATTAGTGAAGTATTTCCTAGTTGTCCTTTGGGCCTATATATATATATATATATATATATATATATATATATATATATATATATATATATATATATATATATATATATATATATGAGGCTGTGAATTGAGTTAGTCAGGTCAACCTTTTTATGCATGACTATGTGATTGTTAGGGTGGTATATTTGTCTTGTACTCCCTGATTCATAGAAATGCAAGAATTAGTCTCATTCCAAACCAAGTACGGTCTGAGAAGAGGATGTCAAGTTTCCGACTCAAGCTTCCGACATCACAGCTTGAGAGATCCATAGAAGTAAAGGAGAAACTCGAATCGTCACTGTTGTTGAAGAACTTGCTTTTAGGCTTACTGCTCTTTGGGACTGAATGCAGTGTTAGTGGCTTAAAAGTTGTATACCAAATTGAAGGACTATGTGATAGGATCCTAATTTTTATTATGATGAACTATTGCAATTAAGAGGTAATTTTACTTGTGGTCACTGCCATACAATTGTTAGCCGAATTGATGAGTCTTAATTTAATTGATCAGCCATGCATGCACTGTCAATTGATGAAGCCATGAATGCCGTATTGTGTTCTGTTAGAGCAAGTACAATGATGCTGACTAGGTCGCCTCTAGCGAAATCCACATCAACACAATCCTATGTGGAAGAGAGAGACAAGAGGAGAGAGAGGCAAGCTACCCCTTATGCAAGAGGTGACCTCTAGCACATCATACGAGGACTTGGAGGCGATGCTAGTTCTTAGAGCAAGTACAATAAGAGCAGGTACAATAAGGCTTAGTCAGCAGGCTATAGAAATATAATATCAACCAAATCTTACGTGGCAGAGAGAGAAAGGAAGAGAGAGAAGGAAGCTGGCTACTAAATTACAGCTAGCTATAGCACGTAAAAATATGCATTTTACTCTCTTACACATGGGGTCAAATAGTTATTGTAATAGCTACCTTATTGTATGAACTATTTTTTTGAAGGCTATAGATGAAATGGACAAGTGTTATAGCCACTAGTTGGCTATACTATTGTACTTGCTCTAAGGGTTAGGGTCGTCTCTAGCGAAATATTAAATGTTTGAGTGCTTTAGTAGAGGTAACCTCTACTCAACTTATTGTATTAGCTACCTCCACATGAGCCATATGTACTCTTTTTTGCTTATTTGACTAGTCCTAGAGGTGGCAGCCACCTCTTCTATTGTACTTGCTCTTAGTAGTAATTGATCCAGATTTTTAAAAAAATGCATGCACTCTGTTGTCTACAGTTTACTCTGGTAAAAGCCATGCATACTCATTGATAAGGTCAGCATGCATGCATGTGTGGCTACTTGACTCCCGAGTGCATTGATTACGTCTACATTGTTATGTTTGTTCACCATGTTGCTGTGATGTCACTGCTTTAATCAGCATGTCCTGTTAGCTTTTGCATGATCCCTTCAAAGTCATTCGGTCATTCATTGCTTGGCGGTTAGTGAGGATGTTCAGTGTAGAACAGAACTAATTTATCGGGTCAACCGAAGGGAATTACCGGTCTGACCGGTGCATGCCATCGGTCCAACCGCCCGGGGGACAGCTGACGGCAGGCTGTTAGATCGGTTGATTTGTTGTTTTACGGCTAATTTTTTATCTTACGATTTTGAGTTACGCTAAGGTAAGTGGTTTTAGGTTGCATAAGGTATGTTACTGATAATATGGGTTAAGTTGTAAAGAACTTATGATCAGAAATTATTTCTTTATCTTTGAATGTGTATGGTCGGTTGGAGTCAACTATGGTCAACGGTGAGGATCGAGACTACGCTCATGGGGGAACCAAGGCCCAAAATGATTAAGAATGTCAGGTGAGACAGTGAGCTCAAACATAGTACGAGAAATATGGGAAATATTAAAAGTAAGTTCGAATGGTGGGATTACACCATGTCGCTTGGTCATTCCAAGTGAGACGTGGTCCGGTGAAACCGAAACAGGAGAGACTTACCAACACATGGCAAGCCAATGGTGTATCTATACGTGGTATGCATGGCGATTACTTGCAATGGAAGGAGAAGACTTAGTCAAGAAAGGGTATTTTTGGTAGTTTGATTAAAATACCGGAAACGGCTTTGGGAGAAAACCACAACACTTGAGCGGTGCTAGGGAAGGCGATTTAAGTCATGGAGAAACTGGTATGATCAAGATGGATCAAAACTTAGGACTTAGCCGATGAGCAGCTTGAGAGACTACCTAAGGAAGATTTAACCCTTCTATCTATAAAATTCACAAGAGTCTACAATAAGGTGAGTGACAAGAGAAGAGATGGTCCGGTAACTTATTTTGAGTATGGTTTGTCAAACCACATTCAGGCTAAGTGCTCAAAGCTGAAGTGCAAAGAGGAAAATGACCTTCGAAAACATCCTCAAGCTTGAGACCCGAAGGTCAAGAAGCTCAACTACCGAAAGTTCGTCAACCAAGTCCTTGTTGCTCTTAAGAACATTAACACGAGCGATGTGAACTCGGGGATGGAGGACGATGAGGATGACACCCACGGCAAGAAGAAGGCCCAAGACTTCATCAGCATGTGTTTCATGGCCAAGAGCAGCTACAACATTGACTCCTTCGACTCTGATGAGCCCTACAGCAACCCCGACGAGGTACGCCCTTCCTCCAAAGCATTGAAACGTGCTCTTGTTGCAACTGAACAACAATTAAAAAGCAGGCTAAAATGATTAGGAATCAGGACATTATGATTGACAACTTGAACCTTGAGGTTGTTAGGCTCAAATCAATTAATCTTGATGATTATGAATCTTACTTGTGCTTGCATGATGATTGTCAACTCTGGAATCTGCTCATTCCTCTGCTATTGATCAACTTAAGAATGTTCCAGATAAACTAAAATCTTTCAAATCTAGTCATGATCATGTTAGGTTAGATGCTATTACTTTATATATGATTCATGTAGATGCTACCCCATCTTCTTGTTCAAATTGTACTTTGTTTGAGATAAAATTGGATAGTGCTATTAAGAAATTGCATAAGTTTAATCTTGATCATACTTAATGTCATTGTAAAGATAACAAAATGAAAATGAAATAAATGATAGAAATGATTATTTATTCTAGGACTACATCATGTGAAAATTATCCTAGACTCACAATTGAGATAGATGCTCTTAGCAAGACACTTAAGAAAAAGCTAAAATTGAAAAATCCATAGCCATGACTGCATCTAAGAATGTTATTGATTCTATTTCTTTTGCATTTTGTGCTGAAATTGGGAGTGATTTAGATGAAATGCATAAGCCCTTTGGGGTCATGTATAAAGAGCAGTTGGCTAGGGTTAAGAATTCCCCTTGCGTATCTTGTGTGGCTCTAAAGGTTGATGTAGCTATTCATAAAAAGGGTTATGCTAGGGAAACCAAGTCAAATGAGTGTTCCACATATGAGATCCTAGCCAAAGAAAATGACTACCTCAAAAAGACCGTTGAGAGATTTTCTAGTAGGAAGAAGAATCTTAACATGATCATTTATCAATCTAAGGTGAGTGGGAAGAAGGGAGGATTAGGATTTAATTCTCTAGAGTATTCCAAGAACCACCTACTTGAGGTTATGAGGGTTGTTGAGAGTGGCAAGTTTGAGGTGAAACCATCTGAGCCTTCTAAAACTATGTTTAGGTCTGCAGGTTTTGCCCAAACCCCTTTTAGCATGACAGGTGCTTCTTCGTCATCTGGTCAGACCCCTCAAAAAGTCAAGGACCATTGCACCTTCTGCAAGAAGGATGGCCACATAGTTAAGTTCTGCTTCCGTAGAGCCAAGGTTGAGAGAAAGAAGAGAGTGCACGCTTTAACATCCATTAGAGAAGTTCCTTCAGCCATGAGTGTCTTTAGATCCAGGCAGTATGTCTTTCCTTCTAGACATAAGCCTAGGTTTATAGATAACTTTTTGACTCCTTTGGTGGCTCTAGGCAGCGTTTTGGTTTAGGATATCGTGAGGGTAGACCACAGGTAGCACCTAATTAGCGGGAAGTATTGGCTTTTTGGTAGACCAATTCGGAGAGGACTAGGTGGCTCTCATGTGCATTTTTATGATTATCTTTCTAACCATTTTATTTCTACTTCTACTATTGTTCCTAGACGTCGTGTGGCTCAGTACTGGATTCTTAGGTCTTTTATCACTAACTCCAGTACTGAGGCACAGATATTTCCTACTTATGCCCTATAGGTTCAGCGTGTGAGGAAAGAGGACGTATGGCTTGTTGATTCCAGGTGCTCACGACATATGGCTGGAGATTCTAGATTGGTTCTCCTTCCTCACACGTGTATCTGTCAACGAGTCAATTATGTTTAGGGATGCTTCTACTGGGATCATGACAGCCAAGAGCTTATTGCACATCAACAATAGCTTCATGCTCAAGGACGTCACTTTAATAAGTAAGCTAAGATATAATCTGCTATCTATCTCGCGGCTACTTGATGAGAGTCTAGAAGTGAGATTCAAGAGTGGTGAGTGTAGAGTTCTACACTTCTTGAGTGAGTATGTCTTTGGGACATCTAGGTTTAAGAAGACTTTTAGTGCTAATTTCAATATCTCTTCTACCTCTAGCCCTATGTGCCTTGTAGCTTCTGATTCTCATGACTTAGTGTTATGGCATCGTAGGCTTGGACACATAGGCTTCGACCACTTGACTAGAGTTAGTAGCAAGAACCTGATTAGAGGACTGCCTAGGCTTAAAAGTGCTAGAAACCTAATGTGCACATTCTATAGATATGGTAAGATGATTTTTGCTTCTCATCCACCTCTTACTTTAGTAATGACTGATGGACCTGGATAGCTTCTTTGCTTAGATATAGTTGGTCATTCTAGAGTCTAGTCTATAGGAGAGAACTGGTATGTGCTTGTCATTGTAGATGACTTCTCTAAATATTCTTAGGTGTATTTTCTGATTTCTAAGGATGAGGCCTTTAGTTGCTTTAGAGAGTTGGCCCTTAGACTAGCATTTGATCTCTCAGGAGCCTTGAGAGCCATTAGAAGTGACAATAGAATAAAATTCAAGAACTCATCTTTTGGCACTTTCTGTACTGAGAGATGATTAGAGCACCATTTCTCCTTACCTAGAGTTTCCTAGCAGAATGGAGTTACTGAGAGGAAGAATATAACCCTTGTAGAGATGGCTAGGACCATGCTAGATGGGCACAACACCCCTAGGAGGTTTTGGACCGAGTCAATCTCTACTGCTTGCTATATGTCTAATAGGGTTTTCTTGAGATTGATCATAGGCAAGACTTCTTTTGAGCTTAGATTTGGTCATAGGTCTAGCATTTCTTATTTCAAAATATTTGGTTACAAGTGTTTCATTCTTAAACATGACAACATAGATAAATTTGAATATAAATATCATGATGATATTTTTCTTGGATATCTGCCTCATTCTCTTGGCTATTGTGTATTTAATTTAGATATTAATAAAATTGTTGAGACTTATGAAGCCACTTTTGATGAGGCTAGTCCTGGTACCAGACTTGACGGTGCAAATATGAGGGTATACAGTGATAAGGAGAGTATCTTCATTGACGATGACTTTAACATAGAGGAGGATGAAAATCCATCCTCTAGTTACTCTTAAGTTGGTTGGGGAGTATGTTTCTACTTCTCCAGTTTTAGCAGAGCATCCCCTTCCCACCTTCATCGGCACTTCGAGTTGCTCTGCTCCTACCCCCATAGCCTATGAGGTAGAGGCCACGTCTGTACCAGGATCTCCTCATATAATTAGAACAAAATAGATTTTCAAAAATAAGCAAAGTAAGGATGGATTGGTAGTTCACAACAAGGCTAGGCTTGTAGCTCAAGGTTATTCCCAGATAGAGAGCTTAGACTTTGAAGAGAACTTTGCCCTTATAGCTATATTAGAAGCAATTCATATATTACTAGCTTTCACGGTGTCTAAGGGTTTCAAGGTTTTTCAAATGGATGTCAAGAGTGATTTTCTTAATGGTTTCATAGAAAAAATAGGTCCATGTCAAGCAACCTCCTGGTTTTGAAAATTTTAAATTTCTAAACCATGTTTGTAAGCTCTCTAAAGCCTTGTATGGATTGAAGCAAGCTTCTAGAGCTTGGTATGATAGACGTAAAAGTTTCTTGCTTAAGAATGATTTCAAAATAAGAACAGTAAATAAAACCTTGTTTACTCTTAAGCATGGTAGTGACTTCTTACTTGTTCAGATTTATGTGGATGATATCATATTTGGTGGTTCTTCTCATACTTTGGTATCCAGATTTTTAGATTTTACAAGTAGAGAATTCGAGATAAGTGTGATGAACGAGCTGATCTTCTTCCTTGGTCTTCAAGTCAAGCACATGAAAGAAGAGATCTTCATTCATCAAAGCAAGTATACAAAGGATCTTCTTTAGCACTTTGACATGGGTAGCAGGATCCTGATGAGGATGGAGAGCACGTGGACCAGAAAGAGTACCGCAACATGATCAACTCTCTCCTGTACATTACGACATCAAGGCTGGACATATAGTTTGTTGTGTGTCCCCTTGTGCCTCACATCGTCAAGCAGTGTGTCGCATCTTCAGGTACCTTCAGGACACTCTTGACTCCCGAGTGCATTGATGAGGTCAAGATTGTTATGCATGTCCACCATCTTGCTATGATGTCACTGCTTTAATTAGCATGTCCTGTTAGCTTTTGCATGCACTCTTTAAGGTCAATCGGTCATTCATTGCTTGGTGATTAGTGAGGATGTTCAGTGTAGAGAAAGACTAATTCAGCGGGTCAACCAGAGGGAATTACCGGTCTGACCGATGCATGGCATCGGTCCAACCACTCGGGGGACCGCTGAAGGCAAGCGGTCAAACCAATTGATCTATTGTTCTTCAGCCAATTATTTTATCTTGTGAATTTGAGTTGTGGAATGGGTTTAGGTGACTAAGGTCAATGGTTTTATGTTGCATGAGGTATGTTACTGCTAATATGGGTTAAGTTGTGAAGAACTTGTGCCCAAAAATAATTTCTTTATTTTTGGATGTGCAGGATCGCTTGTAGTCAACCGTGGTCAACGTCGATGATTGGGGCTATGCACAAGGAGGAGCCAATGCTCAGAATGATCAACGATGCTGAGTGAAACGGTGAGCTCAAGCATGGTACGAGAAAGAGGAAAATATTGAAGAAAAGTTCAAACAGCGGGATTGCATCATGCGGTTTGGTCGGTCTAAGTGAGGTGTGGTCCGGTGAAACCAGAATGGGAGAAACTTGCTAACACATGACAATCCAATAGTGCATCTACACATGGCAAGCATGACGATTGCTTACAATGGAAGGAGTAGACCAGGTCAAGAAAGAGTATTTTGGTAGTTTGACCAAAATACCGGAAACGTCTTTGGGAGAAAACCTCGGCATGTGAGCGGCCCTTGGGAAGGCCATTTAGGTCATGAGGAAGCTAGTATGATCAAGATGGATCAAACTTTAGGATTTAGCGGATTCGGTTTTATACCTTTGAAAAGTACCCATAAGTGTAGCGAGTGAGTTAAAATCTGTGTGTGTGGAGTTATCAGGTTTTTTCCATTATGCTAAGTGGATAGTATCTACTAAGGGTTAGATGTGGCTAGCTAGCCCATCTATTTAAGGTGTTGGGATGGAGACTTGTGGTTAACCATTCAATCTTCCTCTCTTGTGCTCTTTTGTTTGGGGTTAGGGTTTGAGTGTTGATTGCTTGGTATTCTCTCTGTCCTCTAAGATGGAGTGGCCATAAAACTATCCTACTCAAGCAACAATAGAATCAATATTTGATCATCTCCATGGTTATCTTTTGTCTTGATTGATTTGCACTTGATTTGGTTGGTTTTGCCTCCCCTCTCATCTCTTTTTGATCTTGTTGAGCTAGGAATGTATAAGAGATAAAGATAACTTCTAAAAATCACTCTTCACGCATCTAGGCACTTTGGTAGAAAGTTCATTAAGAAACTTGGTTTTTGCATGTTTTTGATCTTCCAAGTGGTTTCTTGATTTGAGAGTTTTTGGAGTGATTTCTTCGGTGTTCTTGCTTGCTGTGATATGTGGGGAACATTTCCAAAGCCATCTTGGCTATCCTCTACCCATGAGCAAGTCTTCATCATCGATTTTAGTTTTTGTTTGTTTTTTAGTGCAACTTTGCTTAAATATCAAAAAAGTCTGAACTTTTATGTGGGTTTTTGAAATTCAAGGTGGAATATGTTTTTGAGACCTTGATCAAGGTGTGTGCAAAGTTTCACATGTTTTAGATAATTAAATCAAAAGTTATGTGAGGTTGAAGTTTTGCAACTGTGCTGAAATCACTATTCAATTGCCTGATTTTACTTTTCACGGTGGTCAGACCACCTAGAGAGGCGCCAGACTGCCCCCTGGTTGAAGGTTAGACCTCTAGGCTTTGATTTTTTTTCTCTGAGATTAAATTCTTGGTTGGTTTTACTTGAGATTTTGGCTATGGATTTAAATCTCAGTAGCTTTGTAACTATTGGATAATAAGATCAATAATACTTAGGGGAAATATTATTCAGCACTATTCACCCTCCCTTTGTTGCCGTTTGGTCCTACGCAAATGCCTTGCAAGGTGATTTTTTAAAACTCTTGCATCTAATAGCACCAAAGTGAACTATTTATTTTTATAACTACCGCTTAATGCCCTTTGTAACAACACAAAACATTATTTTAAAAATATTGTGGTGATGATTTTAGTTGCACTTCTTGTAATCTTGTATAGTGCACTGATGTATGCCCATACCAAAATAGGGCTTGCTATCGGCCCTTCTTTACTTATATGGTTTTGCTGTCTTGGAGGAATCACCATATACAATCTCAGTATATATGGCCCAACAGCTTTCAAAGCATTTAGTCCTATCTACATTATCTATTATTTTGGGAGAAATCCCTTTCAGGCTTGGCTGTCCCTTGGTGGCTGTCTTTTATGTGCAACATGTAAAGACCGCAGCTACGGGTGGCAAAAAAGCTCAAGGCTCATGAGCCGACTTGGCTCAGCTTGGCTTGGCTCGTGGCGGTCAATTTGTTGATTTTTGTTTGGATTTGATTTGCTCAGGGAAACTAAGATCATCATGTCAGATTTAGAGGAGCACCACATTGAGTCAAAGGCCGATGTGGGCGCATTCAAGACCTACCCGCAGTAGGCCGGCACCATCCGCAAGTAGAGATGGCAATGGGTACCCGATACCCGGTGGGTTTTTACTCTATTAGGGCATGGATCTGAGTTAATTTCCTAACCCATGGGTTTCTTAATGGGCAAAAAGTCCAACCCATCGGGTCTACTGGGTTCGGGTATGTTCCTATAGTACCCTAACCCGTAAACCCATGGGTAATATAAACCCGATCCATAGGAGTTATAAACCCAGGCTCCCAGCCTCCCAGGCAAACCAGCCCAGCCCATTAGCCATTTAGCCCCAAGCCCCCAAATCCAATGCGGCAATGCCCCATTACCCATATGGCTAACCCTAGCCAGCACTCGGTCACGGTCACTACTCACTCCTCCACAGTCCCCACCACGATTCAACAGCCGCCGCAGTGGTGGCGCATCTGGCGCTCCGCACTCGGTCTCCGTCAATCTCCACGCTCACCCTCTCGTCCCGCAGCTCCCGCTCCTGCTCCCGCCACTCTCGCCGCACGCTCGTCCTCTCGCACGCCCTCGCTGTCGCCTTCCAGTTCAGCCCGCCGCCCCCACGCTGCAGCCAACGCACATCGCAGCAGTAGGCCCTTGGCCATGGCGCTGCCCTCGGCTCCAACGAAGATGGCCGGTGAACTTCTTCCTCCTCTCCATTAACCATTGTTGCAGCTCGCATTACTGACCCCATGGGCGACCCGTGGGTACCCGTTAACCCAGTGGGCATGGGTCTGGGCAAAAATCTGCATCCGTCACGGGCATGGGTTTTTTAGCGGGCACATCCAACTTTCTTGGGCATGGGTTTGGGATAGCAAAACCCAGCGGGTTTGTACCCGTTGCCATCTCTATCCGCAAGAATGGCTACGTCATCATCAAGAATCGCCCCTGCAAGGTATACTTTTTTTTATATCTCGCTTCGATGATGATGTGCAATTGCAATCTGTACGTGCATGAGCGAAGTTGTTTCTGGTCATACCGTGATGTCATACTGTGATGGATACATGTGTACTGTTATATGTGGGGATGGTTCTTGTGGAGTTGTGGATCTGGGTGATCAATTCCTGATGAATTAGTGAGGGAGGAGGCTAACGAGCTAAGCTAGAGCTTTCAACCGAGCTGAGTTGAGCCTCCATTTCAGCTTGTTAGCCTAACGAGCCGAGCCGAGCCACTTGCCTAACGCGCTTTCACGAGCCAAGCCGAGCTGGCTCGATATCCACTCCTATTCGCAGCTATTTGATGTATAGTTAGTTATCATTTGATTTCCTACGCAATCTTCTGTTTTAGTAGGAGCATTCAACTCTTTCATTTGATTAGCTCATTTTCTTTGCTGATGCTCTTTAATTTTATACATTATCAAAATGAATTTGGTTTCTCTGCTGTGTTAGAAAGTAGCTTGTTGGTTAAGAACTTCGTATTAAATATCTAAGTACAACCAGGTTATTTTTCTTCGCTAAAAGAAGCTCAATTAAGCTTATCCATACTATGTTGCAGGATCCGAGGCAGTCTATGTGTACCCATGGCCCTCCGGAATTCCATTTTTGGCCCCCCGAAGCAAAAAATTCCACAAATGGACCCCGTTTGAGCGCGCGACACGGAGGCTGCCACGCGTGCCGGATCGTGTGCGATGCCGTACCGCGACGACCACATCGTTCATCCGGTCGTGCGGTACTGCATCGCACGACCACCGCATACGCGCTTCGAAGCGCGACCTCCGGCCCGAAGCGCCGATCGCCGCCCCGCTGGCCGCTCGAGCGCGCGCTTCACCCGCCCGCCCGCGCGCTCGACGTCCGACCGCACGATCGATTCCCGAGCACGCGCTTACACCGAGCGTTAGGGTTTGGCCGAGTTAGGTTTCAAATTTCCGTGATTTTTGTAAGTTTTGGCAATTTTGTAGTTGTAATCTGGGAAAGAATTTGATAAAGTTGTAATAAAAGTTTATGTTCATTGTAAGTTGTAGATCCATAAAACATTTTGCTAAAATTTTTTTAGGCATGATTGAGCATAGTAATATCGATACATACAGTAGTAAGTGAAGTTTAGGGTTTGGTCTGTTGTTAGGGTTTGCAATCTCCGTGATTGTTTTAAGTTTTGGCAATTTTGTAGTTATAAACTGGGTAAAAATTAGATAAAGTTGTAATAAAATATTATGTTCATTGTAAGTTGTAGATGCATAAAAAATTTTGGTAAATTTTTTTAGGAAAGATTGACCATAGAACGGTCGATACATAAAGTGGTAAGTGATATTTTGAAGGTTAGTGAGAATTTGTGTACGGTGAGGACCGCTATGTTAATATTGTTAAATGAGGTGCTACGTGAATCATGGAATGCGAAAATACGAGATATTAAACTTCATAATACAGTTGGGAGTAACATGCCGCGTAGATGTCTGTCCAGTCAAGGTATGCCCTATACGTCGAGGGGTCGTCGGGGTCGTCCGGCCGTGTCTCATCCACAACCATCGTATCCGCATGGTCACGCCACATGTCTGTCCACATCCGCTGTGTGGCTCTCCTGCCTTCGCCGCCGCCCTCTCCTCGATTGCCTGCAAGTTCATTGAGACATTACACAATTAGTAGGGTAGTGACATTGAGACTAATGAAGTAATTAAATTTGGGGTGTAGTGACATACCGGTGGGTGATATCCGCAAGAGGGCGCCCTAGCATGGGAGGGACTCGCTGGTACACCCGAATCGTCTCATGACTCGGTGTGGGTCAGATGGCTCGACGCAGCGCGCGAACACCAAGTGGCGTGTCGTCATCCAAGACTGTGATCCTCGCCGCACCGAGATGACAACCCGTGGGGCCGTGTTCGCAATGAACCGTTGAGACCATAGCCACCGCACTACGCCGCCAAACGGCGGCTCGAACCTCGGTGGAAATCTGCACGCACGCCTCGCCTCTCCTCGCCCACCTCAACCGACCATGCGCCCAACGTGTACCCATTGTGGGCGCATCAACGGGTCGCCGCCACCATCGACGCCGCATAATCGCGGATGAGGTCATAAGGATGCACACGACGACCAAAGGAAGGCCTGCCAACGGGGAAGTGTTTCCATGACCACAACTGAAGGAGCAGGTAGCAGGCGGCTAGGACCGGCTCGCTGGCCGCGGTACGCTGCGAGGTGTTACACAAGCCTCGGTATGTGGCGCTAAGAATCGTGATCCCAGCTATACTATGGTCTGCGACCAGCCACCATCCGCCAAGGACTCGCTAGATGTATGTAGCTAAGCCGCATGCGAGTCTCCAATCGTGCTAGGGAACAAGATGTACCCAACAGATATAGCGGTATGCAACGGCGCGCCCGCATCACGGCGCCATCTGCGTCTTCGACAGTCATGTAGCGACGGCCATCCATGTGGCACCCACCTGCGTTGTCTCGGATCGCATGACCGAACCGGCGACCTGACGGACCTTCCAATCTGCCGCTTTGGGGTGGCACCACAAAGAAGCACTACGCACGGTAGACCTGTAATCATCGTGATGTCTCGCAGAGTAACCGCCATCTCCCCACCGGAAGTGGAAGGTGTGAGTCTCCGCCTCCATCGATCAACGAGCGACAGCAATGGCGCATCATACCGAACCCATGCGGTAGATCCAACATGCGGCAATGGGCGCAGATCGTGTCCCGCAGTAGTGGGATGTACCGCTGGTCGAGACGCCAGTTCTCTCGGGGGCCCCTAAGGACGAAGCAAGGAGGCCCGTGTGCGTCTCCAGACAACCACACATGGCATCGGTGATGCTCGTCCCAACGGGGGTCTAGCAGCTCGAACGCCATGTCCTGCCAAAGAAGGATAACAAGTTAGTGTACATTATAACAAATTGTGCAACAAATAACAACATAATTAACAGCAAATGTAATGACAGGGAAACGTACGTAATGTACCAAAACATACATACATTGTGCACACGAATATGACCCACACGACAAGGAAACATATGGAATGTGCGAAAACATACATAACATGGTAATGTGCAAGACATAGCTACATCGAGCCAACAATTCAGCGTACACCTCCTGAATAATACATTACATATCCGCCGTGTTCGCTACTACGGAGCGTTGCTTGATGCCGGCTGTTTGGGCACCGATCGAGGAGTGGCCAATCGCCTTGCATAGCCTACACTTCGGCGCCGAACACGATCCCCTCGCCGCTCTCATCCATGTCGTTGCGGATGCGACGGCTTTGTCGTCTTCCACGACCGACATGCTTTAGTGCATCGTTGGGCACCCACTTTATCTCCCGCCATAATTCCTCGTAGTGCATGTCTACCCCGTAGGAATGGAACTCTGCACTCCGTGCTGCGCATAAGTGCTGCATGTCGTAGTACTTGGAGATGTACCGTGTCGACGCCGGTTCCATACACCTCAGCCGCGTACACATGGGAGCAAGGCTTGTGCGTAAGTCGGGCTTGTTGCAGTGCAAGATGCTTCATCACCAATCGTGCATACCGCTGCGCTCCCCTCTAATGTGACCCATGACATACTTCGCCTTAGGCGGACCTCAAACTTCCTCCTTAAGCCATCAATGGCCGAGCAATGTGGGATCGAGCCTTCTCCATCTTCCTGTCCATAAAGGCCTGCATGACCTCAGAGTATTGCTTGTTTTCCTCAAGGTGCTTCTGCGCCATCATGGCTCTATTCACAAAGTACCCAACGGTACGGTTCCAAGTCTCGGCCACGATTGCCGTGATCGGCAGGGATCTGACGCCCTTCAAGACACCATTGTAAACCTCGGACATGTTGGTTGTCATGATCCCATACCTTGCCCCACCGGTGTCGTGCAACAAAGACCACATTTCTAAGTCAGGTGCATTGGACTGAACCCATTGTGAGAATACCCCGAGTCTTGTGGAGCCCCCCTCCACGGCCCCTGCTTCTGTATGCACATGCTTCGTAGCCTCCTGATCTAGCTGCCTCCACAAGGTGTCGAACTTCCGCTTCTGGTTCTGCATGCATAGCTTCTTGAACATCTTCATTAGGTCCTTGCTACGGAACCTTCTGTGGAAGTTCGCTGCAATATGCCTCATACACCAGCGGTTCTTCACATCATTCCACTGGAAGGGGGGCTGCATCCCATTCTACAATGTTCGCAATGCAGACAGCAAGAATGCATTGCGGTTGGAGATAAGGCACACTTCAAGGCGTTCTTGCACTACGGCATGCTTCAAATTGCAAAGGAACCAAAGCCAACTTTCTGTATTCTCGTTCTCCACAATTGCAAATGCCATCGAGTAATCGGTCATTTGCATCGCCGCAATCGCGGTGAGAATTGTACCCTTGTACTTGCCGGATAGGAACGCCCCATCTACGGTTAGCACCGACGGCACCACCAACCCTTGTGTTGCCCGATGGAAGGCCCGAACACCTCGTTAAGAATGAAGCGCCGCCCTCCGTAGGATGGACCCTCTCCTGCTTGTTTATGTAAGTGCCTGGGTTTGATTGTGAAATTTGGTGCAGCATTCTTGGAACCAAGTCGTATGCCTCCTCGTACGTCCCAAACATACGGTGCAGCACATTTTGCATCGCCCGCCATACCTTCTTGTAGCTCACTTCGTAGCCCTCCGTGTTCGCTACTTCTGCCATTAGAACCTTCGGGGTAATTGACACATCCGCCTGGACGAGGTGCGTGACCAACTCCGCAACATAGGATGATGTCATGTTGCGGTGTCTATGTATTGGGCCCGCAAGCTCGCAACTGTGATCTTGCAAAGACCGTTATCCGAACTCCGTGCCAACGCCTTTGTATCGTTGTGCATGGACTTTGCCACCACATGACCCGTCGACACACTTCACAACGCATATGTCCGGCTTTGACTTGTGGACCCGATACGTCCGGCTTATGTTGACGGCATGTCTAGCAATAGCTCGCTGGACAGCACTTTATTACGGAAGCATCGCCTCAAAAACAAGCGCGCTCGCTGAACCCCACTCTCCTCCTCTCGCCTATGGCAGAACTAGGGTCTGCCGCTGCGATGTCGCCCAGCCCGACGACACGCACGCACCGCCCGTGGTCACAACACGACCTACCACCCTCCGCTTGCACCTTCGCCATCCTCGCCCTCTCCGAATCGCCTGTGTCAACCTCCTCATCCTCCTCGCTGCCTCTTCTTCCACCGGTCCCCAAGATACTGTGATACCAATACGGGCGCCCACCACCTCTCGCCCACACCTTCGTTGGGTTGGAAATTTGCGGCACGCCTCCGCCGCCTTCATCACCCACTTCCTCGC
This sequence comes from Dendrocalamus sinicus, assembly GCA_036346575.1. Classification (NCBI taxonomy): domain Eukaryota; kingdom Viridiplantae; phylum Streptophyta; class Magnoliopsida; order Poales; family Poaceae; genus Dendrocalamus; species Dendrocalamus sinicus. Next base: position 24,833,927 of record CM070653.1, on the reverse strand, counting down.
CCACATGTTCTCCCGCAGAAGCGTCTTCATGACCGTCGGAGATGAACCCAGCCACTGCATCTCCACCAGCGACATCTGAACCAACCATGGCTGATGATTCTGCCCTCTCCACGAACTCGACATACACCATTGGCCTGCCATATATCGCAGCATCAGGGTTGCACACGACCTCCATGTAGTTTGCCCATGACGCGTCATTGGTCACCTTCAAAAGTTGCCATATGCTCCCCCTTCCATCATCCACCATTGAGGCATAGACTGCCTCGATCCTTAACTTCTTCCTTGCGGTCTGTCGATCGAATGCCGAACGGACACACCTCCGTAGCTCAGACAAGCTCATGGCACTCAGACCGGGTGCCCGGATCACGGTCCGCTCGCAATTTGACAGGTCCGCCCCATACGGCCCATCACGTACGAGACCACTCCCATAAAACAAAAACAATTGTTCAATGCCAGCCATTGCGTACCTACCATAATTGCATAATCAACCATTTTAGTACACAGCATGCAACAATCGTATCATGTAATTAACAATTTCGATTAGTATATGTTTTGTATTTCTAAATCTACGATTTATTTGTAACTTTTTTACTTTCAAATTGTACCATACATCAAATTAAATATACATATCATTTTTATTTCCATCAAATGACCTTCATACTACGGTCATTCACTAAGCATACTAATTATACAAATTGTCTCTACTCTAACTACTACAAATTTACCACCTACAAATGCTCCAACATAAATATTTACTTTTTCAACACATACACATTATTTACACTACAATCTTTTCTAACTTTTACTTAATATAGTCTTTTCTAACTTTTTAATTCTAATCTACCAAATTTATTTCTAATTTATTTTAATCCTAGTACTATTGTTATCACCTGTAATTGCTCTAACATAAATATGTGTTTTCTCAACGTCTACACACTACAACTTTATATTTTTCACCTAACTGAAACTACTTTACAGTACGTATGTTCACAAATAAATGAAACCCTATATACACTACAATACATCATGCTAAACATATGCAAGATTTGCTATACATACATAGCGTATAAAAGATTGACATAAAATAACAGTAACACAAGATGGTTTCGTTAATTAAGGCCTAATGACATACATAAAATTATAGTTGCATGGGCACAAAACTTACCTCTTGTTGATGCTCACGAGACGATCTACAACTTTTGTACTTGCCAAATCCACTGATTCCAAACGAAAACAACTCAACTCTTCCGGCTTTCGCTCCTCACTTTTCTTCAGCAAAAACTAACTACATTACAATACGTAACTTCAACATAAAATACGACATTATCTACACTACAATAAAGCATGCATCATATGTGGATTTTTACCTACACATACACACTGTATGACACATTGGCTTATAATACATATGTTCACATAAAGAATACCTACAAATACATAACCTACCAAATATTGACATGGTGTATCACACATAATCATAAAATAACATTACCAAACGATGGTTTGTGCTAATCGACTAATTATGGACTAATCACATACATAAAAATCTAGTTTCGCGGGCATAAGACTTACCTCTTCTTGAAGCTCATGACACGATCTACAACTTTTATACTTGTAAAATCCGCTGATTCCAAACAAAAACTACTCAAATCTCCGTGTTTTCACTCCTTTCTTCCCTTCGCTTTCTCCCTCGCTCTTTCTTCACTTCAGCTGCAAATGAGCGCTCGCCTTCGACAACAGCTTTTCTCCTCCCTTGCGCCGTGGTTCCGGTTTTTAAGCATGCATTCAGCACTCATGGAGAGGGGTCGTTCTCGCCCTAAAGACACGTGTGCGAGCGGACAGAGAAAGCAAAGCTGCGCTGGGCTTTTCCTTCTTTCGCGGACGGACGGACGCGGCAAAGCGTTCGCGGTCGGCAAATATTCGCGCTACCGGGGACGGAAGTCACGCGGTCGGAAATGAATCGTGGCGGTCGACAGGCGACGCGCCGGGCGCTAAAACGCGCGGCGGGCGGGCGACGCGCTTCGGGGACGCCGGCCGCGCGGCGGGCGATTTAAACGCGGTGGCGGTGGGTCGTGCGGATCGGCACCGCACGCGACCCGATGAACGAGCGCGGTCGTGGCGGTACCACCGCACGACCGGGGCACGTGGCGGCGTCCGGTGATCCCGCACTCAACAGGGGTCCAAATCCGGAATTAATTTCGTTCGGGGGCCAAAACGGGAAATTTGGGTGCACAAGGGTCCAACAGTGTCCAAATTTCCAAATCTTTGCTACTTTCCTGTAAGATATGTTCAGGTATTATCTATGAGCTTATAAATGCCTTGTCTTCATTTCCCCCTTCTACAGATCATGTTTCGATCTGTGGCTAACACTTCTTTTAAACACCTTCATTCAGATGTACTCGATGCAACCATTCCTCATTATTATATTTAAATCCATCTTATTTCTCCTTTGCAGTCTGTTTGTGCTTCTTGTTCTTCCTTGCCTTGCCTTGGCGTATTTAGGACAAGCTACTTTTCTGATTGCAAACCAAAAGTCATCTGAGCAGATCTTTTCATCTCTTCCAAGTAAGTTGGATGTTACTGAATGTTTAGCTTGTGCTAGCATTTCTTATGGATAAACTCTATTTATGATATAGTTTTGTTATGCCGTGGTATGAGTACAAATTAATATTAGTTCTAGATTGTTAGAGTTTAGTCAGAGACATAGCTAAATCCGGGCTCCACCTCTGCTTGTACCTGACACGGTCGTGAGGTTTCAGACTGATGAAAGGATAAGCGTCCGTCGATAAAGGACTGATGAGAAAGTTACATATCCGGTCATCCAGATTCACAACTGATATGCCCCCAGGCCCCCCAGCCAGCTAGCCAGCGTCCAGACGCGCGCTAAGTTGCTGCTCGTAGGGTTGAGAGGGAACACGCTCGCGTTATTCTGTTCGGATCAGGAGAGCTGGAGACGAACCCGATCGACCTAACAAAATAATAAGGAAGATCCTACACCTGCAGGATCTGGTACCGTTCACCTCGATATCTAGTCTTATTTGGCTGAACAGATATGATCTTTGGCGTGCATGTGACGCCTGCAATGTGGACGGATAGCGGAGCGTAATACATACGTGAATGGTAACATGCTGTTCAGATCAGGCGAGACCTGATCGGTAAAGGGATTCTGCCTGGATGTGTCTCCTAGCGTGGCCTACAGGATCCGGTACCGTTCACCTCGATATCTAGCCTTCTTTGTAGCCGAACAACTGATCTTTGGCATGTTTTCTGCACACATGTGGCGTCTGCAATGCGGATGGGTCATGACGGCGCGTGGAATATGTTCCAGAGAATTTAACCAAGTGATTGCAACTTCATCAGCATTAGCCGTTAAACAAAGAGCAAGCCTCGCTGCCCATTCGCCATTGGTTGGGGGCACGCTGGGGCCTACGCTGACACGCATGTCCTCGTAGCCACGGACGCCGACCGCCCAAAGCGGATAAGCTCAACTAGTGGGACGCATCACGCGTGCACATTACTATACTCGTTCTAATGAAACGATGACTTGTGTCTTCTAATTTTTAGAAGGTAAAAGCTGTTTAAAATGTATTGATTTTCTAAAATAGTTTTTTCCTTTTTATTTTTCTTTGTATTAACCGTAGGGATACAACAGTGTTGTTTTATTTTTTTTCCTATTTTTCTCTATTTTATTTTAATTGAATAACTCAAAAAAAATTAACAGTAGCTACAATGCCATTTTAGTCCAGATCTACGACATTTTGAAAACGATGGCTTATATCTTCTGGTTTTCAGAAGACAAAAATTATTTGAAACACATCGACTTCTTAACATAGTTTTTTTTATTTTTTTTCTCTCCATTTCTTTTCCTTTGCATTAACTGTGAAGATATAATGGTGTTGTTTTATTTTTTCTATTATTTATTTATTTTAATTGAATAACTCAAAAAATCTAACAAATGCTGTTGGACTATTTTAGTAATTTCCCTCATTTTCGGTTTAAAGAAAATAAAGAAAAAGAAATTACCTATGGGGCCCACTTGTAAGAGATGGAAGCTGAAGAGATAAGGCTCACCAAGCCGATTTAGATCTAGAATGGGTCTTCCTTTATCTCTTCTTCTCCTCGATGTCTTGGGCGGCAAGCTCGGGGCCGCCGTTCCTTGACTCTGCCGAATCTTCACCGATGAGTCTTGACTTCTTACTCCTATATATCAGATGAGAGAGCTCGAGAAGAGAGAGGCATCAGGAACTCACCATCCGATCCAAATACAAGTAGTGTGGACTTGTTTCCCTTGGTCGATTTGGCACTGCGACGATCTTGCACCTGCAAGCTTGCCAAGCTGTGGAGTTCCTAGTCGCTGCTGCTCTGATCTGGGTTGTATGACATGTGGCTGTTCTCTGATCTTTGGCTGTGGCATCTGGTTGTGAGAGGTGGGAGAAGCTTATATCCTTCCTGTTGGCTTTGTGCCGCATCGACTTGAACCTCGGCTTCACGATTTGGTGAGTACTGATCTGTGGAGTTCGACATTGTATCTCTATTAACCTCTCCCACGATATCCTGACATACATCAGTGATTGATTTTCTGGGACATCGTCTTTGTGATGAGCGTTGCCCCTGTCGGCCTTCTCAGTGGCTTGGACTGCCACTGCACAGTGAGCTTTTACATTTTGTAATTTCTATTGTGCATAAGTTTGCTATGCTAGTGAGTTATCTATGTTTATTATCTCTGAAATTTGTTATAATTGCTAGCTTTGGGAGGACTTTTGCGTAATAGATTGTGGTCTTTCGAGATTGCTCGATGAGGAAAATAGTCATATTTGAAATCACAGTGACAGTCTAGAAGTATTATGGTAGTTTGAGTTGTCAATTGCTAATTTCTTACTTCGACCTAGTGTCATTATCTTTGTTCTGCACTGAATATTGTTGGATTCAATTATCTCTGCCGTAACACATACCCTTTACTTGTTTCTACTATTGCCGTAGCACTGTTGATTACATTGCAGTAGCTATTTTTCAATTCATGTTTGTGCTTAAAGAGAGTAATTGAGTTTGTCACTTATCTGAGGTAATGTTTTGATCGACAAACTAACAGAATATAGAGGGATTGTCACTTTGATTATTGATTTATTGACTAGAGCTAAGAAGGCTAAGTATTTAGAACTTAAGCAACTTCTCACCTGAGAACAACATATAACACAATATAATCTATGCAGTATGCTGATTACAATTGCCTACTTTCTTTCTTAGTTCAGCATACAGTCCTGGTTAAATAACTTGAATTGATTATCTATGTTGAGAGATAATTGCTTAATCTTCATATTTTTGGATATATGTTTTACCATATATACTTAAATTTAGAGTTAATATAGAAATATTACTAAAACTATTTAATTTTCAACAATAGCTACAGTGTCATTTCAAACAAAATCTTCGTTACTTTAAAACATGGCGTATGTGCCGCGAATCAAGAGCAAGAGATCGGATTTTTTTACTAAAAAACAATAAACAAAGTGCACACGAGAGATGAGGGAATTACCAGAAGTGTCGACCTTTCTTGGGTCGTAGTAGTATGGCTGATGAGCGTGACGTGACATGGTACAAAATGGAAAAGAAAGAAAAAAAGGCGCTCAAATAATATAGTGGGCTGTGATCTTATCCGGGCGATGCGTTGGCCCACATGGTCCACGGCCGCCGGCTGGGGTCCGATGGGATGGGTACGGTGCTCGCGTCACCGGAATCCAAACGTGGGCGGCGTGGGCTGCCGTCCACTGATTTTCCCCCGCACGCACGTGGTCCTGCAAATATTTGTATTTGGCGTCTAGAGTTAGAATGTTATTGTGGAAAGGCATCCAAGCATCTCGTGATTAAAAGCGAGAAAGAGCGGAGAGAAAAGATCTAGCTCAAAAACATATGCCGCGTAACGCTCCTGTTTTCGGGGACAGAAATGTTATTATCTTCTATAACAATCCAGAAGTCCAGTTACAGATAGAAAAAGTATCATATCTGCTCACGTACATTTGGAAGGAGTTAATTTAATTAAAATAAGACTTAACAGTCAACTTTAATAATTTTAAGGGCGTCCAAGCCCAAAACTTAACTTACAATCAGAAGAATCAAAGAAAACTCCACAGGAACGCTTAATTGCGGCCGTAACTCTACATGAAACTTGTAACATCTTGTTCTTCTCTTGACCTCTGTGTTAGAGGAAAAATAGATCAAGACTGAGTACAATCAACCGTACTCAACAAGTCACATGGGGAAATGCTATATAGCTACTTGCCAAGGTTTCTAAAAGATAGGAATTTATGGGTTTGATTAAGTAGTTGTGGATGCAGTTTTATTTGTAAACATTTTTTAACACAAAAATTCAACAACTTCTTATAGAATTGGGGTTTCAAAACTTGATTACCAAACCTTCAATATTTTCAAATCATTCCCAAATCTACTTATGCTTCGCTGTTGGATTCACCTATTAAACACAGCTTCATTTACCAGATGCATGGCGTATTCGAATACTATTAATCATGACTCTGTAGAGTTGCCCAACTTTACCCACAAGATTTCTTAACTCCCGCGTCCAAGTTCAAGAAAACAAGGTTTTTCACTGTTCAATTCTTTAAATAGCCTCCACCCAGTAGGCTTCCCCAACAAGCTCGGGTGACCCCTCAGATCTACCCAACTTATCTCAGCCCTACAGTTGTGTGGATACCCGATAACCACCTTCCATATGGCTCTTCTTAACCCCTCTCGTATGGACTCACACTTGGCCTCCCGCTGCCTATGTAGAGGTTCAATCGAATTAGAGCAGCTATTAGACCAGGTTTGACATATCAACGCTTGTGATTGGACGGTCACGATGTTCTTTACTCAGCATAAGGGTCTAGTCCTTATATTTTCACTAAGGCAGTTCCTCCCACAAACCCATGTTCAGTGCCTCTACACTGCCACCTATTCGTAACCCTTGCCTCCACCCTAGGATAAAGTCATGGGATTCGGCCTACTTTTAAGGTCACCAGCGATCCTTGCTTACCCTAGATCCACTTTAACAAATACCAACTCTCTTAACAGCGAAAATTTTTGGTGAGTTTCTAAACTACCATGATTACATTATTATTATATTTAATATTACCGTGTCTCGTCAAGGTGAATATGGCCATCAAATTTAATTGGGCTTTTTCGGGTGGTAGGACATAGCTAATATCATGTCATTCTAAATATTTATTGTATATAAAATTAACAATGCGCAAATAGCATAATGAAAGTACTGATAAATAAATAATTAAAGGAACGTAGGTTCAATATGATTATCCATGCTCTGGTTATCTTTACGTAGTCTTCAGATTGGACACCGACTCGTTTAATTGCTCTTGTAGTCCTTCTGTTGACCAACTCGTGTGGTCCAAGTACTAGCGTGGAAGACGAGTACAAATGAGTTCCTGCTTTGCAGAATGCAAGCTGGGAATAAAATACAAATGAATAACCAAAAGACATAAAGAAGGTAGGTGGGGTGGTCAGGGTTTAGGCGATGAATGGTTTGGCTCAACGGGATTGAAATTAGGCTAAGTGGGTTCGGGACGATCGAAAATGTATAAATGCGTTGGATGGATTTCGGCGAATGGCTGAAGGTATGGATGGTATCAGATTTTAGGGTTGGGATATTTATTTGGGTTGTTTAGGAATTAGGACTTTACCAGAGTCAAAGGTGGTAGAGAGAGGTTGGAAAGGGGCATAGACGGGTTTAAGACGATAAAAAGGGTACATGAGGTTTTAGGGTATCGGTGAATGACAAGGGTTCAGATAGTCTTAGGGTTAGGGTTTTGGAACGATGTTTTTGAGGTTTTGAGGTTTACCGGTATTTGATATGAGAAAATGGAGCTGAGAAATGGGTCGGCGGGGTCGAAATGATCGAAACGGGTATATTTTTGTATTTTTGGGTATGGATGAACAGTAACGGGTATTTTACTATTCATTGCGGGTTTGCACTATTCATAGCGGGTCAGAGTACTATTCATGGCGGATCTTTACTGTTCATGATGGGTCGGGTTTACTATGCTTACCGGGTCGAACATTGTTCAGATCGGGCCGGGTTGCTACAGTGTCAAATCCGGGTTACTATTCACTAATGGGTAATTACTACAGTACCAAACCGGCACTATTTATCTTCTTTCTCCCGAGCGCGCTACAGTGCCGAGAAACAGAGGGTTTAGGTGACGGCAAATTCCAGCACTATATTTAACTCCAACGAAAACCGAGGGTACAGGTGGACTCAGGGGACTGAAGGAAACCCATTTTCAGGCTCGGTGGCGGTCGGCAGACTACGGTTGGCCGACGGTGAGGTGATTTCTTCTTGGGACATTTGAAGGGCACGGGAGCTACCGGGAGGTCTTCTCTTCTAATCGACTGCTTTTTAACCATCTAGGGGTGGTCACGGTGGCTCGAGTGGCGGTGGTTTGGGCTGAGGAGGTCTGTGGCATGCTGGCCACGGTGAGGTGCCACAGCCGAACGGCGGCCTCCGGTAGTAGAGGAGAGGAAGGCTCGGGGAACTAGGACAAGGGTTTGAGACTGTTTCTAGGAGTTAGGGTTAAAATAATTAGACTAGCAAACTTATCATAGCTAAGTTTAATCTAAATTTTGCATTTGACAACAAAACTTGTTAATCTAAATTACTGTTTGACTAGATTAGGTGGATTAGCACTAAAAAAATAAAATTTATGACGGCTACTTGTGCTGAATTAACTTATTCCACTAATTTAATGGTTACCTTAATGTTAGGTTAGTATTTATGGGTTAACTTATGTTAGGTTAGTCGGGTCAAAACGTTTTGACAGCTAAATTAATTTGATATAACCCAATGGTCTTTTAATGGGTTAAAACCCTGATCCACCTCTTAACCCAAACCAAACAGCCCAAGTCGTCAGCAAAGGGGTACAGGCGGCCATGATCAGGGAATCCCATACGGAGGATCTCAAAAGGGACAAAAAAATAAAGGGGAATTGGATGAATCCGAATCGCCCGTTTCTCTCTCCATTCTGCTTTGGCAGCACTGCGTGCCTTTCCGCACTGTTCGTTTGGCTGCGGCCGTGTCGCGTTGGAGGTCGGCGCCACCGGCATCCGTCCAGAAGATGCTTGACCATGTGGCGCCTACTAAACCCGCACCGCGACAAAGGGGTCTTCTCTATCGGATCTTTCTTTCCTTCCTTCCATGTATCTGCTCTCTTCCTTTTTTTCCCCCTCCTGATCAAATCATCGTTGCCACAAAGTGAAGGATGGTAAAACATAGATTATAGAGTAACCAATGCAATAGAAATGTGAAGCCGATTTGCGGTTGAACGCTTAGATCATGTTATCCTTTTAGTTCGTTGCTCCGTTTGAACCCCTTCTACCCTTCTACGCACGAAGGGACTTCGAGTAAGTGCGTTGTACCTCACGGATCACCAAGCCAAGTGACGCCAATGTCTCCCATACATTTAGTCTTTTTCATGTCTCTCGAGTGGGTTTCAACTCCCCATGCCAAGATGCATCATTATCCACTACAAGCATCATCGTCTTTAGGGTAACTAAGTTAATTTACATTATCCTGCACCCTAACTTTTACAGCAGCGCAAGCGAGTCCACATCCTTGTGGATAGCGACATAGGGACTGCACCCAGGCTGCATCCGCAACAAGGCATTATTCCTATTAACTTCTGCGTAAAAAAAAAATCAAGAGTTAATATAAGAATATAATTTTTCGAAGCAATATTTCTACTTTTCTCGCTATTATTTTACTATGAAAATAAGACACATGATCACATATACATCACACACCTTACTCCTCTTACTCTCGTTACACACACATCTCTCTCACTCTTCTCACCGCTCATATCCTTCTTTTTAAAATTACCTTTTAACTATTACTATTAATTTTTAATTAAAAATCATCAGCAAAAGATAATATAAATATTCCTTTAAAAAGCCTCTTTAGTAAGTCCTGGGACTGAGAGAGGCGGCAAAGCGGATAAACGTAAGCACAGAAAAAGCTCGTGCCAAGATCTCAACTGGGAGGGAGAAGACGCCCGGCTAGGGCCCACGCAGGCTGGGCCAAAGCACTTAGTGGGCCACGCACGCTTGGGGGCCCTGTCGTGGCCTCGTCTCCAGCCACCCAGCGTGCCGCCAAGCGGCTGAGGTGATCTGAATCTGATGCAAACACGGCCCCATGTCGCACTCCGAGCTGCCGTTTTCGTGGTGTACCACTCGCGGCTAAAGTGACAGCAGCTCATCTCTTCTAGTACCACACACATGCGCAACTTTTAGTTTGTCGAAAGTTTAGTCAGGATGAGTTTGTCCTGCAAAATGTGTCAAATTTACTGGAACGTAGCCACATGCTTGTCTGATACGCGCAGTATTGTTTGTTGTCTGGAGTGTACAATATTCTTGTATCTGACCGGGCAAAACATGATGGATTCGGGTCTGACAAAAGATCATTTTTGTCTTTTGAACAGTTCTTGTCTTTTCTCAGTAATTAGTATTTACTAGTTAAGTGTCCGTACGTTGCTACAGAACAAAAACATTCAACAGATATGAATACGTAGGATTTAGAATAGTTTGTCACGCGAATACCAAATTTAGCCCCCGAATCACCGTAATTCTATTTGTAGCCCCCTCCCCGAGCACGGGACTACGCAAGTGCGACGTGTGCAGTGATGCGGTCGGGGAGCACATGACTCAAACTGTGCACTGGTCTGGTCGTGAGCGTGGTCGTGGTTGTAAGGCATGGTCGTGGTCATAATGCGTGGTCGTGATCGTAAGCCGTGGTCTTGAGTGTGGTCGTAAGCCATGGTCGTGAGCGTGGTCATATAAGCTGTGGTCGTGGTCACAAAACGTGGTCGTGAGCGTGGTCGTATAAGCCGTGGTCATGGTCGTAAGGCGTGGTCGTAAGCCATGGTTTACGACCACACTGACGACCACGACCACGGCTTACGACCACACTCACAACCACGGCTTATGACCAGTCCTTATAAAAGTACTTAGATTTGATAGAATCATCATAGCAGCCTCCAGTTCCTGTGTGCGGCTATGACAATGGGTTACGACCACGAGCTACGACCACAGGAGAGGGGGGGGCCCTGGAAGCGGCGGCTGAGCTCAAGCACCATGCGTGGGTCGAGTTTGATGGCCTTGATGCCGGCCTCAAGCAGCCGCTTGGTGAGGTTCCCCATGCCGGGCCCTATCTCGAGGACGGTGTCGGTGGGCTTTAGGCCAGCCTTGGTGACGATGGAATCCACCAGCTTTGAGTTTCGTAGGATGTATTGACCCTTGGAGTTCTCGAACTGGATCCCGCCCCACAGTCGCGCGCCGCCTCCTTCGTGCCGCTTCTTCTGGATCTTGCCGCCCTCCATGGTGGTGTGCTCGGGTTCCCGTCGCTACCGCCTGAGGAGGAGGATGCCATGGTGGTGGAGAGGCGGAGGTGGTCTGTGGCACGCACAGGGAGTGGAGGGAGATAAGAGGAGTCTAGAAGACCCGCCGCCGGAGGAGGAGGAGGTGGTGGTGGTGGAAAGGCGGTGCTGGTCTATAGTGCACCAAACCCGCCTCAGGCACCGCCACAACGAGCGCCTTCGGAGCTCGAGAAACCGCCGCCGAGGTCAGGGAATTGCGGGGTGTAGTGCCCAGGCGCGGTCAAGAGATGAAGAGGGGTGGGAGATCGTAACTGATGCTGTAACTGATGCTAGAAGTGGAGGAGATGGGCAGTTGATCGCCAAAGAGAGAGGGGAGGGGAGGAGCGTGAGACAGATGGTGAAGATCTCATTGTTCAGATCAAACGGTTGTAGAGAGAGGAAGGAGAATGAACCTACTACCACCAACTTAAATTTTTAAGTAGTAGAGATTAGACTGATAAATTACAATAAATAATCATAAACCACAAGCCCATAGCCTAAAAAAACAGGCCTGTTACCAGCTGATCAGATCAAACTGGCCGCATGGCATAGGATTTTTCGCAGCGCGCAGCACACCGAAGCTGTTCTCTAGTCGCGGCTTCATTCAAAGATGATCAGAAAAAACCGATGGGTTGGTGCCCATGAATCTTTGAATCTATGCTGGCCATCATCAAATATATTTTTTTCCCGAATCTGCGGGTACAGAGCACAAGAGAAGCACGTAATTTGGGTACATCTAAAATCTAAATAAAAAGCCCCATTACCCATCGTGTGTGTATATGACCACTCTTAAAGCGGGTGGAGTTGGTGACGGCTGGGAGCCTCAACGTCCTTTTTTTTTTTTTTTGCAAAAAAGCCTTCAAAATTTTCAAAATCATGGGTGACGCATTGGCCTGAGAATCTACATGCATCTTTTTTTAACAGAAAACCCTTCGTGGTTTCTTAGAACTCCTCTAAGGTCCTTTAAGCTCTAGCCATCTAATCGCTCCAAGGGGAACATCCAGCTGTCCGCGCATGCGTTCCAGGGCCATGTCCTAGTCGTGCCATCCTCCTCTCCCGATCCCCTTGCAGAGGCCGCCGACTCCTTCCCTCGTTCTCGCCTCACTCCCCACCTCCCTTTTGACCTCACTATCGCTAGAGCCGCCATCGCCCTGAGCCCCGTATCTCCCTTGCCTTCATGCTCGTGGCTGCCTCCCCGAATCCTTTGTTCGCCTGCCCCTCACCCACTACACGTCCTTGACCTCCTTCTCGGTGTCCTTGACCTAGCCATCACCGTCCCGCTGACCGGTATTCCCCTTCCCTCCTCGTCATACCCATCATCTTTAGCTCCGCTGGTGATCCTCGCGCCACATTCTAGCTAGACCACTCCTCTTCCTCTCCATCGACGCTCTGCTACTGTTGAGGCTCTTCCTTTCTTGGCCTTTGATCTGTCATGCATCGTTGATCTAGTTGCCTCCTCGTCTTCTCGCGCGCCCTTGCTGATTACTTGGAGGGATTTGCCTAGGCTAACGGCAGCCATGAAATGGGCCGATGCGGATCCTTCCACATTCCACTTCCCTTCTCCCTCCACTCACCTCGCCCTAGTGGACGCCGCTGCTGCCGATCTACTCACTCGCCCTCTCCCTTCCACTTCCATGCCCAATGTCATCCCCTCCTTTGCCCTCTCCACTTCCCTCATGTTCCCACGGTGCTCCCTCCCTCTTCTCTACCACTTCTTAGGCCCATTGCTGCCCAAATCTGGTCGCTCCACTGCTTCTTCCCTGCCCACATCGGCAGCCATGGAGCGAATAGGCCGGAGCAGAGATAGATGTTGGATAGGGCCTCATGTCCGCAAGCACCTCTTGTTCATCACCTATGTGCTCCCGCACTATTCGCTCCCCAACCGCTAGCATTCCACTGGTATTGCTAGCTGTCTCCATCACACCGCTGTTGTCAGCTGCGCCACTCCTAGCACAGAAGGATGTGAGGCAGCACCCTTTGAGTGGCATGGGTAGCCTAGCCATGCTGGAAAGGAGGCGGCAGGTTGGCAATGGAGGTGACGGCAAGAAAGTTAGCGGTGGTGGTGGAGATCCTCGGAAACCTCTGAAGCTCATTTCCTTTTCTTGCCTATGGTTTCTCATGCAAAATCTTTGCTCTTTGGCCACCAAGATTGATATGTATTTTTGCTTCTCTGTGGTTGCATGGATTTCTATTGAGAAAAACTAACCAAACCTATACCATTTTGACGGGATGAGCAACAGCCGTTGGATCCGATGCACAAATCTCAAAGCACCTTATTACTTCTGCTCCTCCGCAGCTCCGCTCTCACAGCCACTCCTTTCTCCCCCGTTCCTTCTCCTTTCTCCCCCACTACCTTTCTTTCTCCTCCCTCCCTCGCTGCCACCATCCTCTCAACTGTCCTCCACCGCCGACCCTACCTCACGCTGGATCCAATGGCCTGGAGTAGCGCCACCACCGGATCCGCCGTCGGAGGAGTGAAATCTGCCTCCTCCGCTATGGGTTCACCCTCCCCTCAAGAATAGAAGGAGGTCGGGGGGAGGCGATGGCCTAGCGATGGGAGGCAGCGGGGGCAATGGGTGGGGTAGGAGGGCGGTGGGCCGTGGCAGCGGTAGCTATGGCAGTTAGGTTGGGCATGGCAGCACGGCAGGGTGGGGTCGGGGGCTGCGCTGTGAGACGGCGACGGCACCGTCGGCCACGGGTGATGGTGGAGGCGGCGGAGGACGGCGGAGGAGGCGTGTGGAGCTGCCTAGGGTGGCATGACTACAGTGGCCGATGACGAGGTACCACCTATACCGTTGAAAGTGCTCTGAACGGTATATCATTCACTAGTTGCTTTCATTTCTATTTTACGATCTTGCTATGGAATATTTCTTGCTGTTGCTGAGGAGGATGAGTCCTGTGTTCATGGGGAACCTGGGGTACGACACCTAATGCTTCGAGCTCAATCGATCTCCTCTGTTACCGCTGCGATAAGATTGATCATATGGACATGAGGTTAGGTCTGTGATTCACATCTGTTCAATGCATATACTCCCTTTATTATTTCGTACCTATATTCTTCTTTGGGTACGCAATGATTTGTTTATTTCAGGTGTCTTTTTTTGGCTATTGGATCAAGATTAGCAATAGGGAATTACGACTGAGCTTAGTATAATTTCTCTACCGCCATATTGTCTTGGTTTGATCAGCTTGGTTACGAAGAGAGGCAAAATTGTCAGCCCCTTGTATTTTTCTCTTAGCTCTATCAACCTATAAACAATTCAATATGCTGCCCTTATATTCTGTTACTATTATACTTTCTCTTATTTTCCCTTGATTTTTGGATGTCATTCTTGGCCAGAAAAGTGCCAGGGATGGAGGAGGGATTGGCACCTGTTCTTTGGAATCTGCTCAAGAAAAGAGCAGGCAATAGAAGTAAGTGGTGCTAATGTGCTTGTGATAATGCTTTAGGTGATCCGCTGTTGACTATTGTTGTTCTCTTCAAACTTGACTTTAGTAGGACGTGACTTGGTTCTTTGGCACATTCTTTTAAACTTATGGTAAAATTCCATACGTATGTTCTTACCTCTTTAGTAGTCGATATTGTTCAAATGCATTGTATATTTTTTCATTTTTTTAAACATAACGTGTTGCAAATTTTTTTCTTACCATAGAACTAGGTAGAATTATCATTTAGTGATGTTCTCATGGCATGTGCATAAGAGATTATCAGTTGTATCAGTCTAGGGTTCTAGGAAACTACATTGAAAAGTAAGAGTTGAGCTGTTGTGCTGGTAGTTCCAGAAAAAGAAGTGGGGATGGATCGTGGTTAGTTTCTAAACAATATGGTGTTCTATTTGGTGCACACGTCACATGATAGGGGAGAGGAAAGCTATGCTTCATTCTTCCTAGGTTCTTCTACCTTGGCAAGCAGAGTGGCCAAATGGGACATGCTATACGGGCCGGTCCAAGGCACGATATTATTGGTATGGCCCATAGCAAGGCTCGACATGAAAACTGATGGGCTGGGCTAGCACGACACGAGGCTATGGGCCATGTCTGGGGTAGTGCCTTGGCCCACCGTACCGACACGGCACGGTACGAGCAGTGTCAGGCCTAGCCTGGCACTACACGACAGCGGCACGACCCGTTAGGCCTGTCAACAACGATAGGCACAACTGGCCCGTTTGGCATGATGGGCACAAGCATGGCCGACGAGCACGGCCACTTCCAGCCCGGTTAGCATGGCCAATAGTCATTTTCTTTATAAAAAAAGTACCTGGTTTTTTTTGGCCGTTTGAGCCTTAAAAAATACAAAAAATTTTCAAAAATTTTTGAAATTTTTTCTATAAATAGGCACCATACCCCCCCTCATCAACCTATACTCAAATCAGCATTCTTCTCTCCTCACTCTCTTGTAAACATTCTGAAGCTCTTTGTGGCAATTTGGCAAAATTTAGAATAATTTTACCAAAATTCTGAAAATTCGAAATCTGTGCGACAATCAAGTAAATAGGTGAGAATACTAATTTTCATGTTCTTATATTATTCTTATTCCTCTTTATAATTATTGTAATACAAATTATGTAATAATGTAATTTTGTATTTGTATTTTGCACTTTTCTGCATTTTGAAATTTTGTCATGGAACATTTTGATGAGTTACTGTAAATGAGTACAGAATTGATCCGAAAGATCTTGCATCGTTCGGGATGAGTCCTCCTCCACCTTAAACGGACAAGGCCACCGTGGAGCAGATGCAATTAGCCATCGTTAGGCTCTACCAGTGCGAGTGCATTAGCAAGCACTGGAGCTAAGAGGTCTAGACCGAGCACGTCCAACGTGTGGGGAGATTTTGACAAGGTCATGAAGCAATTGCTATCCGAAGAGCAGGTAAGAGTTGTTGTTTGCAAAATATGTCATCATGAATTGTCTGTAAAGATTATAGGTGGAACTGGGTACTTGCATAGATTTGCCCAGAGATATGAAGAAAAGCAAGGTATCACCATGAGACAGACGCAGATGATGTACAACCCCAATGGTACAGTATGTAACTAGGATTATAATCCCAAAGTAGCTTACGAATCTTTAGCACGTTTAATTACTTCGCAAGATCTTCCTTTAAACTTTGGTACAACAGATGCATTCCAAAACTATATTAGATTTGCTCATAATCTTAAATTTACTTATGTATCTAGACAGACAACAACTAGAGATTTAGTCAAATACTATGGTAATAGTCATGAGAAAATTAAAAAACTATTTGGAACATATACATTTTCAGTGGCTTTAACCTCCGACATATGGAGTGGTCGTACTAGGGAGGATTGTCTTAATGTAGTTGCTTATTACTTAAATGATGACTAGGTATTGGAAAAGAGAATGATATGTTTTAAATTGATAGACATAGCACATACGGGTGAGAATATAACATAATGTATTATTAAAGTTGTAGAAGATTTTGGTCTTACAAACAAAATTTTTGCAATTGCCCTAGACAATGCTGCAGCAAACTCTAGGGCAATGGATATTCTCACTCCCTTATTCGGTACATATGCCGATTTCTTTTTGCTACATCAACGATGTGCCTACCATATTATTAATCTTATAGTTAAAATTGGTTTGAAAAGGTTGGATCCATATCTTCATGCTTTTCACGATGCAATTTCTTTCATAAATAATTCTAACCAACATATTGCAGTATATAAGAACTACTACATTACAATGGGTGTATGTCCACAAAAGTTCGCTGTGGACATGCCGGTGAGGTGGAACTCAACTTAGCTCATGCAACAAAATCTTTTCCCATACAAATCCACTTTTTCAGTTTTCATCGACATGCACTATCATGGTCATACCAGCAACACACTGCTGACTGAGGACAACTGATATGTTGCTGAGAAGTTATTACCATTTCTTGAACTTTTTTGAATCAACTTTGCTTTATCTAGAGTGTATTATCTAACATCTTCATTAATTATTCATCATATTCTTGCTATTGCCGTTCACTTGAAAAAAATTGAAAATGGCACACTGTTACAAGAGACTGTGTATGCTATGAAAACAAAATATTTAAAATAAAATAAGATGCTATATTTATATGCATTTGTATTTATTTTAAATCCAAGAGCTAAAATTGAAGATTTCACTAATGTTCTCAACATTATAGATGATTCTATAGGGCTAGATTATTCGAACTATTTTATAGCTATTCGTTCACAACTGTCTAAAGTTTACTAGAAATATGAGCATAAGTTTCAGGAAGCTCGTGTACAACGACCTCCACCGGCACCCACTATAGGTAAGAAGACAAATATATGGGGCACCATTTTTTCCTCTGGGAGATCCTTCGGAAGATCCTCTACATCTCCAAGTAGTTGAAGTGGGGCAATCCATGCTAGGACCCGCAGGCAACTGTTAGTCTTCCTGAACAATGATCCCATGCCATTTGGTACAAAGAACTTCAACCTTTTGGATTGGTGGCATGAGCATGAGCTAACATATCCGATGCTATCCATATTAGCACCGGATATATTAACAGTTCATGTCTCGATGGTTTCTTTTGAGTGCACTTTCAGTATTTTTGGAAGAATATTGGAGGAGAGAAGAATAAGATTCATGAGTGAGATGGTGAAAGTACTTCTTACAGTGAAAGATTGGGAACAAACTGATGCGCATGCCCAACACAGTGTGGTGGATAAAGAGTTGGAACACACGTTCAATAATCTGTATCTAGATGGCGGTGAAGGCACTCAGGACGCCATCGACGATTCTTAGAGCATCCATGTATATATTGTATTTTTATACTTTTCCACCTATAATGCTGAGCTACAGGATGTACTCTTGTTTTTTTGTCAAGGCTTTCTTTACTTGGCAAAGTTTTAATGAGGTAGCCATTTTAAAATAAATAAAAGCACATTATTGCATTTCTACCATTTACTATGTATTTTTCTACAATTTCTATAATTTAATATGTCTTTTCTATATCTTTTATAATTTATTATGTGTATTCTACAATTTAATGTGTATCTTTTATATTTTTATAATTTATTGTGCCTTTTTAAATTTTACATATTTTCTTAACAAATCAGTTTTTTCTTTTTTTAAGCCAAATGGGCCACACGGGCGTGCCGTGCCGGCCTGGCCTGATGGTCTAATCATGCCTCGGGCTGGCCCGACACGGCATGACACCCTTCTGGGCCGTGCCTCGGCCAGAGGCTCAGCCCACGAGCTAGCACGGCACGACCCATTCCAGCTGACAGGCCAAACGGGCCTGGGCCTTGTCGGGCCTAGGCCGTGCCATGCGGGGCTGCCCATTTGGCCACCACTGTTGGCAAGGCTCGGTCCTCTTGTTAGGTGTGTTCTCTTTCCCTCTCATATCTAGCTTGTGTTTTGGTGTTATGATATGCTTGTGTTCTTGAGAATAATAAATATTCCCTGTTTCCATCTATCTCTTTTAATTTTCATGCAAGTCTATTATTCAGAACGCTCTTGATCTTGATGTTATAAGCTGCCATAGCCTATTATTCAGAACGCTCGTGTTGATATTTTAAGCTATCATACAAGGTCTATTAAATCAATCTCAAAATTGAAGATTTGTGTCACCTGTCAGCATCAAGCTTGCTAAGTATGATAATAGCTAAAGTATGATATTCTTTCTTTAGTTGTTTGCGAGAAAACATGTGGTTCAACGTGAGTCCACACCTTCCTCAAATGTCACAACGGTATTATTCCTTCATATTATCCTTGCTAGGATGCTGTTGAGGCTGTACGTCTGTACCTACTATTCCATACACTGCATTCAGTATTATGTTAGGATTACTGTCATTTTGTTGATATATCTTTCTATTTATCTATTAATGGTGTTTAAGGCTGCTCCCAAATTGTTAGGCCCTGTTTGGATTCTCAGGTCTAAAGTTTAGTTGGCTAAAGTTGAGGACTAAACTTTAGTCAACTAAACTTTAGCCACTAAACTTTAGACCACATGACTGTTTGGATCTTAGACTAAAGTTTAGTTATAGTTCAATAAATGGACTTTTGTACCCTTGGAATTTTGAGCAGTTGAACTAATCCGTTACTAATTATCATATGTGCTCTAGCTGAAAAAGAAAATTTTTCTCGTGACGCGAGTCGTGTGAACCAGCTGACTCGGCCCCTCCATTACCCTCTCGCCGTCACAGCAACTTGCGATCTCCTTTTCTTAACCTCTTGTGTGCAGTTATTGTTCACGCGCTAATCAAAGAAAAGCGAATTCAAACAGTATAGAGATTAACGTTACTAATTATCCTGTTCGCTTTTCTTTGATTAACGTATGAATTTATAGGATTATAGAGCGAACACACGTGAAAGCTTCATTTAGGTTTTCTTAATGACATAATAGGTATAGTTTTGATATAGTTACGTAAATCTAAAAATGTTTGGTTGTACTGGGGCACTTATTTTTGCAACCAAAGAAAGAGACCAAATACGATGTTACAACACTTGAAGCAAAGCAAATGCTCTGGGGTTCAAATACCTCACGTCAAAGCTAATACAATGTTACAACAATTGAAGCAGATGATTTTTTTTAATAAACGTCACATGCCAGCAATTTTCACGTACATTCTTAGAAAATGACAGCGCATAACAACATTATGTACATCACTCTCGCCTAGCAAACAACGCGTTAGCGATGTTATCACGGAAGGTATTCATGTTATGATCCTCGCCACCGCCATGTCGATTGCCAGCACTTGGCGGTGCGAAGGCCGGGCGGCGGTGGGGTGGCTGGGTCGCGCGGGCGGCGGTGCGGCGGCGCGGCCGGGAGGCTGGTCGCGGCGGGCGGCGGTGCGAAGGCCGGCGGCGGGGTGGCTGGCTCGCGGCGGGGGCGGCGGTGCGAAGGCCGTGCGGCGGTGGGGTGGCTGGCTCGCGGCGGGGGCGTCTGAGTCTGGCGGGAAATTGCCGCCGGGAAATTTTTCGTCACGGGAGCCAGGAGCCCGGAGTAGATATTTCACGGGGCGAAAGGACTTTTGCGTGCGGGAGCCGGGATTAACCGTAACTTTAGACCACTTTAGCTCAGTTTTATGGTCTAATGGTCTAAAGTGTTTTTTAGGAGTTAGCTAAAGTTTAGATCTAACTTTAGACCACCTGTTTGGAGACTTTAGATCTAAACTTTAGATCTAAACTTTAGTGACTAAACTTTAGTGACTAAACATTCCCCTGTTGGACACGTCTGCAGACTATCTCAACCGTTGTAGACTACATCTCAGCCATTGTAGTTTTACTAATACTAAATCTAGATTGCTTTTTCAGCCATCGATCATGCAGAGAGTTGGTACGATCTAACAATACTGATCTCAATATTGAAAATTTATTGCGTATCTCTAGAATTTATATACCACGAAGTTATAATATGTTTCCTCTTACTATTCCCTTATGCTGGGAAATCACACTTGTTTACTATGTTTATTTTCCATGTTTTTGTTCTAATTCTATGTACAACAAGGTCCCAGTTATGTGTGTTTCTCTTATTGCTGGGTTGTGTCAACCGTCTGCATTTCAGTTGGTTGTCGTATCGAATTTGTATGTTCCTTTTTCCCGGATGGTAGAGTTAAGTAGGGGTGCAAATGGAGCGGATATTTCCCGACCACCTGTCCATCCGTTTTAATTCGGATACAATTCGGAGCAAATTTTCGGATATCCGAAGTTTTTGTCGGATACGGAAACAGATTCGGATATTTTTTGTCGGATACGGAAACAGATTCGGAAAAAGCATTATCCGACGGATACGGAACTATCCGGATATTTTTACGGATAGTTACCCGGATAGTTACCCAGATAGTTACCAGATACGGAAACGGAGTCGGATACCTAGCCTCTCTGCCGGCCAGGTGGGATCTCCGACTCTTCTTGAGATGTAACATTATTTATTTATATAAGATTGCTTGTTTCGGTGGCTATTGCAATGTCGGTACACTCGTATTAGATCTCAGTTTGCTTAATTTGTCTCTGTCACCATGTGAAATTTGCTTTCGCGCATTATCCGATTAAATATTCGTGACCAAAACTAACCGTATTCGGAGCGGCATGTATTTGCTCCGTATTCATGACCGAGATATCCGCATTTGTATTTGTATCCGGCACTATCCGTGTCTGACTCCGACAAGAAATATGGAAAAGGATACGGGATGAGCAATATCCGTCCGTATCCGCTCCTTTGCACCCCAGAGTTAAGCATGGAGATATATTATAATATTGTTTCCTGAAAAAAAACTGTGTGGATCTACCATCCTGTTGTTGTTTTTGGTATGAAGTATTATGTATAATAGTTTTTGCATGGAATATGGCTTGTCTTTTGCATTGGTTCTCGATTACCATATACGTCTCATCTGTTGCATTAAGATAGCTGCTTTCAGCACACCCTTGCAGTCTGGTGCTGATTTGTCTTTCTAGATTTTTCATCTTTTATGGCACCTTCTCCCATGCATCACCTGACTAAAAGAAATGTTTGGAGGATGCATGACAGGAGAGATAGTTGATGGCCAAGGACAACTTATTTGGAGAAAGTACTCTCAATCTAAAAAAAGGTGCGTTTGCCCTTTATCTAGAGATGGTAATGGGCCGAGGGATGACTGAGAGACATCCCCTCGTCCCACCCGCCCCACCAAGCTTCACAGGCGGAATGTGTCCCCCAGCCCATCCCCCATGGGGACCCGAGCCCTGTGGAGATCCCCATGTAACTGTAAATATAGTTTAGATGTATTTTTTTACTTGTTAATATGAATTTAGCTATTAATTTATAAGTATTTAGGTATACTTTTTTTGGTTGTAATATACAGTTTCAAAACTTAAATTATAATATATAGACACAAGTTTTAGTCAAACATACAAGAAAGAATACCTATATTGTATTAAAAATATATAACAAATGGACTAAAATAATATATTTGTTGTGGGTCCCCGTGGGCCCGTGAGGGGACCTTGACCCCCGTCCCCGACCTTCCGTGGGAGAAGAATGCCCCCATAGAGATGTTGGCCTAGGGACGGAATAAAACACACACACTCAGTGGTCAAAAAGCACACGAGCACCTTGCTCAACTCAAGACACACAAGAGCTTTTGCACTGCGTCAATCCACTTCACCCTTTCATTTTCTCCTCTTATTTACACTCACAGATTACATGTACACAGGCTAACAAACTGCCCGAGTCTTCCTGCCACGATACCACGACTCGCACTACTTGAACGACTCGTTCCACCAACCACCTCACACAACATAGTGGACACGATCGGTTATGTGCAGACTAACTGTTACCTAGTCCAGTCTATGACTACACACAGGCCTGACCTTCTTCGAGTTCTCCCTTAAGTCCTACTTCGGCCATGTCTTGTCGTCCATGGTGTCTCAGCCATGCCTCACGACCACAGCTGCTTCGACCACAGTGCCTTTAACCACGGTACCTTTGACCGCTTCACCGACCATGGCTTGTCGACTACATCTTCAACTATGGCTTCATCGACTGCTTCACCGATCATGACTTGCCAACCAGCATCTTTGGCAGTACCACTCACACAAACGGTATTACCGGTCTTCGAGCACGACGGGGATACTGTAGCTTATGAGTACCGACCATCGACCACTATGTAGCTACAACCATTGTAGCTACCACCACTATAGCTACAACCACTACGTAGCTCGACTTACGACTGCGACTATTACGATCAGTCTCTAACTCTGGAGTTTTTGACTGGTCTCCAACTCCGAGTCTTTGATTTATACTCAACACTTGACTACAAAGTACTCGAACACACTGAGCACTCGACACTACACAGTACTCAACACACGAGTACCCGACACTTCTCAGTACTCAAACATACCAAGTACTCAACACTGACCACACTAACAACAACACAGCAAGACTGGTTCCAACAATCACCCCTCTAATCTTGTTGCCATTATTCTGGAGTACCTCCTCACTAGACTTTAGAATAGCGCTAGTTCATCATTGGTAGTAGCCGTAACAAGATGCGCTTCCTCCTTCTTCAGCTTGTGGCACTCACTGGCAAAATGCCCTCATATGCCACAGTTGCAGCACTTTCACCTTCTTATTGGACCTCCGCTCACTGGTCTACGAGTCATTGTCGTCCTCGTCGTCATCGTCCTGGCCATCTCTACAACCACTTCCATCATTAACGTGCCACTGCCACAATCAAGTTCTTCCTTGCGTTGCCACCCGACCCTTCATTCTTCTTCTTGTTGAGGGTCTCCCACTGCATGCGTGTGAGCAACAGTTGCTCACTCTGCTTCATGTCACTGAAAATGACTCAGACATGCTCATCATAGGCTTTGTACCACCCGATGAGATCTTCGATGGTAAGGGTCTTCATGTCCACGCATTGCTCGATGGACATGAGAGTTGCATGTAGCGCGTCGGGGCAGCCCGAAGAAACCTGTGAACAATAGCAATTTTATCTACCGTGGTGTCGCCCAATGCTCAAATGCCAGTGAAGACTGATTTCACCCGATCGGTGAAGTTTTTGATGGACTCACTTTTCTCCATCTTCAGGCCTCAAAGTCTCTCTTGAGAGTCTTAAGTTTGGCTTCGCGCACGCGCTTGTGCCTCATGTGCACCGTCTTGATCACCTCCCATGCCGACTTGGCCGTTCCTCCTTGGCGAGGGAAGACATGACCTCCTCTGGCACTGACTGGTAGATGGCATACAATGCCATCCGATCCTTATGGTACTCGACGGCACTAAGTTCAATTGCTTCCCACACATTCTGTGCTTGAAAGGCCACCCACATCTTCATCACCCAGACTGTGTAGTTCACGTGGGTGAGCTGTGGGTACGACAATGTCACCATGCTCTCCCTCTTCACGGCCACCTGCGAGCTGGAGGCAGATGAATCACCTCGAAGCAGGCCTCAGACTGCTGATGGAGATATACTTCTTCCTTTTCTTGGCATTTTCTCGACTCACAGGAATCACTGAGCTCTTTCTCTGACACACGGAACTCTTTCTTCAGCTTCTTCTCCTACGCATAGAGAACACCAAAGCTCTTATGCCAATTGTTGGCCCAGGGACGGAACAAACGCACACACTCGATGGTCGAAAAACACACACGAACACCTTGCTCAAACTCAAGACACAAAAGAGCTTTTGCGCCGCGTCAATCCACATCAGCTTTTCATTTTCTCTTCTTATTTATACTCATAGATTACATGTACATAGGCTAACAAACTGCCTAAATCTTCTGGCCATGATCACATGACTCACACTACCCGAACGACTCATTCTACCAGCCACCTCACACAGTTTAGGGCACACGATCGGTTACATGCAGACTAACTTGTACTTGGTCTGGTCTACAACCACACACAGACCTGACCTTCTTCGGGTTCTCCCTCGAGTCCTTCTTCAACCATGTCTTGTCGAGCACGATGTCTCAACCATGCATCACGACCACGGCTGCTTTGAACACAATGCCTTTGACCACGGTGCCTTCGACTGCTTCACTGATCATGGCTTGTCGACCACATCTTCGACCATGGCTTCATTGATCACTTCATCGACCACGGCTTATCGACCAGCATCTCTGGCAGTGCCGCTCACACATACGGTACTACCAATCTTCGAACACGGCCGGGATACTATAGCTTACAAGTACCGACCATCGACCATTATGTAGCTACGACCACTGTAGCTATGACCACTGTAGCTACGACTACTGCTATGACCATTGGTAGATCGACTTTTGACTGCGACTGCTACGACCGGTCTCTGACTACTCTCTAACTCCGGGTCTTCGCTTATACTTGACACACAACTACAGAGTACTCGAACATACCAAACACTCGACACGACTACACATTACTTAACACACGAGAACTCAACACGACTACACTGTACTCAACACACGACTACTCGAACACACCGAGTACTTGACACCGACCACACTAACAACAATACAACAAGATTGGTTCCAACAGGGGATAATCTGCACGGGTCCCTATCCTTGTGGGGCAAATTGCCACCCCTACCTTTATCATCTACGCATGTTTTTATACATTTTCTAAATGCAATGTCGGACAATTAAGGTATTGTTTCAAAAAGGGCAAATGGATGATTGAATAGGTTCAAAATTGATAGTATCTACATATATGACATTCAGGAGATACACAATCATTGTATGCTATATCACGAAAGTGAATTTGAAGGGAAAAAACCCAATGTCCACCATGAATCAATTAGCATTTTCATTTTCTTATGGATCTACACCTTTTGTTCTTGCCTTCAAATATTTCTTTCATTTCATATTGTATCATAGGTTGAGCATAGGGGACAAGAATTTTTTTGTAAATAATCCATCTTTTAATTGAAATTACAGAAATATACCCATGCAAAATTTTTTTACAGAAATGACCTCCAGTCGCCGAACCGTTGGGCGACTGGAACCTGTCGCCCAACGGCCATGTGACACGGAGGCTGTCCCTGGGTCATTGGGTGACATATTTGTAGTCGCCCAAACGTCAGGCAACTGTAGTTCCAGTCGCTTGACTGTTGGGCGACTGGAACTCACCCATTTTTGCACAATTGAGCCCCCGATCGTGCATGTTGGTAAATGACAATTGTTGTAGGTAGGTAACATTTATTAAATTGTATCTGAGTTGTATTTTTTTCAAAAAAAGGAGATAATGTCGGTTGATCTATTTGTGATTTTCGTAGATTATGAATGGTAGAAAATCTATTAGATTCACAATAATAGTTTGCGATTGTCGTATGTTGTTGTAGTGCAATAAATTTTATGAAATTTTATTTGAGAACGATTGAGATAGCAACGATTGGTAAGTACGAAGGTAAGTGATATTATTATGCAACTAGGAATTCATACATAGAGAACTTATTTTTTTATGTTGTTCGATGCCTTGCTATGCGGAAGAATTGAATGCGAAAAGATGAGGACAAGTGCTTTTGTGAATTAAAATAGACTTCGTAATAAAGTTGGATGTAACATATCGCACATGGAAAGAGCATCATGCACAATGCAACAAACTAAAGTACTTATACGATACATACGCGCCTTTTTGGACTGGAAATAAATTCGACCTTCGAGGGACTAGTGCGGAACGGCCCAACCTACTACGTGGACCAGGGCCATTTTTACTTCCTTACGAGCTCGGCGTTGAACTACTTAGTAGCCTCTTTAGCCTTGGCTGCCATTTTTCTCTTTTTCTCGTTCTCCCTCTCACGAGCCTCGTGCTCCCTGCGCGTGCATGCCTCAAGATGAGTTTTCATTACTTGATGTATACACTTGGTTTGCTCATCATTGTGACACTCCTCCTCCTAGATCTTGTAGGCCCTTTTGACATTCCACTCCTCGAAGTCGAGAGCCCACTGGTCATGTGGGTGGATCTCTAGGTCAATCCAGTTGCAGTAGCCACATAGTAGTTTTGGGGACTGCAGGTAGATGGGAGAGGTTGTTAGTGCATACTTTAAATGAGAAATAGTAGGGGAAACATGCTGTAACTGGTCTTTACCGGCTGTTGATAGCTGCTCGTATCCCGACGATGGTCGGGATAGTCATAGGAGTAGTTTGCACAACCCCAATAATGCATGCTTAGAGTTGAGCTGCTACTTAGACTTGAAAAACTTGTATGGACCCCTGCACCAACAGAGGGGCGGCGCCTCTCCCTCGGGCGGGTGCTGCAATGAACACTCAGTTGGAACGTTTGGGATGAGGTTGCTGCTACAGGGGCATCATTGTGGGGAGTTGACCTTCTAGCATGCTCCGCTTGTTCAGCTTGGGATGTTGTAGCTCTTGCTTGTTCGTCGTGGGCCACAATAGACCTTGCCAATTGACGGCGATGTGGTGAAGCAAGCTCTGGTGTAGTGTTAGGTTTGGTTGTGTAGTGTTCTCTTCCAGATCTCTTTCACCTCCTTTTATAAGGCAAAGGGTTGGCATGGTGTGGTTATTTTCATGTGAATAGCCTATGAGGCAGAGTGATGCCCTGTCTTTCAAAAAAATTCCTGGCAAAAAGCTACCCTACCTGGGCTTCTCACAGCGCAAAGCTATGCCATTTGGTCTCATCACTATGCAAAGCTACCCCATCTGGTCTTGTCATTGTGCAAAGCTGCCCTGTCTAGTCATGTCACTATGCGAAGCCGCACCATTTGGTCTTGTTACTTTGCAGAACTAACCCGTCTGGTCTTGTCACTGTGCAAAGCCACACCCTTTGGTCTTGTCACTGTGCAAAGCTGGCCCGTCTAGTCTTATCACTACGCAAAGCTGCCCTATTTGGTCTTGCCACTGTGCAAAGCTGCACCCTTTGGTCTTGTCACTGTGCAAGCTACCCTGTCTGCTCTATCACTATGCAAAGATACCTCGTCTGGTCTTGCCACTGAACAAAGCTACACCCTTTAGTCCCTTTGGTTTTACCACTTTGTAAAGCTGGCCCATCTGGTCTTATCAATGGGCAAAGCTGCCCTGTCTGGTTTTGTTACTATGTAAAGCTGCCCTGTCTGGTTTTGTTACTATGTAAAGCTGCCTCGTCTGGTCTTACCACTGTGCAAAGCTGCACCCTTTGGTCTTATCACTGTGCAAAGCTGCCCCATCTGGGGGAAAGCTGCACAAAGATAGCACATGACCCGGTTTGTTCATAAATCATGCTACCTCCCCCCATAGGCTATAAAATACACGCCCTACCCTCTTGGTAGTATGAAGAACTACCTTCTTCATGCTAGAGTAACATACCATGGAAGACGTCAAGGGACCAGTTGAATATGGGTCACCAAAGGAAGACCTTTCACCAGAAAGGAGGGAGGACATTCGGCCTTAACGACTGCTTGATGCCAAATAAGCGTGCTCAACCGGTGTGGCCGAAATGCAGACAAGGGAGGATGCGGTCGTGTAGGTTGCGGAAGGCCATTTCGATGGCGGGCGATGTTTCTTTCAATGCCCACACTCTAAGGTATAATTAGATAGTCGTCTATTTTGTATTATTTCTAATAAAATTTTGATGTTAACCTTCCTTTCTAGTAGATGACCAAATCCTACTTCTTCCGCTGGATCGATCCTTCCCATGAACGGTATGTTGTGAGGTACGTGGATACGTTGTGGAAGTGAATTTTGACTTAGATACGTGGACTGGAAGTCTCATAGAGGAGAACAATGACCTCCGTCAGCAAACACAGTGCGAGAAGGGCGATGAGGAGGTCGTCAATATAGGAAGTTCGTACGATTCGACATGCTGCTGTGTGAACTCTAGCTGCATATGTGTGTGCCACTACAACGACGTCTAGCCATGTCCAAGGATTCCCCCTTTGCAACACTCCATGTGGGTAGCGTGAGGCACATTCTACTAGTAGGCACGCACGGAGAAGGTTGTACCATAGTACTCTCCCCTATTGTCTGTGGTATTATTCAATATCCTAAAGCATGTAATCGAATGGTTTACGCATCGGCACGATTGCTATTTATTGAGTGCACTATTCCAATGGTGCATCGCATGCATTGAACTAGAGGCGTCGACACAGATCGAACAAACGGACATCATAAAAAGGAGTACAACTAAGAATACAATAGTATTGCAAACATCACATAGTAAGTAAGAAATGTAAGTATTACATGAATAACATAGGTACAACCAGCACTACACCCCCAACAGCACCCCCAGCCCCGCCTCCGTCGCCACCCTGGCCCCCTCCATCTCCGTGTCCACGCCCACATCCTCCCATATGACCCCACTTGGCCGTCTTCCTTAGCACTGGGTGTCAAGGCCCCAACAAGGTAAGATGATCAGGAGACCTATGCGCACGAGGTCCCAAAACCGAAGGGGTGGACCATAGTGCTGCCTGTGTGGCTACTGGTGCATCGTTGAGCTATGACCCGGGGAGAACCTCTGGGGGGTGTGGGCTAAGGACCTGAGCCCGTTGCCTGGTCGGCCCAATCCACAAAGTACTAGGTCATGTCCTCCTGGCCCGGGGAGACCCCAAATCCCTCAGGGAGTGCAAGACCTACAATGCAAATATCATTAGTTTTTCAAATAAAGGGATGGGAGAAAACAAAAGAGGCAAAGTGTACCCTCGGCTAGCGCTATGGCGTGGTCAAAGCCGTTTGGAGGGACGTACGACACTCCATACGCGCCCTGCGTGGGGAAGCCAGAGAAGTCTGGAGGATGCCCAAACTCTAAGCTGGCGGTGTACGGGGCTGTGCCCAGGTTGACCCCTAGCCTCGTCAGGCAGAGGTGGTGTCGGATGTGCCCTGGACAACCATCCAGCCTCGTAAGGGTGTGGTAGACATGGCCACGCAGAACCTCCCGCATGGTGTGATGCCAGACGGGGTGGCACCGGCGGACCTCCGGGAGCCTAGTTCATGACAACAGGCTGACGACACGTGCACCCAAGGCTTGCAGATGATGGAAAGCCTGGACCACCTCCTTTTGTGTTAACTCCACACCACTAGCGATCATGTCCCCCATGTGCGAGAGTCCCTCCAAATCGCAGCACCGATGTCCGCTTGCAAGGAAAACATGAAAGGGTGAAACCTATTAGTGGGATGCCACAAGCGAACATTTAGAAATATGATGTAAAGTACCGTGGCATGAACATTCCATGTGAGGTACATGGGGTATGTGTTGGTTGGTGCTGCGACATGTGCTAGGGGCAGGTTGATGACATGTGTCAGTCTGGTACATGTCTATGGAGCGTACCAGCAAAGGTACTCACCGTATGTGCTGCGGTTGTAGGGGGTGGCCTCCTACACACAGTCCTGCAGCACGCCCTCCCACTGGGCTGTCCACACCTCCATCTTTGCTCTCCAGTCCATGTTGTATTTTACTTCCTTCCTAGAGTGCCTACCAAAGGTAACATTTGGTTACAAGTTGTGGAATGAATTAGCAGCAAAAGGAGAGACATCTATGGCGGTAACTCACGTGTGGAAGTTGTCGGGCACAGGTAGCCTGACTGGTACTGGAACTACCTGGTGTAGGCCGAACTGGCACATGACATGATGCGCCGTGTAGTTCTCCACGAAGATGTCAAATACAAGCTTCCTCCTCATTAGCCATAAAGCCTAGTTGCACCAACACAGTGAGGACAACCCATCAGGAGCGTGGTTGTCCAATGCCTCAGGGGAGTAGGGATCCCAATGCACGTTGTCAGCCATGAGCTAGTTGAACTGCTCCACAAAGGGCAGATACGCCCATGTAGCATGTATGTGCACGAACTACACCTACAAGGAACACCAGCTGTTACATAGGATGATCCATATTACAAAGGAATTAATTGCAAGCGAGACTACATACCCGTTTATGGTGTCAGAGATAACCCATCGTAGACTGGTCCACATCGCCCCTAGGTACATCTCCACCCCGTATGGAGTGATGTCCTTGAACATGGGCCGTCTGAGGCTAAAACGCTCGAATGACCACATCTGCAGTAGTAGCGGACACCCCGTGAGGACCAAGTTTGCCTTGGTCCTGTCGTATACATCGCACAAGCCACAATAGGTCACGGCAAGTGCAGTCGAACCCCAGCTGATATGGGAGCTCCCCATCGGTGATGAGGTGCATGTCGACGATGTTGCCGTGGCTGGTGGTGAAGGGCACCCAACCAAACAGCCACAACAAGTGGGCCTCCAAGTGATGCAATACCTGCTGCTTGTCAGTGGCTGGGTCCATCTGCTCCACTTGATTACAAGCAAAAAGTTATTAAGACCATACATCGGAAAGAAGTGCACAGTAGATCGAACGGGAAGGGCGTTAGACATGTACCCAGAACTGTGAGAGCTACCACAACAATGGCCCATGTGTCTGACACGACGGGAAGACGTAGTACTCCTCTGCGGCCGCAGGTGGAAGGACTCCCTGGAACTTGGCCATTAGGTCTACACACCAATTGGCCAAGGCCTCTGGCAGGAAAGCAGCAGCTCTCGTGATAGGAAGGCTAAGTAGTAGAGAGACATCCTGCAGAGTAGGGCCATCTCCTCGAATGGGAAGTGGAAAGTGTACATCTCTGGCCACCACCGGTCCACCAAAGCTATTAGTAGGGAGCAGTCGAATAGGAAGCATCATGACCACTTCGTGCCGTTGTCCCCACCCGTAACTGGTGCTAGACAGTCCTCGTTTATGGCCTATACCATCCGAGTAAGAGGTAGTACTCCGGCATCGCTCAGCCTGCGAAGTAAAAAAAGGTCAGTACACAACCAATGTATGGCGAGAAGATAATGCTGCCAGAGTGCAAACCTGGCTGTCCAGCGTGGGTCTAGCCTCCAGGCCACACGAGGTGTGCGCGTACAGACCACCCCAAAGTTAGTCACCTCCTCTGTGCTCTCAGGAGGAGGGACACAACGCGACACGTGATGCAGCCAGTCAACGTGCTCATCTAGGAGGTCGTAAGGCCAGTTCGATATGCGATGTTCATGAGCCATACCTGCAAAATGACTTCAAGTTAGCATTTACGCTGAATAAAAAACATTGAATGTAAAGCAGATATAAATATTAATTGTAAATAAATAAATGAAATAATATTAGGCTACCAGCATAGTACTTCTGAGAGTATTAAAAAGGGAGAAATACCACAACAGTTATACAAACGCTACATGCAACGTATGATACAGTCACTACGACACTACGTACATTAAATGTGCCAACTAACAAAGTACAAATTACAATGTACGATGTTTTGTAGTCTTGAAGCCACTTTGCACACTCCAATAACTAGTTGCAGAAACCATGCCAGTGTGCCTACTCATTAGCATGTGCCTTGCATTGTCTGCTATGTGCGCCTCCTGACCGCAGCACCCACAGCATCTACCCAGTGCTCCGGCTTGCGCTTCACCCACATCATTTGTAATACGACGGCTCTGTCACCGACCCTTCCCACCCTTCAGCGTGTCAACATCCAGAACCTAGGTCCTCCCTGCAATATCTAAGGTGGCAAAGTTTCCCACAACCCTAAACCCCCTAAGCTCACCACACCATGCCTGCATCACTCTCTCCTTAAAGAAGTACTTGGATATGAAGTTTGAAGGATCCATTCCCACAGTCCTGCATGCGGCGAGGACATGAGAGCATTGCTTATGTAACAGCTTTGGCTTGTTGCATGAGCAGCTAAATTTGTTTATATGACCTCCAAGACATACCTCGTGGGTGACAAGAGAATGAAAAATCCCAAATCCGTCTCTATCCCAGAGGAGCACGTCGAAACGATGCTCCCTATTACCCATCACGTGCACCATGTGCAATTGGCCCTTCTCTGTCTTTGCCTCCATGTATGCCATAATTCTCAAGGAGTACGATGTTTGTAGGTTGCCTGCATGAAGTGCGGCATTTACATGCCTCTCTCTGACATATCCTATTGTGTTGTGTAGAATACCTCCCATGATGGAAATGAGGGGCTGAGAATGAAGACCCCTGAGAACTCAGTTGTACACCTCAGCAAAGTTCATCGTCATTATACCGTACCTCATGCCGTCCATGTCATGCTGCAGGGACCACTTCTCCAATAGCTTGGCCTCGATCCACTACAAGAAGCACTTGATGTTCCATGAGCTCCTCCTCCTCAGACCAGTTGCGTTAGGCTTAGCCAGTGTTGTGAGGCATTCAAGTTGTGCCGCCCCAGGCATGACCGATCCCTTTTTCCTCTCGTCGATGTGCTTCCTGCTGTGCTCATCCAACAATACCCATAAAGCGTCAAATTTTCACTTCTACTTCTGCATAGCCAGTCACTTGAATAGCTTCATCAATGGTTGCTTTGGGAACTGCTTGAAGAAGTTGGCTCCCAAGTGATTAATGAACCATCTGTTCCTCATATTCAACTAAGGGAAGGGCTCCTCGGGGTTTTCCTAAAGTTTTCTTATGGCCTTCACTATCCTGGCATGGTGATCATAGAATACGCATACACCAGGATGAGCACCAACAACTCCAACCCTCACATGTCGAAGGAACCATAACCAGCTGTCGTAATTTTCACTTTCCACGAATGTGATGGCCAAGGGCAAAATTTGATTGTTGCCATCGATGCCAATAGCCGTAAGGATTTGACCTTTGTATTTACCAGTCAAAAAGGTTCTGTCAACTGAGATCATGGGAAGCATATGCCTGAATGCATCGATGCACACACCGAAGGCTAAAAAGGCCCTCTAGAACACCACAAAATCTGTCGGCCTTGTAGATGTTTTGTCCTTCACAACAGTGTACATGCTCGGGTTCCTATCCTGCATCACCTAAAGCATACGAGACGATGTCTTTCTTCTCCACTATCTCTTCGTACATCAAATTGGCTATAAAGGCGCACGTTAACTTATGATGCCTCAGCAAAATACTGCTGAGAATGCAGGAGTGCGGCTCCACCTTCGAGACAATCCAGTGAGTCTCATATTTCGGTCTACGTGTGTGCACTCTCCAAGGACAACCAGCTTGCTTGCACTCCACTGTGTACTGCTTTTGGCTAGATTTCACAACCCAAAAAGTCTGCTGCATGGACAGGGCCCACAGCTTGTTGGAATCCTGCAACGATACCTTGTCAGCAAATATTGAATGCAACCGAACCTTTGTGCCATGATACTCCCATGGTGATTCGTGCTTGTCATGTGCAGCAACACACTTAGCATCAAACTGGTTCCATTCCTGCGGGATGGGAGCTTTGTTTTCATCAGAACTATCCTCGTCGTCTTAGTGTATAGCTTCCCTTTCAGCCCAGACCATCCGGTCATCGCTCTACATTTGATGCACTATGTACTCCATACACTCCCCTTCATCAGCCTGTCCTATAGGCTCACCATGCTGTGACCCTTCTTCCTCTTGTCCATGTACCACATCGGCCTAGTTACGAGCAACTTCCTCCGCAACCACTGTGACACCGGCCTTTGGGTCCTCCTCTTGACCAACATGCTGGACGCCTGAGCTGCTTGCACCACTCGGATTATAGCTGTCAACATAGCCTTGTACAGCTTCTATTGAGCATGGTTGTACAAGCAGCACACACTCATATCCACAACACTGGTAGCCTTGCACAAACCCCTTCTACGCAATAATGCGCATCAATGTTCTCAACTCCCATTTAATGTCCATGGGAGAACGGCTCTAAGCCCTTGTATGATGATGCTGCACACCTTAGGGTCCAAAGAGAAGCTGCGGGTGAGCTAGAGCATCATATCTACGATTCGAGCATTCTCACCATTTAGGTATACCAGAGTGGCTTGCGTAAAACTGCTCAAGTCAACACCGTTTGGACCTTCACGAACGGTACCCACACCGTAATGCACTTTTAATGTAGTGGGTATCGGTATTACTAATGTCTGCCTACAAATATTTTCAATGTTCTAACAAGTCAATTCGTATCGTAGATTATAGAACAATTGCTATACTGTAATTTACATTCGTACGACTGTTCACCTATCATGACCAACTATACTATCCTCATAGCATAAACCATCCTCGTTCGCACCAACACCGCCCCTTTCCTTCGACTCAATATGCATCAATTCCCTATCGGCTCCCACTCGCACTGACGCCACTCTTCTCTCGCTGCTCGAGTTTTCTTACTGCAAATAATTCCTAATGGATTTCGACAATTTATATGACATACTGATTTAAATGCCAATGTATTGGTTCTAACAGTACGTGTAAATTTTCAATGTACAAACGACATTATATTCATTCATAATTAATCATAAATGTTACATAATAATGTTTCACACAAAGCGAACTATTTACTTCGTGCAAAAGTATTGACTAAATTTTGAACAACTATAATTTTCTATGGATGCTTCTTTTGTACATAATATTGACTAAATTTGCTACAACTAGAATTTTCTATTGATTCTAATTTGCTACAGATGTTAATTTTCTACAACTATATTTGCTAAATTTTCTACAACTGTAAGTTTCTACGGATGTTAATTTTCTATAACTATAATTTTTTTATGATTATTTACTTCATACGAAGTTGTACTATTCTTTTTTATAGCTATAATTTTCTATGAATTCTAATTACATATTAAACAAACTATTTACTTTATTAAAAAATTATCGACTACAACATACAAAAATTTTTACCTCGCACAAGTAGCGAAACCTCTCCTTCTTTCTCTCCCTTTCCTCTCCTCTCCTGTCTTTTTCTTCCCTATCCTTTTCTTTTCTTTCTTTCCCCTTCTCCTTTCTCTCTTTGCGGCACGGCGTCGGCGATGGAAATGGCCGGGGGCTCAGCAGGAGGCCGATTTATATACGTGTCTAGTTGCCGAATGGTTGGGTGACTGGAACTGCAATCGCTAGATGGTTGGGAGACAGGTCCCAGTCGCCTGACTATTGGGCGACTGCAATTATGTCGCCCAACAGCCCACGGATAGCTTCCATGTCTTGCGGCCGTTGGGCAACAGGTTCCAGTCGCTCAACGGTTCGGCAACTGGAGGTCATTTCTGTAAAAAAAAAGTTTACGCAGGTATATTTCTATAATTTTGATTAAAAAAAGATTATTTACAAAAAAAAAATCTTGGGGACAAGTGCTTGGTGCAGTTTGGGCTTTTCCTTGGCTAATTCAGCAAAGGAATAAATATGATGCTACCATCTTCAGTGCCAAATTCTCACGCATAATGATGATTAGCACCAAGAGAAGAAACTTGTCAGATTCATTTGCTCCGATAGTAATACTCTTTCCCTGAATGCATTCTTTTTCCTTAAATGATTTCCAGTGACACATCTGTTGAATAATCATCCTCAACCCCTTCAACATCGTTCAGGATTTCAGATCATGTTATAATTAGGGATCATTGACACCGACCGTAATCGTTTTCCTTGAATTTTTGGGCCAATAATGAGTATTGCTTTAGTCATGAAGTTATAGCAAAACTTAAAGAGTGCAATTGTTGTCTGCATATTGTCTCATGAAAATGAAATATTAATCTTGCATACAATTTTTTATCCTTTCGATATCTTATTGTTATGGTTTTATTTGTTTAGTTTTTGTATGGTATTGTTATGATTTTACTGATATTTGAGAACAGAAGGAGGGCATATATCTTAGATGAATGACCTGTGACAGCGGTTTGTCAAAGAGTTTGAGATATTACCTTGCATGGATTGTCATCAGGGAGAGCCTGAGACCAATAAATAGGAGATGAATTGTTTATTTACCTATTTCAGTGCAGTCCAGTTATGTCTGTAGGGTTTGTTTACCACTAATTTTTCTTTGTTAATACCTATTACTATACTGAGAGCATTAAGAGAAGTGCAATCACTTGGGTTGTTTTTTGTATGTCCAAAACTGAACAAATATCATGCCTTGCTCTCATGTCAATCTGTATTTCTTAAAAATGGTGATGTGTCCTGAGCGCACCAGTAGGACTTTGTCATTGCTACAGTACATTTGCGTTTATCAGTCACTCTACGTTCTCTGTCTATGTCGATATAATGACCAACCACGGACGTGTTACAGCTATGTTGCCATACTTAGAACCACACCTCACCTAATTAACGATATGTCACAAAGTACTGTGTGGGTGCGGCGTAGCGCATCCTCTCTATCTAGTGTGTGTGCATATATAAACACTATAGACACACACCTGTTGGGTTGATCTCGGCTAACTACCCCGAGATTTCAGGGAGGCACGCCTCCACCTCACGCCTTGATCAGAGGCGGCAACCAACTCATATTGGTTTCTGTCCCGGTCACCTAGCGCATATAAAAGACTTAGGGTTTCGGCAGGGCTTTGTACGTGAGTCGTTCTAGGCCTTTCAAACCCTAACAGACCCGATCTAATTGCGTGCTACGGTGAGCGAAGGCCGGAGCCCTCTTCGTCCCTGTCGGCATCGACCACCGCAGCCCGGCGACCTCGGCTTCACCGACACCGGCTACCTCTGCATCACCGAGCACCGACCACCCTCATGGCATCATCCAGTTCGGGTATGCTTCCGCACTAATGTTTATGGTAGTGTTCATGATTTGAGTCTAGGATTAAGACTAATGTTCATGTTTAGACCTAGATTAAATTTAACATTTGGTATCAGAGCGGCCTAGACTTGACATGAACCCTAATCGACCCTAACCGAACTCGGATTTACTAATTAAAATCTCAGATCTAATGTTTGGGGCTCAGTTTAGCATTTAGAAGGAGGGGATTTACGATTTTCTTTTGCGAAACCCTAAAGAAATCCCCAAAATCAGCCCACCCGAACCCTAAAAACCATCAACTGAATAGAAATTTAGAATTCGCAGCGGAAAGAACTTACGTTTTGGATCCCGATCCGGTCATGGGTAACGCCGTGGCCCCACTCGATGGCCGCACACACAACCTTAGTCGCACGCACGCGCCGGCGAGGAGGGCCGCCTCACACTGCCGATGTCGTCGTGCGTGCTCACCAAGCGTCGCCGGTGCCGCGCTGCCGCTCCGTCGGCGCGCCGCCGCCGTGCCGTCTTTGCCGCTCAGCGCGCGCGCACGCCGACGCCGCTCCTTCCTCACGCTGCCGCTAGCGTGCTGCCGCTCCGTGATTTTTGGGAGGAGAAGGGAGGAATGACCTAGGATTAGGGTTCTTCGGGTTTTTATCTCGCCCACAGCGCGCGTCGGCCGTTGGATCAGATCGTGCGGCTGTCGTTTTACGGGCCAAGGATGTTTTGGGCCAGCAGATGTTCTCGGCCGATCGATCCAAATCTGATGGCGCGCACGCATGCAAGTTTTCGGCCGTGCGTTTAGCCGTCGGATCGAGATCGGACGGCGCGCGCGAGTGGTCTGGGCTGCCGACATTTTCCTGGGCCGCGAGCGCGCGCATTCTCTGGGTCGGCCGCGCGTGCACTTTTTTGGGCCGCGCCGTGGGTTGGGCCGCCTGCGGGTGTGAATTTTGGGCAGCCGCGCACGCATGAATGGTGGGCCACGCCGAGATTTTTTGGCCCGTGCGGGATTTTTCGCCCGTACGGGAGTTTTTGGGCCATGTGTTTTTGGGCTGCCCGGATATTTTGAGCTGTTTTCCTTTAGGCCGGCTACAAATAGTAATTTTTCCCTTTTTTCCTTTTCCAGTGCATTTTCTTATGTTTTATGTCTACCTTTTATGCACTGTTTTAATAATTTTCAGTGGCCCAAATTACGATGTATCATTACCATATTATCATGTATTGTCTCTGATTAAAATTGAACCAACGAGATATTTTATTAGAGATTTTATGCTTTATTTTGGCATTATGCACGCACATAATTACATTCTGACCAACGTT
Source organism: Dendrocalamus sinicus (assembly GCA_036346575.1). NCBI lineage: Eukaryota > Viridiplantae > Streptophyta > Magnoliopsida > Poales > Poaceae > Dendrocalamus > Dendrocalamus sinicus. The sequence continues at coordinate 24,795,358 of CM070653.1, read as the reverse complement.
GATTGTAATCATGTGTCGCCATATAAAATTATTAAGTTCTTTTTCATTTTCTGCCCAACGGTGATATGAATTAGAACTGTAGTTTTGCATGTTATTAATCAGACCAATGTAGGGTTAATTGCATGCAATATATATCTTTATGATATTTCTATTTTTTTGCCCTGTATTTTGATATTCAGCAATTAATGCTTCAAACGTTGCCACCACAATTGATAACATTGAGCAACTCACGGGGAACAATTTTCCCACATGGAAAGAAAGAATTCATGTTGTCCTTGGAGTTTTGGACCTTGATTATGCCTTAAGAGTAGCCGTTCCCGTTCCCCCACCGAAGGAGAGGAGAATTATGATGAGAAAAAGAAAATTTATGAAGCTAATACTGATTATGAAGACCTCTATTTCAGTCGGGATTAGGGGAGCAATCCCCGATTCCAAAAATGCTAAGGAGTATTTGGTTTCAATAGAGGAGAAATTCAAAAGCTCCACTAAAGTTTATGCCAGTACTTTGATTTAGAGGCTCTTAACCACTAAGTATGATGGGTCCGGCAGCACAAGAGAACATATCATGATGATGACCGATATGGCAGAAAAGCTCAAGGGCATGGACATGGAGATATTTGATAGTTTCCTAGTCCATTATATTATGACTTCTCTTCCTTCTGAGTACACGGCATTTAAGATTAATTACAATACTCAAAAAGAAAAATGGAGCATGAGCGATTTAATCGCCATGTGTGTCCAGGAGGAAGAGAGAATAAGGACAGAAAAGAAGGATTTTGCTCTTCAAGTTGGTGGCTCTAACAAAAGGAAGTTCCAAGGGGACTTCAAATCTAAGAAAAAGCTGCAGTTCTCCCCTAATTCAGACAAGTCGGGGCCTAAAGTGCACAATGCACTTAAGCCTCATATTGCTCACGCTGGAGCACCTAAAGGGGGGAATGTCACTTCTGCAAGCAGCCAGGGCATTTCCAGAAGGATTGTGTAGGTTTCCTAAAGTGGCTCGCAAAAAGGGGTAATGATACAATAACATTCATTGATGAAACTCGTTATGCTGATTTCTCTCTTAATTCTTGGTGGATTGACTCAGGTGTAACTGTATACGTTACCAACTCTTTACAGAGATTCCTTACCGTGAAAACACTAAGAAAGGGGGAGCGAAGTCTTAAAGTCGCGGATGGAAAGGAAGCCGAAGTAGAATCAGTTAGATCTGTTTCATTAGTTATAGATAGCGGCTTCATGCTTCGCCTTAATAATGTAGTCTATGTTCCTTCCATCAGGAGGAATTTGATTTCAGTTTCTTTATTGGACGATGAAGGTTTTAAATGTATTTTTTGTGACAATAAATGCATTATTAAGTTTAATTCAAATGATGTTGGTCTTGCCTTTAGACAAGACAAGCTCTATATGCTTTCCCTTAATGAATCTCATGTATCTTTGAAAGTGTGTGATGCTAAGCGTAAAAAGAATGATGAGACTTCTTCGAAACTGTGGCACTATCATTTAGGCCACATTTCGAGGGGGAGAATAGAGTGTCTCATTAAAGAAGAAATTCTCCACCCATTAGATTTCTCTGACTCAGACCACTGCATCAATTGCATTAAAGGAAAATATGTTAAGCAAATAAAGAAGGGAGCCACTCGCAGCACAGGACCCTTAGAATTAATTCATACTGATATTTGTGGTCCTTTTCCTGTGACATCAGTGGATGGTTTTGATTCATTCATCACATTCACTGATGATTTCTCCTATTATGGTTATATCTTTCCCATTAAAGACTGATCTGAATCACTTGACAAATTTAAGATATTTAAGGCTAAAGTTGAAAATCAGCACAACTTAAGAATCAAAGTGGTAAGATCGGATCGTGTGGAAGAATATTATGGAAGACATACCTCTTATGGGCAAATTCTTGGCCCTTTTGCTAAGTTCCTTCAGGAAAATGGCATCGTTGCTCACTATTCTATGCCGGGTGAACCTCAGCAGAATGGGGTAGCTGAGAGATGCAACCGTACACTTATCCATATGGTACGGAGCATGCTCAGTCATTCCAGTCTACCAATTAGTCTGTGGATGGAAGCACTAAAGACAGCCGTACATATTCTTAATCGGGTTCCCAGTAAATCAGTACCTAAAACATCTTATGAATTATGGACTGGGAGGAAACCGAGTATGAAATATTTACGAGTGTGGGGTTGTCATGTTGAATCTAGGTTATTTAATCCACAGATTGGAAAGTTAGACCCTAAGACAGTAAGTTGCCATTTTATTGGATACCCTAAGAGATCCAAAGGGTATCGCTTTTATTTCCCTGATAGGATAACTAAGTTTGTAGAAACAAGGTATGCTGTATTCTTAGAAAATAACGAGGACCTAGAGCCCAGGAAAATAGATCTTGAGGAGAAGCAGATTTATGTTCCTTCACCGCTCATCCCAGAGACCTTTATTCCTGTGCCTCAGGTGGTTGCACCTCCAGTAGAGAATACTGTTGTTGCACCCATTGTTGAGGTCTCTGAAATTCCTAATGTTATACCTAATAATGAGCCTCAGCAGTCTCTTGAAATAACTAATGAACCTATTAGAAGATCACAGCATGAGAGAAGATCTGCCATCCCAAATGATTGTGTTGTCTATATGAATGAGGATATTAATGATATAGAGAAGGTAGATGATCCCACCTCTTATAAGGAGGCCATGATGAGAACATTCTTCTAAATGGCTTGAAGCCATGGAGGATGAACTAAAGTCTATGAGCACTAATGATGTATGGGACTTAGTAGAGATTCCCGATGGAGTCAAAACAATAGGCTGTAAATGGGTCTACAAAACCAAGCATGACTCTAAGGGAAATATCGAAAGGTTCAAAGCAAGGCTTGTAGCAAAAGGCTTCTCACAAAGAGAGGGGATTGACTATAATGATACCTTTTCTCCTATCTCAACTAAAGATTCATTCAGAATTGTTATGGCACTTGTAGCTCATTATGATTTAGAGCTGCATCAGATGGATGTTAAGACGGCATTTCTTAATGGCGACTTGCAAGAGAATGTTTACATGGCTCAATCGGAAGGTTTTGTCATGGAAGGCAAGGAGCATATGGGATGTCGACTTAAGAAATCCATTTATGGCTTAAAACAAGCGTCGAGACAGTGGTACCTCAAATTCGATAAGATCATAAGGAGTTTTGGTTTTAAGGAAAATAAAGTTGATAACTGCATATATGTTAAGTTCAAGGGGAGTAAATTCATCATCTTAGTACTTTATGTGGATGATATCTTATTGGCCAGCAGCGATAAGGACATGCTGTTTGAGACCAAGAGATTTCTTTCATCTAATTTTGATATGAAGGATCTCGGTGATGCCTCTTATGTTCTTAGCATTGAAATTCACCGAGATAGGTCCAAAGGAATATTAGATTTATCTCAGAAGGCATACATTGACAGATTACTAAAGAGATACAATATGCATAAGTGCTCTGGCTCGCTTGCTCCTATTGTTAAGGGCGATAAGTTTGGGACATTTCAATGTCCAAGGAACCAATATGAAACTGATCAGATGAAGTCGGTTCCTTATGTTTCAGCTGTCGGAAGCATTATGTATGCTCAAGTATGCACACACCCTGATTTAGCTTTTATAACCAGGATGCTTGGCAGATATCAGTCAAATCCAGGACCAGACCATTGGAAGGCCGTTAAGAAAGCTTTGCGCTATATGCAAGCTACTAAGCATTTCATGCTCACATATAAGAATTTTGATAGCCTTGAAGTTGTTGGTTATTCAGATTCAGATTTTGCGGGATGTGCTGATACTAAGAAATCCACGTCAGGTTATATCTTCACACTCGCTGGAGGAGCTATCTCGTGGAAAAGCTCCAAACAAACCCTTACAACATCTTCAACGATGTAAGCTGAGTTTGTGGCATGTTATGAGGCTACCGGGTAGGCTGTATGGCTTAAGAATTTTATCCCGGGACTTAGAGTGGTAGACAGCATCTCTAAACTACTCACTTTATACTGCGATAACGAACCCGCAGTCTTTTATGCAAATAACAGCAAGTTAAGTGGTGCTGCCAAACACATTGACATTAAGTATCATGTTGTGAAAGGTAGAATCCAGGATCAAACCATAAGTATCAAGCATATTAGTACTAAGTTAATGCTTGCAGATCCGCTTACTAAAGGCTTACCACCCAATATTTTTCGTGATCATGTTGCCGGCATGGGTTTATTGGAAAGTCTCTAATTCTAGATAAAAGGACCTTAAAGCAAACCAACTCCCATTAAGTATAATGAATATCCATTTCGAGATAAGATAGTACACTATAGGTACTGGGGTTATATGGCACTTCATTGGCCATGCAACACAGTGCCTTGATATGCTGTTTTATCGAGAATGGGCTTATGATGTTAGCCTTACGATCAAAGGGGAGAATATTGGGTTGATCTCGGCTAATGATGAGGCTCGGTCCCGATCTTCACGGTGTAGGATCATGAACAAGATAACTAGCTGAAAAACAACCGGGATAACTTGCTGCAAGCAGCAGATAAATAGTACAACCTGACAATACGCACAAGGAGTCAACCACCATCTCTATACGGTAGCCTGAACCAAGGATTCGCCAACCACACTCTTAAGGAACCAACCACACTCTTAAGGAACCAACCACACTCTCAAGGAACCAACTTACGCAACCTGGAATCAATGGACCAGGAGCACGGATTGGGTGCCGATGACACGGCCGCTTCTGTAAATCCAGCGTAGGAAATCACAAGAGCAAAGGGGTAGAGATCACTCTCTGAATTTGTTAGCACACAGCTGAACAAAAGGGGTTTGTATTCAATTTTCAATTGTCTGCCCAAATGCTTAGATACAAGGAGAATTTATATTAGGAACAACCCTTCTAGTTGAGTGTGAAATGGCTCTTGAGTTTCTGAAGATAGGCTAGCTGAAAGGTCTCCATAAAATGAATTCTCGTGGAGTTTCGCGTGGCTGTTGGGCTTCTGTGTAGTCACCACTAAAACAGTCATAACTCCTTATTGGTAAGTCCAAATGATGCACCGTTTGCTGCGTTGGAAAATAGACTTGATAAGCTTTCCAACCATACGTATTATGCCACCTAGAGCTTCACAGGTTGGTACGTCCATCCACATGAAGTTGCAGCTCTTGCTGTGTAAGCTGTAGTCTTGTTCGCGTAACCTTCTTCAACATGTGCGGCCTCCTTGTTATCCTCCGTGTAATCTTCCTCGTCTTCAGTGTAACCGTTTTCCACCTCAATATCCTCCATTTCCTCATGTGTGAACCTGAGCAACAATAGTATATATGATTTAGGTAGTATAAAGTTTTCGGTTACATTGAAGTGAATTTCAGCAAGGAGTGAAGTCACCTGTTGCTGTAGCTTCTTGGTACGGCTTCGCGTAAGCGGTCCTTGTTCCATTACATGGCTTACATTGTTTGGTGTTGCTTTGTCATGTGCTCGTGTAACTGGTTCATGGGTTACCTCATGGTTTACTTGCGATGGCAGCTGATCGACTGGGATGTCCTCATCAGCTAACTACCTTGAGATTTCAGGGAGGCACGCCTCCACCTCACGCCTTGATTGGAGGCGGTAACTAACTCATATTGGTTTCGGTCCCGGTCACCTAGCGCATATAAAAGACTTAGGGTTTCGGCAGGGCTTTGTACGCGAGTCGTTCTAGGCCTCTCAAACCCTAACAGACCCGATCTAATTGCGTGCTATGGTGAGCGAAGGCCGGAGCCCTCTTCGTCCCAGTCGGCATCGAGCACCACAACCCGGCGACCTCGGCTTCACCGACGCCGGCTACCTCTGTATCACCGAGCACCGACCACCCTCATGGCATCATCCAGTTTGGGTACGCTTCCACACTAATGTTTGTGGTAGTGTTCATGATTTGAGTCTAGGATTAAGACTAATGTTCATGTTTAGACCTAGATTAAATTTAACAACACCAAGATATTTGATCTCTACATGTGCTGCACAGAAAAGCTATGGAAGCTCTGCATTTGCACATCAATTACCTACTATCTAGCAAGTCATCTCAATCCCTGCAACATATAATTAGGCAAAGCAATAGAAATTAAATGGATTCTACACCTAGCGCTATTTTGCCAAGCTCCAGCTCCTAACTTTTGGCTTTAGTAGCTAGCTTCATGAGAACCTAGCTCTGGAGCTCCTAAGAATAAGAGCCAACAAAGTGTTTGGCCTAAGTCGGGTCTTATAAAATCTGGTTGCATGTTGTTCATGTGATTTTTGTTTTTAATCCTACGTAATCAATTACAGATGGTGTTTATCAATAATTAAATCGTTAGATGTAGCTTCTCGGTAGCATATTAGAACACGTGAAATTACGTAATCATGGCAAGTGATGTAAGGTTATTACGATTTAGACAAAGTGGTATATGATTGTTATTATAAGTTATAGATTATAGATAATCTAGATGGTGCTATCTTGTGCAATCAAATTTAGCTATTTGCTAAATCATTAGACGCATGATATCATGCACGATGTTAATTAGGCGTAGCAACTAGCAACTGAAGAAAGTATGTTAGGCACCAGTTATGGTATGGAGAATCTACATAAGTGTTTTAACTTGGATAATCAGTTACAAAAATAAGCAAATCGTTAGGTGTAGGTACTCGGAAGGACATTAAAGATGCTGTGAAAAGTACATACGCAAAAAGTAGGACGTTATTATTCGATCACGACAAGTAACGTAATTGGTTCTACACCTGTTATTACATACATAACTCTATCTATAATTTTTTTGTTCTACGTTAATCAATTATGGGTGTTGTGTAATCAGCAAATAGTTAGTTTAGGTTGTCGGAAGCATATTAATTATGCTGTGAAAAATACATAAGCAGAAAAGTAGGACGTTGCTATTCGATCACGATAAGTAACGTACTACTCCCTCCGTTTACAAATATAGGTTATTATTTTTTATTTTTTACTGTTTTCAATATAAAGCTTTGACTATAATTTATTATCATAATATACAAGCAAAAATGATAAAAATATATTATGAAAGAATTTTGTAAGATAAATTCAATGGCATTGTTTTTATGTAGTTCATCTATATACTTTAACATATATTAATGATCAAAGTTTGAAAAATTTAACCATATAGAATCCACAGTGACCTACATTTATAAACAGATGAAGTAATTTCTTCAACCCTTGTTATGGCATAGAGAACTCTATCTATATTTTTTGTTCTACGTAATCAATTACGGGTGTTGTCTAATCAGCAAATCATCAAGCATAGGTTCTCAATACCATGTTAAGGCGAAGTAAAATAATTACGTACGAAAGTAAGAGATTATTGTTCGATCATGACAAGAGGTATAATCATTCTGCACCTGTTAAGGTATAGAGAACCTAGATCCGTATTTATCCTAAGCAATCAATTGGCAACTAATGGTGTCTATCTAATAAGCAATTCAATAGCCATATAAATAGTGACACGATCGAGTCACAGTCCATACTCCTTACCATTGTCAGTTTCCTTTGGCCACCCAGTCCACTCAAATCTTGTATTATACTAGTTGAATACCCGTGCGTTGCTACGGATTTTTAAAATTTAGCATACTACATATTTTAAAACTCACGAGTGGTAAAAATTTTTAGAATATGCATACAAACATGTTCTAAAAGTTTTTAAACCTGTCAAGTAAGTCAAATGCCATCGATCACACCTTGTGGTCATATGTCGGAAGATATCGACCAAACCTCGTGGTCGTAGGTCGGGAGCCCTCGAGCACACCTCATCGTCGTAACTCGGAAGCCGTCAACCATCGCGCGTGATCGTAGGTCGGGTGTGGTTGACCATCGCTAGTGGTCGTAAGTTGGCAGCGGTCGATGATCGATCGTGGTCCTAAATCGGGAGCCTTTGACAATGGCTCATGGTCATACATTGGAAGCCGACAACCATCGTTCGTGGTCGTAAGTCGGAAGCCATCGAGGATACCTCGTGGTCATAAGTTGGAACACATCGACCAGCATTCGTAGTCGTAAGTCAAAGACATTGACCACACCTCGTGGTTGTAAGTCGAAACACATCGACCAGTACTCATGATAGTAAATTAGAAGCCGTCAATCACACCTCATGGTCGTAAGTTAGAAGTCGTCGACCATCGCGCGTGATCGTAGGTCGGGAGCAGTCGACTATCGCTGGTGGTCATGCGTTGGCAGGCCTTCGGTGCGCTTGGCCCTGTCGCACGACTGCCGATGCCAGCCTGCTCGGCCCCGACTTTGACCACGACCTCAACTTCAACCACTGCCTCCTTCGAATTTGACCACTGCTCCCTTCAACCACTGTCCCCTTCGACCACGCCCCTTCGACGTCGACCACTTCCCCGTTCGACCACGGCCCCCTTTGACCATGACTTCGACTTTGACCATCTTGTGGGTCTTGCCGTCGAGGGTGGGGAGCTCGATCTCAGGGGTGACCTGGGGTAGGCGACGAGGATGTCCAACTAGAGGGGGAACTCGTAGCGATGAAGGTTGTGGATGAACTAGCAAGTGCCCTTCAGGTTGGCGCTACAACTATGACCATGACCGCTACGACCAAGTCCACGAGTGCTACAACTACGACTATGACCGCGACTTCGACCACTGCTACCTTTGACTTCGAGCACTGCCCCCTTCAACCATTGTCCTATTCGACCACGATCCTTCGACGTCGACTACTTTCCTCTTCGACCACAGCTTCGATGACGACCACATATCTTCGACTTTGACCGCTGCCCCCTCGACCACTGTCCCCTTCAACCACAGCCCTTTGACGACAACATCCTTTCGATGCCGACCACTTCCCCCTTCGACCATAGCTTCGACTTCGACCAAGGATCTTCGACTTTGATCGCGGATCTTCGACTTCGACCACTGTCTCCTTCGACCGCTGTCCCCTTCAACCACGGCCCTTCGACGTCGACCACTTTCCCCTTCGACCACGGATCTTCGACTTCAACCACGGATCTGCAACTTTGACCACTACCCCCTTCGACCGCTGTCCCCTTCGACCACGGCCCTTCGACGTCGACCACTTCCCCCTTCGACCACGGATCTTCGACTTCAACCACGGATCTGCGACTTTGACCACTGCCCCCTTCGACCACTATCCCCTTCGACCACGGCCCTTCAAGGTGGAGTGGTTGCGGGAGGCGGAGGATGTTGGGGAAGAGAAGAGGAGGAGCGCGGCCCCCATGTCATCCCGACCTTTTCTACGAGGAGCGGAAGAACTACCTGCATATGGATCTGGATGGTTGATCTTTGATCAAACGGCTGAGAAGAGAGGAGGGAGAACAGACCGACGACCACCAACTTATATTTTTATAATAGTAAAGATACATAGATAATTATACACAAATATGCTTACAGACTTATATACTTTGACTCATAAGATCAAGTCTTTATTTTGGATACATAGATACACACATAATTATACAAGACACACATATACTTACTGACTCTTACATATTCTGACTTGTAAGAGTCAGATACTAGTTATGTACACTACATTGTGAAGTGATAGTGAAGGGACTTTGATGGAACTACGACCATGGCCATGGGCACTACTACTACGACCATGACTTCTGCGACCACGCCTACTCCAATGACTTAACACACTGGTTGTAGTGACCACACACACAAAGTGGTCGTAATGACCACAACGTATCAACTCAAAGCTTCGACCACAACGCATCTAATCAACTCGAAGTTTCGACCACAACTCATCATCTCGATGTTTTGACCACGACTTCTCACTTACTGGGAGTGTTCGACTACAACTACCGCAGCTTCGACTGCTGCTACGACCATGACTTCGGGAACTGCTTCGACCACACCTTCGAGTGTGGCTTCGACCACTTACAAATCATCAAGATTAGCAAAAACCTCACCTTGCAAACACACACGGAGAGCACAAAGGAATCATCAGCACCATCGCAGCAAAGTTGCAAGGCATATGCACCGAGTAGCTAGCTGATCGAGAGAGAGAAAAAATCTGTGTGTCTCTCCAAGTAGAGCGGCGACCAACGGAGACCAAAATCTCCAGGTAGAGAGGCTCACCATGCAAGCGACCGCTGGGCGGCGGTGGCAGGGGGAAAGCCACGTGGGCGGGCGCAGGGAGAGGAAGCCGCCACTGCCACGCAGCACAGACGGGTACGGCAAGGGGAGGAGAACTGTGGCGATGCAGCGCCATAGGGGGTGGGGCGAGGAGGAAGCAGGGGGCGGCCATCGGATCTAATGGCCGCCGTCTACAAGCGCCCGTCTCTCGGATCCATCGCCCGCCATCAATCGTTGCCTTCTAGATCCACCAGCTGTTGTCGCCGAGCATGCCTCTCGGATCCACTGACTGCCATCGCCGAGTACCCTTCTCTCCGATCCACCAGCCGCTGTCATTAAGCGTTGTGCCGCCGAATTGCTTCATCGCACTATTCATGTAGCGAAAAATCTTGTTGGAGGAGCGATGGGAGATAGGGCGGCAGCGGTGGGGAGAGGCCCGGTGGCCAGTGAGGAGCGAGAGGGGAGATGGGGTGGTGGCGGTGGGGAGATGCCTGATGGGCGGCGAGGAGGGAGAGGGGAGATGAGGTGACAGGTCTGCGTGGAAGAGAGCGTGGGAGAGAAATCCATAGAGAATGAGAGAACAGAATAATCGAAGGTGTAAGTGGAGCGGAGGGACAATTAGTGAGAGAGAAAGAGGAAATAGATGGTCAAGATTCTTGTGTTTAGATCGGACGGCTGAGAATTGAGGAGGGAGAATGCATCGACGACCACCAACTTTTTTTTATATAATAGTAGAAATAATAAAAGCTCATAACAGCTGTTTCACAACTACTAAAAAAATAAATATTCTAAAAATTCGTAAAAAAAAAAGGAAAAACATTATATTCTTAATTAGGTGGACCATAATTAAAGTTGAACCATAGTGACCTTTGGATGTTACTAAAAAAATATGTAGACATTCTTATATAAAAGCAAAACATCTAACTAGCCTGGCAGGCCATAATTAAAAGTTGAACTGTACTGTCTTTTTCGATGCCATGTTAGTACTTAGAGATATATGTACTTTTTAATTTAAAAACTAAAAGAAAGGGTAGCTCTTGGGAAACTTTATGCACACAAAGTTTATGTGCTCTCACGTAACCCAAAAGACACACCCTGCGGTGATTAGCTATCATTTAATTAAGCTAATTCATCCGGGATTTAATTAAGATGGATTTAAATTTTCCATATATATAGTTACATATAGTAAAGTATATTATTACGTATGTGTTTGACCGAAAGTTAGTTTGGATATTAAGAATATTGAAACTTGGACAGCAGATTGCTCTTTATTGTGAGAAGCGTTGGGGCATCACGTACACTTGCACACATGCAGATGGAAAACATGATTTGGGACATAAACATATAGAGTGAGCATCAAGTAGCATAGCATAACAGATCAAAGTCTTCAAAATAAACGACAAAAGTTTTAGATGTAATTTTTTTAGTATGGATGCAATTAACTTTTTAAGATTTACCATGTAAATACCATAGGGTCTACAGTAGGATAAAAGGAGCTTACTTAGCACTAATTCGGTGATAATTTAAGTAATTCGATGAACTATCATAATTCGGTGCAATACATAATTGTATATGTACGACATATCAGTCAATGAGAAATGAGACTAGGGTCTCTGTATACAATAATAGAAAGAAGTATTGGCTAACAAGTAACAAATATACATTGATCATTGTGAGAAGCCTTGGGGCATCACACGCCACACATGTAGATAAAAAACAAGATTTATGACATAGATATATAGAGTGAGCGTGAAGTAGCATAGCACAAGAGATCAAAGTCTTCAAAAGAAACGACAACAAGCTTTAGATGTAATTTTTTTTAGAATTGGTGCAATTAACTTTTTAAATTTCCGTGTAATTACCATAGGGTTTACAATAGGCTAAAGGGAGCTTAATTAGCACTAATTCAATGAAAATTTAACTAATTCGGTGAACTATCAGAATTGAGTTCAATACATAGTGGTATATGTAGGCATATCAGCCTATGAGAAAATCAGATTAGGGATTTTGTATACAATAATAGAAAGAAGCATTAACTAACAAGTAACAAATGTCTGCTGATCATTGTGAGAATCTTTGGGGATCACATGCAGTTGCACACATGCAGATAAAAAACAAGATTTATGACACACATATATGGAGTGAGCGTGAAGTAGCATAGCACAAGAGATCAAAGTCTTCAAAAGAAACAACAAGTTTTAGATGTATCTTTTTTAGAATTGGTGCAATGAAATTTTTAAGATTTTCAATGTAATTACCATGGGGTTTATAACAGGCTAAAGAGAGAGTTATTAGCACCAATTCGATGATAATTTATCTATTAGATGAACTATCAGAATTCGGTGCAATACATACTTCACTACTACAAAAGTGGCTATACTAGACGGGTACATCACAGACGGTTCATACGGAACCGTCTGTGCTTAAACTATCACAGACGATTTATACTAGCAACCGCCTGTGATATTTTCATAGACAGTTATTAACACAAACCGTCTGTGATAATTGAGACATCACAGATAGTTCGTGTTAATAATCGTCTATGAACTTTCACAGACGGTTCTTAAATAATCGAGGCAACACAGACGGTTCGTGTTAATAACCGTCTGTGAATTTTCACAGACGGTTCTTAAATAATCGAGACAACACAGACGATTCATGTTAATAACCGTCTGTGAACTTTCACAGACGATTCTTAATACGAACCGTCTGTGGTAATCCAGACAACACAGACCTTTGTCGTATGAACTACAGAACCTATACTGAGACGAGAGTCAAATTCAAGGCAAATTTATTACAAAAGTCCAAAAAAAAGAGATTTTCATATTTTAATCTTCTGGGCTTCATATGCTTCTTCTTCGACTTCTAGAGTCGGAGGATCAGCTATTGAGTTCTCGAATGCCGTGAAGATTGTCCTTACCCTCTCCACTTCCTCCTCTAGCCTAGGCAAATCATTAGCATGGCCCATAATCTCAAAGAAGATGCCATGATAAGCTTCCTCAGAATCGGCCGATTCTGCTTGATCGGCAAAGTTATCCATGTGTCTCTGCACTGCCACAAGAGCTTCCTCTGCTTTGTGCACATTGCAGAGAAGAACGAGGCTAAGGGCGGTTTCCCTTTCCTGAGCAGCAACGAGACACCTCTGTCGACGGCGGATAATGAGGTCCAGCTGACGGATGGAAGCGAGTCGAGGAAGGAGAGCATGGCGTGAGCGGATGAGCTACTCCAGACGTAAATTGTTGGCGGCCTATGTAAGGTTGCGTCCGAATAACTCATGATGGATAGATGAGAGGAAGGAGATCAAAACAATATTAGATGTCATTATTGAGAAATCTAGTGATGAAGACGATGAGGGATAGGACAGTTTAGAAGAGCTGGATTAGGGTGCGCATATTTAAGCATTATCACAGACGGTTTGTATTCCAAACCGTCTCTGATATTAATATCACAGACGGTTTGTATTCCAAACCGTCTCTGATATTAATATCACAGACGGTTTGTATTCCAAATCGTCTCTAATATGTGACCTATTACAGACGGTTCGTATTACGAACTGTCTGTGATAAGTAAGACATCATAGACGGTTCATGTTATGAACCATTTGTGATATTGCGGATATCACAGATGGTTCGTATTAATAACCGTCTGTGATAAGACACGTTGCTAATTCTGCCTAGTGGAGGAACATCGATAGGATGTTTGTAGATTTCGGTGTGGAACCGAGGAATATAAGGTTTGGATTGAATACAGATGGAATGAATCCTTTTGGTAACATGAGCAGCCGACATAGCACCTGGCCCGTAACTCTGTGCATGTACAACCTTCCTCCTTGGCTGTGTATGAAGCGGAAGTATATTTTGATGTCACTACTTATCCAAGGGCTGAAGCAACCTAGGAACAGTATTGATGTGTTCCTAGCACCATTGGTGAAAAATCTTGCAATACTGTGGAACGAAGGGGTACATGTATGGGATACGGACAAATGAGAGAACTTCACTCTACGTGCCATATTGTTCTGTACCATTAATGATTTTTCTGCCTTTGGTAACCTATTAGGGTTGAGTATAAAAGGAGCCAAAGCGTGTGTAGTTGAACAACTTGCACAAAATTGTGTACATGCGTCACCGTAGTTTCCTTCCAAAGTATCACCCATACCGTCCACATTAGGGGATGCCGTCCACACATTCATCTAGTGGCCCAAGAGGGACATCGCCCTCGACTTGTCCGTGCCACGATCTCCACATCCAGTGGCCCAAGAGGGACATTGCCCTGGACCTATCACATCAGCTCCGGTTCCGAAGCTTGTTGCATCGGCTCCCGCGGCGATGCCACCGAAAATGTATCATAAGCGAGGCTCTAAGACTCAAGCGAAGAAAATTAAGGTGCATCCCAGGCCATGGAAGTTCATTCTAGGAGTGTCGTTGGTCCTAGAGTCACAATTACCCCAGTTTGGTTTTGTTTGCAATACATTGCATACTTGGTACATGAAGAGGTCCAACATGAAGCCAAACTGGCAGAGTGCATTCACTATGAGATATACAGAGGCGAATTTCCTCCACGACTTGAGCTACTTCGTCGTGACATTCAAAGACTTATTCTTACTACTCAATCTCGACGAACTCGAAGCCTCACTTCTACGATGCTGGACACTGTAAGTGTACTGTACAATGAAGTTCTAGATTCACGTTATACCGATAAATGTCATTACTTTTTCCTTATGTATAGATACATGATCCAATAAGTCCAGCGATGGTGACAACCGGTGGGTTTCCTCGGCCCATACTTGGTCTCCGAGCAATCTATCAACGAAAATGCATCCTTCGTGCAAGATTACATAACGAGGAGATTGATTGCTCACAGCGACAAGGAGTACATCATGGTACCCTTCAACCAAAAGTAAGTGCTTCACTAGTTGCCACACAAGTTTCATTTGTACTTTATATGCAGCATGAACTTAGGATTAATCACTATGGTGACACACATGACTAGGTCTCACTGGATTTTGATTGTGATTGTACCAAAGTGGAGTAAGGTAATATATCTTGATTCCCTACTTAGGAGCAACCATGACTTTTGTCGTGTGCAAGAAGCAATTAACAGGTAAACTCATTTCTTCCATACATAACTCTATTGTAATCTTTCCTTCATTTGCAATGACCGAGGCTAACTTTTTTGAATCACATAGGTCGTTTATTGCTTATGTTGCCCTAGGAGGGAGACACAACAAATCCAGTGACACGCTGCGACACAACATGTGATTTTCGGTACCTGCTACAACACAATAATCATATATCACACTTTGTTTAATGCCTCTAGAATTGAAAATACCTATGTATGTAATTCTATTTTTGCAGTGCCACCAGCAGCTACAGGGCAACGTATGTGGATTCTACGTTTGCCGCCATATGAGGAAATCATGGACACTAAGATGAATGATCCAGAGGTTTGTGAACCTTCCAATAATTATTATTTTCTAATTATATATATGTATATATATACACACACATGCTAATTAATGACTTAACATTGGTCCTAGCGACAGCGGGTGGACTTCGACGAAAGTGCATATGATCTCGACAAACTCATCGAAATTCATGGAAACCTCTCTGAATTCTTGCTATCAGAGGTCATAAACAAGACTAGGGAGTTCCACCCCGGCAATGGTGATAATTAGATGTTAAAACATTGGATTCCATTGTCTATTTTACTCAATTGTGCTTAATCAAACAATTCATTCAATTTAATTCATTTGTGAGATCTGTGTAACGATTTTCATTCTATATATGTGTGTGTGTGATCTACTGGCCGTTTGTTTCATTCATCTGTGCTATATACGTCATGTAACTTATTTTTAAAGGGCATAGCTAGCACATCCTGAGGCTAGCCGAAAAATGGCAAATAAAATTGCTGTTGAAATAGCTATTACAGACGGTTCGGTGTTGCAAATCGTCTGTGATATATATCCCAGATGGCTTCAAACACTGAGCTGTCTGTGATATGAACGATATCACAGATGGTCTTTGTTATTAACCATCTGAGATATTTTGTATATTATAGACGGTTCGAAACACCGAACCATCTGTGACATGAATCATATCACAGACGGTTAGTAACAAAAACCATCTGTGATAGTCGAGTATCACAGATAGTCTTTGTTATTAACCATGTATGATATTGTGTATATCATAGATGGTTCGGAACACCGAACCGTATGTGATATACACAATATCACAGATGGTTTTTATAAAAAAAACCGTATGTGATAGTGACTATCACAGACGGTTTTTTTTTCTCAAAAACCATCTGTAATGTAAGTTATCACAAACGACTTGGGAGTCGTCTGTGATAACCATCTATTATCACTGATACATAAACATAGACGGTTCCGAACCGTCTATGATAGGACTATCTGTAGTAGTGGTTTTATATGTACGACATATCAGTTCATTAGAAAATGGAATTAGGGACTCCGTATACAATATAGGAAGAAGCATTGACTAACAAGTAACAAATGTTTTGAACCTTTGAGAGGCAAAGAAAGAGATATAATTGAAGCTACAGTAGGAAGTTTGAACAAGAAGAGAGAAGATTACATGTTTAGACCATTGTCTCATTCGACCATGGATGCAAAGACCAAAGTCCGAAAGACTAGCAATAGATTTATGTGGCATCTACATTCTAGCACTTGAAGTGCCTTTAATCTTAACAATTGCCTATATGGATACAAATTAGAAATTACTCCACCTATTTCATAATATTTATCTATACACATGGTGTGTAAGGAAGTAATAGGACTAGTCGCGCAATTGCGCGAGCTATTTTGCTAGATATACCAGAAGAGGAAACTGAATAAGCGGACCAAACACAAACTCCTCCCAGACTCCTCCCTAGCTATACCTTTACTATTCTATTATCTAATCCATGAATTATTTCCCTTCTCTACTCCTCTTCTAATCTAACCGATCGATTAATTTAGCTACTGTTGGACCGAAATGGCGACAGAGGGGGGAGGGGGTGAATGTCGACTCTTAAAATCTTGCCCCCCCCCCAAAAGTACACACCTTAAACTTTCTCCAATAGCAACCAATGCTATGAAGAAGAAGGTGAGAAAAGCTCTCTGGAAACTTGAAAACTTAGAGGAATTAAGCATAGCAAACAGTGAAACCAAATGGCCAAAAACTCACCAAAAATAACAAGCAAAATAGGTGTGACCGGCGGTCAGACCACCCGGCCCATGCCGGTCTGACCGGCCTTGACATACCGGTCTGACCGCCCATTGCACTCCGGTCTGACCGGCCCTCGGGTTCAGACAACAGCAAAGCTGATTTTCAGACTGCAACTTTGAGAACTTCCCTCAAATAAGAAATCTGAGATTTTCTTTTGGATTCTTCTGCTTAGAAAGAAAGGAATATAACCCAAATAACCACAGGAGCTAGGAGACCAAAAGAATCCACCCCAAAACCAAGAATTGAGGAGATTTCCTAAAATCTGAAAATTACAGGCAGCAGCAACGAAAACTCAAATTCCCATTTCATCTTTGATCCTTTGGCCATGAAACTTTGCAGATAGCTAATTAATAGCCTCTGGACTCAACACGCCAAATTTCATGCCATCTCATGAAGGGAATCAAGAAATGAGCTAAAACCCTAGAAGGTAAAGGATGAACAAAGGAAGCCCAAAAACCAAATCTGAGATTAAATGCTATTTGCTCTTGGGAAAATCGATCAAATGACCTTGAGGCACTATCCCATCATAGAGCAACCCATTTTGGGCATTTCCAGTAAGAAACAACAAGAAACTCAAAAAGTCAAGAAATCACCAAATGAGGGGAAACGAAAAACACAGGAGCTCGGGAGAAAATCTTTAGAGATTTCATTACAACAAGAGAGGATTACAAAGGAGTCCCGATACGCATGGACATTAGAACAAGAGGAATGATTACATGGATTCTCAACTCATCTCCAACCTCTCCCTCTCTCTAAATCAAGAACTCCACTCAAGAACACAGAGAAAGAAAGAGCTACGAAGGAGACAACCCTCTGTCCATCTCCACCCACTCTCACCAACTAAAGCCTCAAAGGCAAAACCACCTCCTAAAGACTCTTTTGACCAAAGCAAACCCTAACTCTCTCCCAAAGCCATAAAATCCATGAGGGGGCATGCAGCCACTCCCTCCTATTTATATCCCTTTGCTAACGGGTCTCCAACCCGTTACGCCTGCTAACTCCGAACGGAACCGCTTCCACCTGTGCAGCCTTGCGCTTTTACCGAAACGCCCCTCGTGCACCTTCCGGGAAGCTTCCTCGTGTCTTGTCGTCCAAGCCTCGCAACCACCTCGAGTCTCCGCCGTCTTCGACACATCTCGACCGTTCTGACCTCGACACCGCCCGTGTCTAGTCCGGTCACCTTGTGTCTCGCCACGACTCCGCCTCGACGTCCTGTAGCCATCACAGACAAGAAACACATCAAATAGCACCGCTCGACACATGAGAGCATAAAAGCATCGTACTTACCCATGATGAAGTCCAAACCTGATAAGTCGACATAATATGCATTCTAACCACTTTGACCAGGTTTGACCAAGTCCGACCGAGCCCGATTGCACCACGCAACGCCAAGGTCTGAACCAACCAAATCAAGCTCGACTCTCCTAAACCGATGTCAATTACTCATCACACACATGGAGTCTCAACCACATGATCTCTCAACTACACTAAATGATTCTTTTTTAAAAAAAGCTACACTTAGGTCCTGCTCGGTTTGGCTGTGGTTGTGGTTTTTTTACTGTAGCTAGTTTATTTTTCACTGTAGCTGATGGTGGCTTAATTGGTATAATTAAATTAAAAAAATTTAAAAATAGAAAAAATATGTTAGTCTATCTCGTATAATGTAAACAAATACGGAAAAAAGAACAAGTAAAAAAGCTCAAAAAATCCGTTGAGTAAAAAAAAACGAAATTTATGAATAGTAAAAAAATAAATTAGAAGTTAGAAACTAAAATGAGCGGGGGCTTAATCACCATGGTGGCGGCACGGTACACGCGTACACTTACCCGGTGCCACGCCACGCGGCACACACGGAATCATACGGCGTCCAGCCCGCTCCAAATTCATATATATAAGGCGCCCATTGCCTCGACTCTGTGCCTAGATCCAAGGAAGCGAAGGCAATTTGCAAAGAGCCGCCTCCGCAATAACGGTAAGTTGTTAACGCGCGAGCATGGCTTTCTACCGCGGCGTGGGTGGGCCGTCGTCGTCGTGGGCTGCACCGGCGATGATGGCGCCGCCTCCGAGCAGCAGGCCGTGGAGCAAGGCGGAGGACAAGGTGTTCGAGAGCGCGCTGGTGGCGTTCCCGGAGCACGTGCAGAACCGGTGGGCGCACGTGGCGGCGCGGCTGCCGGGGCGCACGCCGCAGGAGGCCTGGGAGCACTACCAGGCGCTCGTGGCCGACGTCGACCTCATCGAGCGGGGCATGGTCGAGGTCCCTGACTCCTGGGACGACGAGGCCACCGCCGGAGGAGGAGGCCGCGGCCGCGGCTGTGGCGGGGGCGCCGACGAGCGCCGCCGCGGCGTGCCCTGGACCGAGGAGGAGCACAGGTACGTGCGCGACCGGTCGCGCCGTCAAAATCCCAACTCCTTTTATTTTCTTGTCCTTTTCCCCTGTTATTCTACGTGCGTTCTTCGAGGTCCCAGATACTTCTCCGGATCTTTCCACGTCGGACTATTCCCCTGGCCCACCTTACCTTTCTCACTGACAAGCGGGCCCGGATTCCCGTAGCCGCGCCCCCTACCTGCGAACGCACGCTCCAGCTGTATGTACATCGGATCGGATGACCAATTTCCTCCTCGTGTTCGTGCAGGTTGTTTCTTGAGGGACTGCAGAAGTACGGCCGCGGCGACTGGCGGAACATCTCGCGGTGGTCGGTGAAGACGCGGACGCCGACGCAGGTGGCGAGCCACGCACAGAAGTACTTCATCCGCCAGGCCAACGCCGCCAGCCGCGGCGACAGCAAGCGCAAGAGCATCCACGACATCACCACCCCGTGATGGATCGCGCGAGGAGTTGATGTAACAAGATCCGGTCCAATCCAAGCTTAGCTGCATTCACCCCCTAGCTTCTACCTCGACAGGAAAGAAGAAAACAACCGTCTCCGTCTGTCTCTGTACAAATGTAGGCTAAAGCTAGCTTGGTTGGAATCTGTGATTAAAAAGTAATAAAGTAGTATGATCGAATAACAGTGTCCATGTGTGTGACATGTAAGGAAGAAACAGAGCCTGGAAGAATTTTAGCAGTCCAGCGCATGGTCAGCAGAGACAATGAACGAGCTAGTGTCGAGAATCATGGCATGGGTTTTCGCCATCCCATCGTCATCTTATCGATACAGCTATCCCAGTGACAAGTGTCCTTTTAATGGCATTGTTCTGTTGTGTTGGTAGGTTCTTGCTGCGATGGCGGCAAAATTGGCTTACGAAAGTCGCTCGTTCTACAGCGTCACTTGTGTTCGAGAAATGTGTATGCCACGGCGAACATTTGTTGAAAATAGTTTGACAACGTAATGGCCGGATTGTATCTAGCCTTGTGGGACTAGATTACACAAGCTTGAAAGGCACGTGGTTAAGAAGCTGCCAAAAACTCCCTCGTCAAATTCACTCCCGACGTCAACCAGATAATTTGGCGCACTCTCGCTAGTGTCCAACTTTATCATCACCTTGGTGTCATCTAATTAGGCAACGCTACAAGCTTACGCAGTTGCTCTTTCCGGCATGTTCCGTGATGGAAACATGGTGTGGCTAGTGTGGACGTGTGGTAGGGATCAGTCCGGATGTTTTTGCCATGTTTTGATATCTAGATGCTCTGTATCTAACGATCTTTATCCAGGAAATGAAGAGCGCAGCTCATCCTTTGGTCAGTCTCAGATGATGATCGTTTCTCCAAACCTAATCTGACTTGCTGGGTACGTTACGTAGGACAAGTGAGGATTACGGATTGATGTAAAACAAGCACAACGTTGGGGTTAAAACCTAGCGAGATTTTCCTAAAAAGGCGCCATATATAGTTGCTCTGGTGATTGTGTTAGACAGAAAACTCCTCGGCTTCCTACATGCATGACGCTTTATCTTCCTAATGTTAACGCGTTCACACGATAGCTGTAACGTGTTCACATGATATTGCTTTATCTTCCCAATGTTAACGCGTTCACACGATAGCTGTAACGCGTTCACATGATATTGCTTTATCTTCCCAATGTTAACGCGTTCACACGATAGCTGTAACGCGTTCACATGATATATGTAATCTATATATATGTAACTCATGAACTCTGATTTCGATCAATCAAAGATAGCGTAACTTTCCTCGCTAACATGGTATCAGAGGTGTGTTCGTTCCCTACGACCACACACTTCTGCCTACCTTAACTCACGCCACTTGTTGCCGTCATGGTTAACGACGCTATTGCTCACCAACATGCCGAGGCTGCGGCCGCCGTCGCCCGCGAACGCGCGGCTGTCGCAGCCCGCGACCATGACGAGGCCGATGCCCGTGACCGCGACGAGGCCAACGCCCGCGATCGCGAAGAGGCTACCACCCATGATGATGAAGTCGCCTGGGCGCTAGTTCTCCATGAAACCACCGCCATCGCCAATCTTCACGCCCAGACGGTTGCCGTCTAGAATATTCGCGCGCTGGTGCCCGTCGTCCTTGACCTCGGTTCCTCATCATGTTGGGCAAGTACTCGTTGACTTCCCACGTCCTCTCCGACGTCGTCCGCCGCGACTCCGCTGACTGGAGTCGCATGGATTGTGTCATTCTCGAGTGGCTATATGGCACAATCACCCCGACCTCTGTGAGATCATCATGGAGAACGGCGTCACCACGTGCGCTGTCTGGCAAGCACTCGAGGGGCAATTCATCGGCAACCGGGAGACACACGTGCTGCACCTCGACGCCAAGTTCCGCGCCTTCATCCATGGTGACCTCACCATCTCAAACTACTGCCACCGCTTGAAGAGCATGGCTGACGCTCTAAGTGCCCTCGGTGAGCCTGTCCGTGACCGCACTCTTGTCCTTGCCATCTTGCGCGGGTTGAACGAGAAGTTCGCGTACTGTCGGCTCTCCTCAAGCGGCAGCGGCCGTTTCTGACGTTCCTCGAGGTTCGTTCCGACCTTCTTCTCGAGAAACTCGAGATGGCTTCGTGCCCTTCCAGCAGACGATGACTGTCCTCCTCGCCATTGCCCCATCTGGCGCAAAGGGGGGCCTAGCACACTAGCAGCTAGGCTACCGCCTTGGGCGGCCGCTCCATGTCCCCTCCTACCGTGACACATGGTGCCACTAGCTTCTCCAGTGGGTCAAGCAATGCCAACCGTCGACAACGTCGCAACAACAGGGACAGCAACCGCAACGGGGGCGGCAAATTTGGCACCACTGGCGCTCCGTCTAGGTGGCCTTCCTTCTACAACCCGCGGACGGGCACCATCCAAATGTGGCCCAGACCACAACAGAGCACCGGTGCCCGCACCCAGGGCGCCAGCACGCCGCAGTCGTGTGGCGGTGCACCCATGCCCCATGCCATGGTGGCGTACGCACCCCTGCCAATGATGGTGCTTGCCTGCTACTCACTGCCACCGCAAGTTCCTCCGACGACGCCCCCTCTTCCAGCCTGGACTCCCATGTCAGGGCCTGGGACCTGGGACCAGACGTCTCTGGCAAACGCCTTCAACACTATGATGCTAACGCCACCGCCGAACACGGACTGGTACATGGACTCCGGGGCTTCCATACACATGACTTCTGACGCCGGTAACTTGTCATCCTCCTTCCCGCCTAAGTCTTTTACTCCATCAATTGTTGTCAGTAATGGATCATTGCTGCCCATTACCTCCACTGGCTTCACTAATCTTCATGGTCATCTTCATCTTAATAATGTTCTAGTCGCACCAAACATTATTAAGAATATCATATCTGTTTGTCAGTTCACCATTGACAATAATTGTTCTGTCGAGTTTGACCCTGTCGGCCTTTCTGTGAAGGATCTTCGTTCCAGGAACGTGATCGCCAGGTGCAATAGCTCCAGTACCCTCTACCCTCTTCATATGTTGGCACCACCCTCTTCATCTTATGCCCTTCTCGCCATCGCCCCCGCTTCGCTTTGGCACCGTCGTCTTGGTCACCCTGGTGGCGATGTTTTTTCACGTCTGATATGCATCATATTAACAGCAAATTTTCACATCTTAATCCTGTTGTTAGTAGCTTAAATTGGCCATAAATTCATTAACTATACACATTTTGCCCTCCTTTTGGACAATTTACAGTGTTTTGTAATCTCCTTGCAGGTCGGCACGAACTAGGCGCAAAAATCCACAGAAGATCAACAGTGGGGAGGAGTTAGGGTTATAAATCAGCACAAGGGGAGGGACCAAATGGCAAAACCGTAGCAAACCCTAACCGCGCCCGTGCACTGGAAACCCTAAAACCGCCGCAACTATATAAGCCCTAGTTGCTTCTTCCCACGGGAGGCCGGTCACCACCACTCCAAACCCGAGCCGCAATTTCACCACTCCAGCCATTCGCCTGCCATCTCCCAAAGCCGCAAGCATTCTTCCACCATATCTTCTTCCCCCATCGGTTCATCTCCCATCTCCCATACACCTCCACCAGAAATTGAGCTCACCCCATCTCCAACACCCAGCCGCCCCTCTTCCACCACTGAATCCCCTTGTTTCTGCGCGAGATCTGCACCCGAAACTCCCCTCTTTGGCCGGATCTGCTTCGTCTACAACGAATCTGCAACATCTACAGCCGGATCTGCAACCACTTCGACGAAGCTGCCACTTCTGCGCCAGATCTGCACCTGCTACTCCCCTCTTTGGCCGGATCTGCTTCGTCTACGACGGATCTGCAACCTCTACGCACGAATCTGCTACCTCTTCATCCCGTTCATCTGCTACCCCTGCCTGCATCCTCTACGGCGCATCTTCCACAACCGAACTGCATGTCTTCTGGGTTGAATCGTCTCATAGCTTTTAATTGATCCTGTGAATGTTTTCTTTTTTTTCTGGAGATGCAATGGTGTCAGATCTGTGATGTGCACTTGATACGTTTGTGAATCTGAGTATTAAGTATTCTTGTTATTGTTCTCACGCCTGAAGTTACTGTTATCTTGCATGTAGAGCTAGATCTATGACTTTTACTTGATAGTCAGTAGCTATTTTCAAGTTTGATGCCTCTGCTTGTAGGGTTCTTTATTATTGTGATATTGATATCATCTTTCATGCTAGTGTAGATCTTTCAATTAGATTTATTATTGTGCATGCAGTATTGTTAATTTCTGTTAGTATATATATATATATATATATATATATATATATATATATATATATATATATATATATATATATATATATATATATATATATATATATATATATATATATATATATATATATATATATATATATATATGTTTAGTTCATGCTGTTTTTAATGTCATTCCTGAGTTAGCCTTACTTCCCTGTCTACTGCATTAGCTAAGCATGCATTTTAGTTGCTTGTCTTGATCTTTCTCTGGTATTTGTCTGTTATGTGTGTTTGCTGATTAGGGGTGGGGATCGTAGTTCTGAAGTCTGTCCTCTTCCTTTAGTTAGTCCTCTGCGCTTCCTTCTTCTTACCTCTTATCCTCCTCTCTCTTCTCTTTAGTTCTTCTCTTCTCACTCGGCATAAGTAGTTCTCTATTCTTCTCTCCTCTCTTCTTTCTTCCCTTCTAATCCCTAATTATCTTTCTTTCCTAGTTTCATCTCTCTTCTTTTCTAATCTCAGGCTAAAGCACTTCCCTTATAGTTCTCTGCTGGTCTTCTAGTCTGCTAGCCTAACCATCTCCTATGCCATCTTCTCTGTTCTGTTCTTTCTCTTCTTTTAGCTCTACCCCTTTTGTTCATAGCCTATCTTCCGTCTGTCAATCCTTCAGTAGAGGAAGTTTCTAGGGTTTCTCTTTTATTTTCTCCTTCCAGTCCAGTAATTCACATTCACAGCTCCTTCATCTTTTCCTTTCTCTCCTGGCCTCCCAGCAGTAGTTAGTTTAGTTCTTCTTTATCCCTTTTATTCACTATTCGTGCGACTTAGCTTTGGTTAAGGGTAATGTCACCGGTAATTTAGTCCCTGTGGAGAACACGACTTTCGCTGCTATCTTAGCGGCAGCTCGTACACTTGCGGGTGTGCAGTTTTGCACGATCAACGTCTTGTTGGTTCTTATGCTATTTCATGTAATAAGGGTGCTAGTGATACTCTATGTCATGCTTGTCAACTTGGCCGTCATGTACGCCTTCCGTTTGTCACATCAAACTCTAGAGCCCTTAATAATTTCGACTTAGTACATTGTGACCTTTGGACCTCTCTCGTTGCCAGTGTCTCCGGTTACAAGTACTACTTAGCCATTCTTGATGATTGCTCACATTTTCTTTGGACGTTTCCTTTACGTCTTAAATCCGACACTTTCTTCACTCTCTCTAATTTTTGCTCCTTTGTGGCTACGCAGTTTGGCCGTAAGATAAAGAGTATCCGGTGCGACAATGGCTGCGAGTTTAACAACTCCACTACCCGCACCTTCTTTCTCACCAATGGTGTAGCCCTTCGCATGTCTTGCCCCTATACTTCACAATAAAATGGCAAAGCTGAACGCATTATTCGTTCCACCAACAACATAGTGTGTTCTCTCCTTTTTCAAGCAAGTCTTCCACATTCCTACTGGGTTGAGGCCCTTCATGCCGCCACATATCTTCTCAATCGCCTCCCCACAAAAACCCTCTCCTTCTCTACTCCGCTCTTCGCGCTTTACAATGTGCCACCCACATACTCCCATCTCCGTATCTTTCGCTCGAAGTGCTATACCAACATGTATGCCACTGCGCCCAACAAGTTATCTCCACGTTCCACCATGTGTGTGTTTCTTGGCTATTCCTCTTATCATAAAGGTTACCGGTGTCTCGATCTCTCATCCAATCGGGTTATCATATTCTGACATGTGACATTCGATGAGAACTCGTTCCCTTTCGCCGAGTTGAACAGCCAGCTACCTCCTGGTGTTTTTGATTTTTTTTGTCTACTAACATGACCGTGCTGACGCCCGTTGGTCTGTCACTGTCCTCTCTCACTGCAAATCCCCCTGGTGGTCTGGCCACCCCAGCCCCGTGCGCGGCTCGGTCAGCACGACTCCGCTGCTCGACCCCCCGGTCGCACCCCCAGCTCGGTGCCCGTCTGCAGCCCTCCACCTGGGTTCGGTGTGCCTCTAGGTGCATCGCCCACCCCCGGCTCAGTGCGCGCCTGCGACCCTCCACTTGGGTTCGACGTGCCTCCAGGTGCATCACCCGTGGCCTCAGGCTCGCAGCCAGGGACTCTAACCTCCATGCCTCTGGTTGAGGCGCCCTCTTCCCCCGTGGTTGCCGCAGCTTCGACTGTCGTGCCTGCTACAATAACACCTACCGTGACCTCTGCCTCACAGCCTCCGGCCGGTGCTGTGCCAGTTGCACCTATCATCAACGAGCACTCAATGGTGACGCGAGGCAAACACGGTTTTCGCCAGCCGGTTCAGCGCCTCAACTTGAACGTGAGTGCCCTATCACCGATTCCCAAGACATATCAATCTGCCTTAGCCGATCCGCAGTGGCGCCACGCCATGGAGGAAGAGTACACAGCTTTGCTGGCTAACAATACTTGGTCCTTGTGCCACGATCGTCCCATGGCAACATCATTACTGGCAAGTGGATTTTTCGTCTCAAGTTCAAGTCTGATGGCTCTCTTGACCGATACAAAGCACGGTGGGTTCTTCGTGGCTTTACGCAGCGGCCTGATGTTGATTTTGATGAGACCTTAGCCCTGTCATCAAGCCTGCCACCGTCCATACTGTTCTGTCTTTGGCCTGTTCATCAGTTGGATGTGAAGAATGCGTTCTTGCATGGTACCTTGACTGAGACGGTATACTGCTCTCAGCCCACTGGCTTCGTGGATTCCTTGCATCCGGATTATGTCTGTCGTCTGAACAAGTCCCTCTATGGCCTCAAATAGGCGCCTCGTGCATGGTACAACTATTTTGCCTCTCACATTTTATCTCTGGGGTTTGTTGTGGCCAAGTCAGACACTTCCCTGTTTATTTACCATCGTGGTGCCTACATGACCTATTTGCTACTTTATGTGGACGACATTGTGCTGACTACCTCCTCGAATGCTCTTCTTCGCCGAATTATTTCTACGCTTTAGCAAGAGTTTTCTATGAAGGATCTAGGCCTTCTCCATCATTTTCATGGCATCTCAGTGGAACGACGCAATGGCGGCATGTTTCTCTCTCAGCGCCAATATATGTTGGACATTCTGGACCATGCGGGTATGACAGATTGCAAGACCTGTAGTACACCTGTGGACACTCACTCGAAGCTCTCATCTGCTGGTCCTCCTATGAGCAATCCTACCCACTACTGCAGTCTTGCTGGTGCTCTTCAGTACCTCACATTCACTCGGCCAAATATTACTTACGCAGTTCAGCAAGTCTGTCTTCACATGCATGATCCCCAGGAACCTCACTATACTGCATTGAAGCGCATCCTCCGGTACATCCATGGCACTCTAGATCACGGCTTATTTCTCCACCGGTCACGTTCGACGGGCTTGGTTGTTTACTCTGATGCTAATTGGGCAGGTTGCCCGAACACTCGCAAGTCCACTTCTGGGTATGCAGTATTCCTTGGTGAGAATGTGTAGGATCGGATATGGCAACAGAGGGGGGGTGAATGGTGCCCTTTTAAAAATCGCCCCTCAAAAGTATCCACATGTGAGTCTCCTCTCCAATAGCTATGAAAAACCATGAAGAGGAATACTCATGCTCTTTGGAACTTCTTGCTAAACACACACGAGAAAGAAGCAATGAAGAAAATCAGCTCAAACAACATTTTCTTGAGGGGCCGGTCTGACCATAGTTCAAAGGGAGGTCAGACCTCTCTTATAACTCTGGTCAGACCGCCCTTATAACTCCAGTCAGACCGCCCTTATAAGTCTGGTCAGACCGCCCTTATAACTCCGGTTAGACCGCCCTTATAACTCCGGTCAGACCGGTCCTCGGGCACAGCAGCCTGAAACTTTTTCAGCAAACACTGAGTTTTTCTCAAACATAGAAATTTTGATCTTTCTTCTTTTCTCCTCAAGCCAAAAGGTCAAGAACATGAACTAAATAGCAGAGAGACCTTATGAATCAAATGAATTCATTCCAAAAGCAATGAATCAAGATTTATGCTAAAACTGAAAATGGAGTTGAGAATGAGAGTAATTTCAAGATTGCTCGCCATTCTCAGATCTTTTGCTCATGACCTTTTGAAATTAGATTAGCAATGTCAAGGAGACTTGAAGACACTAATATGGAGCCCTCTTATAAAGGGAATCAAAGGATTCAACTATCCCCTAACATGAAACCCTAGAAAAGCCTAAACAGAGGAAATGCTGAAAATGGAATCTTTGATTCTTTGACTTGGCTCTAGGGAACAACCTGACCAAAATGGTCTAGAAACATCATCCCATCACAGAGCAATCCATTTTGCTACCGTTTGCTCAAAGAAACAGCTGAAACATCAAAATGAAGAAGTTTGGCAGAAAGCAGCAAAAAACTGAAAACGAACTGAAACTGGAGAGAACTTAAATCAATTCATTTGCAAAGAGATGAATGATTACATAGTGATTACAAGCATCCCACTATGTCCCCATACGCAGTTGGATAATGGAAATGCTACCTCCTCACTACAAGCTTGAGAGAGGTGCTCACACACGCAGAGAACTCACAGGTGCTCACACACACACACCTTCTTTACTACAAAGAGCTCTCCAGAATACTCTCACAAGGAATGCCTGAATACTTGACCTTCTTGCTGCACAACCCTCTCCTTTTAACACCAAGGGCACACCCTCAAGGAGAAATACAAGAAGTGTCATACGCCACCCACTCAAACCTCACACCACAAATGAGGAAAAGGGGTCAAACCAGATTTTTGGAGGGAAATCTGCCTCCACCTCCATTGCTTTAGTCAAAATACCATTTTGCCCCTCAAGCACCTTCCCGGAAGCTTCCCGCAACTGGCACCTTTGACCGACTGGACCTCGACTCCTCCCTGAGCCTAGTCCGGTCCGCTTCGCCGCACACGACCGCGCCCCACATCCTAACCGTCTGGACCTCAACTCCTTCCTGAGTCTAGTCCCGATCCTCTCGCCGCTGCCCGTCGTGTCCACCCGACACCGACCGAGACTCCCGACTCCACCTGAGTCTAGTCTTGGTCTGTTCCGTCGCGCACGACCGCAACCGACCTCCAAACCGTCTGGACCTCCGACTCCTCCCTAAGTTTAGTCCTGGTTCTCCCGTCGTCGCCCGTCGTGTCCGTCACCGGTAGCTCCAGCTCTGGTTCCTCGTCTCCCGACTTGCAACCACCTCACCAGCCTCGATCATCTTCGACATCACTGACCGTCTGGACCTTAACACCTCCTGTGCATAGTCCCGGTCCTCCTCACCTCACCATGACCTAGCTCCGAAGTCCTGCAGTCACACAGACAAGCAAACCATCACATAGCACCACACGAAACAGCATAATCCATATAAGCACAAGTAAAGGTACTCAACCCAAGAATACCTGAAACAAACTCAAACTCACTAAACCAACCGTCAATTAATCATCACCAACATGGGGATACCTCCACATGGTCTCTCAGAATGTTATTTCTTGGTCCACCAAGCGTCAGAACACAGTGTCCTGCTCCAGTGCGGAGGCAGAGTATCGGGCTGTGGCCAATGCTGTTGCCGAGGCCTGCTGGTTAAGGTAGTTACTTCAGGAGCTTCGTAGTCCACTTCTTTGAGCGACTCTTGTCTATTGTGATAACATCAGTGCAGTCTACCTCACCACGAACCCGGTGCAGCATCAGCGCACCAAACACGTAGAGATTGATCTACACTTTGTTCAGGAGCGTGTCCCCCTCGGTGATGTTCGTGTTCTTCACGTCCCGACTTCATCCCAGTACGCCGACATCTTCACCAAGGGGCTTCCGACATCGGTATTCACTGATTTCAGGTCCAGTCTGAACGTTCGCTCCAGCAACGCTCTGACTGCAGGGGTGTGTTAGACAGAAAACTCCTCGCTTCCTACATGCATGATGCTTTATCTTCCCAATGTTAACGCATTCACATGATATTGCTTTATCTTCCCAATGTTAACGCGTTCACACGATGCTGTAACACATTCACATGATATTGCTTTATCTTCCCAATGTTAACGCGTTCACACGATAGCTGTAACGTGTTCACATGATATCTGTAATCTATATATATGTAACTCATGAACTCTGATTTTGATCAATCAAAGATAGCGTAACTTTCCTTGCTAACAGATTGAATCAGTAATGTCAAATGTTCTAAACCCTATTTCTTGCCCCCACAAAGGGAGAGCAAGGAGACAAACACTATTTCTTACATATTGGCACATCAGCATAGTCAAAGGCTTTCCCAATTTCAACCCTATAACGACGACCAAAGGAGGTGAATAGGAGCCAATACTATCAAACGACTTTTCTAAAAAACTTTCTAAAGTGAAATCAAAGCTTTTCACTCTAATAGCTATATCTCTACTACTCAAAAGAGAGTTGGTTGTTTTGGTTCTTCTGCCCCTCCTAACTCCCCCTTGCACCTTCCTAAAAAAATATCTAACAAAAGCAGAAAAAATAATCTACTAGAAAATAAATCTCACCACCCTAAAAATTCTCTAATAAGAAAAAACAAAGCTCTACCAAATGTGCGGCGGAGTCAAGGGCGTGGAGGCACAATGCGGCGGAGCGCATGGGCCCAGTAGACCTATGTCGACAATGTCGACTCAACGTGCTAGGATAATATGATTTTTTATCCATTGCAAAGCACAAGTATTCGGATAGTGAAGCCTATAAAGATCAGAGACCAAGCATTCACATGGAAAATTCTAAGAAAAACCAAGCCAAATGAGTCCGGACATGCTTGGGTGGTCTGATCTTAGTGCAAATGGGTGGTTTGACCTCTTTGGGGTGATCAGACTTCTCTCAGAGCAGTCTGACGTCTTCCGCCGGATAGAACTAAAAATTAGTGTGATTTCAAATCCAAAAATCAACATAACTTTCAATCTATAACTCCAAATTACTTAAAACTTTGCACACACATGGCCTATGATATTGTAAACATATTCCAACAAGATATTTACGAAAAGCTTTGCAAAGTTTTGATCTTTTTCAATCTGAAGGCAAGCTGCACTAATACTGGGCCAAATACGAAAATAGTGATTGAGAGGAATTCGTGGGAGGAACCAAACCAAGAAGGCTAAGTATGGTTTCCCAGACATCCTACCATCCTAGAATCATAGCAAGAACCAAGTCAAATGCCCTCAAGATCAAAACACCCAAAACCACTATTTCTTTGAGACAAAATCGAGCAAGCACAAGAACATATTATAGAAGATGTCTAGATGAATAAGATCTAGTTTCTAAAATATATCTGTATCACTTACATGTTCATGAAACAAAGAAATATCAAGAGGGGAGAATAAAATATCAAAAACCAAGCCAAATTAATGCATCAACACTTGAGCAAAGAGGAAAAGGATTTGGACGAAATTTAATATCTATTGATATTTGTAGATGAATATTTATAGCCACTTCACAAGCGTAACGCTGACAACAAGCTCAAGACTAAGAGTCACAACTTATCTCATAAAAGTTCTCTCCAAGAACTCTAACCATTTCAAAGGCTTGGCCTAAACTCTTCTAAGCTTAGCCTCCAAGTCACCTCTCTCCCTCCTTATATATGGAGGCTCATAAAAGAAACCCTAACCAGTACCTCTAGATGGGTTTCATCTACTTAAATGGGCTAACCCGTTAACCCCACACCATACTAGGTTTTACATTTACACACGCATACTTCTCAAAGCGTACACAATCATTAACATATTAGTGAATCAACACTTGATTCACTTAGCATTTTTAGCACATTCATAACCTAAACCACTTAGGCCACCATCGTTTCACACATCGCCACTTTTTGGGTATTGGGCAATTTACCAAAAATACCCCTCTATCGTCTTCCACGAAGCTTCATGCTTCCTTCGCCTTGATGCAGCCCCATGCTTTATTTTCAACTCCATATGGCCCCAATGACTTGCCGCTAAGTTTATCACGTGTTTTGATCCTATCGAACCGTTCTCGCTTGCAAACAAACTAAGTCACTTAGCGCGCCACGTGACTTTCCTCTTACCATGATGGCACCCAGACTTACCCGACTGCACAGACCTCAGCTCCTCCCTGAGCTTAGTCCCAGTCCCTTACCGTTGCTCATCATGTCTACCACCAGTAGCTCTCGCTCTAGTTCCTTATCTTCTCAGCTTGTAATCACTCTACTAGTCTCAGTCATCTTCCAATGGTATCTTGATCACTTTGGACCTAAACTCTCCCAGCTTAGTCTCGATCCCTCAACTGCTCTGGACCTCAGCACCCCTCGCCTAGTCCCGGTCTCGCCTGCCTCACCATAACTTAGCTCTAGAGTCCTACAACTAACAATAACAAGTAAACCATCACGTAGCACTGCACCATACAAACATTATCAATTGACCCAATTGATGACACAAGAACACTTACCTCCAAAGTTTCCATCTCGAAAGCACCATCGTAAAGTATGACGTGCATCTCCAATGCATCATAATCTTTGCTCAAACTTTGCCATCCATAATCCTTGTCCATTGTGTGTCTTGCTTGAGCCCAACTATTCCACACCACCTTGACTTCTATGGACCTTGGTCATCCCCAAACTAGCCCTAGTCGTCTATTATTGACTATAGTTGTCTCTAAGCACCCCTGCACAACAATAGACCAAGCAACCATTTTTAGGCTCAAGTTCTTCGTAACTTGACCCGCACTTTTGATCCACACAATGCACCATGCAATATATATATATATATATATATATATATATATATATATATATATATATATATATATATATATATATATATATATATATATATATATATATATATATATATATATATATATATATATATATATATATATATATATATATATGCACCTATACCACTGATCCTAACTCTCTAGGACCAAATCTTGAGCTACAGAGTATGTACCAAGCACACTGCTCGATAGCACCAATGAAACTGCTAACTCCTGGTTGGTCTAACCACCCTATACCTCCTCGGGAACAAGGAAGCAATCTAACCATTCCCACCATGGGTCAAACCGCTGGCACCTTGGCTGGTCATACTGCTAACCCCAGCCGATCTGACCACGGCCCCATGCCTGCAGGAATTTTTCAACTCTATCTAATTTCCATTAGAGGCATAGTCTGGTACAAGACTTACATAGGAGTAGTCTAAAGGCATCAGGGAATAACTAAATTTTGCCATTTTGCAAAGTTCCCTTGGGCCAGTCTGGCTGCCACCGTAAGGCCGATCAGACCGCCAGCCTTGACAGCAACTCCTCAATTTCAAATTTTCAAAAACCAAACTCAATCTTTGCAAACTCTCGCAAACCAAAAGTTAATTACTAGTTACAACTATAGCGTGACCTTCACATAGTCTTACACTATAAGATCCGACAAATAGTCTGATGACAGTGACATAAAGCATGCATCCACCCAGGATGTTTGTTTCTCATGCAGGCTTAGTGCTCATCGTTAGCAACTTTGAAGGAACGCAAATATACACAGTGAGATGGCATTTTGCTTGGAAAATATGTAATGGATGGTATACTATCTAAGTCCATCCTGATGGCATACCATCCAACTACTGCTTAAGAGCTATATGACATGTTCAAACCGTGTCCATTCGCTTAGCGTTGTTCTTATGCTCCTTCTCTCTCCGTGTCCATCATCACTATGAGTTGAACCAAATGAGCAAGTGGTCAGTAAGTCAGAGTTCAAGCACACGCTGGGAGGAGAATTGCCACAGTGGCACAGTGGGCACGAGGCCGTGGGCGAGCAGGTCGACAGTTGCAGGCTCACCTAAGTGCAATGGCAGGCCTAGTCAGTGGCGGACCCAGAATTTTACCAAAGGGTATGCCGCACCAAAATTTTCGTATGCAATTCGATAAAACCATTTACCAATTCGGTAAATAATTATAAAATTTGCACCGTAATTCGGTATACAGGCACTAAATAATATGATAAATTTTAAATTCAAGGATTAAGTTGGAAACTTGCACAAATTATAATATAAATAGTTCAAACATGACTTTTTTGGCCTACGCTTTCTAAAGGTTAAGTGATAAACAGATGGGGCTGTATTTGATCCAGATGAGATGACGCCCACTTTTGTTCTCGAAAAGAAAAGATGACACCCGCTTTAAGGTCAAAGTTTTGCAAGCTCCATGGCAACAAAGCTTGTAGAACTGCTCAAGCGTAGTAAAAGTACAAGTTTTTGAAAAAAATATTTTGATTTGTAATTCTGCTGTACCCAACACCCCCAGAAAAGGCCAGAAGCATAGTTGGAAGGTCCCCCACAACTCATTATGAATTAATGTCCTTTTCACAAGTTTTTGGGTTTAAGAACTTGCCTCATGCTACATGCCACCAGAATTGCGAAAAGAATGTGCATGGCATACTGTTTTACTTGTTTCTTAGATAACTAGTTTAAAAAACAAGATATCCTCATACATGATGTTAAGTATATTATCACTTTTATTTAGATTTCTTTTGTGAAAATGTTGATAATTTTCACAAGGATCATCCTCTTCAGCTTGGGAATTATGAATTACCACGGACACAGGGAAATTCACAAAAAAAAGAGCTAAACACTTCGTAATGCTTGGGGCAAATTAGTCCGTTTTGAATTCATTAAAAAAAAAGCAGACAAAGCATTATATCACATTTCAATGGTCACACATTCCATACAATAAGCTAATGTATTACACCCTGAACCTAAATCTTATCAAAAGACAATCTACCAGATGCAAGAGGTAGCTGGTTGATGATCATGATAACAGAGATACTAGACTGTTTAGTGAATCATGACTTCGGAAATCAGAGCATGTTCCCCCTAAAATTATTATCCACCATGATATCAAAACAAAAGCTCTGAATATCATGACCATACCATGTTTGAGTTCCTATGAAAGTTATCTAGACCCAGACATGCAAGGTGTTGACGTAAATTTGCTATCCTCACACAATTTTTATTCATTAACCTCAATTCTATTTGTTCTTAAAGGTGCATTAGGCACCAGATGGATCACAAAAACTGAATCAGATAGACAATACATGACTAAGCCCTTGTCCGGAACAAAAATTCCAAATTGATTCACCACCAGACGCTCTACCAATTCTATAGATGTAGGGCTTTCGATGAGAATGAAAAAAAACAAGTTAAAGCAGCGATACTAATCCAGATTGTAATCTAATTCACAGTGTCTGCATTCCACAACAAAAGCAATCAACAATTAGGGTTTCAGCAGCGCGTACCTTGACGGGGATGCTGAGGAAGAAAAAGCGGAGGTGGCCCTCGACCTCGGCGATGGCGTCGAAGGGTATGGAGCCCCGCGCGAGGTCCTCGAGCGGTAGATCGCATCCTCGACGCACGCGCGTATCTTTGTCGGGCGAGGTCGGCGTCGATGTGCGAGATGGCGCGCGCGCACGACGCGCCGCCACGGACGTGGCGCAGCCGGCAGCGCGCGCCACGATAGCCGATGGTGACGCCGAGGCGGTCGTAGTCGAGCACGAACAAGTGCAGGTTGCGAACGCGACCTTGAGCTCGGTGGAGATAGTGACGGCGATGGCGGGCGCGCCGCGGCGGACACGTGTGCGAGGCGGAGGCGCGATGCCGACGTCGGGTCGGCGGGCCAGACGAGGAAGGCCGCGAGGGCGAGGAGCGCGAGGGAGGCGAGGAGGGGTCCGAGGCAGCGGCAACGGCGGCCGGCCTTGCTTGCGGGTGAACCGTCAGCAGGCCAGGCGCGCCGGTACTTGGGCCCTAGGGTATGCCGTGGCCCACCTGGCATACCCTGTGGGTCCGCCCCTGGGCCTAGTGGGCTAGATGCAGCAACTATAGGTGGCTAGCAGACGAGCGGGCTGGTGTAGATGGGCGAGCAAACATGGTGGCGACCTGTGAGCGGGCTCGACGGCAACAAGTGGCTAGCTGGTTTGGTGGTTGTGGGCGAGGATGAAGGCGAGGTAGCAAGTGAATTGGCCTAATGGACATGGGGCTCACGTTTTCCTCCAGCCTAGCGGCCATAGATGAGCACATAGGAGATTTTGCTCTTGTTTGAATTTTTATAAAGCTAAGTTGATTAAGTTTTATAAGGTTTTATGTTTAAGTTTCATAACATTTAATGATGTTTCATAAAGTTTTTTTGTAATGCATCCATGAGGTTTAAAGTTTTCTTTAGCAGATTCATGAAACAGAACTCAAAGTTTCATAAGGTTTCAGGAGATTTCATGACTAAGTTCTATGAAGTTTTATGACTAAATTTCGTGATGTTTCATTAAGTTTTGCAAAGTTTCAGGAGATTTCATGCATAAGTTGACTAAATTTTACAAAGTTTTATGTCTAAGTTTTATGGTGTTTCATGATATTTCATAAAGTTTCAGGGAATTTCATGTCTAAGTTAACTAAATTTTATGAAGTACGTTCGAAACTCTCTAATACCTCATAAAACGTAGATTAAACCCGATGAAACTTATATATTCTATTATATTCCTTTTTAACGATATACCGTGTGCTAGTATTGGCTCTGGCTTGTCCGCGAGGTGTCCATTATGTGTAGACTCAATGTTGCATCAGTGTCTATCTTCGTAAATTGAGAATGCTTTTAATGCCTACCCAGCCAGGTCTTATTCTTCCTCCTTTTTGCACCGCCGGCAGAGAAGGCCTATGATGCATATGATCAATAATAACGGTGGCCCAGCCCGGCCCGTGAAACTTCTATTTTTGGTTAAGAACTAGATAAATGCGGCCTCTCCGTACGGGCATGGGAAAATATTCATCGTATGTATCACTGGAGCTTTTATTTTGGAGAAATCGCTCCACTTGAAATTGTTCGCGAAATGTGCTGTTGAATTGAATGGGAACCGGTAGCTTTGCGAGCAGACGTTGAACGCACGTAGGCACCGGTTTCACTTGATGATCTCCCAGTAAATTTTAGCTCTTTTGTTAGCTATTGCAGTATTTCACTTGATGATCTCTCAGTAAATCGTACCCTCAACCATTCGTTGAACCGACAATTGTACTGTCTCGTGATTCAAACCTCCGACCGACATAGATTCTCTTGGCGTAGCATGTTCTTGTGCTCTTCAATATACGACGACATTTCAGTCATATGTTTCAAGACCGTGAAATGAGCTTGAGTGTACGTATCCAGATCAGGAGTTATTGCTTTCCTTTCGATGATCCCAATACCCTCTAGTCTCCCCTTGTGACAAGATACAGGCATACCTATCGGTTTGACCTGAGCTATGTAATCAACGCAAAACTCAATTATCTGTTCGGTTGCATAACCCTCGATGCTGCTGCCCTCTAGCGAGATCAATTGTGTACATACGACTTAAGAATTTCCATGCACCTCTCGAACGGGTATATATGACGTAGAAACACGAGTTTGCATATCTTTCTCTCTTTCACAAGGTGGACAATGAGATGGCACTGCTACAGACAGTCTTATCACAGACGGTTAGGAACCGTCATCACAGACGGTTCCCGAGCCGTCGGTGTTTATGTGTCAGTGATAATAGGGGGTTATCACAGACGGCTCCCAAGCCGTCTGTGATAACTTACATTACAGATGGTTTTTGTGGAAAAACCGTCTGTGATACTCTTCTCTTCACCGTGACTGATCCAACATTTGTACCCTTTTCTGAAACCCCTTCGAATCATGTGAGCTTCGATCTACGCTGAGTTGCTAAACATCTTGAGATTATCACAATCAATGCATGGAAGTACATATATTTCATCCCCTTCTTCAACATATCCAGCTCGGCCACTCTTCTTATAGCAGACACGCCATTAATATACTCTTCACTCATACTATTCTCAATGTACATCCAACTTCGGTCCATCTACACTACACAAGTAACAAATGGGTGTCAAAAATGATTATTAGCGCTACTACATAGCAAATCAGACTAGTTATATATACTTACACGTACATGACATGCATCTATATATATTACGTAGGTATAGCTAGGTAGCCATGCATGTATTCATGACATACTAATGTTAAGCAAGAATATATTGAAGCTAGTGAACTACGTACCAGTACTTACCCATTCTGAAATTGAGCAAACTATCATTATCTTTCTAAACCTAGCTAGCTAGCTAGATCTAAATCAAACAAAAACCTATCTATCATATTTTTCAATTACAAAAACATGCATGCATATAAGTTATTTAAAGTAATTGAGTACTAACCTCTGATCACCAAGAAGACGGCGATATGTTTTCACCGCGAACTCCCTAAAGTCGGCCGCCTTGCTCCACCGATGCAGCGCAATGAAGACAGATCTGTGTCGAGATCGAGCAAGTACGCCTAGTAATAAATAGCGCAGATTATCACAAACGATTCCAACCACAAACGGTCTGTGAAACCAATATCACAGACGGTTCGTAATACCAACCGTCTATGATGTCCACAATATCACAGACGGTTCGTAATACTAACCGCCTGTGATTGTTGAGTATCACAGACGGTTCGTAATACCAACCGTCTGTGATAGTCCTTCACAGACGGTTTATACCACAAACCGTCCGTGATAGTTCACTCTATACTTGAAATTTTTTCTGTTTTTTGCCTAGCCTCAAGAAATTAAATAATGTTACCCATGCCCTTTGAAAACAAGCAAATACAAACACAAACACAACAACACATTCAGATCTATTACAGGATAACAAGCCAACGAACCCTTCGCGGCACGACGTTGAAGCTAAACAAGACACCCTTACGACACTTACGGCAAAAGTGTGTTGTCTAGCCTCTCGCTGTGTCACAACGAAGGCGCTAGCTCACGGCAATAGTCGACGTCGTCGAGGAACAAGCGAATACAGAGGCAAGACACAACAACACATTCAGATCTATTACAGCTAACGAACCCTTCGTGGCACAACAGTCACTTTGAACAAGACATACTTACAATACTTACGGCAAGAGTGTGTTGCCCAAAATGCCGTCGTGCCACAGCGGAGGCGCTAGCTCACGGCAGTAGTCGGCGTTGTCGACGAACAAGCAAATAAAGAGGCAAGAACAACAACACATTCAGATCTATTACAGGATAACAAGCTAACGAACCCTTCATGGCACGATGGTGAGGCTGAACAAGACACACTTACGACACTTACGGTAAGAGTGTGTTGTCCAGCCTCCCGCCGTGCCGCGACGGAGGCGCTAGCTCACAGCGGAGGGGAGATGCAGGAAGCTAGCTATGGATGAACTCACGCGTGACTAGTACCCGTGGAAAGGTAGATAGGGAGTTATTAATAAGGGCCGAGCAGTGGGAGGAACTGGTACCTGCTATTCGATGTGGAGAGAATGGACGGGTGAGATCGAATCCTGTGTATACGCCATGGATCGGTGACGTGTGATTATCACAGATGGTTTGTTACACGAACTATCTGTGATAATGAATATCAGAGATGGTTTGTTATACGAATCGTCTGTGATGTATCACTTATCACAAATGGTTCGTATTAAGAACCGTCTGTGATATTAATATCAGAGACGGTTTGGAATACGAACCGTCTGTGATATTAATATCAGAGACGGTTTGGAATACGAACCGTCTATGTTAATGCTTAAATATGCGCGCCCTAATCCTGCTCTTCTACACTGTCCTCTCCCTCATCTTCTTCATCACCAGATTTCTCAATAATGACATCTAAAATCATTTTGATCTCCTTACTCTCATC
The DNA here is from genome assembly GCA_036346575.1 of Dendrocalamus sinicus. NCBI lineage: Eukaryota > Viridiplantae > Streptophyta > Magnoliopsida > Poales > Poaceae > Dendrocalamus > Dendrocalamus sinicus. The sequence continues at coordinate 24,755,354 of CM070653.1, read as the reverse complement.
TATCCATCATGAGTTGTTCAGATGCAACCTTACACAAGTGACCAACAATTTACGTCTGGAGCAGCTCCTCCGCTCACGTCCTGCTCTCCTTCCAGACTCACTTCCATCCCTCAGCTGGACCTCATCCTCCGCCGTCGATGGAGGTGTCTCGTTGCCGCTCAGGAAAGGAAAACCGCCCTCAGCCTCGTTCTTCTCTACAATGTGCGCAAAGCGTAGGAAGATCTTACGGCAGTGTAGAGACACATGGATAACCTTGCCGATCAAGTAGATTCGACCGATTCTGAGGAAGCTTATCATGGCATCCTCTTTGAGATTATGGAACATGCTAATGATTTGCCCAGGCTTGAGGAGGAAGTAGAGAGGGCAAGGACAATGTTGACGGCATTCGAGAACACAACGGCTAATCCTCCAACTCCAGAAGTCAACAAACAAGCATATGAAGCCCAGAAGATTAAAATCTAGGAATCTCTTTTTTTTTGGACTTTTGTAATTAAATTGCCTTGAATTTTACTCTTGTCTCAATATAGCTTCTGTAGTTCATACGACAAAGGTCTGTCAGGATTACCATAAACGGTTCGTATTAAGAATCGTCTGTGAAAGTTCACAAACGGTTATTAACACGAATCGTCTGTGTTGGCTAGATTATCATAGACGGTTCGTATTAAGAACCGTCTGTGAAAGTTCACAAACGGTTATTAACACGAATCGTCTGTGTTGGCTAGATTATCATAGACGGTTCGTATTAAGAACCGTCTGTGAAAATTCACAGATGGTTATTAAATCGAACCGTCTGTGATGTCTCAATTATCACAGACGGTTCGTGTAAATAACCATCTGTGAAAATATCACAGATGGTTGTCAATATAAACCGTCTGTGACAGTTTAATCACAGACGGTTCCGTATGAACCGTCTGTGATGTAGCCGTCCAATATAGCCTCTTTTGTAGCAATGTGGACCATGATATTGAAAAATGACAGAGGGAAATACATTTCAAGATGAAATAGAACATCAACACCTCGGTCTGCAGAACATGTAGTCTATCGGAATCGATGACTTTTTGAGCATCTAGTCTCTTCATCGCAACCGTCGCCACCTTCCTCCGCTCCGAGGACGCCACAGCAAGTTTTGGTATCTTGGTGTTTTGCCTTGTATTTATTTTTCCCTGCACCTAATCTGTAATTTTTATATGATGTAACCGTTGCTCCCATTGTTGTGATTGCGGTCTGGATCTAGGTTAAATAGCCAATTTAATCTCGGGTGTACCACCTTGAATAATCTTTATGGTAGCACCTTTTCTTTCTACTGACAGTACTTTCTTTTTCTTTTTGTTTGAGAGGGTACTACTGACCTGTTTTTTAGTTTGTAATCTTATCAGCACTGATTTGTTATTTTTGAGAGGGTAGTATTCTAGAACAGTAATATGCAGGAGAATGTGCATGGTTTTCGGTAAATTAGTGACGTGAATGTTGATTGTCTGTGGTCTCGCCGTTGAGACTCGGGTGCCAACGGAGCAGTTAGTCTGTCAAGTTGAAGGCACAGGGCCTTCATGTAGACTCAGGTCAGTCTTGGACCTATCTTCTTTTGGATCAGGCTGGATGCAGATTAATGAGAAGACTATTGAGCTTAGGCCAGACCTGTGCTTGGCTGCGGCCCATTAGCACCGCGCGCGCGCTCACACTCGCGCGACGCAGTGGGCGCAGCGCTCGTTTCCACTGCGTGTACAGTAGAGTGCCACCAGCTTCCGCAGCCGTATGGCGTTTTTATTCCTCTGCCTCTCCGGTACGTGGTGCAGAAACGCAAATGCGATGGGGGTGAGCCATGCATGGCTGTACCGCACACCTCCTCGCGGCCGGCCGGGCTAGCTAGCTCCCACATGCATGGCACAGCATCAAGTCGTCTCCTCCGAATTAAGGTTCTGGCGAGACATAAAGACCGGCACATGGCGTCGTCGCGCGGCAAAGCCAAAATGCCAACTACTATTTCGCGAAGTTATTTACGCGCCCTCATTAACTAGGAGCATCACAAGGCTGTGTACGTAGTGTATGGGAGTATTCGCTCGTGCCCGGCCGGCTTGTGACAACCAAGTCAGTGCCCTTAACATTTATGGCCTGCTCACCAGGTGGGCAGATTTGAATCCGATTAGCCCGCGGTAATCTCGCAGCTGCGCGACGTGTCAGGGCTCGGCACTGTCACTAGCTCGGTGATTGTGGGGCGCGCAGCAATTAACCGTACGTACGTACGTACCTGCTGCTGTATGTAGCTGCAAAATCCGATCCCAATCGTGGCGTGGTCCCGAATTAGACAACAAACAGCACGTACGATCAAGGGAGTCAGCAGAAAGTCAATTCCTCTCAAGATGCCAAACGAATTATTTCCGTTGGACGCAGCTAGCGGCCGGCACCAACTTAGCTCGGTCAGTGCATATTGCCACGGGAACAAAGTAGTATTTCTGCACGATCTTACCGCAGATAGACATTCGAGGCTACTAGTACTAGCGTTTGCTGGTACTACCTTGAGAGGTTGTTTCCACGCAGTCTGTCAGTAGATTGGTTAAGGAATTTAGAATCGCTGGTCACCTATATATATGTAAGATCTGTCTGGATCTCTGGAGATTATTTAGTTCATGTTCTAGGAGTAATGCTTCAAAGTTCAAACCATGAAACTTGTCTTGGTTAATTGGACCTAATATATAGTCATGATTGTAGTATTTCTATCTCCTTAGGCTGCTATTCTATACCATTTACGCTCCTTTCACTACTACAGAAATCCACATTACGACGGTTGAAGTAACGTCATCACGAGGCGGTTTTCGTAACCGCCTGAAATTATGGATCGATGATAATCAAGTTATCACGAGCGGTTTTTGAACCGCTCGTGATTATGCGATATCACGACGGTTTGTCATTAACAACGTGCAGCGATTATGCGATATCACAGACGGTTTGTCATTAACAACGCTCGCGATTATCGATATCACGAGCGGTTTTAGTACAAAACCGTGCGCGATATCGATAATCCTGACGGTTTTTAATGACAAACCGTCTGTGATATCGCATAATCCTGACGGTTTTAATGAAAACCGCTCTGTGATACTCCTCCCAGCCAGAATCTATTTACGCTTATAGCTAGCCTCGAAATGCTAGCCATGCCCTCTGAAACAAGCGAGATAATCACAGACATAAACATATACAACTCACACATCTCATTTCATTTCAGATACATTTCACATCTCAATTCATTTCACAGACATAAAACATCCAATTGACAACGCACTTCATTTCACAAACATAAAGCATCCATTTCGCAAATCAATTCATTGAGTTGAAATAAAATATCCATTAACAAATACACAATTGTAAAAGATCTACACTGTATTTGCACTTAGAATTACAATAAAAAAATCATTCAGGCGGTGGAACTCTCCATCGATCGTGCGACTTTGACCACAAAAACCAAATGAGCTCTCCTCGAATTTTTGCAAAATCCGGTGTGTCAATGCAGATGTAGAGATGGACGCACTGTCGATAGGAATATCAACGCGCGCATATATAAAGCGACATGTATGAAATAAATGTGGGAAGATTGACAAACCTTAGAATTAGTGATCTTGGTGGAATCGAGGAGTAGTCTCATATGGTGGCACATGTAGTATCCACATGTGTTGCCCGCTCTATTGGTGGCACCGCAAAAATATAATGTGTTAAATCAAGTGGCACTACTACTATGTGTTGTATATGATTAATTAATGTGTAGCTAGCGAATACCCGAAACTTGCGATCATGTTTCAAGGCCTTGGCCCCTGTCGTCGAGTCACGTGTTTGTTGAACGTATGTGGCGAACGACCTTCGTTATTCGAAAAAGTTAGATTAGTTATTCGGAAGGAAAGAAAGAGTACAATGTACAATGTACGTACCTATCGAGTATTCGGGCGATAGCTGTGTACTTGAATTTGTTCTTACTTAGAGAATCAAGGTATATAGCCTTGTTCCATTTTGGTATAATTATAATTAAAATCCAATGAAAATTCTCATTGTATGGCATAAGAACAAATTCCTTATCTTGGTGAGCCAGCAGTGCTTTTGTAATATAGTCCTCGACGAAGGATGCATTCTCGATGATGGTATCAATGGCGACCAAGCGTGGGTCCAGGAAACCAATTTGTGATTTCGATGATCTAGCTTCGATCGGCATGAATCTATATATAACATAGGAAAGCAACAAATTGTGACATATATCGGTATTACGTGAGCAGAGACTTTGATTGTACGGACTTACGGCGTCCAAAGATCGAGCGAGTGAGGCGTCGAGGCGTTGGCGTGAAAAGATGAAATATATCGTCAAAGGTCACCGTGAAGACACGATCCGAGCCGTGCAAGAAATATTCGCTTGAATTTGACAATATACACGGCGCGTTACGCCTCGGCTTATTGGACACTTCCATATACCAAAGGTGGAATCTTTGGCAACCAAGTCCTAGTTTTGGAGCTCTTCTGGACTACCATCGGTGAGCTAGCACGAATTTGCGGGCCAATGGCATGGGCGGAATTCGTCATCATCCTTCGTCTTTGATTTGCCCAGCCATTGCCTCGATTGTGGGTCGACTTTATGCTAGTCGATCTGTAATGGTATAGACGGTGCAAGTTGCTCGGCGAGAATAGCACCGTGGAGATAGCACCGGTGGAGATTGCACCGTGCGGCAGTGTGGTTCGCCTTGCCGTGTGGAGATGGCACCGTGCAAGTTCTTTGTGGTTCGCATCTTGCACTTCGGTCCCGCCACCGGTGAAGAAGCCTCCGGGAGATGTCGGTTTTGGGCCACCGGATGAATGTTCCAATGGCCTGTCCTAGATTCACGATCTCGTCGTTGGGGGCTTGATGGCGGGACCACCTCAAAATTGGCATACACACCATCCACATTAACTTTTGCGAAGCTCGGCGCTAAAGCTTGACCGTGCACCATGGCCCCGATACTGCATTTAATATGCCCGCCCCAAGCGTACAAGGGAATGGAGCCATATCTCACTTGGAGCACCGCATGTCGTAGGCTCCTACATAACGATACAAAATTAGCTACTCGAATAGGCCTACCAATGGAGCAAGCATTCGAGAGGTAATAATTATTACCAGGATGTCATCCACAGGAAATTTGGACTGGGTTTGCGTCGGATTGGACGCGCAACTACTCGGATGGTTGTGCGGGCTAGCTAGCACAGGAGCGGCGGTGGCGGCCTGCTGACTTTCTGTCTGTTTCCGCACCTCATCTCTGATTATATCAGCCATCGAACCCAGTATCTCCTCTTTAAGAGATGCCTTGAGCTCTTCTCGTAGCTGTGCGTCACGCTCGGCTTTGTTTCTCTTCCTGCGCCGATACATGTCGGAGTCATCTTGGAAACCATGTTTCCAAGGAACGTAAAGCCCAAGGCCTCTCGTACGGCCCGGGTGCTCCTTGTTTCCCAGGGCCATGGAGAGCATATCATTCTCCCTTGTTCCCTGGAATGATCCCAGGGTAGATTGAAAACTCAGCTCTTCCTGCAAGAGCACGACATGTCATTTCAATTAAATGCGAAGTTGTGGAGTAATTACAAGCTACGTAGTTCGATCGATATCTTACCAGCGCTCGGTCACTTGCTGGTCCGAAGGGTTTCAAAGGTGATGTCCATCGATGTCGTTGTAGATGACCTTGCTCTAATCCAATTTCGCGCGGTCGTCCGGATATTGGAAAGCGGCGGGCGATGTCTGTGCGTTGCCGGCTCATCCTCCTTCATCCATGCGCGATTTTACCCGCATACCCGTTGTGCCAAGTCCGTGAGGGTGTGTATTTTTGCTGGAGGGCCTTGTGCGCCACACTTGTACTTTTGAAATCTTGGTCGTTTTCATCGCCTTGAACTCTTCCCATTGTGGTTCCAGGAATGGGTATGTATGAACAGCGTTTCGTGCGTCTCCACGTATTTCTTGACAAGCGTGCTCTTGAAGTTCTTCCATGCTTTGCACGCCGCTTTGTAGGTTTGTTGTTGCACAGTGTCGAGGTGTTCTTCTGGGAACTCGAACGATGCCAAAATTTCGGTCCACAGCTCACGTTTCGAGTGTCGAGCGTTCTTCCACGAATTGTATGTGATCTCAATTCGTTCTCGTGCAACTACTCCGACCATGGTTCGAATGCGTTCATCGCTGAGGAAGGATAGGGACCCCGGATGCATTCACCGCGTGATGATCCGCCGGCCCTCGAGCTTCTTTGATAGCCCTCTTCCTTGGCGTCTTGATGTTGGAGCGGGCGCCTCGCGATGATGTTGAAGAATGCGCGGGTGACATGTTGCTCATTTGTGGGTCTATTAAGATAAGATGAGAAAGTAATCATATTGAATTGCAAGACAAGAGAGGAGTAGAGGGAGGGGAGAAGGGAGGGGTGATATGGACATAGAGAGGGGTGATGTGCCTAATCGAATCATCGCTCGGCGTCGTGATCCGAGACCAGAGATGAAGAGAAGGAGTGGGAAGAAGCGGATGCATAGTCGCTCACCGAAGAAGTCGGCTATATCATTTGCTCACCAAGAATCTGGGAATTTGTTTTTTGAACTTACGTACTAAAATTTCCTTGAATTTTGTAATACTATTACTACAAGGTCTCTAAACAAAGTGACTATCCTAGCACCTACTTTAGTTGCTAAAACTATAAACCAAATAGCAAAGTCCCTAAACAAAGGTCTATGAAGCAAATGACACAAACGTGTATCCGGTTCATTGAGCAGGAACACTATAGTATGTCACTTGCTTCATTTGCTGTTTTTGTCTAGATACATGGAGCATTTGGGTGGAAAGATCAATCTGTTTAAATCAGCGCATGATCGCCAATTCGAAGCATAGCATAGCATCCGAGGCACATCCGAGGCTGCTGCTTGTGTCTTGAGGAATGCCAAGAGCTGGTATTCGGATGGGTTATGAGAATAAGATTCATAATTTATAGTTTGAGGAATGCCACATCGAAGACCAGCTCTTGGGATTCCTCAAGACACACTGCAGCCTTGGATGTGCCTCGGATGCTACGCTATGCTTCAAATTGGCGATCATGAGCCTGACGACACAATGTATTTCTTTCCACCCAAATGGTCAATGTATCTTTGCAATAATCGCAAGATTTCTTTATCCGAGATACACTAGAAAGAGATCGGAGAGGAGTAGAGGAAGGGGAGAAGGGAGGAGAGGAGTAGAGGGAAGGGGGAGAAGGGGGACCCAAATGATTTCAAACTATATACTATGTACTATATACTATATACTATATACTATATACTAACACAACAAGCAATACGTACCAATGTAAACTAAGCAACTGCAGTAAACAATGTACCAATGTAGTATGTACCAAATAGCAAACTAATTAAGCTACTGCAGTAAACAATGTACCAATGTAATATGTACCAAGCATCAACCCTAAACACTAACAGTAAGCATGAAGCATCAACCCTAAATATGTACTAAGCAACTAACCATAACAGTATGAAGCATCAAGCATCAACCCTAAACACTAACGATGAAGCATGAAGAATCAACCTAAATATGTACTAAGCAACTAACCATAACAAGATGAAGCATCAAGCATCAACCTAAACACTAACAAGAAGCATGAAGCTCGGGAGGATTTGATGACCTTACGGTTTTGGTGACCTTAGGGACGCTGGAGGAGGAGGCGGCGGACGGAGGAGGAGGAGGAGGCGGCGGCGACGGAGGAGGAGGAGGCGAGGCTCGGGAGGCGACGGAGGAGGAGGAGGCGGCGACGCAGAGGAGGCGGCGGCGGAGGGGGAGGAGGCGACGGGCTCGGGAGGCGGCGACGGAGGAGGAGGCGGCGGGCTCGGGAGGCGGCGACGGAGGAGGAGGAGGCTGCGCGGCGTCTTCGTCGGGAGGCGGCCGGCGAGGGCTGGGAGGCAGCCGGCGAGGGCTCGGGAGGCGGCGGCGGACGGGCTCGGGATTTAGAATTAATCGAATAAGCGCAGCGCTGCGGAAAACCCTAGCGAGAGGGTATATGTAGGGCGATTATCACGAGCGGTTCTAAACTTAGAACCGTCTGTGATAACATATCACAGACGTTTTTGAGTTAAACAGTGAGTACAAGCTTTGGCACCTTTTATACTATGGCCCGATAGGTTACCAAGGGCAGGATAATCATTTATGGTGCAGAACAATAAGGTGCGCAGAGTGAAGTTCTCTCGTTTGTATGCATCCCATACCTGTACCCTTCGTTCCACGAGATTTTTAGATCTTCCACCAACGGTGCTAGGAACACATCGATATCATTCCCGTGTTGTTTTGGCCCTTGGATAAGTATCGACAACAAAATGTACTTTCGCTTCATACACAACCAAGGAGGAAGGTTATAGATGCAGAGAGTCACGGGCCATGTGCTATGTCGGCCGCTCATGCTCTTGAATGGATTCATTCCATCTGTACTCATCCAAACCTTATATTCCTTGGTTACGCACCGAACTCTGCAAAACTCCTATCAATGTTTCTCCATCTGCGCGGAATCGGCAAGGTGTCTTAGCATTCCATCCTTCTTGCGCTCCTCAGAGTGCCAACGCAGCAGATTTTGCCTCCTTTGGATTTGCATAAAACCTTTTCAAACGGGAATTATAGGAAAATACCATGCCACCTTAGCAGAGGTCCTTTCTTCGCCTCTGTTCCTCGCCATCATCGATTGATTGTTACGTTTGTATCGGGATGTGTTGCACACGGACATACATGCATGTTTGCATACTCTTTACGGTAGAGGATACAGTCGTTCGGGCATGCATGTATTCTTTCTACTTCCATTCCCAACGGACAAAGAACCTTCTTGGCTTTATCGTGGTTTTAGGCAACTCATTTCCCTCCGGAAGCATGTCCGCTAAAAGACCTAGCAGCGCGTGAAACTCTTGTCGGACCAACCGTTGCTTGCCTTCAATTTCAACAGTTCAAGCACGCCCGACAACCTCGTGTACTTGCAGCCCGTGTACAAAGGTTTCTCTGAGTCCTCCATCAAGCCACAAAATTTAACATACTCTCTCTCATCATAGTTCTCTTCTACATCGCGAAGCATCTGATCCAGATTATCATCGTGCAACCTATCCGAATCCGAGCCACAATCGACATCAGCCGGCGGCATGTCATTCACTTCACTGCGATGTCATCCGGGCATACCATTCACTTCACCGGCGATGTCATCCGGCGGCATATGATCATTCACTTCGCCATGACTGGTCCAACACGTATAATCCTTTTTGAAACCCCTCCGAATCAAGTGCGCTTCAATTTGCCCTCGGTTCTTAAACATCTTCAAATTCTCGCAGTCAGTGCATGGACAGCACATATATTCCACCCCTTATTCAACATATCCTCCTCGTGGCTCTTATAAGCGAAACACCATTAATGTACTCTTCACTCACACGGCTCGCGGCATACATCCAACCGGTCCTCGTTACGTACATATATAACAACAATTAGTATTAAAATCTAGAATAACTAATTATAACTACATATATACCGCCACATTTATTATATTGAGACTTAATTTCCTAGCTCAATTCATATTACAAACACAATAGCTATTATATAACCAACAATTTTGCAAATTAATTAACCATCTTCAATAACCACTCATGGATAACTTACACCTAAATTGTAATGCAATTAAAAATAAATAAATTTCATTACTAACCATATCTACAAGCAACCGGAAAGTCTGAATCTTAATTCAAAGCTCAATCTCTGCCTCTTCCCACCAAATTAAGCGGCTGAAATCGCTCTAGCTTCCTCCCGAGTGAAAAGTGCGCGCGATGGCTAGATCGGATCGAAATGAAGACGATGCGGTCTGAGCAGCGCAATAAATGCCGTAGTCATTATCACAGATGGTTTTTAACTAAAAACCGTCTGTGATAATAAATTATCACAGATGGTTTTTAACTAAAAACCGTCTGTGATAATAAATTATCACAGACGGTTTTTTATAAAAAAACCGTCTGTGATAAGCTTCGTACCAGAACGCTTTCGCGCGTGTTCGATGCCAGAACGCTTCATGTTTCGATCGTCTAATTAACGTCTCTCGACCATTATACGAAGCGTCTATATCATTAATGTTTGGGTATACGAACCGTTTGTGCTAAAGGTTAAATATGCGCTCCTAATCCAGGTCTCTTCTACGTACGTACAATACAATATACAATACAACATGGCTTCTACTACTGTTCTTGTGATCATCTCCTTCCTCTCATCTGCTCATCACGAATTGTTCGTAGGAACCTTACACATGCGGCCAGCAATTTGCATCTGAGCGACTTCTCCGCACCGCCCGCTGCTCTCCTTCCCGACTTTCTTGCATCCGTCACCGGACTGATCCTCCGCCGTCGGCGGAGGCGTCTCCGCCGCTCAAGAAAGGGAAACAGCCCTCACCCCGTTCTTCTCCACAATGTGCGCAATGCGAAGAAGCTCTACACGCATTGCGAGTGATGGATAGCCTTGCCGATCAAGCGTAAACGGCGGTCGAGGAATCTTTTCATGCTATCTGTACAACATTATGGATGATGCTGATCATTTGCCCAGCTGCACGAGAAAGTCTTGAGGACAAGGGCAATCTTAACGGCGTTCGAGAATTTAGCGGTTGATCCTCCAAGTCCCCAAGTTGAAGAAGAAGCTACGAAGCCCAAAAGAATACAATCTGGAAACTCTTTACAATGCGACTTTTGTAATAAATTTGCCTCTAATTGAAATTAATAAATTTGCCTTAAATTTGTGACCTCTTACGTAGTTACGTAGTTAAGTTATTAGAAGTAATGTGTACTTATATATTAACCTCGATCTATATTATGACGAGACAAAGGGACATCACAGTAGGTTCTTGTGAAAAACCGTCATGAACATTCCCGACGGTTCTTAACAACAACCGCTGTGATAGTCGACACAACACGAGCGCTTTTAATAAAAACCGTGCGTGATAATCGAGATATCACGAGGCGGTTTTAATAAAACCGTCAGTGATATTCGATATCACGAGCGGTTCATCGGTAAGAACCGTCGTGATACTCCTTTTCCCGCCACAAATACCACGACGGCCTTCAAATTAAAACCGTCTGTAATAGTGTACATTACAGACGGTTTCACAAAACCGTCTGTGATTTGGCGTCTACTATTAGCCTTTCTGTAATAGTGTTTATACCGTTTATTCATCATTAAAACCAGATAACAAGTTCATGTAGGGTGTACCATATACATACTAGATATAAACACATCGAGGTGGCTCTATGGTTCTAAAAAGAACACATCGAGGATTTGGACAAGTCCGAAACATATACGCACACCAAATATATTTCTTTCTTTTTTTAAAAAAAGACAGAATCAGTTATATTGCATTTGTTGTTATAAATGTGGGCAATATTTTAATTCTAAGTTTTATTAGGAGACAAAAATAATAAACTAATGATGCAAAACTCATAACTAACAGCAGGCTACTCACCATATTTCAGAATATACTCAAGAAAAATGTAGAAACTAAGTCGTACGTGTGCGCGAACGACTTACTTGTTAGCCTGATGAAGAACAGGAAGCCACGCAGGCTTGACGCAATGCAGAACGTAGATGTCGCAGTGCAGTGAGCGGTCGCGCAGATGCGCTGCCAAGAAACCTTATTGCCGCCCCGTGCAGGTATTCTCTGCGGCAACGGTTCGGAGATAGCTGCTCTCCCTCCTTCCAGGTGCACGCCAGGAAGAAAGGTCGACGAGGCTCAGACAGCACAACAGAGCAGAAAGTAGGGAAGAATGGAGGTGCAAAATTATCTCTGTCTTCCTGGACGTCTCCAGGCCCTTTTAAGGGCGCTGCAGTTAGTCACTAGTAACTCCTGCATTTTAAACAGAATTATGCACTGGTAACTGCCTCATCAAATCACAAATTAAGCAGTGTAAATGCACTTGTAACTGCCTCATTCAAATGTTTAAATCTCATTCAAACAATGAGAGTGAGGTGTATGGTTCAGCAAAAATAAAGATGGACTTGGTCTGCCAAGTGGCTCGCCACGTCACGGCACGGTCACACGATTTTCACGCGAAAATACGCAAATATGCGCACACGTGCGCGCGCGCGTGTTACTAGACAGAACCATTCTCATACCATCTCTTTCCATATTCAAGGAGTGGGGAGGACTCCACCTTATAAATCGGTCTTCCTCACCCTGCCTTAGCAATATGGTACTAAACCATACATGCTTTGGAATTAAGGAAATAGGCCATAAATAAATGGGCCAATTTCTAACATCTGTGAATGTGGCCAACCGAACAGCCCTTGCTCCTTGCAGTCGAGTCTAATTCGGTTGTGCCCCGGAGTGTATCAGCTACATCCCTTCGGACGGGCAAACGACCAGTCGCGCGCGTGACGTGTGTGATCGGAGGGGTAGGCCGCAGGCTAGCTGAATGTAACATCCCATAGTTTCATTTAAAAAATGATAATATTAAAAATATTATTTTCTTGTTTTTCTGAGTTTTAATATAGTTTCCCTATTTTTGGATTTTGAAAAGTTTTTCCTATTTTCTAAAATTAAAAAATAATTCTTGTGTAATAATAAAACCAAATTTCAGTTGGAAATAATTTTACTAAGTTAAAAATGCCTTAGGGAATTTATGTGAATTTTGAACCATGTTTGGTATTTATTTGAGCCTATTTGGTTTTTCTGATTTTTCTAAATTTCAAAATCAATTAAAAATCTCCTATCAATCTTGGGCTGTAATCCTTTTCTCACAGCCCGTTTTCTTCCCCAGCCCACCCGACCTTTTTCATTCTCGGCCCAGCCCGTTCGCGCCCTCCATTCCTCTCTCTTTCTTCCATTGACAGCTAGGACATGCTTGTCAGGTTGCCCTTCTTCCACTCATTGGCCACCATTGCCACGCTTGCAGGAGCTCTTCAATGCTTCCATTTCTTCCCAATTTTGTGTGCAATTAGTGCCATTGAAGATCACTAACTTCACCCCACTCATACCCAATTGATTGCGTCCATTTTACCTCACATTTGCACCAGCCGCCGCCGCCTTCTCCTGATCCATATGTCACCTCAGTTGCCCCCTAACCCCTATAAAAGGGAGCCTTGAGTCTGCCTCTCCTCACTCATCCACTCACCAAAAGTGCAACCCCATCTCTCCATCTTCTCATTGGAATGTGACCGTGCCGCGATCGTCTTTCCTAGTCCGGTTGCCGCGCTCCAACTCTATTCCACCATCCACGGTGAGTCTCCGTCAAAACCAAGCGCATAATTATGTTCCGAAGCACCAAGACTTTTTCCCTCAATCAATTTTGTGTCTCGTGTAGCTTACCATTGGAATCAATCTCGTCTTCCTCGTCAGTGTCTGAATGCCGCCTTCGTCAATTCTGCCACCGTCCATGGAGGTCCACCGTCACCATCACCTCCTTTACTTTCATCGTCTCATGTTCTAGCTATTGCACACCTCGCCTTTGTCGAATCTTTGTTGAAAAGCCGTCGCCGCCATAGCCAAGACCACCGTCGTCGCCTTACCTCACCACCAATCATCACCGTCTCTCCGAGGTGACAAAACTTTGTCCACGTGCATCCCCACATCACCCTCTCTCGATTCTGCATCTCGCCGCCCGCCAGCCAAATGTCAATGACCATCGGTCCCAGCACCGCTGCCACACTGTGTTGTGTGCCTAGTCTACTATGGACCGTCACCTCCTTATGGACATAGTCCATAGACCATCGCTATTTTCTTCGAAAAAATAATTTTGGTTGAAAAATAAAATTCTTTGCTGGCGTCATCGTTGCACAATAATCCAATTTTTTTTTGAAAGAAAATTCCAAAAATCCTGAATATAGGTTAACATTGTTTTCCTTTCCAATTTTCCTGATTATAATCTTTCGGGAGCCTATTCTCCTCCGTTCTAGCTCTGTTTGACTCTGTTCTTTCTCCTGAATTCATCTAAAATCCCAAACTATCTGTGTTATGTATTGTTTTTGAATTTTATAGTTTATTTGGATTTTATTTGAATTTTGTTGGAATTTGCATGTTTAGATACCAATGTTCCAGAGGAGTACTAGTTCGACGATCCAGATCGGCACTACCCCGACCAACACAAGTTTCACCCTTGATCATATTGATCCTAGTTTTCAAATTAATATTTTGTTTTAAATTAGTGCATGCATAATTTTTATCCATTGTAATTTAAATAGCGTGTAGTTAATCCCAGTTGTTATAGCCTACCTTTGGTATTGAGAAACTTGTACCCTTGTCACCTTAGGTGAAATCTCACTAGTTGGTACACTAGTATAGTATTAATTAGTGTTTTTTTGTAGCAAGTTTCTTAACTATGCTTAGACCCAAATTTATGATTTATTGCGGATTTAAGCCAAAAAAGAATTATGTTGAGATAAAAATTGATCCTTGGCATTATTGTGCCATGGAAGATTATGAAATGTTTATAAAATAAAAATGATAAATGGTTTAGACTGGGCAAGTGGTTGCTAGGTGGGTGCAGATTGAGTATGAGATCTTGGTTTGTGGGAAGTCTCGCCTAGTCAATAATGGATTGGTTTGTGGGCTACTATTGCAAAGCCTTTCTGCACAGCCACAAGTCAAAATGGGTATGGCTTAGCCAACTAGTTTGCAACATCCTAGCGTCGTTTGCATCATCTGGTGGAATGTGGGGTGGTTGGTGCCACACTAACTCACATGGTGCAAGAGGAGGCTTCCAGCTAGGTGTAATACCCTACGGGGTTGAAACCTTAGCAGGCAGGATTGCACTGGGATGGAGCATTATAAAGGCTTTGTCATGGTCTCTCTGCCGCGCACTAGAGGAAGTGTGTTTATCGTGTGGCAAAAGTAGATGATCATGTCTTGCGTGTAAAACTATTTGAATAGCTAAGCCCATGGTTATGGCCATGCCGAGTAATGCTTTTCACAGATTAAACTTTGGTTCTTCAAAGGGATTTCAGAAAAAATGATTTACAAGAAAAGTTGGGTTGGAAACCCCGAGTTGGTGCCTGTGCTTAAAATGGAAATAGGTTAGTGCCTGTACAAGCTTTAATACTTGATTAAAATTTAGTTTTACATTATATTTACACTTTTGAAATTATTTATTGTATTGTCAAACTTTGCTTTACTATCAATAACCCTATTATGCCTTCACTTGTTATCCTTGCATTGATATTGCATTTCCTGTGTAACTTGTAGAGTACTCTATGTACTCACCTTGCTATAAATTGTTGATCAAAGGAGGACTTAGCCACCGGTGAGGATATTGATGACTAGGTTGCTGCCCTAGTTGATTTACTATGGTAGATCTACTGGGCCTACTACTATATTTAATGTGCCATCCGCTGTTTATCTTTTTTAGCTTGCGAGCCATACTTTAAAACTTTGAAATCTAATAATAAAATATTCATGATATGGATGTTACTATCCTTGTTTACATTGTGTATACTAGCTGTCCTGGACTGGTGTGGAAAACATAGAGAATCTGGGAGCGTTGTTCACTGGTTTGACAAAGACGGTATCAGAGCTATATCAACTATAGGAGTGGCCTTAGTTAGAATGGTTGAACCCCTAAGGGCTTATTTTAAAATAATTAGTATATTGAAAAGTTCCTACTCTTATCCGTGTCTATCTTTTTCTTACCTTTAAGTCATTATGTAAAAAATTTGTATCTAACTCTGTCCATATTTGAAATAATATATGGTCAAAATTCATATTGAGCAAAGCATGGGATGGCCTGGGATTCTTCAAAGACTACTCCACCACATGGATTTCGAACATTGATCAATCTACAACATTTGGGTGGAACGTCACGAAGGGAAAACATTTCAACATTGTGTCACTTTACTCATCATCATGCCAACTGTACGAGGGAGTCTTTGCTACTGCTTCAAAGTGCACAACTTTCTCTCACGATGATGCAAAACAAGAGGCTACTCGCAAAGCTATTTGTCAACTCTTCCACATCTACAACTGTCACCTTGAAGGAATGGATACATGCTTTGTACCACAAAGACTGCGAATGCCAGGACCAAACCATTGGAGAATACCCTCATTAGGTCTAGGCCAATTATCCATTTTAGTAGACGATATTGTGAGCTATCATTTTCCCTTTTGTTGGCAGTTACAACAAATAAATTGGTATTATTTTAATTTGAAGTTTTATTAAAAAGTGATGTTTATTGCTTCTTCATTGGAATGTGCAATCATCCCCCTAGTTCTCAACCATCTTCTCTTCCCTATCTTTTTGGGAGCAACCAGCAGATGGTGAACACCTGTTGCTTTAGAAGTGGAACTAGTCACAACAATGATCTCCCAAGGAGTGAAGGTGCCCCAATTCCGCCATCACCTCTGGCTAATGGACTAAATTGGCAACAGATGATGACCAACCAGAACCAACTTATTTAGCTACTTACCCAAGTTGTCAATAATAACCAAGCTCCACAAGCTACAGTATTACAACCTCCGCCCCCTGCACCATCTCAGTCAAGGTTATCTGAGTTCATAAGGACTTAACCTCCCACCTTCTCCAATAGCACTAAGCCTATGGATGTGGATGATTAGCTCAGGACCATCAAAAATAAGTTGGACATCTCCCAGTGCAGCAATTGTTAGAAGGTCTTGTTTACCTCTCACCAACTGAATGGACCTACTTCATAGTGGTGGGATAATTTTTGTGCCACTTATAAGGATGCTCATAACATCACTTGAAATGAGTTTGTTTAGGATTTTTGCAAATCTCATATCCCCACTAGCATGATCGCTTTGAAGAAGGAATTATGTGCTTTACATCAAGGAGGATGCATTGTGGCTGAGTATCTTCATAAGTTTAACCAATTAGCATGCTATGCATCCGAGGACATGGCTACAAATGAAGCTAAGCAAGAGAGGTTCCTTGAAGGGCTTAATGATGACTTGTCTATACAATTGATCTCTCATGACTACTTGGGCTTCCAGCAGGTAGTGAACAAGGCTATCCGTCAGGAAGGCAAGCATTAGGAGATGGGCAACCGCAAGAGAAGGATGGCTGCATAGAAGTTTAACCTTGCAGGTTTTCCCAAAGCTCGTGTAACCCTATGGCAATCTACCAAACTTCAGCCAATGGCGTCAAATGGAGAATCAGTTGGGGTAAACCACCCAGTAAACACGGGGTTCTCCAACACAACTGTAGGTGGACAACACAAAAGGACTCATCCACTGCCACTAGAGTCACATGTTTCAACTGCCATAAAACTAGACATTATGCCAACAATTAGCACAAGAAATAGCAGACCGTAAATTCAGGCATGAACAACTCCAGAACATCAACCGTCAATACCATATGGATAGCAAGAAAGCCTTAGAGCTTTGGGAAAGGATGTTCGAACCATGTCATAGCTCAGGCCACACCAAACAAGGAGTAGGGAAAACTATTTCATTTTGGATTTTTTTGGTGGGTAGCGAAAGGCACAAAATCACCCAATTTTGGTTATTTTGTACAAATTTCATTCAACCAACTCAAATTAAATTTGAAATTTAGGATAAAGAACTTGTAAATCTCCATTTGCTTAGTAAGGATGGGCTAGTGTAGTGGGAAGAAACTAACCCTCTCTACCAGAGGTCATGGGTTCGATCTCGTGTTTTTTGTCACAGAAAATGTGTGTGACCCATGTGTCAGCAAAAAAATTATGCAAAATTGGTTGCTAGACATGGGATTCAAACCCTAGACACATCGCATGCATGAGAAGGTGCTAGCCACTAGGCTGGTTGCTTTCATTTGCTTGGTATAGGGTCATTTGCTTGGTATAGGATTTATAATATTTTATACTTCAAAATTTAATGTAAAATGAAATATTCTGACCGAATTAAAATTATTTCAGGGGTAGCAAAAGGAATGAAAATTCCAAACTTTTGGCAGAATTTTGCCAAAATTGTGAACCATGACATGGAGCAGGGTACTGTGATGATAATTCCAATTGAATATTGAGTAATCCCTACCTTCTTGCTAGTCATTCAAAATCTTGGGAATGAGATTCCTTTTAAAGGAGTAGTCAAGCATGAGATGGTAGGGGCGGGCCATAGGCTAACTGAAGCAGGCACAACATAGTTGTTTAGTCTTGTGTTGCAACTAGCTATTTTCTTGTTCAGGCATTCTTGAATGTATAAGCAGTCACAATACTATAGATGCAAGCCTATCTGGACTGTATCTTTCATTTAAATTAGTAGTAAAGCCCATTTATTGAAAGGTTGTAACCAATTTAATTATCTCCCATTTACAATTTTTTAAATAATCTATTTTTTATTCTGAATAACAGTAATATACCTGCCTTTTTTATTTTACAGTAATAGCCATCTGTCACTTCACGGTTGGGTGATATGGGCTAGTCGCCCAACCGTTGGGTAACACGTGGCCAAGTCATTGAACGGTTGGGTAACTAGCAATTTCGCCCAACCGTGGAGCGACTTTGTCCTCTAGTCACCAAATTGTTGGACTACTAGAGGACAAAGTTGCTCCATAGTTGAAAGACTACTTGCTGCCAGTTCATCCATTTCTCTTTGACCTGACCCCCTCGCGGTCGCTCTCACCATTTCTCCTGGAAGAGAATGAGAGGAGCTTGAGAGAGGAGAAAAAAAGAGTGAGCGAAGGAGAGGGGAGGTGAAGAGGGGGAGAAGGTCGCTAGAAGAGGATAAGCAAAGAAGCTCAGGAGAGGAAGAGAAGGAGAGGGGAAAGTAGAGGAGCTCGGGAGAGGGAGTGAAGGAGAGGAGAAAAGCTCGGGAGGTTAGAAAGGAAGATGAAGAAAGCTCATTGATAAGGAGAAAAGGTCTTCGCATAAAGGTAATATCCTCATCTGTTCTTACTCTTATCCGAATGTAGGTAACGTGTTGCAACTTATTTGTTTAGCACGTATTTAGTGAATGTATGTTGACAAATGGTAATAGTTGTAGTTAGAAATCAGTCATGTCTAAATCCACAACATTAAAAGTGTATTATAGTGTTGGTATCATTCGTGAAGGTCCATACAGAGTTAACCTAAGCGATTTCTCATAAGTCAATTTGGTACATCCGGACGCAGAGATTGCTCTAATCAGAGATATCCTGCATTGACTCACACGCAGCTTCTCCTTAGACCCCGAGGTGTGCAGTGTCATCCTACATAGGTTTGGAGTTGGTCTATCATGCACATTCAGTGGGAGTTGAGAAGACTGATGCACATGGTTGCACGGAAGGGCTTTATGGAAGGCTGCCGGTGATATGGATTCGAGTGTGTACTACTCATGCAACCATGTTCGAAGGCAGTTGCAGGAGGCCCTGCCTGGCTATCATTCAGTTGGTGGGAGGAGCTCGGGCGCACAGCGCGTGGTTCACCAAAAGGACGCAATGGGCGATTTTGCAAAGGCAGAACCAAAATATCACACTACGCAAGCTGAGCCCACTGGGCAGGCAGATGCAGGGGAGTATGTTGACAGCGTAGTGTGTCAGATGGAGATCAATGACCAGACGGTCTGGGTCAAGGAGGAAGCTTTAGAAGAGGATGACGATGACTCTTCTGATGAGGATGAAGCTCCCATGCCGCAGGCATAGAATAGGGTAGATGTTGAGAATCTTTCTATGCACGACAAGCATGAATCACCATGGAAGTACCCTGGTACAAAGGTTTGGCTTCATGCAATGTTTGTTGATAAGGGATCACTGCAGGATGCTATTAAACTGTGGGCCTTATCCATACAGTGGACATTTTGGGTCCTAAAATTTAGCTAGGAGTAGTACACTGTGGTATACGAATAGGTTGGTTGTCCCTAGCGTGTGCATGCACATAGAACCAAGTACGAGACTCACTGAATTATCTTGAAGATAGAGCCGTACTCCTACGTGGTCAGTAGTGTTTTACCAAAGCATTGCAACCTGATGTCCACCTTCATAGACAATCTCATGTACGGAGAAATAGTAAAGAAGAAGGACCTAGAAGCCAAGCACATTACGGTGGCTATCGAGCAAAAATTCAAGTACAAGATTAGCTATGCCAAGGTATGACATGCGAAGCAGAAGGCTTTGGAAAGGATGTTTGGTTCTTTCGAGGTGGCTTACGACAACCTTCCTTGTATACTCGAGGTGCTGTAGGATAGGAACTCAGGCACATACAATGCTATGAAGGATAAGCCATCCAGAAGACTGCTAGGTTTTATGGTTTTGTAGAGGGCCTTTTTAGCCTTCGGTGCCGGCGTTAATGCTTTCACACACATGCTACCCGTGATCTCAGTCAACGGGATGTTTCTAACAAGGAAATATAAGGGGTAGATCTTGACAGCAATTGGCATTGATAGCAATAAAAAGATTCTTCCTTTGGCCATCGCATTCGTCGAAAGTAAGAATTTCGACGGTTGGTTGTGGTTCCTTTTACATCTAAAGGAGGGAGTAGTTGGGGCACGTCCTGATATCTGTATAATCCATAATCAGCACCCTGGGATGATGAAGGCCATAAGAAAACTTCAACAAGACTCAGAAGAGTCATTCCCTTGGCCAGACATATGAAGAATAGATGGCGCATTCGTCATCTGGGGGCCAACTTCTTTAAGCAGTTCTCGCAGCAATCATTGATGAAGCTATTCAAGAGACTGGCTATGCAAAACCAGTAGCATAAATTCAATGCACTGTAGGAGATGTTGGAGGAGAACACCAGCAAGCACATCATCAAGAGGAACAAGCGTCTGCCCATTCCTGGGCAGCGCAACCCAAACACCTCACACCATTCTTGGAGCTTGACCCTCCCGATGTGATGTGAAGGATGTCACAACCCAGCTATTTATTTCAATTTCTGAGCAAAATAATTATTAAATAAAATTAGTTTGGTTTAAAATAAAAATAAGTTTTTTGGTTGCCTGAGTTTTGAATTTGAATTGCCCAGATTTTCTGCTTTTAAAAAATGCTGGATTTTGAGGAAAAAATGAAAAATATTATTAAATAAATGATACTTTCAATTTATATAAAAATCCTAATTCAAATTAATTATTTCGATTTAGTTGGGCTTATTTGTTTTTTTGTGTTTTTCTAGAGTTTAAAATCTAATTTAAAATTTTAAAAATATTTTCATTATAGAAATCTAATATGAAATTAAGTTGGAAATATTTTCCCTGAGTCCAAAATGGTTCCAAGAATTTATATGTATTTTTCTGGAAATTTTGGAATTTATAATACAAAAATAATTCTAGAAAATCCAATTTATTCTTTTTCTCTCTTTTCAAACTTCCAAATGCTCGTTCTCCTTCATCCGAACACCGATTGACTCCGTTCAAATTTCTAAATTTGTAAAAAATTCCAATCTATCCATTTATGCCCTCATTTTAATTATTTAAAGTTTATTTAAATTTATTTGGATTTTATTTGAGTTTGCTTGGATAATTTTAATGTGTAGACTGCGACGATTCGGAAGAATTCTTCGACGACTCACACCAGACTACAGAGCAAGGCAAGTCACACTCTTTGATCATGTTGATCCCAGATTGTGAAATAATGTTATGTTGTTTTAAATTATATTGCATGCTTAATTTTGTTCAACATATTTCATTTCGGTTTTAAATTTAGTTATTGCCTATTTATTAATTCCTTCATTAATACTGAATTTCTCTAATACCTTATCACCCTAGAATAAAACTCTAGTTAATACACTAGTATGGCTAGAGAATTTTTGTAGTAATGCTTAGACATGCATAGATTTAACTCTAGGTTGGGATAAGTTTTTCACATAAAATGATGAGTTTCTAAAATGTATTCTTGAATTTGGTGAGTCAAGAAAGTATATGAAATATTTTAAATAAAATATAAAATCTGGTTTAGACTTAGGCTAATGGTTAGGTGGTGGGTGCAGGCATGCACTATTGTTCGGTGACACAGTGTTGATTGTCGGGTACAAGGGGTACGTGTTTGAGCCTAAATCAAGTTAAGGACCAGTCTGTGAGTTACTTTTGCAAAGCCCTATCGTAATACCACAAGGATAGTATGGGACAGTCCTGGCTGACTAATTTGCGGGTCCCAACTTGAGTCTTGTCGTAGGTTGAAAGTGGGCGTGGCGTAGGCCATGAGAAGTCTTACTCGGCTCAAGAGGGGGTCTCGGTCTGGTGGTTTCCTTACTGACTTGGCTAGGTTGAAGGCTTTACATTGTAAAGGCCTTGTCATGGTCTCTCCGCCACACACCTAAGCGTGCTAATCGCGTGGTGATATGAGTTGATCATGTCTTGTGGTAAAGCTGTATAACCTCTGCACAGTGTATAATTTATCCTGGATAGCTGTGCCCACGGTTATAGGCAAGCTGAGTAAAGTTTTTCATGGATTAGACTTTGTTTTTTTTAAAAGTGGTTTATGAAAAGCTTGTGGATGGATGGAATCCATAAGAGATTGGAAGCGTATGGATGGATGGAATCCATATGAGATCTTTTGGAAAAGATGGTCCAGGTGAGATGTCTGTGGTTAGGTTAGTGTGGGGGATGGACCTGCACTAACAGTATTAATTTCATTTACAGTTACTATTTTTACTTACTGTATTAGATTCAATAATTTCCAATCTATTTACTATATTTCTTTAAATGTTGTTTTACACAAATAGCCCTATATGCCTTCATTTGTTGCCTTATCATTATGTTGCATTCTTCTGTGTGACTTGCAGAGTACAAGTTTGTACTCACCTTGCTATCTCCACACAAAGGAAGACGACTTCAACTACAATGAAGACCTGGACGAGTAGGCCACGTGTTACTATCATTTGCCTATGGGCAGGCTTATTGGGCTTCTTCTGTTTTGGTGTTTATCTTCCGCTGCTTATGTTTAAATTTGGCCTATTGGCCGTGGATGTAAACTTTGGCACTCATGCCCATATTTAGTTAATAAATATCATTATAGTTGATATTTATCTTTATTGTCCACTGTGTGCACTAGCTAATCCTAGACTAGTGCAATTTACACAGAGGATCCAGGAGTTGTTGCTCTAGGGTCCGACAAAGGACCTTGTGGAATATCTAGTGCTTCTCCTATTGGATTGCGGCTGAGCCATTGGAGAAGTTGTTTTTGTTGCACAACATGGACAGTACGAGGTATGACATAATGAACACTAACATTGAGAAGATGTACAACTGGGTTCTTAGAGGCATCCATTCTCAGACCCTCGTCGCCATCTTAGAAGGTGTTCTATAAGGTACAATTGAATATTTCAGCGAAAGACATGCAAATATGGCACTTCATGCAGCACCACTTCTTGTTGTGTGTAGTGGTATTAAGAGTACAAATGCTATTATGTTGTAACTTTATTTGTAAACTTTCACTTTATTTCTAATGTCAATCCATCGTCATTAATAATGCTGAACTCTCCACTCCTTTGCCACCAAAACGACCAGTTCTTTAGCGCCAGCAAGCATGCATTCTGCGAGGGCAAAATAATCTTTTCGCATCCCTAATGGAAGACACATAATGGTTAGTATGAGTAACTATAGATAGGTGATACTTTTGTGTAGTCTCCGACCAAATGAGACAACCTTGCGAGGGATAGCTTTTTTGTGGCATCCTAACCCAACCAAACGAGACACCCATGTGAAGTGATAAGACCAAACGACACAGCTTTTGCGCTGTGTCCTGACTTGACCAACGAGACAGCCTTTCGTGGCGATAAGACCAAATGAGATAGCCTTGCACAGTGATAAAACAACATGAGATAGCCTTCGCAATGGTAAGACCAAACGAGACAGCCTTGCACAGTGACAAGACAACACAAGATAACCTTGTGCAGCGACGTGATGCTACGTTGGTCCACGAATTGTCTAGCGTGCCACTGCCTCGTGGACACAAATTTTACCAAACCAAATTGGACTTGTCAAGCGTACACCGCGTCGGCTTAGCCTATAAGTACTACCCCTTCCGCAACATTTTTCCTGCACCATGACTACAACACTACATCATTATTATGGAAAAGCAATGGGAGGATATCATCCAACTCATAAGGGCTACTGCTGCCTAGGATGAACAAGCACATCGCGCTAGGAGGTGACCTCCCTGAAGCGAAGCCCCCCGTACCTCCAACTCCAACCTATACCTCAACATTCACATGGAGCATTCACCGTAAGACCCACCCATGGGGGAGACGTCGCTCTCTGCTGGTGCAGGGACGCATGCAAGTTCTTCAAGTCCAAGAAACGGTTGAGCTTGGATATGTGTTACTGAGGTTGCGGTAACTACGCCTAGGACTATCCTGATCGGCTTTGGGACATGGCCTGCTACTGGCAACCAGTAAGAATGGGTTATAGTACATTCCCCTACTAGTTCTCTTGTATGACATACACTAACAAGCTCTCCCCTATTCTCGTAGTCTTCGGATCCGCTATGTGCCTACTACAAATGGATGGACCAGGAGATCTGCCAGCATGACCAGTGAACTCTGAACTACGAGGAGTGGGACACCCAGACGGCATACGAGAGGATGGAGGAGCAATGGCGTAGCGAAGATCAAAGCAAGCATATCCGGCAAGAGACGCAAGTTCATCTAGAGGTGTGTAGGGAGCGGGAGGCTCGTGAGGAGGGGCACGAGAAAAAGCGTGAACTAGCAGCCAAGGCCATGGCAACGCCGACCTCGGGAGAAAGGGCAAATGGCCTCATTCCATGTAGTTGTTTGACCCTCTTCATCCATATGTGCCATGTATTTCTAATTCCCTAAAGGCATGCACTTACCATCCTTGGTCTGTTAGCCTGCGTGCCATGTAACTCTCTTGTCGGGTCAACTGTCATGTTATTATTGTTACGCCATTTATTCAAAATTCTCCTCCGTGTATGAATTCCCTGTTGTATCGCAATATCACTTACCTTCTTACTTACGAATCATTGCTAACTCAATCGTCCTCATAAAACTCTTTAGAAATTTATCACACTACAACACATATACGATGATCACAAAATGTTATTGCGAGTCTAACAGATTTCATACCATTCAGAATCTATGAAAATCACAAATGGACCAACCAACATTGTCTACCCTTTATGTCAAAAAAAATAACAACTTACAAACTAGATTTGCTAAATGTATTATCTACAAAAGTGCCATTTACTCTCCCACAATTATTTCTATCGGCTTAATAAAATAAAAATATTATTATTTTAAATTGGCTAACCATTGAGCGACTAGGGCTAAATCGCTCAACCAAATTGAGTGACTAGGGACCAGTCACCCCACGGTTGGGTGACATGGGCTAGTCGCCCAACCGTTCGGCGACTTGGCCATGTGTCGCCCAACGGTGGGGTGACTAGCCCATGTTGCCCAACCGTAGAGCGACAGATGGCTACTATTATAAAATAAAAAATACAGGTATATTATTGTAATTTAGAGTAAAAAAATTAGATTATTTAAAAAATTCTTCCATTTACTATATACCAGCTCCTACATTTATCCCCTCTATTAGCTTGATTCCCCTCTTTCTTCTTTAGGTAATTTGGTGGCCTGTTGTTGTCAAAATGTTGTGAGTAAAACTAAAAAAAATACGCCTTTTGTTTTCAGAAAGACAGAGGTAAGATAGAAGTAAGAGTAGTACTTTAGGTGATTTGCCGAAAGATAATTCCGCAACTCCTAAATCATCTAAAAAGCGCATAAACCCATTAAGTGCACTTAAATGATGGTGTTTAAAATTTTGCATTTTTCTATTTTCATTTTTCTGAAATGTGTATTCTTCTAAATAGTGGAGTGGAGTACTTCGCGCTGGCTTAATATAAATCCTTTGTAGAAGAGATGTGAATGGCAATTATTGCCTTAGATGTCCATTCTGCCAACACCACCACCGAATGATACGTACCAACTTGGCTTGAATAAAAGTACTACTCCTAGCTAGTACGTACTGATGGATTTTTGTTCCTAATCACCCAACTTTAGGTTGAGGTAGAATAATTGTGCACAATGTACAACCAACTGATCTCATTTTAATTTTTTTTTAAAAAAGTACCGCTAGGTGTCTGTAATGTCCCAGCACCAATTAGGCTCAAGTCTACATACAAATCGGATAAACCATATACTCAAACCAATCCCACTTACTCTTTCTCCCTCACTTTGCGTAAAAGGATTAACCTAGGAGTTGGATTGCAATTGGCAAAAAGGGTTATATGTTGGTCATGCCCAACCTTAACAAGTAAGGTGAGACTAAATTCTGATGCACTTAACCACACACATAGGCTCAATTTATCTTGGGCTGGGTTATCACACACACCCCCTCAGTAGATCCGACTTCCTCATTGGCTCAACATATCTAGAGTGAGGCAAATGACCAAGGTCTCCTCTTTTAGCACACATCCATACATCCTGTCCGTACATATGCTATGCCGTGTGCCTACTCATTTGGGTCTACATAAGCCATGCAACATTTGCCCCAGCCCCTGGCCAGCATGCACATGTAACCGCGAGGGTCAACTCTGATATCATTTGTAACACCCAACTCTAATTAGACTCAGGTCTATCCAAACACCGAACAAACCACACACTCATACCAACCACACTTACGTGTTCGTCCTTGCTTCACATAAAATGATTAACCCAAGAGCTGAAATTGTAATTGGC